>CM046799.1:28811639-30014139 GCA_025617405.1 Perca schrenkii
AAACCCCCACTGACGTTCAGCGTGAGAACTGGTGCACGTCATCGGCCTGTGGGTTTTGTGGTGATCTGTGAATTAAAACACTGCTGACTGAAGCTGCGACTCATGATCCAAAATGGCAGCTCTCTGTCCTCCTGACAGATCCAGAGATTATCATTTAGGTCACATACGTAAAGATTACAAGAAAGGGAATGCATTTTTTAATTTTTTTTTCTGTAAAGGGGGAAAAAAAAAAGGTCTGGGACTGATGAGTGAAAGGCAACCAGTTTTACTGACAAGCCGTCAGACCCGTGAAGGCTTCTCTCGGCTTTAAAACAAGCCTAGGAATCAAGACAAACTGCCTCCATTTCTTAGGTGTGTTTGGTTTTCTGCTTTGTCTCTTCTACGCCGGGTGTCGCAGGCCCGGGGCTCCTCACACTTCCTCTTACAAAACAAGTGAAATCAAAGCTGCAGCTTTTATTCACCCAGCAGCAGCAGCAGCAGAGGCAGTATTGGCTTTCAGATGTATAGATGTATAGATAGATACTTTGTTCATCCCGAGGGAAATTTTAGGCATCCAGTAGCTTAGACAACCATAACACAACAAACACATTGACACATATATCTCGCATACATATAAATCACTCACAGATAATGAAAGACCTAAAGGTGCTAAGGTAGACTGTGTGCAATGGTGGTAGTGCAAAAGGGAACAGTGCAGGGATTGATCAGTGCAATAGCTCATTATTAAATATTAACTGACTATGAAAAGACAAGAATGTAAACCTAATTAGACTTGCTTGACAAAGGAAATAATTCACGTTAAGAACAATATATAACCGGGAATAAGTTATACGATATATATGTTATGACCGAGGTCCAGATTGTGTAGGAGGGCTAATATAACCTATAAGACAGTCAGGTGTACAGCAGACAGAGATATAATGGTGGTAGGCAAGGTGACCATATGAACCCACTCAAGGTGTGCTGCATTGATTGTTCGAGCTGCGTAAAACACCCACAAACAGTGAGCATTTGCTGCTTGTGAGGTAAGTAGGGCCAGGTACTAAATTCAATACTTTTAAGGCACTGACCGAATTGCCTCTGAGCTATGGCGTATCAAAAAATGCCTCATCATTCAATATCCAATTTCAATAAGGAGTAAAGGTCACCAGCGTCAGGGAGCCAATAAGCACGCAGCATGCTTCTACCAATATCTAATAATGTTTGTGATTGGCTGCAGGGCTGTAAGATGTGAGGAAAATATACGATACGCGATAGCGTTGTTGAAAATTGCGACATTTCTTGCGATAAACAGATCTTAAAGTGTACTCAGTTCTGCTGCTTTCAAAATACAACAAATTGCTTGTTGAATTTTAAAACCAACGAAAGGAAATATTTTCCAACATTTTATTGAACAAATTTAACATTAAATTGAATATAAAAGGCACCACTAAAAAAGTTACTATCTTTTTAAACTGTAACTTTCTACTGATTCTTTTCTACTTTTCTTTCAACTTATACAGAAGAATCTCTGACTGTCTATCGCGATGTGTATATTGCGCCAGTTGATATTGCGATAAGGATAAAAACACAATATATTGTGCAGCCCTAACTGGCTGTCTTAACGTTACACGTCGTAGAGACACGCAGGGGAAACTCTATGTTACACAGAGACAGGGCTCACTTAGGAGGAGCTGGAAAATGAATAAAAAGATTTGTGCCGTAATGTTGTAATTTCTTGTTGTTTTATGAAATTAATCATTTAGGAACTGTTATCGAAGTCACGGTATTTGTATCGGTACCATTATCGAAAATGTTTGAACAATACCCAGCCCGAGAGGTAAGGTGGATCAAACGCTCCTCATCTCTTCCAGAGTTTAAACACACAGGAAGCTCTGTGAAAACTGAGCTGTAGATGAAATAAAAAAATTAAAAACTCCAAATGGCACATCCGCCATTTTGGGGACAAAATCACCTCTTACAGACGACTGTGGGGAAATCTATTTTAGGTTAACGGTTTATTAATACTCATTAAGCCTTTTTAACATTAGTATTTTTAAAAAGGTAATTGTGCACGCGTTGGACTTTGACTACACATTTGGGCTGCAACCACCATTTATTTTTTTATTTATTTGTTTTCATTATTGATTTTAGTATTTCAATTATTTTTCTCGATCACTCCATTTGCCTGATGGTCTAGTACCGAAATGTCACAAATCTAGTTTAACGTTTTCATCTATTTATTTTATATATATATATATATATATATATATATATATATATATATATATATATATATATATATATATATATATATATATATATATATATATATATATATATATATATATATATTAATTAATTAATTAATTATATATATATATATATATATATATTAATTAATTAATTAATTAATTAATTAATCAGACAGCTAGACATTTAAAGTGTTAACTCTTTCAAATTACTATTAAATAAAAGTCCCATGTAGCAGCTTTATGTGCATTAATAAACTGGTTTTCTGACAGCACTTCCTCTGCAAGACCAAATGGTGGATGTATCGGCGACAAATGTCCCACAGTTTCCCAAAGTCAAAGCTAGTGTCTTCAGAGCGCAAGTTTTTGTTCAACAGTTCAAAAGCCAAAGATATCTCCTTAACTCTCGAAGAAGAACAAGAACCGGAACATATTTTTTGTATTTGAAATATTTAGAAATCTGAATTGATTATCAAAATTGTTACCAATAAATGTTCTGTCGATGGACTAATCGATAACTCGATTCAGCTCATTACTTTTTTGCTTTTAAAGGAAATGAGAAAGGAACAGAAAATATGTTGATTGTGTTAGAGCTGCTTCTAACATTAGTTTTCAGTATGGGCTGATCAATGTGAAAGATGTCTCTCCCAGAGTCTTTAGAGCACTTCTGTCCAGCCAGCAATTGGAAGACTAAAAGATGTTTAGTTTACGACGATAGAAAACCGAAAAAAGAAGCTGGCTTGGGGTTTGTGAACTTTGAAAGCTGACACAAAAAGTCAATCGATTTATTTTTCATGTTGGAGAGCCAAACATAACCTTGTGATTTGCGATTAGATTTTTATTTTATTTGTTTTCTTCTCTCTTTTATATACTACTGTTAACTGAATATCTTTTGGGTTTTGGGCTGTTGGTCAAATAAAACAAACTTGAAAACATCCCTTTGGATTCCTGGAACGTGTGAGGGACATTTTTCAATATTTTCTGATGTTTTATTGATTTTAAATGATTAAAAAAAAAAAAAAAAGATCAACATCTCTACTATTACCAAAAATAACCGATACGTGCAGCCCTACCTTTTGAACCTCATAGATTATGCAGAAAAAAAACAACAATGTACAGCAGCTGCTTAAAGCATTTTTAGCTCAAAGCATCACCATGACACACGGAGCAGCAGTTCAGACTCAACACTTCCTGTTGCTGTTTCAAAGCAAAAGCCTTCCTCCGAAGAGGAAATGTCATGACTTTTACTTTGAAGCACCTGTAGGAAGTGGTTAGTTTGTGTCATTGGGTGCGAATTAGCCACATACATTGATTACTGAAACCTTTTCGTTTTCCGTTTATACAGGCTTTGGTCTCTGAACACTTCCTCTCATTTGCTCTGTTCTACGTACATAGATGATAAATGAATGGTACCAAATATAAATGGTAACGAGAACCAAGCTGTCACATTCGGCTGGCGGTAATGGATGAATGATTTAGGCAAAGTTTGCAAAAGAGAGGGTTATTTCATTTGTAAGCAAATGTACAATGTCACTATTATTATATTGTATTTGTATTTTCTGATTTATACTATATTGAGACTGCTCTTATCCCTGTAAATTCATAAAAGAATACTTTTAAAAAAAAAAAAAGAGGAGGCAGTTTTGCTCACACATACAGGATGAAGCTGTCCATTTTACGTTCTAATAGAGGAACATACAATATATCGTTTAAATCGATCGCGTATCGCGTATCCCCATCGCAATATCAACTGGCGCAACATACACATCGCAGAAGGATGCAACATATCGCAATAGACACTCAGATATTTTCTGTGTTTAGTTGAAAGAAAATATCAGCAGAAAATTGCACTACAAATTACACAATGTAACGGTCATTCTTTTTTTAAGTGCGGCCTTTTATAGTCAATTCAATGTTCAATTTGTTCAATAGACGAACATCGTTTTTGAATAAAACATGCAGTTTGATGTATTTTAGCAATACTGAAAACACCGGAAATGAGTACACTTCTGTTTTATTTATCACCTTCATATCATTATTGTAATATTTATCAATGTTATCGCATTTTTTCCTCGTATCGTGCAGCCCTAATGGAGGGTACGTAGATGAGGAGCGTTACCGACTTCCAACAATGAAGAATGGCGTGGTGAGAACGCCGGCTTTAGGAATGAAATTGAGGTGTGAAATGAAAGCAGTGATGAGAGCAGTTTCTTTGTAAGGAGGTGAGAACGTGGGCTGCAGGACCCTCTGGTGAGATCTGACCCGAGAGGGAAGTCGGCATTACTTTCTGCCATAGTGTGCACATTACCCAGCGCACTTCTGCAAATTAATATATTTGACCTTTTGATTACAACATACCCATTATTTTTGATCAAATTCAGACCTGTAAAAGCCAAACGGCCTCAGTCCTGTGAATCTTAGTTCTTGTCAAGGAACAGGGGGAAACCAGAATAACAAATTTTACAAGTTGGTTCCTCTACAATACATTACAGACATTAATGATGAACTACGGCTGATTACTTTGATTGCTTTCTAGGAATCATGTGGCCTTCATGCTGTGCAGCCGGGTGAGAATAAATGTCGCGCAGCTAAATAACTTCTACTAATTTACCAGTTTAGCAGGAAGTGTGACCCTTTTTGTTGTAGTGTAATGATAACCGGAAGCTAAGCTGCTCTTTTGCAAAGTCGGCTCTTTTGTTTTACTAGTACAGGGCCCGTCCAAAACGTGCCGATGGCTCGGCCTACGCCCTACGGTGTTGCTGCTTGCAGCTTTCAAAAAAACACTTCACACTCTGCACTGCGCGCTTCCTTGGGTCCTGAGTAGGGATCGACCGCTAATGGCTTTTCAAGGTCGATAACGATTATTACATGTAGTTAATGAAACCGATAAAAATTAAAATACTCCAATGCAAAACTTAGTTTAAATGCTTTAACCAATGATTTAATAAATTAGAAACTTTCAACATAATAGCTAGTAACATAGTCAGATAGTGTTGTTGGGGGAGGGTGCATTAAGTCAGACTCAGTGGAGAGTGAAACCGAAGCAGAGGGACAGACACAGAGCTGGAGCCGAGACAAAGTAGCGCACTTTTTAATTCATTAACTTTATCGGTTATCAGGCAAAATAAAACGCTGATACAGATCATCTGCAAACAGCCAAAACACGGCCCGCCAATCGACCAGGGTCGATAATCGGTCTATCCCTTGTTCGGAGCAAGACACCTGCCGTGACATCGTTGCGTCCCCCCACCAATGCTTGAGTACATGCTCATTTGCTAACAGCTAGCTATTTGGGACCAGGCTATTTCCAGCAACAAAAGCGTTCATTCTGAACGTGACCTCACAGGATTTTTGAAATGTTTGACTTTGCTACAATGTAACCTCTCCGGTCTCTTCTGTACCAGCATGCGGTTGGGCGGTGTGACTATAGACAGTATATAAGAATGGACCAACAGATCCCGTGTCTCTGGACGGAGACCAGTGAAGGATATTAGAAGTCACTTTTCAGGTGAGCGCTGAGCGTTACTGCACAGCCTCCAAGTGAGAGCGACAACGTAATTGTAACGTGAGCAACCTGTCTGAAAGTTGTAAGTCTTCTGGTAGCTGTGCCGAGAGAAATCTCAATCATTCCCAATCTTACAGAGACGGAGAGTGTAGGTATATGTAAGGAGATAACATAGACACAGGCTAATTACTGATCACTAACATGCTAGTTAACATTAGTAATTAAACCTAAACAGCTAAAAAGTCGAAACTGCCTGAGAGCTTCTCCTGTACTATACGGTAATTCCTCTACTATGTGACACAATCGTTAGCCTATTTTTATAAAAGCGTCTGCTATGGAGCCATAACGTGAGGTACAAGGTAATGGAGCCTTTTATACATTGTTGTGTTTCTTTAGAAATAAACAACGGCCAAATAGTCTCTAAATGCTTCAGATGTAAAGTTATTCGCTGTCAAAGTGACGTCAAAATGAATGGGAGTCAATGGGATGCTAACGTGAGGTGATCTCTTTGTAGCAGCAAAATGGCGCCATAGGAGGTTCGAGCTCTGAAGCGAAGCTTACCCCCTTGGGTGTGACAGTTAATAGGGGTCTCCCCTCTTAATAGGCTACACAGTGTGTACGCATTAATCATGGAAAAGTTCGGTAGATCTCGAGAGCTCGCCCTTGACACTGCACTTACTTGGGGCCTCAGCAATACCCGCAATACCCGCAGGGGCTGCAGATACTTTCAGGTGCCTAACCACCAAGCGTGATGTGTGATATCGATCTGATGAACAGAGTTGTCGAGAAAATCGAAAGGACTCCTTCCATTTTTAGTTAGATTTGGTTTCAGGTTCAGTTATACAACAGAACGGTTATCTGGAAAAGAATTGCGACACACAGATGACTAAGATCATACAGGTTTATACAGGTCTTCATTTTCAGGCTTTTGCCCATCGTATTGTTTTTGATCACTGACAGTAAAACACTGGTAGGCCTTTTGTGAGAGCAGGCGGGCGGACTAAAAAGCTGCATCACATCTCTCAGCTATGTTGATATCTAAACCTTTTTTTTTTTTTTAGTTAGTATCAGGGGCTGCAGATAGGCCTCTGCCACGCTAAACAGTCTGAGCAGTTAATTTTTAACATTTCCTCTCTGAGCTGTTTAATATATTACAATATCCTGTGCTGAGTTGCTGTTTATACACCTTCATATACCGCCTTGCTGCAAGATGGTGCATCTTTATCATCAAGAGGTGTTGATGCCAGAAGTTGTTTCTGCGGAATTTATGGCTCGAATACACCCAACAAAATGAAGGGAGGACACTGTGGGCTTCATGTATTGTTTTTAATTAATTTTTTTTAAATCTCTGAGGTGTTTTCCCTTTTCTAATGCATGAAAAATGTGAAATTGTAGAAAGGCAGAATGTCTTTAAAACATTAAGAATACACATTAAATGTTGGTTGTGTGTCGCAGTATGAACATTTTATTATTGGTGTTAGATTTCAGTCAGTCTGGCACTTTGATTGATCATAACCTGTGATTGATTACCATGAAATGTTTATCGTCCTCAGCAGGAACCTTAAATACTTTGGGGATTCTCTGACTGTTCATCTAGCGCCACTAACATGTCCAAAAGCTCACTTGTCCAGCATTTTTTTTATTATGAAAGGATACGTCTAAAATTAGTGTCCAAATTTCCTGTCCTTACTCAGCGGAACTTGGAGATTAATGCTAACCTAGCATGCTAACAAGCAATTAGGGTCATTTTCAGGTTCATAATTGTATTTAGAGGTTAACAGGATAGGTTTACATGGTTTAATTTTCAAAAAACACCATATTTTTGTTGTACTGCACAGCTCCTCTTTTCACCCTGTGTGTTGAGCTCTCTGTTTTAGCTACAGAGTGAGGCATCTCACTTCTGTTCCATCTTTGTTGGGAGTTACACATGTGCAGTAGCTAGGTAAAGACTACTTTGGAGCAGTTTGTGAACAGTGTTTTCTGTTGGAGATGGTAAGTCGTTTGGGGTGGACTCTGGGCTCTTTCACTTTGTAAACCTATAACGTGCACAAAAAAGATATATAACACAATAAAGGAAAGGGGGAAAGGCCAAAAAGCATAATATGAGCACTTTAAGTGTGTAGACTGTTACACTAACATCCTTGTTGTGTGTCATGCTGACCTTTTTAGTGCTTTGTAACTTTAATTAGCATGCAGACAACTACAGCTCCGGTGAGGTTTAACCACTGTGGCAGCAGTGTGACAAATCCATCCACCAACACCAACGTTTAAAGTAGGGCGGGGCAATAATTCAACAATTTATCGTCTTTCAATGGAATCATATCGTGATGAAATCCTATATCGTGATATACAATTACGTTGTCTAAATTGATAATAACGGCACATACTAACTCTCAGAACATCTGTTGTGAAACATTTTGTGGGAATATCATTTGAAGAATTGCAGATTTGTTTTAACATCACACTACTGTTGTGCACGCATGTAAATAGTCAGTATATAGCTGGGAAAAAAAAAAGTTTTTTATTTTTCTTTATAATTTCACATGAAACTGATGATTATTTATCTAAAATCTCATTGTAAAAAATATTTTGTGGTGTTCAAATTATCAACCCTCCAATATCGTCGCAATATCGATGTATTTGGTCAAGAATGTCGTGATATCTGATGTATCTATATCGCGCAGCCCTAGTTTAAAGTCTTATGTCACCTTTCCAACTTTTTGGGGTGTAAGACAAAACATGACATGAACTAGCTGCGACCGTTCATGGGCTTACGTGAAAGGCCGCCAACTTTTGTTTAAAACAATTATACAACATTGCTTTTCATTTTTGTTTAATTAAATACTGTAAGTACTCTTCTTATCTAGACATAACAGTTTGTTGTAGTGCTGGATTTGTAATAGTTTTTTGTTATTACAAATGCCAATGTGATTTTCTGACACCTGGAACATGACATTTTGACTTTGTCTCTCTGTAGCTTGATTTGATTTCCTGTTATTCCTACAGCTCTACGTTTCAAAATATTAGCTTCCTCGTCTTACTGGTTTCCCTGTTTTGAGTCTAATGTTACTTTTTTTAGGACAGCGTGCTGAGATTTCACTCAGACTAGGTGTTCTTTCTAGAGCTGCCCCCTCTAAGGCGATTACTCGGCCGTTGGTTGACTAAGATTTCTTTCGTCAATTATTTACGTTTAATGCTTTTCGCATGCTGAATGATTTATTTCCAGGAAACTTATGAGCACATCTCTGGTAAACACAAGATTTGGTAATTCTTTGTGGAGAAACTTAAATTTACAGATCTGTCAATTAAATCAACTGAATTGTCGATGGTTCGCCAAAATTGGATGAGTGTTGGTCGACTAAGAACTTCTTTAATCGAGGACAGCTCTAGTTGTTTCTGTCGCTGATGTTTGTGGGAGTAACATTCTGGCCTATGATTGTTCTGCAGAGCTTATTAAATGCCAAACTCCAACCGTCCAAATGCCGTGGGTGCCTGTTGAGCCACACAGGGGCCATTTACTCTTCCTCATCAGCGCTGTCTTGTCTTTCTGTCAGTGGTTGGGTGCCCCCTCCTGCCAGCGAGGCAGCTACGCCTTCTATAAGTCGGTGAGCAGCAGAGCTCAGCCCGACGGGCCTGTCCAGGTGTGGAAGCTCGGGGAGTTTTACTTCATCCGCTGTGGGCTGCAGGATCCCGTGTGCATCGCAGAGGTAAGCGTTAGATTACAAGGCAATGCGAGTTCTGTACTGATCACTTATCTTGCCTTACTTTGGTTACTGTGTGGTAGAGCTGGGTGATACGGAGACAGTCAAATATCACGATATTTATGACCAAATACCTCGATATCGATACTGCAACGATATTGTAGTGTTGGCTATTGGTGCTTTCACAAAATATTTACACAAGATTTTAGATAAATAATCATCAGTAATGTGTATATAGTGACTAAGTGGGTAAAGGCAAATAATAGAACAGTTGCAACAGTCTGGTAAGTTCAGAAAATGACATCACTTTACTGTAATGGAGCCTTTAAAACCAGGAAAAGACAACACTTATGTCATATCACGATATCCAAAATCTGAGACGATATCTAGTCTCATATCACGATATTGATATAATATCCATATACTGCCCAGCTCTACTGTGTGGAAGTGTGGGGGAACACATACGCAACTAAGATAGAGCCATTTTACAAAAAAGAGCAATACAAATTCTAAATTTTTTTTTTAGAGAACACACCAACATACTGTTTATCAAATCAGGATTAATGAAACTTAACGTTGTCGAATTACAGACTTTTTTTTTTTTTTTTTTAAAGTGATGTTTAGGGCAAAAAGCAAAGTCGTACCAAAAAATATACAAAACATTATTGCGTTTAGTTCACAAAATAAGCATCGTAGAAGGACATTCAATTTTAATCATCCGTATGCACAAACAACATAAAAGCTAGAAAATCATTTTCTACGGATGTGTTCCTGTTCCCAGGCCTCACATGATCTGTCAAATACAGCTGTATCATTTTCTGTTGACTAATGTGTACTTTGGGCTGATCCGATGTGTTTTTATCAGCCTGAAGGGTGCAGGATGTTCTCTCAGTTCACACAATAACTTTTTTTTTTTTTTACTAAAGTAACTCAAAAGTTATTTTCTAAACATTAACTAAATGTTAAACTTACAAAACCTGCTGTTTGGAAGACTGCAGACATGGTTATCAGCAATCACATGTTTCCAGACATCTGTGTTTTTAAATGCCCTTGTTTTCTTCCTGTTTTTCTTCTTCTACTACTACTACTACTTCTTCTTCTGCTGCAGGTGACCTTACTGTGGGAGGACAAAACACAGTGCCACCTGCTGGCCAGCGCCAGACTCTACTTCCTGCCCGAGGACACGCCGAAGGGCCGGACCCGGGAGCACGGAGAGGTGGGTTCAAAGGCCACAGGGCGTCTGGCGTTCATATCTGCACGAGATAATATTCACTTGTCACTTGCAGAGTTTTCCCCTCGGTTCGTGGAGGACTTCGGTGCGCTAGACTTGGCGGAGGGGTTTAGGGGTCTTTCCTCAAGAACATGTGACGTTTTTAAGTAAAAGAAATGTGCAACATGACACACATTTGGACTGTTGTCACCATATCTGTGTCTAAAACGTTGGAAAAGCTAGAGCAGATAGTACATAACACTCAAGAAGCTTAAAGACAAAACTTGCTAAAGAAGTCCACGTACAATCATAAGATCTGAGAGAAGTCCTGCCGTTCGTTTTATGCTTTTTTTTTTCAACCTTTTTGGCACTTTTTCCATTCATACAGCAAAAAAAAACACTCCGTGCTGCACCTTATGACAGGAAATACCCTGCACTTGTTTATTTCCCTACTTCTTCCTAAATACGACTGTAGTACACTGTTCATATTTTTTATTGTAAACTCTTGATTTAATTTAGTTTTGTTTAAATTAAAGATGGTGTCTGTTATTTTCCATCAACTATACCAAATAAACTCCACAGAAACCCACTATATACTGTATATAAGGCCATATCTAACACATGATATAACACACTGGAGACTAAACCAAAGTTGACGTTGTTACTTATAATGATCCTGGCTTAATATCAATAAGGGGAGGCTGAATCACTGATTCTCAGGCTACTTCTACACTACTACGTTTTCATTTTTAAGCAAGGTTTTGAGACAAAAGCAATCTGAGTTTTCTCGGCCGTGGCCGTTTATCGGGCCGTGGTTTGGCAATAAAACGCAGATTATCAATATCTGCGTTTTATTTGGACTGATAACCGATAATTAATTAAAAAGTCTTCTACTGTGGTACAACTCTGTCTGTCCCTCTGATCCGGTTTCTCTCACCACTGAGTCTGACTTAATGTGTCTCACACACACACACACACACACACACACACACACACACACACACACACACACACACACACACACACACACACTGTCTGACTCTCTGTTACTGGATGTTATGTTAAAAAGTTTCTAATTTATTAAATAATTGCTTAAAGTGTTTAAACAAAGTTTTGTGTTGGAGTTTGTAACATTCCAAAATGTTAATTTTGACTTGAAGATTTTCATTTTCACACAAATGCATATCTGATATCTGTTTCATTAACTACTAATAATCGTTACTGGTTTTTCAAGGCTGATAGAAATATCGGTCGATCCCTACTTTCTATACTATATACAATGTGACCCATTAAAAACGGTGGTGTCCCTCTGTTATTCCTGTGGACTCGTAATGGCAGTGAATATCATCTGGGGAATGCTTTAAGGAGCATCTATTAATAACCTCGTCACAGCAACGCTGCCTCCTTTTTTTTTATCCAAACATTTTTGGCCAAGAACAGGTTCAGGCAAAGTCTTCTTGTCGATCAAAAGGTGTCTTAACCCAATCTTCTCCTTTTTCCTTATTCTAAAAGCTCTCATTAATGAGCACTGACAAACCGCCAAAAAAACCATCAGTTTACATCTCAGCTCTCGAAATTATTCAATAATCTTCTTAATTAAAAAAAAAAAAACTGTTAAATTACTTTTAAATAAAAGAAAAATAGTCTCAGAAATAGTCAGAGTAAGAAGTCTCAGATGCGGATGTGTTTTTGATTAACACGGTTCACATGCAGGCTGCAGCTCAGCCTTCCCTTTGGGAATGAGACCAATGCATTACCCAAATGTAAATCCTTGATAATGATGTGTCTGAAACCAAATTTTCCACATTTTGAACATAGATATTTCCACTGTTGAAGTTTCCTGGTGGAACAATGAGCCTTGTGAAAGTTTTTTTTTTTTTTTCTTCACAGGAATCATTGCCCAGTTTCTTTTATATGAGGAGGTTGGTTGTCCAATTTATGTAATTTAAGTATTTTCTTTTTTTTATCTTGTAGGGTCAATCGGTTTCAAAATTCTTATAACATGCATGCATGCCACGTCATTTTTTTTCAGAGGAACAAAACCTATGGTCTAAAATATAATGTACTGTGTATATCTGATATACTTTGATATTTGTACAGATTAACAAATGAGGTGTATCGTGTTAATCAGTGAGCTTTAGAGCTGCTGGTTGGTGGATTTAGTTTCATCTGCACAGCGCCAGGTTTCCAGTCTTTATGCTAAGCTACGCTAACTGGCTAAAGGACTTCTACATATGATTCACGACCGTAATCTTACCAGGTCGGACCTGTAACACTTCAGCATGGCTCAAGTCTCAACTGAAGGACGTTGGGTGTATGTAAAGGTGACCACTGCCAGTTAAATACACAGACAGACATTGAATGCATCTCTTGTTTGCCTCATTGAGAGTGCTCTAATACACGTATCACTTATCTCCTGTGCTCAAAGTAACTAAAATATGGTCGATAAACGATGTATCCAGCTCTAATTTGTTGAGATTCTTTTCATGTCACAGCTATAAAAAAATAAATAAAAATGGACATTATAAAACAGGCATAATTGCAGTCTAATGTTAAGCAGGTCAATAATTAAGACTTCAACAGCAAACAAGTTTTAAAATCAAGTCCTAATGCAGCCTGGGAGAGAACTGGGAATACTTTTTACCTCGCGTTCACGCAACACGTGCTAAATATCTCACAGACATTGGGTCTTTTTCTGTAAACGTCCTGTCTTGTTGGAACTGTTTAAGCTTGTTCTTATTTTCTTTTGTCTTGGCTCCTTAATGACTTTTATTTATCAATGTCCTTTTTTAATTTTTCATGTAAAGCACTTTGAATTGCCTTGTTGCTGAAATGTGCTATATAAATAAAGTTGCTTTGCCTTGAATGAAGCCAAAAGATAAGATATCGTGACGACCTCGTGACGAGTCAAGCCTTTGGTACCTTTTTAGCCTTCAATTCAGAAGAGAAAAATCCATAATAATGCAGCTATAAATACATGAGCACATAAATATAAATACTACGTAAACCTCTATTGTTGATGTACTTGCCACTTAGATAAAACTTTATTTATACAGAGGGAAATTCCTGAAAGGAACATGATTATGAAAGACCTCTACGTCTATGCCATCGTTTTAACAGATGGATGAAGCAAGCAATGTTACGTATTCCATAGTCTCGCTTTGCCAGACCCTCCTCCAAAGCGCGCTGGAGGAGGGTCTGGCTACTCCACACAGCATTCAGGGATGAGAGGAAAACGTGCTCTGGGCCAGGCCAGTGTTAGAGTAAAGTATAATATTTCCCTCTAAAATGTAATGGAGTAGCTCAATGTTCAAGTAAAATACAAGTACCTCAACATTGTACTTATGTGCAATACTTAAGTAAATGTACTTAGTTACTTTCCACCTCTGCAGGCCTGCCTGCCTAAGTTTTTAAATGGCTGCTTCACTCATGTTCTCTGCTCTGGTCCGAAATATTCCAGGGCTAAACAGAAAGGTGTCATGGCTGTTTACTTTTCGGTCTTGTGTTGTGGAATGACTTAAAAAACATATTACATGAACCCAAACATGCTGTTTTCCGCTCGGCCACTTTTCATTCATTTTAGCGCAGCGAATCATCGATGTGGTTCTTTACCAAATTAGGCCAAATACAGTTTGACTGTTTTAGCCTCCCCCGCTGTCTTGTTTTGGTTAATGCTTGAGCTCAGATTACATTTTAAACAAAAGGACTAAATGCAAATGGAAAGGAAAGGCGTCCCCAAGAGAAGAGAAAACCTTTGTTACAACTGCAAATGAGTTACAGATGCATGACGTACTCCGAATGGCCCCTCAGTGTTAGAATATTGGATCATTATTATTGGTGTATTAATACCTAAGCAGTACGTGAATGTTGTAGTTAGTTTAGGTGGAGATACATTTACCTGATACAGCTGGCTCGTTAATAACTAATATATACTGTGTATATATTAACTTTAATAACAGACACTGACTCTATATATCTAAATCAAGTCTTTAAGCACAGATGAGGCATGATGAGAAATAATACAAATAATAATGAAGAAAAAATGTAATAAAGTACTGATTTGAAAGGCAGGTTGAATCTTGCAAGGTGGCTTTACACCTCCCAAAAGTTGGATTGGCAGTTCATTTGTGAAATATTATGTAATCATACTGGGAGGCAGCGTTTAATAAACACCAAAAGGCTAAAGTCACCATCTGGCCTTTTTTTTAAAAGTGCTTGAATGTTTCTTTTTTTTTTTTGCCGTCAGTTGTGAAAAATCTAAACCTAAAAGCACTTTTTAAAGAATTACTCTACGAGTTTTACTTGAAGCTCAGTTTTCAGCCACACAGCTATTTTCTTTTTGTAATGAAAACCTTATTTGAGCAGGTCCAGCCTTATCTCTCTCACTCTGCAGCTTCTTTTAATGTTCTCACGTAAATGTCAAAACGTCTCCAGCAAACCAATCAAGACATTGGCACATACTCAGCCACATTCACATTCATTTCTTCACCTTTACGTCCTTGAATATGAACAAGCAGGTGATAGTTGAACAGGAGAAGCAGAGTGGTGCTTTTTTTATTTATTTTGTTTTAAACGTTAACAAAGGACACAGACTTTAACACTTCAACAACATCAAAAAATCAGATTTTTAATTAGAAAGCCTTTTGATACTGCCTAAAATGCTGGTATTGGTATCAGAAAGTATGGCATTTTACGCACCGATCCGATACCAAGTAATTTAGCCCTGAGGGAAAATCTACTTTAAAGTAGTTTATTTATGTTCTTTTTCCATTATGACTGATTTGTCAAACTGGATAATAAAAGAGAGTTCTGTGGCGTTCATTGTTTTGGTTTGTTCATGTTCCACAAAGAGTTTAACTACAATAATGGCAATCATAACCCATGCATACAGGGATAGTAGTACAGCTGTTAAAACATAAAATATATGACACACTGGTATCTGATCGGTACTTGGGATCGGCTGACACGCAAGTTCAGGTATCAGAATCGGTATCAGGAAGTAAGAAGTGGTGTCGGGCCATCTTTAGTTTAAATAACACAGATTCCAAAGTTACATTAAACTTGAAATATAACTCTAAAACACCACATCACAATTTATTTTTTATTTTTTTCTTCTATTTGCTCAAAAGCCAGAATCGGATTTATGTTTCTCACTCACGTTAAATCTATTGTTGTCAGTCCTCATTGTTTGCTTTCTGCCCTGTTCTGTTCTCCTTCCTCATGCTTTCTCAAGAGTTGTGATAACAATCCATTTTGACAAGACGTGCTGACGAATGTCCAAATCTTAATTCAAGATAGGCTTTACCTTGTGACGAGCAAAGCCTTTAGTACCTTTTTTAGCCTTCAATTCAGAAGAGAAAAATCCATAATAATGGAGCTAAACAAATGAGCACATCAATACAAATAGAAATACTATGTAATCCTCTTTTGTTGCACTTACCACTTACATGAGTTCCATTGAGAGAAATCTGTGTCTGTATTCAGCTGTCAGTGTAAACATGCATCTCTGTGGTTTGGAGTTTAGTTTGACTCCTGTGTTCCTGTTTGTACTTTGACATAGCAGTGGAACAAAATGGCGAAGCTGCCTTAAGCTTCTATACTGCTCAAATGTGGAACAAATTGCCAGAAGAGCTCAGATTAGCTTCATGTACAGTATGAAATGTGCTATATAAATTAATTTGCCTCGTCTCAAGAAATTGATGCATACATTTTTCAGTCTTTTATCTACATTTTTAACGTACCTAATGTGAAACCTACTATAGTTTAGATATCTTTTTTTGAAAACCTTTTTTAACCCAGTGAATCATTTAATTTTCTTTTTAATGGAAAGTTTGCCGTGCTGGTTTGGAGTTGTTTTTCAAATTCCCAAACAATGCAAAACCACAGCAATTACACAACTGAAGTCTAAAATTAGGGAACCAACCTCCTCTGTGTGTTTTTTTTAGGATGAAGTTCTGGCGGTGTCCAGGAAGATGGTGTTGCGGGTGGAGGACCTGGTGCGATGGGCGTGTGCGGAGCCCGCAGCGTGGAACAGCGCCCTGAAGCCGCTGCCCGGCAACACAAACGGCCTCCACAAACCTCTACAGAGCAGCGAGCCGCTCAAAGACAAAACTGACAGTAAGAAACACTCAAACCCACTAATCAAACGCAGCGATTGGCTAATTGGAAACTACAAATGTGTATGGTACCGGTTTGCCAATATGCTTCCCTACAGGGTCAACAGTTGGTGACTGTAGTGCTGGTTTCTCTAATTCCGATCATTTATCTGGTGTTAGGCTACCATAAAAGTAATCTAGCACTTCCTGTAGATGTTTCACAATAAAAGTGTACCACAAGAGGGTTTATGTCCTTCTAGCCTTGGAATGGCTTTTTTTTTCTAAATGTGAAATACCTTTTGCAGGAAGTCTGTGAAGGTTCTCAGGTCATAGTTATCCAGGGATCCAAGGGTTAAACTCAACTGGACTTGGTTAATGCTTTAGTGCGTTTGATACTTTTTGATACTAATGAACGTCCGTTACGTTCAAGCCATTGCCAAATGAGTTGCTACAAAGCTAATTAAGACTATCAGCTCCACACAACTCTCTCTGTATGACTATGTTCAGAAAATTGTGGCGTCCGGCGACTTTCGCACGCAGAAACTTGAGTAGAAATGTGCCTCCGACACTGCCTAAAATGCTGGTATCGGGAAGTACTGGAGTTCATGCACCGATCCAATACCACGTAAAAAAACCCTAAAGAATATCTACGTTAAAGTAGTTTATTTATAAGTTATAACTGACGGTCAAACTGGATAATAAAAAAGTTCTGTGGCATTCATTGTTTGTTCATGTGGGGGCAGTGCGCGATCACAGAAGGCTTGTATCATGTGGACGCGCCGACAGCTTTTGTTGTCATTACTTAGAATTCCTCGTGGGGGGGCTGCAGAAACTACGCACTACAGCTTTAAAAGGTGCGCGGAAGAAGTTTGCTCTCTCATCCGAAAGACTTGTTGCGTTCTGACTCTAGGCCAGGTCTGAACGTTGAGGATTATCACGAGGCCAGATGTGTGATGAATACCATTCAGACTTGGCCTCCAGTGTCATCCAACGGCCATAAACGAGCCAGGAGCGCCAACGAACAAAGCGGTATCCATCATCCTAACCACGTGCCCACGGTGGTTAAATAACCAGGATTTCCCTACCGTTCAGTCAGAACTGAAGAAGCCTTTCTCGGATGAGAGGTGAAACTTCTTCGGGAGCACCTTTTTAACCAAGTCCAGTTACCCTTGAGTTTAACCCTAACCCTGGATGTTTGCAGGAAGTGTCAGTTTCCATTGACGGTAACTTAACAGCCATTGAAAGAACCGACGAACAGTCCAAAGTGCAGATATTGAAACTATTTGGTTAAAGTATTTGTGTAAAAAATGAAACTGTGACCATCGTAGTGTGACATAACTCTGTCGTCGTACATATAGAATTAGTGCAGTGGAGACGGACGTTAGGCTGAATGTGACCGCAACAACAGCAAGGGGGGTGTTTGGTTCACGCGTCTCGTTGTCTTGTCCCTCTCAGACGACCTGGCGGAGCGGCAAGGCATCAAAATTCTCAGCTACCCGCAGTACTGCCGCTTTCGCTCCCTGCAGAGACGCCTCCAGGACGGAGCGAGGGGCCCGGGGCTGCAGGACCCCCACCTGCTGGCCCTGGGAGGCGTCAAGGCGCTGCCCAACACCCGGCTGATGTACTGCAGGGACACCTTCAACCACCCGACGCTGGAGAACAGCACCAACTTCTCCTGGCAGTTCAGTGAGTGTTTCTGGAGGGTGGGCGGGAGATTACCAGAGCATGAACCATACTGGATTATCGAGGCAGATACTTTAAAGTGCCCATATTATGAAAAAAAACTTTTTCTGGGATTTGGGGTGTTCTTTTTGTGTCTCTGGTGCTTCCACACACATACAAACTTTGAAAAAAATCCATCCATGGTGTTTTGAGTGAGATACGGTTTCTGAATGTGTCCTGCCTTCAGTCTCCTGGTGAGCTGGTCAAAATCGGCTCGGACTGTGACGTCACATAATGCTACCGCTAGCATGCTACGTCGTTCTCAATGGCAAAGCACTGCTACAACACGCACAAGTTCACCATAATCTACAAAAGAACTACTTACATGTGCGCCCTCATTTAGAAGTCTCCCAGCTAATCCTGCCTTGTAACTGACCAACGTTGGAGAAACAGCCTTTCTTTTACTGTCTCTACAGTTAGCTAGCTGACATGATCTACATCTGAACTACTGCGCATGTGCGAGTGCAATCAAAGATAGTACAGAAGAAGAAGATTAAAAGAGGTCTCACTCTGTAGCTAAAACAGAAACCAGGTGAAAAGAGGATCTGCAGCAGTGAGAGAGAGAGCTGTGCAGTACAACAAAAATATGGTGTTTTTTGAAAATTAAACCATGTAAACCTATTCTGGTATAACCTTAAAATACAGTTATGAACCTGAAAATGAGCATAATATGGGTGCTTTAAAACCCATTATTAACCTAGTCAGTGGAGTTAGTAGATGCACAAGCAGAAACAGGAAGGCAGTTTGATCATTTCCTGTATGTGCTCTGATACTGGATCAACCTGCTTCCAGGTTTTCTGTGTGTGTCATTGGTTTGGAGTCAAATTATTCTAACAAGTTCAGTAAGCACGGAGTTGGTACTCTGCAGATGAAAAGGCATGAAGACATTTGTCCGAAAAGTTTTCACAAATATAACTTTTCTGTTAATATTTTTAGAACCAAATTTAATTTCCCATTTCTACATTTTGTTATTCATTCTTTCAACGCACTGGATTTTTTGTATTCCACAGCTTGGATAATAAGATGCATATCACACAGTTTATAATGTACATACATGTGGTTAATGTGAACGTCAGGAACGTTTCACCGTCCATCATATCATTACCTTTTTGACAGATGTTGTATCTTTTTAATCATTGTTCATCTTCCATTTCAATAAATGAGAAGTGTAGCTGCTGCCTCGGCTGGCCCTCCTAACGGACTTATTAGACATCTGTAGCTCTCTGTAACAAATTGGGGAGCTGAGACCAAGTGTTAACACTCGTCATTACTATACTTGTCATTCATAATCATTCCTTTTTTCTGACATTCTTTGAGTCTTCATGTATGTTGTTTGTGGGGTTTTTTTCCTTCAGGATGTCCGTCTCTTAGTCTTCGAGGGCGACCTCGCAAGAGGAAAGGCCGAGACGGTAAAGACTCTCCAAACTCCAGCCAATCGGAGTCCTGGATCGAGCGGATGAAGGTTTGTTCTTTATATGTATTATTATATACGACTGTGTTTTAAGTTTTTTTTTTTGGACTCAATGGTTGTTTTTACAGGATCTAGAGGTGTTCTTTCTTTTAATTAACACAGAAGACACAGCAATTTGTTTTATTTACCTAAACCTGTGTGTGTGTGTGTGTGTGTGTGTGTGTGTGTGTGTGTGTGTGTGTGTGTGTGTGTGTGTGTGTGTGTGTGTGTGTGTGTGTGTGTGTGTGTGTGTGTGTGTGTGTGTGTGTGTGTGTGTGTGTGTGTGTGTGTGTGTGTGTGTGTGTGTGTGTGTGTGTGTGTGTGTGTGTGTGTGTGTGTGTGGGTGTGTGTGTGTGTGTGTGTGTGTGTGTGTGTGTGTGTGTGTGTGTGTGTGTGTGTGTGTGTGTGTGTGTGTGTGTGTGTGTGTGTGTGTGGTGTAACCCTGGATGTCTGCCTCTCAGGAGAACGTGATGGGCAGTGTGGAGGTCGGCTGTGAGGGCAGCTGGCTCCCCCACCCTGAAGAGCAGCTGTTCCTGGATCAGCTCTTTGCCTACATGGAGCGCCTCGGCTCGCCCATCCACAAAGTCCCCAACCTCGGCTTCAAGAAGAGTGAGGCTCTCTTTTCTTTTCTTTTTCTCTCTGTACTTACGGTGGAGGTTATACGCAGGGCCTTGGCGACAAACGCACACTTGTGGGTGGGGGTTTTGTGACATCCCTGAGACTGTTATACATGTTTGTTCTATATTACCGTGCTGCACCTTCACTTAATGTGTTCAATAGAGCTGGTCGCTTATGGAAAAAAGCCTAATCACGATTATTTTGGCCAATATTGAAATCACCATTATTTAACACGGTTACTCATCTTTTGGAAAGATGTTGCAAGTATTGAACTTTAAAAAAAACAAAAAAAAACAGTGGAAGTTAAACGAATAAACGGTGATTAAAAAAAACAACAACCTTGAACTGTGAAATTTCCCTGTTTGAATTTATTTTTTTTCCCCATTCAGAACACAAGATAAAATGTGAAAAATAATAACTTTTTCTCGATTACTCTGTTTTTGTGATCATTTGGAGCCAAAATTGTTATCGCGATTAAAGTATAAAGTTTATTTGATATAGCACTTTTTACAGGCAAAGTCACGAAGTGCTTTACATGATACAGTTGTTAAAATAAGACCCAGGCAGTAAAACGAGCACGAAAAAAAGAAATAAAAATACCGGTACTAGAGCCCGACCGATAAAGGATTTTTAGGGCCGATATTGCTACAAATATTTGATGATTTAAAAATCCGATGTATTGGCCGATAGAATTTATTTTCTTTTAAATCCAAGAACGCATAACAAAACGAACCGATGTCCCTACCATTAGTTATTTGTAGTTATTTATGAGTAATATAGTTATGATAATGCAGTTTAAAAATAAACTTGTTTGTTTTATTGTCACAACAGAACAGAGGAACATCAAAATATATTAAACTTCAGATAAATAAAATGTATAAAAATACAAACTTAAGATATGAAACTTAAAAGTCCTTTTGAACAAAAACACAAGAACAAAATCAGTGTTGCCAGCAGGGAGGTTGTAGAGCGCCCTCTGGTGGACAAACTATGCAACGCCAACACTAAACCTAACCCTTTAAATATTTATTTATCGGCCATTCTCAATGCCGATACCGATAGTTTGGAAAATGCCTGATATCAGCTGATAATATCGGCCCGCCAGTATATCGGTCGGGCTTTAAAAAGTACCAATGGATATGAAAACTTTGAGGTAATCACACAGCCCTAGTATTGAATGTGCTCTGTGTGTCAGGAAACAGACTGCTGCATCTCAGAACTCCTGCTCAACTGGTTCCTCGTATCGGTGTGTTGTTCCGGCTTTAGATCTTCTCTCTGCTGCCAGATGCTCTTTCCCAGTTCCCCAACTGCACAGAATCATTTTAAAACTGCAAAATTTTAAGCCACCTGAAGGCAGCGTCAACAAATTGCGAAGACATTACTTGAGAGATTATTAACATGTAAAACATTTGACGTCACAATCTGATCACCGCAATTCACTTCCACTACGAGTTCATGAATGATGATGAATAAATAATGTTAATGGTATTATTTTCACGTAATTATTAGTTCATTGTATTATTTAATGGTATTTTGATTTTTTTTAAGTTTCATTTTTTTTTTTTTGTCATTTTAACCTTAATATTCTTAATTCTTAATATACACTCCTGAAAGAAGGTTTTTGACAACATTGCGTTAATATTCTCATGTCTTATCTCCTTTTGTCCTATATGTATTTAAATCAGTCTAGCATATACTGTATTTTATGGCTTCACCATCAATTATTGAGTTAGCTTATTGACTTAAAATATAACAATCCCAACATAGATTTATGTATAATCATACCACAACTACGTAAAAAATGTTCCATTAGAAATATGAATGTAATGTTTTTATTATACGTACTTTATGCTATTAAACTTTTAGTATTTTATTGGAATTAATAGTTAATTTAACTCGATATATTTTATATCTCAGGAAACTTTGGGATTTGAACTAAGTTTAGAGGAGCTAAATAAAAATAGCTTTTAAAGGTGGAGCTGCCAGTAGCTTTTGCGTGTCTGAAGACGTGAATATGTGGCGGCTGAAATCGTGACGTGATCATTAAAATATCATTGGATCTGTGGCCGGGTCGGCTCAGTGGTAGAGCAGGCGCACATATACTGATGGTTTATGCCTCGACGCAGAGGTCCAGGGTTCAAATCCAACGTGTCACAAATTTCCCCCCTCTCTCTCCCCTTTCTCACCTAGCTGTCCTATCAAAAATTAAAGGTGGAAAGCCCCCCCCCCCAAATGATCTATCTATCTATCTATCTATCATAATTAACCCTTGTGTTGTCCTCAAATGTGACCCATTTCCAAAGTTTATTTATATCAGAAATATGGGTTTCTTTTAACCAAATTGCCCAAAAATAACCTTGATGCATGGATGTTCTTTGCAGGTGACATTAATGATTAGTTTCATTGAACTTTGGGTGTGTCATCCAATTTTATAGCATTTGAAAAAAATGGTTTCAAAACTAAACTTTGACATGTCTGTGATCTCAACGATTAGTCAAAATAATTTATAATTTCTGCTTGTTTTGAGCTCAAAAATGAGGTATAATGTCATATAAATTAGCTCCATTGACCATGGATTTAAAAAAAGAAGCCTAAATTACGTGACAAACAGCATCATGAAAAGCGGGGAGAAAGACCCAAAAAAGGTTTATTTTCAATATAGAACCCGAAGGCCAACACGTTTATGGCCGGCGAGAAGACAACACAAGGGTTAAAGCAGCAGTTCAAACCCTGAAAATATGAAATCGTGCACATTCAAAGTACACTGCAGGTTTTTATCAGAATGCATTTGTTTAGTCAAATTGAGTGTTATCATTTCAGAATTATGACTTTTGCCTGCTGTGTTTCACGTTTGCATGTCCCGTCTGCCCTCTCTCTCTCTCTCTCTCTCTCTCTCTCTCTCTCTCTCTCTCTCTCTCTCTCTCTCTCTTCAGTTGACCTCTTCCTCATGTACTCTGTGGTCAAGCGGCTCGGAGGCTACAAAAAGGTGAGTCCCTTCATGTTGCTTTATGGCTCTAACCCACTGCTAGTGCCAGCTCGGCTAGACTGGACCGCGGTGCCCCGTCCTCTTTTCTCCGTTGCAGATTTAGCACCGCCTAATGCGTGAGGCGAGCGTGGCTGATCGCCATAGCGACGCCGCAGGAAACTGCCGTGACCTAACTCGACACACACACGCACAGTACGTCAAAGGTGTGTTGTTTTTGATTCTCAGCATGTAGCAGTTTGCCAGAAGACACATTTAGTTTCAAAAGAACCACCGCTGGCTAAACTATTTAAAAATGGCGGGTTTGTTCAGGACACCCCCCGTCTGTCGCTAGAAATGATGACGCAGTGATTAGTGACGATTCTCTCCGACCAATCAGTAGTCTGCTTGGAACCTGGATGGAGGTGATCCTAAAAACGTACCTGTTGGCATGTACCGGGGACTTTTTTTTCATAATGGAAAACCAAAAATAGGCGAGTAGAGTCGAGCAGGTACCATGTGATGGAAAAACACCGTTAGTTTATGAAGCTCATCTTTACTTAGGGGGATAGTTTGATATTTTGGGAAATTCTTTGTTTTAGTGGGTAGAGTTGCTTGAGAAGATTAAAACCACTTTAAAAGGTGAATCCGAGTGCTCTTGACATTTGAGAAATTAAAGGATCAATTCATCCCCATCATGGCTAAATCTGGCCAAAGACTTTTTCTTTTTCACCTTTTTGTGGAACCAGAATTGCACCGTTGAGCTAAAAAATGACAACAATCAGTTAGAGACCGACGACCGAAAACTGAAACCCTAAATATGTACCAAATTAGGGCGCCCGGGTAGCTCAGTTTGTAGAGCAGGCGCCCAAATATAGATGTTTACTCCTCGACGCAGCGGCTGTGGGTTTGACTCCGACCTGCGGCCCTTTGCTGCATGTCATACCCCCTCTCTCTCCTCTTTCAAGCTGTTCTGTCAAAATAAAGGACTAAAATGCCACACACAAAAATCTTGAAATAAATGTAATTCTACAAACAAATGAGAGTGACTTAAAAGAGCACAGCGTGAAACAGCAACGTGTCAGGAAACCGACGGCTGCATCTCCTGCTCGACTGGTTCCTCGTATCGGTGTGTTGTTCCAGCTTTAGATCTTCTTTCTGCTGTCAGTCACACTTGGAGTTTTTTCTACAAAATACATAATGTGTGTTGATTAGGGATCTTTACAGGTGCTTGTAGGTGGGTTGTGTTCCCTTTGGACAGAGCCAGGCTAGCCGTTCCCCCCCCCCGTTTCCAGTCACTACGCTAAGCTAAGCTAACTGACTGCTGGCTGTAGCCTTTTACCTTTACTCTCATACATCTAACCGTCTGCCAGAACTAAATAAGCGTATTTCCCAAAACTATAGAACTATTCCTGTAACTACAATGGAAGCACTCCAGATATATCTAAAGGAGTCGCAAGATGATATTTATGATGTAATTGATTAATAATTAACTATAACATTCAACTGTATGAAATAACATTTGTCTCTTCAGAAGCTACGGCGACAACCGTTAAGATTAGGGACCAAAACGACTAGTTAAAGGAACACGCAACTTATTGGGACTTTGTCTTATTCACCGAAACCCCCCGAGTTAGATAAGTCCGTACATACCCTTCTCATCTCATTCTCATCTCCGTGCGTGTTGTAACTCTGTCCGATGGCCCCACCGGTCGCTTAGCTTAGCACAGATCCTGGAGGTAACCGGTTCCAGCTAGCCTACTGCTCCCAATAAGTGACAAAATAACACCAACATGTTCCTATTTACATGTTGTGATTTGTAGAGTAACAGCGTGTACAAATAACAAGGTCACATGAGACACAGCCATCTTCTAACCGTATATATAAACTGGGAACTATATCCTCAGAAAGGCGAAGCACTGCTACTCTCTGCTCCTCACCACGGGGCTTCTCAGGTGCTGCAAGCATATCACTCCGCCCAAGTAGCAGAAGTAGCAGTGCTTCGCCTTTCTTATATATATCAGATTTTGCGTAATTTTGCCTTACTTCCAGCCATAGCTGTATTCCTTCTAGCCACAACCCTGTTTGCCCTGTTTCCAGGCTTTATGCTAAGCTAAGTGAAGCTAAGTGGCTTACATTTGCTCTACAAGACATCCAACTGTCCGGCAGAAAAAAAATAAGCATATATTTTTTTTCAAAATGTAGAACTATTTCTTTAACTACAATGGCAGCAGTCCAGATGTATCCAAAGGAGTCCCAAGGTCAATCCATTATGCAACTGTTACTGTTAACCATTGAAAACATTCTTGGCTTTGAGTATTTTCAGTACAGTCAAATCAGTAGTACCTTTTTCATTAACTGTAATGACGGTGTAAAATAACATCTGTCTCTTCAGAATGAAACCGTGGAGTTCTGCCTGAAACATTTCTAAGCGGTTTACAGTAAATAAACGTAACCAAAGCAGCTTTAGAACAAATTTCAACAGGCAGACGGGACCCAAACGGGAGGTATAGTTTCAGCTTTGTTTCACAACAAAAGGCCCGTTCACTCGTTCATTTCACCCTCTGTGCTGAACTGAGCCTTGTACTGGACAATACTGTATTATACAACATAGTGTTACACCCCTAATGACTCGCTGTATAAGGTATGTCATTGTTTCAACTCCACTCAGCACTTAAAAAATTAAAATAAAATTTAAAAAAATACTAAATCTGGTTAAAAATGAATTCAGGCCAACACATATTTTATTTAAATTAATTTTAAATCATGCCTCGTCAGTAAATACGTTCCATCTGCGGACTCATACAAAGACTCTTTTTCTTAGAGATAGACTTTAACAACAAACTTGTGACTTATTATTACATTATATAAATGTATTTGTTTCAGTAAACAAAAACCCACATCTGTTTGTTGCATCATGAAGAAATCAAGAAATGAAGGGTTTAAATGAATAATCTAAAACGAGAGGGAACAAGAACAAGCATGGGGTCTGTTGCATTTAAACACTCCAATTTTAGCTTATGATTACATATTGAATATTGTTGAATATCATTTTTCTCATGTTTGAATGGTGAAGAAATGGGGACAGTCCTACCAGCACACACGTTTCTTTTCTGAAGGATTTCAGGAATTCAAAGCTGTGTTTCTGTGTGTTTCTGTGTGTTTCTGTGTGTTTCTGTGTGTTTCTGTGTGTTTCTGTGTGTGTCTGTGTGTTTCTGTGTGTGTCTGTGTGTGTCTGTGTGTGTCTGTGTGTGTCTGTGTGTGTGTGTGTGTGTGTGTGTGTGTGTGTGTGTGTGTGTGTGTGTGTGTGTTCGTCTGTCACAGGTGACATTGGACCGTCTCTGGAAAATAGTTTATAACGAGCTGGGAGGATGCCCCGGCAGCACCAGTGCTGCTACCTGCACCAGGAGACACTACGAGAGGTCAGACAGACACTCTAAACCCACCCCTAACCCCCCCCCTCTACCAAAAAACCTAAAATTTATAAAATAAATAATAGATAAATATCTCTTCGGCTAAAACAAAGGGTCCTAATGTAAAAGCAAATGCACTAAGCGTCCTGTGACTGTGTGTGTGCCAGGCTTATGCTTCCTTATGAAGAGCACCTCAGAGCAGGAGGAGCCGAATTCAAAATCCCAGAATCCCCCATGCCTCCAAAACCCAGAGGGATAAGAGGAAGGAAACCACTTCAGAGAGGCAGAAAACCAGGACCCAAAGCCAAGGACAAGAAGTTGACGACCCCTGCTGCTCCTCCTCACACTGTAAGTAACGGACCATCTCTAAACAATATTTCATTTAATTTGTCTGTCATTCTTTGCTGCACATTCACAAGAGGACCGCGACGCATAGTTACAGTTTTTGAGAGGTGCACGTCAGGCTCGGGCTAGTGTCTGTATCTACATGTACCCACGGCGTCAATGTAACGCAGAACCATAAATTAGGCTTATTTTGACCTCCTGTTGTCTCTTTTCCTTTGCTGCCAATTTGCACCTTTCTATATATTTTTTTCCTTCAGAAATCATCATGTTCCTGGCAGCTTTGGCTGTTTAATTCAGGTCTATGATGTTATACTTTTGACATTATGACTCTGGATGAGTTTAGAAACAATCATATTGACTAAAATATCTGAATGTACCTTTTTAAAAAATTGCTTGAGATTGAAATTTGACCTTGATAAATCCGCAGACATCCTGCATGTAAACGGGTCAACAGTCACAAAATATCCTAAGGCTAAAAGAAGCTCCAGACTTTTAGAAGTTTTTGCTCTAATGTTTTTAGAATGTAATAATAACTTTTTAAAAGCGTATTTTGGCGGTGAGTTAATGAAGATTAAATCTGCTCACCCACAAGTCAAAACAACCCAATAACACTGGAAATGGGCGCCCGGATAGCTCAGCTGGTAGAGCAGGCGCCCATATATAGAGGTTTACTCCTCGACGCAGCGGGCCACGGTTAGACTCTGACCTGTGGCCTTTTGCTTTTTGCGACCGAAAAAAAAAAACACTGGAAATGATAGACACAGCACAACTCTGCATCACGTGACTCCGGATAAAAATCAGTTTGCATCACTGAATAATTTGGAATATCTCAGCCGTCCAAAATTTGCTCTTTATTTATAGTATTTCTACACTGTGGTATTAGTAGTTTTACTTATGCAAATAATGTGAGTACTTCTTCCACCACTGCCAGATATAGAAAGCAAGACAAGGGAAGATTTTTTGATGTAACGCATTTCATTGCTGGTGAAATTAATGTGCATTACATTAATATGTATACAGCAATACATAAAATGTACAAAATACAGTAAATACAAATTTCAACAGTAGCAGCAAAAAAAAAAAAGAAAAAAAATCATCTCTCTGAACAGCTTGTCAACCCGAACGGCACCGTGGTGGTGAAGAGAGGCCGAGGCCGGCCGCCGGGCACACGCAACAAGGCCACGCTGATCGCTCAGGCCAAGCTGATGGCCCAGCAGCAGGCTAAAGCCAGAGCAGCGGGCGAGTCACAGCTGCACAGTCCTCTGCTTCCTGTCCGAGTCGGAGGTGGACCAACCCCCAGCAGCACACCCAGGGTAACGCTCAAACTCTACTCGCCTGCAGGGGAAACTACATTCACAGACATGGGTTTTCATTTTTGTGTAATGTTTTTATTGATTTTTCATCACAAGTTTTCTTCCAATCGTTTCCTGAAATGCCCTCTTTTTAGAGTCGAGTCTGGCTACCAATGTGTCTTTAGAACCTGGCGTAAGCCACTTCTATATCGACGAAATCTAACCCCTCTTAGAGCCCGGCCGATGAAGGATTTTTAAGGCAGATATCGATACAAATATTTAGAGAATACAAATATTTGGTGATTTAAAAATCCGATATTCCGATATATTGGACAATATATATTTAAAAAAATAATAATCCAGAAACGCGTAAAAAAACATACAGATTTCCCTACCATTAGTTATTTGTAGTTATTTGAGTCCTCACTAAAATAACATGATAATGCAGTTTAAAAATAAACTTGTTTTATTGTCACAACAGAACCGAGGAACATCGAAATATATTAAAGTTCTGATAAATAAAATGTATAGTTCTGATAAATGATGAAAATGCCGAAAATTATATAAAAATACAAACTTAAGATATGAAACTTAAAATCCTTTGAACAAAAACACAACAAAAATCAAGTGTGTTGCCAACAGGGAGGTTTGTAGAGCGCCCTCTGGTGGACAAACTATGCAACGCCAACACTCAGAACATGGCTGAAGGGGGTTTTAATTTTATTTTTCAAATATTCATTTATCGGCCATTATAAATGCCGATACCGATAGTTTAGAAAATGCCTGATATCGGCCCGCCGATATATGGGTCGGGCTCTAACCCCTCTCTCTGTTATCATTTCACAAGGATGAGAGTGCAGGAATCCCGGCTGATTGGTTTTGCATTCACGGACATATTTTATAGTAATTAGTCATACTTCATCCAAGCCTCATCCTACCAGTATGTAATGCTCACCGCACTTTATTTAATATCACAATATTTTTTGCACGTATCGTGTTTACTGTGAACTTTTGGACTTCCCCTCATCAATATTTTTGCACACATTGCACCCAACCGTACAGCCTTCGTTCTTTCCCTTTCTTACGCAGTTATTTTGTACGTATGTGTTATAGTGTCTTTTACATAACATACTTAGATTGAAATATATAGCAGTACTTTACTTTATTGGTTATTTCATATTGGTTAATATGTTTATTGTATGCACCAAATTCACCAAGGCAAAGTCCTTTACTTGGGTAATAAATCTGTTTCTGATTACAAGGTATCTTTACCTTATTTATATAGACTATGCAGAAGTACAATATAAACATGATTACGTTGTGTTTTTTATGATAATAAGAACCTCCTTGTTCTTTTTCTCTCTTCCTCTCTTCATGCAGCCCATCCAGCCGGCTATCCTCCCTGTCAACATGCCCCTCACCCCCGACCTCTCTCCCATGTCCGCCCCCTTCCTCCCCTTCCAGCCCAAACCCAAGGAGCTGAAGCCGGACCGAGGGGAGTCTGTGGCCCATGCTCCGGGCGTGCTGCTCTCCACGCTGCCTCGCCACTTCGTCGGAGGGTCTCTGGGCGGCTTCAGCCCCATCAAAGGCGTCTGTCCTCTGGACGTCTTTAGGAACCGCATCAGCCTCCAGAGAGGCCCGGAGAGCCCGGCCCTGACGCCCCAGGACCCGGCCCAGCACCCAGCCCAGCACCCAGCCCAGCACCATCCGACCATCTACACCCTCCAGCCCAAAATCGGAAGCCCGGATACGTCTCGCCCCAGCGGGGACCAGCTTCAGCTTCAGCCTCAGCTCCACCAGCAGCACAACCACTGCTCCGGGTGTAGCGTGGACGAGGTGGCCCAGAGAGGGGTCAGTCGGGACGCCAGGAACCGGCCTCCGTTGCCCCCTCTCCGGGTCCTGCCTTTGAACCTGGACTGCAGCGTGCAGGTGTGCCAGCTGATGAGGACTCGCCTGGGCTCGTCCCAGTTCCAGACCTTCACTCGCCGACTGTCTGAGGCTCTGTCCCAGGACCTGAGCCCCAAGCCCCCCTGCTCTCCCATCACCCCTCCCCCCGAGCAGGCGCTGCCTCTCAACCTCAGCAAGCGCTTCGCGGCCAAGAGACCCAGCACAGAGGGGCCGGAGGGGGGCCTGGCAGCGATCAACGGGAACGCGGATCAACCGCCATCCAAGAGACCCAGACCCGGCTGCGCGGAGCAGGCCGAGGACTTGGGCCCGGGCGGCCGGCCCAGCCCTGCAGGAAGCGAAGGAGGAGAGGAGCAGGATGTGGAGATGAAGAACCAGGAGGAACCCGCAGACCTGAGCTCCCCTAGCCGGATCAGGGCCTTCCTGCTCGGGCTGCCACCCTTCCAGGTGAAATTCGAGGAGGATCTGAACGGGACGCGGTTTGGGAAATTTCTTCCTCCAGAATCTGTGGCTGAAACCCAGAGGACCGAGACAGGAGAGGGAGGAGTGGTGGTAAAGAAAGAAGTAAAGGAGGAGGAGGGAGAGGAGGTGGTGAAAATGTGAAACTGAGAGAAGCGAGAAACTACAGAAGTCGGATCAGCAGGAGAAAGATCTCACCGGCCTCTCTGGTCCCGGTCCTGCAGAGCTGAAGAGAGCCGGGCCCTCAAACACTGAGTCGCACTGTTTTTAGCATTACTCCCTCTGTCGATTTATTAGCATTTTGTGATCAGAAAACTGTCGGATAAATCGGGGATTTGTTGCTTTTTGGAATGTGGGAAGTCGTATCCACCGCGGGGCTTTGGTGTTGGTTTTGGACGCCGGATGCTTCAGCGGTCGATCGGGCTCCGGTTAACGCCTAAATACGCCGAGCAGGGATGTTTCTTTGCTTCCTATTTGAGCAACATTTAAACTCTCAACTTCTCTTTTTGTTTCCCATTCTTGTCTCCTTGTTGTTTATTGCCTGCGTTTTTTTTCGATCATGTCGTTGATGGAACTTTGCAGAGGAATGACGACACTGAGACTCATGACAATCACAAATCGGTTTCTCTTCCTTTCTCTGTTGATTTCTGTCTCTTTAAGGTTAAAAAAAACAACAGAGGAGTGAGACTGACTATTTAACAAACACTGCCATAACCCTCCATAACACTATTAACTCCACTATTCAATATTACAGTGAAATATTGAATAAGATCCATATTACTTCAGATAAAAAAAAAATCTATTCTATCTATGGGTGATGCTATGCATCAATACTTCATAATTTAGCATCTGCAGTGTACTGTAGTTTGGTAGTTTTCATTTTTAAATTGTACTCTACTTCTGTGGAGAGAGATAGTTATTTTCTGATAAAGTGTCTGGATGTTATCTGGAGCTCCTCAGTCTTCACAGTATAGCTCGTTAAGTGAAGCCTTTCTATAGTCCTGCTCGTTAGCTAAAAATTGTATAAACTTTTCTTACACAAATGTGCCTTAAGTGGCCTGCGATCTGTTTCATCGCCGGCTTCAAATACATTCGGTTAAAGAGATACCTTGATGTTGGACCGGTCTAGTTTTCCTTCACTCCTAACTTGGGAAGGGTGTCTTTGAAACATTGGTGTGGATACGATACCGGAGATGTTGTTACTTTGAGAAATATAATGCGTTTCCTACAAAACTTTTAGCAAAAGAAGCCAAAGTCCTTACATTTTAATCCTAATATTAATAGTAGCAGCTGTACAAGAATGTGTCTGAATAAAACTGCTACAAAAAAAGTGTAAGTTTTAAATCAAGAAGTATTAAAATCTGACCAGACATTCAATGCCAGCTGACTCATTTCCTACAGCACTAGTAAAAAAAAAAAGTGTTACGTTGGATACCCAGCCCTGTAAAGGCTGCTGTGGCCACACGTTGGCACCGTCGTCTTCGCCTTCATCGCTCCCACTGTTGACGTTGGTCAACGGATAAGAAATCAGCACAGGAGGGGCAACGGTGTGTAGAGATCCAACGTGAACATGTAGCCCAAACATTCAGACTACCTCAGGTTTTACTTTTAACATTTCCACCTGCTTCATCTGTTTCGAGGGGGGTGGGAGGTGGGAGGTGGATCTTATCCCATCATGCATTTGGATAGACGGAAGGGTTGGATGCTGGTCCACGAACACAGACAGACTTACGATTCGCAGTTGGCGTTTGTAGTTTGGGTCATTTCATGGAATTTGTTGACAATAATATAATAAGTATCATCGGCATGATCCTTTTTTAATCTGCAATCTGTATCTGGATACGTAACACAGTGACCTGCTGGGGTGCCAGCCAAGAAGTAGTCCGACACATAACCTCGAATTGATGTTTTTACACTTCCAGTATTGTGTGTATTAAAAGAAGATTGTAACATTTTAATGATGGAGCTTTACAGTGGCTGTTAGTTGTATTTAGTTACTTTGAACAGAGCAGGCCTAGCTGTTTCTCCCTGCTTCCAGTCTTGGTGCTAAGCTACGCTAATTTCATATTTAGTGTACAGAAACAAGAGTGGGATGGATGTTCTTATCGAAATCTCGACAAGAAAGCAAATATGTTAATGAATGTTGAACTATTGCTTGAAAGCTTTAGTTTTTTTTAAATTAATAAAACGTCCGTTAGAATTCCAGCCATTGCCAAATGAGTTGCTACAAAGCGAATTAAGACCATCAGCTCTACACAACTCTCTCTGGATTTCTCAGTATGACTATGTTCAGAAAATTCTGGCGACAGTGTTGTTGTCATCACTTAGAATTCCTCATGGGGGAGACAGAAACTACGCACTACAGCTTTAAGAATGCGGCCAAACGGTACATATGTCATTTACACCTGGCAGAGATCTGATATATTCTGACTGTTGTATATTTTGCTGCGTTTATATGAATTCTTTCTGAAGCTATCCAGGTACAGATCGTATATTAATACCAGATGAAAATGAGGAAAATTTAAACCTGCAGCATTCACCAAAGAACGTGTTTCCGTTTTCCACTGTAAACCGATCCACTGCTTCCCCCGGCTGCTTCTTCTTCTTCTTCTTCATCTAAAGTGGCGACACAAAACACGACTCCATCTCTTGACACAAAACTTATATATCTGAAAAGACTTTAAAATGTCAAGGTATCCCTTTAATCGCAGCCTTTTTCTTCGTCTCGGTTTGTTTCGGATTTGCACACCTACTGTAACCACGTGCTTCATTTGTTTTTCCATATTTATATTTGCCATGTTTTATCTTTTTCCTTCTGCCAACGTTTTTTTTATTTTATTTTATTAGTAGTGGAATCAACTCCGACACCGAAAATAACTGGTGCTGTTTATTCTTAGTTATGTAGCCATATTGTTGTTGTTTTTTTAATTGATAAAGCTGCAAATTCTTTTCATCTCAGCAAGTCATTGAGTCTTGACTTCAGTCTCAAACTGCTTTTCTTTTCTTGCTTTTTGAAACAAGTTCTAACGTTTCTCACAGCACATGTGTTTGTCCAGAGAGAGGGTTCTAAGAAAATATTCTAAAGAACGAAATTAAAAGATAACATGACTTGTTATGAAAATATTTGCAGTTTTTTTTTTTTTTCTTTGACCGTTGGCTTTGCGTGACACGGATATGAATTGTTTGTGAATGAATGCATGAGTAGAGAAATGTATACTCTTTAGATATAGCTGGGCAGATGCACCAAAGCACATGTAACTCCAGACGCCAGAAATCAGCAGACCTCCATAACCTCTCTGTAACGTCTGGCATCACGTTGGAGTCCGAGTTGTCGTGAGTATTTCAGGATATTATAAGTCATTATTTTACTACTCTAACAAGAGGAAGGTGATGAGATGCTTTTTGTGATTTATGTCTTGAAAACAATCAATGCAGCAGATTTAATATATCTCACAACATGTCTGATAATCTTACGACCGGATTAATGTATATTCTGCGTCTCGCTCTTAGGGTTGGGCATCGTTTTGATTTTTAGAAATTCGGATTCTTCCTTTTGGATCGGATTGGTTAGCCTGGGAAAACCCTGATGAACTTCCGGCAAATTTGAGATTTGCTCTGCAAGTCAGTCTGGCCAAGAGCCCATTCAAACCCATTTCCAATTTTTCCAAAATCAAGGCACCAATCGCAGCCGTTGAGGAGGGCTTTACACCAATCACAACCGTTGAGGCGGGCTTTACGCGATGATGATAGCAGCTTTTTGTTTACATTCAACGTGACTGCCACCGAAGCGCAGCGACCGGTGATTGGTTGAAGGACTATCCAATTGCGCCCAGAGGCATTTGAGCGGCTTCCGTTGTTGACGCCCCCTTTGGAAATGGGCTGTGAATGAACCCACTCTTACACCTGAGAAGGGTCTGGGGTCAACCGTGCTAGATTTCGGTTCTTATCGATTCCGTTTCTTCGAGGGGTGGAGTTGAAACGGCGCTACGTGCTTATTTCACAGATAAGAGGAACATTTCATTTTTATTCAGTGAAGTGATTTACATATTACCGCGCTTTTTCAACATAAAATAAAGTCCCACTTTAGAGCGCTGCTTACTGTGCTCCGTGGCTGCAACACAACAAGCAGCAGGAAGTACGGCGGCCGCTACGGAAACCAAAACTTGCGTACACATGTATAATTTGGGAAACGATGATCGGATTCGAAAACCCAAATGTTCCAAACGATTCCATTGGAGTTGTAATTCTTGAACCGTTTCTGAGTTGAAACCGGTTCTCGATGCCCAATCCTCGTCTGCTTCGTCCTGTCTGTAAACTGTTCTTTATTTATCACGGCGAGATGTTTCTGAGCGTGCTCGGCCTGTTGTGCAGTAAAAGGCCGCAGTACGCTCCAAAGGAAAGAGTTCGTATGACTGCGGCTGAAGGCAAAAGTGTCGGTAGCTGCTCTGAGCGCCCGCGCTCGGCGGTAGGGCGAAAAGTGGCCACGTGGCGGTAAAAACGCTGTTAAGTAACGTACCACCAGCGAAGAATAATGACAGCACATTTGTTACCTTTTTAGAACTGCGTGCATTTTTGTGTCTTAACGTCAAAATGGGAAAGACGGCGCACACTTTCAGACATTAGTAAAAGTTCTTTTAAGTTTTGGAAGAGTCATGGGATTTTTTTTTTTTAATGAAATAAATGTTAAAGTAATCTTCTGTGAATAGCCTTACCCCCGTATTATTTTCTGCAGCCGTTGACGTAAAGTAGCTCTATTATGCGTCGATGCGTGCCATTTTGTTGACGATCCCTTACGTTTCTTCTTTTTCTCCCCATGTTCCGTCTCTCTCTTCCTCTTGACTGTGTTTGCAGTTGCAAGTGTTTTGTCAAAAGTTCAACAGACCTCTCTTTTATAAACGGAGGTTTATGGGGAAAATGTTTTTATTTTTATTTTTCTCCCATTGCAGTAACTCGAGTTAGCCTGGTCCTACCGGACTCTCGTACATTTCATTTGTACATTAATGGTGCGTTCTTTTTGTCCACCGAAGTCGATCTACGAGTCGTTTTCCGGAGTTACGAACCGGAAGTTGTAAAAAGAACACCCCCGAGGTCGTGTATATATACGACTCATCAAGTCGTCTGAACTCAGAGGACCCCGAGTTCACTTTCAAAGATGGCTACGTCGTGCATCACACGTAGTAAACATTGTGGTTTTCTACAATTTTAAGCACTTTTGTCTTTGTTGTAACCAGATGAAGAAGTGGTACACATAGCACTGTATACTGCTACCTATAGGCATGTCTCTACAGCAGTCAACGTCAACTGGCGGCCCGCGGGCCACATCCGGCCCGCCAAAGCTTTTAGTCTGGCCCGCAGAATAATCATGAATTCACAAAATGTAAAGAGGAAAAAATGCGTTCTGTTATTTATCATTTCAAGCATTTAGAGCAAAAAACCCTGTATTTGCATCTCTATTCACATGGCGGGATTCTGTGCAGCGATGCCCGAGCTCCACACACACAGCTGAGCCGAGATGTGTGTGCGTTAAAACACACACACCGTTGAGCCGGGATGTGTGTGCGTTAAAACACGCAGCACCTGACTGGGAACGATACGGCCGCTGGGGCAGATGAACTCGCGCTAGTCTCTTTTCTGTAAGTAGGCTACAATAAAACCTTCGTGAGTAAAAAGTCAATACTTATCAATGCACTCACCTGTGTAGACCGGCATATACATGTAGAAAGCGATATTTCGGTCTGCTCTGTCTGCTCAGTCCACTGCGCTGTTTTACGCAAACACAGCTCTACTCTACAATTTTTACAAACAAGATAAAACAAAAGCTGTCGGTTTGTAGTCTAACTGTTTATCTTAGTTTGCAGGGAATCTGGAAATTTTGACAAATTCTTGTAAACCTCACTGCTGGCTGAACAAACCAAACTCTCCGCTAGAGCGGTATCTATGGAGGTAGGCTATTATAAGTCCAAAACAGTTACATGTGGACAGATACTTAACAGATACTTAATATGCACGTGAATGACGCGCTCGTTATATTCGAGTTCTTCATTCTTGATGATGATGATGCTGGTTGTATTATTTTGCAACAGCATCTTTCATTGTAAATGAGGCATACGTGACGAGTGCATAGCCTGCTTATCAGTCATTCATCATTAAAGCTGGGCTTTTCCACGTCTTTGATAGTGACATGTTTACCCACAACAGCCATTTCTTTCTGCAAGCATTTTCCACCAATCAGGACGCTGCATACTACAATAATGTTTCCATAATCACAGACTTTAACTGCCTCCTAGTCTGAGATCATTTTCTAGTTAAAGAGACATTTATTTTGTTTGCTCACACTAATACATGTAAAAAAAAAATATAGCATTAATTCAGTAAAAAAGTGGAAATTTCAAACAAGAATAGGCGTATTAGGTATAAATTAATTTTATTTTCTTTATTTGAAAGTCCGGCCCCCAGAGTGTCTGCTTAGAAAAATTCTGGCCCTTGAAAAAATTTAGTTGACGACCCCTGCTCTACAGTCTTATTAGGAGTTATACATAGTGCTGTATACTGCTACCTATAGGCATGTCTCTACAGTCTTATTAGGAGTTAAACATAGCGCTGTATACTGCTACCTATAGGCATGTCTCTACAGTCTTATTAGGAGTTAAACATAGTGCTGTATACTGCTACCTATAGGCATGTCTCTACAGTCTTATTAGGAGTTAAACATAGTGCTGTATACTGCTACCTATAGGCATGTCTCTACAGTCTTATTAGGAGTTAAACATAGTGCTGTATACTGCTACCTATAGGCATGTCTCTACAGTCTTATTAGGAGTTAAACATAGTGCTGTATACTGCTACCTATAGGCATGTCGCTACAGTCTTATTAGGAGTTAAACATAGTGCTGTATACTGCTACCTATAGGCATGTCTCTACAGTCTTATTAGGAGTTAAACATAGTGCTGTATACTGCTACCTATAGGCATGTCTCTACAGTCTTATTAGGAGTTAAACATAGTGCTGTATACTGCTACCTATAGGCATGTCTCTACAGTCTTATTAGGAGTTAAACATAGTGCTGTATACTGCTACCTATAGGCATGTCTCTACAGTCTTATTAGGAGTTAAATACCGCCTGATTAGTTATTTTGTAGCTTGTGCAGCTGAAATTGGCTAGAGACGCTCGGTTGCTATATGACAACAACGGCTTTAAGCCGAGTCTGGAGCAGAAAGCAGAGCAGTAGCCTAACGTTAACGTTAATCAAAACGTCATTTTCATGTATCAAACTGTGAAATATATTTGTGTAGTATGTCAATAACTGGGTGAATAGAATCCTAAATGTTACTAAAAATGTTACAAAAATCCATCTTTTCTCCGACTCGTAGTATCGTGTGACAAAAAGAACGCAACAACCCCGCGGTAACTCGTTTTCCGACATGGATGTGACGTCACACTCGAGCTACTAGTCGCGATTTACAAGACAAGAAGAACGCACCATAAGTCAGACTCGGTGGAGAGTGAAACAGGAGCAGAGGGACAGACACAAAGCTGGAGCCGAGCCAAAGTAGCGCACTTTTGAATTCATTAACTTTATCGGACAAATACAACACAGATACTGATAATCTGCAAACTGCCAAAACACAGCCCGATAATCTGCCAGGGTCGATAATGGTGTAACCCTAGTATATTGCTCCAGTTGATATTGCGATGATGTTGAAACGCTACACTGTGCAGCCCTAGCGTTAACGCCTTTGCCTTCAGTCGACACTTTTATACAAACTAGTTCATTACAAGTATAACTCTCTCAAACATGGGTGGGGGTGGGTGGGGGGTGGGGCCCAGTCCAACTAGAACGGTTTATCTCACAGTCTGACTCCTGAACATTGTGTTGCCTTTTAGTTAGTTTTATTTTTTTTTTCCTGCATGTTAATTTTTTATGTTGATGACAAGGTGACGCCAACGCCTGGTGTCATTCAAAGTGGAGCTCTTCTAGTTCAGAGTTTAACCGGTATGAGAGTCGAAATAGTTTTTGGTTATTTAAGCTTTAGTTTGTAAAGGTTTCTTTAGGTATATATATATATATATATTTCTTTTTTTTCTTCCCTCCTTTCCACTGTTTGATAAAGTTAAAGATGTAAGTGTTTACATTTTGTTATGCATGTTCAAACAGATTTGTTATATCCGGTGTTTTGCACACTACTTCAGCATCGCTCTTGAAACGGCACTGCTCATCTATGGAAAGTACTTAAAAATGAAGTGCCTGATACTTAAAAATTGAGTTGATATTTGTAAGCAAATGAAAGTGTCATTTGCTCATTAAGCCTTCATGCCATTGACTTGAACAACGGCTCCTGTTGCCTGTTGATCCGGTGTTTTAACACATGGGGGGGGGGGAAGCAGGACGCTGGCTCTGCTCCGCGGCGTCTGTCGGAGCAAACTGGACCTACAGGACTCCACACCCAGCAGCCATCGGCGCGCTCAGTGATGTGAGCAACATTCATAAGAATAAATGATCAAATTAAAGGTGCAACATGTGACATTTTAACAGGAAGAGGACAGAAATCCATTCATTCTAACAGAAGAGGAACTCTGTGGCCCTTTGTCTTGAAACTGAACGGTGGAATGTCCTAACGCTGGGTTTCCACAGGCAGCTGAAATAACGGCCGAGCGGAGCGATTCAGTTCATACCCTCTGAGAACAGCAGTAGGAGCGAAATCCGCCAACGGCGGCGAAAGTGCCCCGGATGTTCACCGCTCTCCCCAAGTCGACTCCCGAGTCAACTTCTGCAGAGCGGTAGCCAATGAAAGGGCAGAGTCGCTATATATATATTTATATATATATATATATATATATATATATATATAAATATATAAATAAATAAATATATATGCGTTTGTTTTAGTAGTAGCATTGTAGAAACGTTAGCATGGTAGCAATGACGACTAGCTTGTTGCTAGCAATGTACCGTTATTCAAACTAAACACAACTTCTTAAGTGGCAAAGTGTGTGACTGGAGTAGAAAACTTACCAAATGGTTTGCGATAGGCCAGACTCAGAGAAACGTATCAACACCAACAACTCATTGTCTGCAAAACGTGTACACTGTCGGCATCACAAGCAGAATATTCCAAGCGGAGTTCACCACAGCATGATGCCGACAGTGTACACGTTTTGCAGACAATGAGTTGTTGGTGGTGATACGTGTCTCTGAGTCTGGCCTATCGCAAACCATTTGGTAAGTAGTTTTAGTCGTGCAACAGAAAAATCTAGCTAGCAGTCTGGATTTACCCTGCAGAGATCTGAGGAGCCGTTAACCATAGTCCTCACAAATCCACCGGAGGTTAGAATGCCAACACAAAGAAAGGCGAAGGCAACGGACATCCGACGAAATTTCCGTTTGCAACAGAGCAATCCCAGAAGTTACTAAAATGCTACTACTATTAAAACAATTGTGTAGCCTATATAAAAACTCCCCAGGAATTCCAACTGCCAGGGCAACCTTCTGCTAAGCTAGCTGTTAACATCCCTGTAGTCCTACGGAGACGTACAAAGTAAACTGTAGGAAAATCCTCATCTTTTAACCCGGAGTGAACTATGGGGGAGCGGGGAACATCCGGGGCCCTTTCGCCGCAGTCAGCAAAAGACGCTCCTACCGCTGTTCTCGTATGGGATGAACTGAATCGCTCCGCTCTGCCGTTATTTCAGCTGCCTGTGGAAACCCAGCGTTAGGCTGCAACAAAAGCTTATTTTCATTATTGATGTATCTACAAATTATTTTCTCAATTTTAAAATCTTTTTTTTATCGATTTGTTTAGTCTGTTCATCGTAATAAAATAGTGTCCAAAGTCCAAAAAAAATCCAGCAATTTTCCACATTAGAGAACCTGACACCAGCAATTTCATTTCAATAGATTATTAACATCGATTATTGAATCTGTCGGCCGGTCAAATTTAACGTATGAGGCAGCAGAATGGTGTATGGGAAATGTAGTCAGATTTTTTTGAAAATGACCTATGAGACCTATGCCACACACCACAGCATTTATAGCCTAATCTAATTTGCAATGCACATCCCTAATGGACCCTTTTTTCTTTTAAAATAATAACTCAACACATAAAAGACAATAGAGAACACAAACTCATCAATAGATACATATTTAATCCAGACAAAACACTACACAGTTGATAGAACACATCACAACACAACCGTAGCATCGGATTATTCATGAGCGCATGACCGCTCCCTCTTCAAAAACCGTTTCAGAAGAAGTTTAATATGATCCCAGTCAGGATCCGTTTTAAATTCAGAGTGAGTAACCAATTCCACACATTGATCCCTGGAACAGAAAAGGCAGTTTGTCCTCACGAAGATTCACGTAAGGGCCTCTTACGGTTATAATTTTGGGGAACAACCAGCAGTAAACGTGACCTATGGATGTTAAACATGCTGCATGTGACACCTTTTTTTTTTTTTTTTATAAACTGTTGGATGTTAAGTACCAATGAATGTCAGTCACATCTTCCTGTGATCTCATTTTGAATCCGTCGACAGCATTTCTTCTCATGGTTGTTACTTTCTTACCTCCTCGAAAACAGAAGATGGAACTTTAAAAGCAGAAGTTTGGTCACAGGTTCTTTTTTTCTTTCACAAACAGTGTTGAACTTTTTAAAGAGAACCGCTGCTTTCTGGTCTAATCGCAGTCCCCCTACCTGCCGTTTTGACTTGGACCTTTTGAATGGCACCCTGGGGCACGTTCAACCTCAAAACCGTGTGCACCGTTTTGTTGCTACGGTTTCCTGGTTGAACGACCTGTTTCCTCGGAACGGTGTGAAACGGTGCGCAACTGCTTTTTGAGGTATGTTTTCTCTGTGTGGGTGGGTCTCTGGTTTATTGGTTTGCGTCGCAGGTGATACCAAATCAGCAGAGACGTGTCTGTAAACCCGTGGTAATATAAAGCCACACAACCCGGTGTTAAACGCACCCGTTTCCGTTTAAAGGTACACTGTGTAGGAATTTCTCCCATCTAGCGGTGAAATTGTATTTTGCATTCAAACCAATAGTGCTCTCTAGCGCCTCGCATTTTCAAATTCGTGTTGCGACTACGGTAGCCGTTATGTGCCAAGAAGCTATGACAACATGTCTTCCAATTTTCGCTTTTTTTGGCGACGAGGATTCCTTCTCCTGTGGCTCGGATCCTCCATTATGAACTAAAGTGCAGTGCAGGCTTTCAAATTAGGGCAGTGACAAGCTCCTCTCACTGATCTCCTTCTCCGTTTCAGATGGTTTCAGTCACGTGACGCTGGCTCTGAACGAGAACGCGTTGTGGATTAGCTAGACAGGTCGGCTAGTGCTCTATGTCCCTCTCAGCGATTAGAGTTTTTTAAAATGGTTGAACGACATGGAAGCCTCCTTGGACTTACCCGTCCAATGTAAACACAGATAAGAAATTCTTCGCTTATGAGGATAAGTCAGATCACTGGCAGAGGTCATTCTACACCAATGAGGACATTTATGAATGAAGACATTGATTTTAGTTAATAAAATACTTAAAACACTACACAGTGTACCTTTAAAAAAAGAAAACCTGTTGCTACGTTTTGTTGGGGCTGAGCGTGGCCTCTGTGTTCTTGCATGTGTGTGATTTTTGACGATTGCAGATGTGCAGCACAAACTCCAGTTCCATTTATTTTTTTTTTGTTTATTTCTATAAGTGTAAGTAAAACGGCTGGCAGTGTCAGGTACCATTCCATTTTAACACTGTATATTTATAATAAAAGTAATCTGTTAATTAAAAACTGGACTGGGTTTTTTGTTTTGTTTCTATCTTTCTGAAAACCGTTGGGTTCATATCTGCTCCTTTACTTTTTTCTCTTTTTTTTAAACATAATGGTTGAACAAAATGTAAGCTGCTGTCATTTCAAAATGGCAGATTTAGATTTGGAGAATTTTAAACTGAAATTGTTTTTTAAAAAAAAAAAAGGTCAGGAAGTTGAGAAATTAGTAGTTTTTTAAAGAGATAAAGTTGCAATTTTAAAACGGAACACCTTATTTGACTTTTATTTTATAGTTTAACTTGAATAAAAGTAATTTATGGGAGAAGTCAACATATGACTTCTCCCTTTAATGTTTCATTAATCTCATTTTAAAAGAAGTTGTAATTTTATGAGAAGTTATTTTTAAAGAAGATGTAACATTGGAATTAAGTAAAACGTATCAGAATAGAAGTTGTAATTTTGTAAGATTTGAGTTGTAATATGCTGTGAATAAAGCCACCATGTCTTGAAAACCCCAGATCTTTTAAAAATGAACCATACATTAAAGGGTAACTACCGTTTTTTTAACCTATTTTCCTATGTTTGTGTGTCTAAGTGACTGATGGGAACAACAGTCTTTGACAATGGTCCAGTATTAAGCGAGATCTCTGCAGTCGGCAGCGGTGAAACAAGCTACAATGGAAGTTAACAGGGCAATTGTCCAGCTTGTATTTACCTTCACTAAAGGGCTCATTTTGCCGCTGACAGACTCAGATTAATATACTGTGTGTCTGACAACATGATGGAAAGGATTTCTACAGGGGCGTAGCACAAAATTCTGGGCCTTGTAGAAAGGCATTTTCTTTGGGCTCTACACCCTAATCTGAGCCTGTCCGTAGCAACAACAAAAAAAGCACTTTTAGTGGACCAAATTGATGATGAACATTTTCCCCATAGGGTTACATCGCAGCCCGGTCTGTGGCTGCTGGGCGGCTGCTGCGATCTCACTTAATACTGGACCAATATCAAGACTGTTGTTCCCATCAGTCACTCAGACACACAAACATAGGAAAATAGGGTCCAGGTTGAAAAGAATGGCAGTAACCCTTTAAATTGTGACCCAAATTTGAGGTTTTATTTGATATCAACTGTGAAACTTTTGTATATAAATTAAAGCTACCTTAAAATACCTCAAAACTAATAATAATAGTTGCCTCTGTGAACGTCCTGTGATTGTTCTGTGTGAACACTAGATGGAGACAGAGATCTGATAAAAAGAAGAAATGGGACTGCACAGATCTGAGTTTTCATTCTGGGGAATTTATCACAGCAGCAACCCGATTATTAGGATTAATACATTTTTATTGGAAAAGAAAAAAATGCAATTTTAATTAGCAAAATAATGAGAATGAAGTACTTTTTGAAAAAAATATTTTCAGTTTTATGCAAAAAGTAGTAATTTTCCAAAAATTCATGATTTTAGAAGTAATTTTTAAAATACTTTAATGAGAAAAGTTGTAATTTTAAGAGAATTAAAGTTGATTACAAATAAAGAAGTTCTTTTAAAAGAAAAGAAAGTTGTCATCTTCCTGCTCAGGTGTCACGTTTGATGTTTTCTTGAGAGTTGAGATAAAAGAAAGACCTGTTTCTAACATTTTATTTCCTTCTGATGGTAAATCCTACAGATTGAGTGCTGTCCCGTTCATAGTTTGAATTCTTTAATGTACTGAATAACTTTGACTGTTGCTCCCCGTGTGTTCCAAAAGGAAATGTCCAGATAACATTCACACCAAAGAGGAAATGAACACATTCCTCAGTCTGCTGCAGGAACATTGTTACTTACACTGTGTGTGTGTGTGTGTGTGTGTGTGTGTGTGTGTGTGTGTGTGTGTGTGTGTGTGTGTGTATATGTATATGTCTGTGTCTGTGTGTGTCTGTGTCTCTTTGTGTGTGTCTGTCTGTGTGTGTGTGTATGTCTGTGTGTCTGTGTGTGTATATGTCTGTGTCTGTGTGTGTGTGTGTGTGTGTGTCTGTGTGTGTATATGTCTGTTTGTCTGTGTGTGTGTCTGTGTGTGTACGTGTGTTTGTGTGTCTGTGTGTATGTGTGTGTGTGTCTGTGTCTGTGTGTGTGTGTGTGTGTGTGTGTGACAGAAGCAATAAGGCACCTTTCAACTACAAGGCAATTCAAAGTGCTTTACATAAGACAAAATAGTAACGGTACCACGTCAGGACAAAGCTAAATGTCTAAAAACAAATATACAGCCTGACAGTTTATGTTTCTGGTCTAGTTTACTTTAGTCGGGTTCAGTATTTCATGTCATTCAGTATCTCTGTCTCTGTCCGGTTTCTGTTTTGTGGATTACAGTATCACCACGGGGCTCCGTCTCACTGGTTTGGAATGTGAGTTGTATTCCTCCTGTACAGCCTGACAGACTTTTAACCCTTTGAGACTCATAATATTTCCTTTTGAAGCCTCTCCTCTTTGTCTTTGACAGTTGACCGGCTCAGACTGTAAATAAAATCTCCACATATCTAGACAGACGTCTAATAGTTCAACGTATTGGAAGAAAATTATGATCGTGCAACAAGGCAGGCCTGAATAGCTCTTTCTGGGAATGGTTGTAAAGATTTACTAAGAATATGTTTACGGCATTTACTCTCTAACTGGGACGTTTTGGGACCGATTGGTGGCGATTGCTGTGGACGAATGCGTGTATATGTTGGCTCTATACACGCTAAAAGTGTTCCTTTTTAAAATGGAGTCTGGTGGGTTTAGCGCTAGCGACTTCAGAGCTGTTTCTGGAAGGCCTCAAAGAGGTTTTAAAGGTCTATCTCTGAAGGGATCCTTTCCATAATGTTGTCAGACACTTAGAATATTAATCTGAGCCTGTCCATAGCAACAACAACAAAAAAAGCGCTATGACTATGATCATTTTCCCCATAGGGTTACATTGCAGCCCGGTCTGTGGCTGCTGGGCGGCTGCAGCGATCTCTCTTAATACTGGACCAATATCAAAGACTGTTGTTCCCATCAGTCACTTAGACACACATACATAGGACAATAGGGTTCTGATTGGACCGGTAAAGATTTGGCCGGAGAAAACCCAAGACTCTACCACAATCCCAGACGACGTACTGGAGGGAAATGCAAATTGAGCGGAAGTAGGTAGGAGGGCGGAGCCAGGCTACTAAACAAGTTCCTTCCAGAGACTATTTTGCAGAGTCACCGTTAAAATGTCCGGAGCTTAGCGCCGCCCAAAAGGATTGTTATTGGTTTAAAGAAATGCAAACACCCACCCCCCCACCATCCTAACCAACCAGCTATACTCGACCTGACCCAAAATCCCCTTTAGATGTTTAACAGGAGAATTCATATTTGGGGCCCTATTTTAACGAACTAAGCGCATGGCGTGAAGCGCCTGGCGAGGTGCGTTTAGGGCGTGTACGAATCCACTTTTACTAGTTTAACGGCGGTAAAAAGGGTCCGGGCGCATGGTTCAAAAGAGTTGTATTTATTGTCATCATTAATTCATAGGTGTGTTTTGGGCGTAACGTGATCCGACGAAGTAGGTCAACGAATCATGCAGACATTCTGAAGTATTCAAAGTGCTTCTCTTCTTCTCTTCGCCGTTGTTTACCTTTTTCTTCTTCTTCTAGTCCGTAGAAAGAGCAAAGTCGGTAACATTTCCTCATTAGCGCCACCTCTGTTCAGGAGAAGACTGCAACTAGTGTCGCGACCACCACGTGCGAGTATAAATAGCTACGGCGCTCCCACGACGGCACACTGGTGCGAGACAGGTCGGAAACGGCGAGTATACTGAACCTCTTTAAACTAGCAAAGACACTTGTGTCGGGCTTTACGCTGCGCTGGGTGCAAGATAGAGCCCTTTGACTTTCTGTATCGAGCTTTTGTTTCCTTTCACTTGATCACCGTTCCAACAAAATCCGACCAATGGTGTGCGTGGATGAGCCTCTGCTGTTAAACCAGGCTTAACTCTGAGACCGTCTCTGAGGACGTGAGTTTAGAGAGAGAGAGAGAGAGAGAGAATTTAAAATTCTCGAGCTTTTATTTGATCTGTCGTACATCCATTTATTGCTGCGAAGAAGTGAACCGAGCGACAGACAGGTCAAAACAGGACAAAGGAAGACGTACAGACTGCAGATGGGAAATTGACTTCTTTTTCCTTTTGTTTGTTGTCCAGCTGTCTGCCCCTTTCTTAAGAGACATCCCAGAATAGAAGCTGATCAATAAAATCAATCAATACCCCCCTCTGCCACGGGGGAGCAGAATGAATCTCTAAAACAAAGAGTGAGCAGTAACAGGCAGTCACGCTGAAGCCGCAGTCACACACGCACTGCACCCCTAAAATTATCTAGAGGACTTAACTAACTTATCTGTCATTTGAATGTAGGTAGGTGAATTTAAACAATGTCTTGTTGTCATGCAAGGGCCCTGTTCATTTTGCACAGACATATTAATTGCATTTTGTGTGTGTTAAGAGGCACAAAGGCACTCTAAAATCTGCCCCGACAACTGCCGTTTTAGCTCACGTAGCTGCAGCCACTCCGTGTTGCCTGCCCCGATTCGGGTCGGGTTTTTTTCAATCGAAAGTACACGCATAGTTATAGCGATCAAGATTAACGTAGAAATTGGCCAGAATTCTCCTTTAAGATGTAAATAAAATTAAATTAAAAGCAGCAACATCTTTTTTCCATTGTTTTACAGTTAAGCTTCCAACGCACTGACCCTTGTGTTGTCCTCGAGTTTTTAAAGTTTTTTTTATCAGAAATATGGGTTTAATTCAACCAAATTGCCCCAAAATAACATGGATGCATGAGAGGTACGTTATATGGATGCAACGTTCTTTGCAGGTAAAATGAATGATTACTATTAATTATATTCCATTGAATACGGTGTGTTCTATTCAATTATATAGCATTTGAAAAAAAAATGTTAAAATGGTTTTAAAACAGTTTGGTGACTAAACTTTGACATATACCAGTCTGTGATCCACTCAACATCTTGTGGTCTTATTAGTCAAAGCAATTAATAATTTCTGCTTTTTTTTACCTAAAACTTTTTATATAATGTCACAAATTAGGTTTATTGACAGTGACTAAAAAAAGTGTTGAAAAACGTGACCCAAAGGACAACAAGAAAACAATCCCTGCTGCAGGCTCCATCAGGATAACTTAGCCGCTAACTAGCATAGCATTACTGTCGCAAGTCAGGTTGCATTGTTTTGAAAAAGGGCGAAGGATGTGTTTAGCTCCTAAGGCTACCGTACATATTCTGTATTTTTATGTGGATCTCCATTAGCTTCTACAAAGTCTCTCCCCTCCTCAGGGCCCACAGAAAGACAATAATACAAACTATTTTTAAAAGAAAAACATGGCTGTGGCTCAGGTTGTGGAGCAGTCGCATGCCAATCAGAAGGTTGGTGGTTCCATCCCTGGCCCTGCAGTTCCATGTTCCACAGTGTATGAATGTGTGTGAATGGTGAATGGTTCCTGTACTGTGTTAAAGCACTTTGAGTAGTCATTAAGACTAGAAAAGCGCCATATAAATACAGTCCATTTACAAAAATGAGTATTACAGCTGCTTCCAGGTATGAAATCCAAACGAAATAAATCATTCCATTTAAATTGAGTTCTTCCGTCTTCTTTCAAAAGTCATTTCTCTTTCATTTTCAGACTCTGACCTAATTCTGAAGGACTTATGGCTGCTTCTTCGTGGCCATTTGGCGGATTAAAAGTCCCTGATTTTGTAAGTGTTATTTATGAAGCTGGCATATTGCAGAGTCGGTGTAATCTCCAGCGTTCAGCCCTGACAGCCTAATTTGCCCAGTCAGAGGCTCCATTAAGAGAAGGCAGTTTAGTGTCAGCTCCCGCTGCAGCAGCTTCTTTAGAGGAGGAGATTTGCACTTTGAGAGTGGGCTTCATCCAGTATAGCTACAGCCACTTTATTCTTCATAGAAAACAGAGAAGAATCTCCACCGTCTCCTCATCTGACAGGAAGACGTCTGCGTGATTATTAATATTATTTCTGAGTTACTTTCCCGGTTGTTTTCAACAAGGATAATCAGAGCCAGGAAATAGCTATGGTAACTGCAGGCCACCGTACACACACACACACACACAACACACACACACACACACACACACACCAGCCGCTCCCACTCCTGTTAAGTGGGTTAGTATTAATTAAATCTCCTCACCCTGCAGGTCTTCGTTGTTTCCTGCAGACGTTGTGTTTGTTTTGTGTGTGTGTGTGTGTGTGTGTGTGTGTGTGTGTGTGTGTGTGTGTGTGTGTGTGTGTGTGTGTGTGGGCTTGTTTAACTATATTCATGGGGTCCAAAAACCAGGAGTCCAGTATACTTGTGGGGTCCCAACAGCTATGTGGGGCCAAAATGCTGGACCCCACAAGTTTAAAGGGCTGTTTGAGGGTTAAGACTTGGTTTTAGGATTAGGGTTAGAATTAGGTTCTGGTTAGGGTGAGGGTAAGGGTTAAGGTTAGGCATTTAGTGGTGATGGTTAAGGTGAGGGTAAGGGTTAAGGTTAGGCATTTAGTGGTGATGGTTAAGGTGAGGGTAAGGGTTAAGGTTAGGCATTTAGTTGTGATGGTTAAGGTGAGGGTAAGGGTTAAGGTTAGGCATTTAGTTGTGATGGTTAAGGTGAGGGTAAGGGGCTAGGGAATGCATTATGTCAATGACGGGTCCCCACAAAGATAGTGCCACAAACCTGTGTGTGTGTGTGTGTGTTTGTGTGTTGGGGGTGGTGGTGTTTGGGCAAAGAGAGAGACAGGACAAGACACAAGTGTGTCTGACATTCCCGTCAGCCTCAGCTGGTAGGCTACTCTGTACTGTTTTTGTGTTCAGCGCTAATTAGCAAACGTTAGCATGCTAACCACTAAACTGGATGGTAAATATCATTCCTGCCACACGTCAGCACGGTGGTCACACTCCACCGTTAAATTATGCAAAGGTTCACCTTGTGCTACGTCGCGGTTTGTGCCAATTAAAGCGGCAAGCAGCGTCACCGCCCCTCTCCTCTATTCTCCCCCAGCCCCAGTGTTTCTCTCTGAGAGCCGAGGGAGAAGGTATGTGGGCTCGGTGCCAGCCGAGCCTGGGAGAAAAACACCCAGGCTGCCCGTGTGGGGGTTCAACCCTCTGAGGCAAGGCAGGTTCCCCTGGCAACCAACCACAGCCGCCACCAGACAGGGGGAGAACCTCCAAATGTCAAACTTTTCCAGGAAAAAGAAGAAAAGAAGCTCATTTTCAGTCAATCGTTCACAAGGGCTTTTTGTTTATTTGTTTAAACACACACACAAAAGAGCTCTGAGAGGGATTCTTGGAGCATCAGGTCACTGAGATTTTGGTTCATCCATTATTTGTACTTCTATCATCATTGACCTTTAACTTAAAGGACAAATCTGGTGCAAAATAAACACACGTGTAACGAGTCGACCGTTCTCTGAGATATGTTTTAGCGTGAACCGCTAATTAGTTTATAACGCTAGTCGTCGGGGCACGGTTAAAGTAAAAAGAAATCGCTATTTCTACACCACTAACAAGGCTCAAAATAGCACCACACTTCCACGGTAGCATAATGAGGGTCCCTACATGTAAACCCAAGCATTGAGAACTTTGTGAGTGTACAGACAGTTTATTAAAAGGATAGATTATAAAGACAGTACCGTTCACGTACACAGGCGGGCGCCGTCTTGGGCAAACAGTCACAACCAGTCTTTTTACTTTACCCGTGCCCCGACGACTAGCATTATAGGCTAATTAGCGTTTTGGGCTAAAACTGGTCACATTCGATTAGCATGAAAACATATCCCAGGGGACGGTTGACTCGGTACACATGTGTGATAAACCCATAGGTTAATTTTGCGCCGTATTTGTCCTTTTAAAACGTACAAACATCAATCAAATCACACTCACATTTTTATAGATAATAATACATTTTATAATAATAATTTAGTAATCATATAAATGTAGTGCAGTAAAAAGTACATTTGTCTCTGAAAATAGCAGAAAATGGAAGTACTTAATTTAAGTACATGCACCACAAAAGTGTACTTAAGTACTGTAATTGGGTAGTATATAAACACATTGTTAACGTTGTGAAACGGTCGCAGTTTAGTTTCAGTTTAGGCACAAAAACAACTTAGATAAGTTTGGAAAAAGATGGTTTGGGTAAAATCAGGCGTTACTTCGCTTCCGGTTACGCACGCGACGCAGAACTAGACGTAGCTTTTTGTTGACGTAGTTTGTTGCATACATTAAAAAGAAACCTCGCTGTTAACTTTTATTTTCAAATGGGACACGGACCTCGGCCATCTTGAGTGATAGTCCTGTTCGTTTGACCCATCCCTCCTTATTTAACGCTCTTATTCTTCGTCACATTACTTCCTGCTTTGCTAGAGGGCGCCGCCATTATAAACATAAATATAGGTCATAATTGCTGCTTGAACAAACGACTTATATGGGCGTTTTTCGGGGAGGACAGTTTTTTAATTCATTGTGTCATTCATGTCATTCTTTTCATTTAAAAAGAATGCAAAAAATTTCATTTAAAAAGAATGCAAAACAATGGCTGGTAGAGAGCCAAACATGTGGGCACAAATGCTTTCTGTGTGCATTTAAATGTTACACAAGTATTTTACATGAATTGTATTTATTAAGCACAATGTGTTGTATGATTTTATACCTGTCATTATTTTTAAAGGTTGCCTGTTTTACATCTGGCTAGGGGACTACCGATGAAAATTAGCACTTTTGAGCTAACTCGGGCACATTTACATTGTTTTAATGTTGATTAATGTTCACTGTCCCCTTTCAAATAAAGAAATCGAAATCATAAATGTTACTTTCCACCACTGTTCATATCATATCCCATGAGTGCATTTGAGGCTGATAGTCAACTAATGAAAGTTAATCTAAATCTGACAGGCTGAGTCTGAAATGTCCCAAACTGGCCACCATACAGAGGAGAATATCTCTCAGGCTACCAGGGCGCCCCACAGAGAAAAAACCCTTTTGATTAAAGTGACATGATCTTTCCACCGACTCCAGCCTAAGGACAAACTTTACATTTTCTGCCACACTAATGGTATAAGGATGGAAGGAACAGCAAATGTTTCTTAGTTGTTTCCCACTGTATGATGCAGATTCATGTCACACTCACATATATACAAACTGTACACATAATATCTGTGAATATTTGTGCTGACGTGCAGCATCATCTGTGAAGCGCTTTGCTGCATGGACATCATGGAGATCTGTAGCTGCTCTAGGAACTAGATGGTTTTTAGAAGCCTCTGTGTCCTGCAGGGACAGCAAGCTGCAGCCACACTCTCCATACTGTACGTCTCCCCTGTGAGGCTGCAGGGAAGCCGACGCAACAGGAGACACGCTGACACATTTCTGCTGCCGGAGGCAGCTGGGGGAAAGTCTGCCTGATTCTAGATTTCTAACTTGTGGGAGAGAGAAAAGAAGCTCATGCGTTCAGGGGCAGAGTTTTAGTCGTACACACCGTTCAATCATGGTGTAAGGAAACAATGTACTGCATTTGCCTGGCTTCCGTCAAGCCACCTCCTGGTCTTTTATTCCCTATACTGCTTTTTAAGCCATTTAATTTAATTCACTTATCTCACTTCTTTCTTTTTTGACGTTGGTTTTACCATTCAAGTTGTTCTGTATCACATTTTGTGGTGTTGTGTTATGTACTTTTTTTTATTTATGTAGCCTGCTGTGGTTTATCTATGTATCGAGGCGTACTTCACCCTATCTGCCCTGGTTGTAAAGCACTTCGGGCCAGCTTATGCTGTTTTAAAGCTTTAGTGTGTAACTTTTTGATATTAATGAACGACTGAAATGAGTTGCTACAAAGCTAATTAAGACTATCAGCGCCACACAACTCTCTCTGGATTTCTCAGTATGACTATGTTCAGAAGATTGTGGTGTCCGGCGACTTTCCCGGGCAGAAACTCGAGTGAAGATAATGAACTCTTCTGAAGAGTCCATCATGTTTTTTTAATCCTCCGTGTCCTCCTTGGCTACTAGCAACTGTGTGGAGGAGGGGGGGTGGGGGCACTAAGCAATCATAAAAGGCTTGTATCATGTGGACGCGCCGACTGTTTTGTTGTCATTACTTAGAATTCCTAGCTTTAAAAAGACAGGCGCTAAAACGGCGCGTTTTAAACAGAGGGTGAATCAATAATATTCAGACGGACAGCATGAGAAAAAGAATGTGTTTTTTTAACATTACAGCATGTAAACATGTTGTAGTAGAAACCCCAAATACAAGTATTAACCTGAAAATGAACATGGCATGGGACCTTTAACCCTTTCTGCCGACCATGTCCCCTCTTGCTTTTTTCGATGAGTTTGATACTTTTTCTGACGTTTTTATCCTGTTTTTGAGACTTTTAAAAAATCTTTTTGTTGCTTTTTCTGACGTTTGACTCATTTATTTTACTACCACCAACTTCTAACCACTATAGTTTAACATTTTTAATTCATGGTCAATAAACCTTGTTTATATGAAACTCCCACAATCACCTGCACACTCACCTGTTCCTAATTTCCCAATTACCCCCTACAGGTTTTATACCAGCCCATCATGCCAGATTGTCAATGTTGTCCCCCCCCCCTCCCTCCCTCATTTCTGTTCACCTGTTCACTCTCTGTTGCTCCATGCTAGTAAGCTTTTTTTCACTTTTTTAAGTAATTCACTGAACTGCATTTGGGTCATTTCCCTCCTTAAAACATTACACCCATAAATGCTTTGATTTGATAGAAAATGTTTGTTTAGTGTTGAATTCTTTGAAGCATATAGAACGTGACCTTTCAGTTGAAGTTTTTGAGCAGTTATAGAAGAAGTTGTTCTATTGGGAAAGAAACGTTTACATAAATGTAGATATTTTAAGACTAAACCCTCCCTGATCCATTGGAAGAATGAGCTAAAGCTCTTATGTAAGTCATTGAAACAGGTTAAAGACAAGAAAGCCCTTACATTATTTTCTTTACTTGAGACACTTAAGTTAATTTGAGATAGCCCTTTATATTTCTTTTTTCTTTTGTTATTTTGTTATTTATTTTGAATTGTTATAAATATGCTCCTAGGTTTCTGGGTCGAGGCAAAAGCTCTATTTTTGAAGGGAATTTTGTTAATGTGCCATGTTTGTTTGGATATCAGTATTCTCAATAAGGGCTGCACTGTACGAGGGAAATATGTAATTGCTTTGATGATTATTTTGACTGATTGCGATATGATTCATGATACAGGAGGAAATTATCATTTTTGTATCATTATTATTTTCATTTAAAAATATGAAATGATTATAGTGCATAGTGGATCTGTACCAAACAAAGATGTTTTTCTCCAGTCTGTAGATTTGCCACCCCCCCCTTGCAATTTGGATATTAGATTAGATAGACTTTAGTGATCCCAAATTGGGAAATTTCATTGCTACAGCAGCAAAAGTAAGACAAACCGCACACATACAGAATATACAAGAAATAATTATCATGATAGAATACAAGAACAACTATTCAAAAATAAAGATACAAAATACAAAGGAAAGAGTGTACAAATGTATATATACAAGTGGCGACTAAAAATGTGCAACCTACTTAAATAGTATTTATAAAGATATAAGTATAACCTAAGTTGCACTTAGTGCAGTACTGTATTGTATATGAGTCTTATCTAACACTCAGTGTTCCAAAGTTGTATTGCCTGTGGTAGGAATGATACTAAAAATTGTACTAAAATTGCGATTCATTGTGCAGCCCTATTCTTACGGAAGAGGATTAGGGCCACATGTGAAAAAAATTTAATCAAATTCTGAGTTTAAAGTCACAATCCTAAAATTAAATTCTCAGAATTCTGAGATTAAAGTAAAAAAATAAATTAAAAAAATAATAATAATAATAAAAAAAGTCAGAATTCTGACTTTATTCTTAGAATTCTGACTTATTTATTTCTTTTTGAATTCTGGTTGTATTTTAATAATTCTGACTTTAAACTCAGAACTCAAACGCATTTTTTTCAGAGGTGGCCCTAATCCTCTCCCGTTTATCCTCTTTTAAAGAAGTGAAGAAAACAAAGTTATAGAAGAAGTTAATGTTGATTAATGTTCACTGTCCCCTTTCAAATAAAGAAATCGAAATCATAAATGTTACTTTCCACCACTGTTCATATCATATCCCATGAGTGCATTTGAGGCTGATAGTCAACTAATGAAAGTTAATCTAAATCTGACAGGCTGAGTCTGAAATGTCCCAAACTGGCCACCATACAGAGGAGAATATCTCTCAGGCTACCAGGGCGCCCCCACAGAGAAAAAAACCCTTTTGATTAAAGTGACATGATCTTTCCACCGACTCCAGCCTAAGGACAAACTTTACATTTTCTGACACACTAATGGTATAAGGATGGAAGGAACAGCAAATGTTTCTTAGTTGTTTCCCACTGTATGATGCAGATTCATGTCACACTCACATATATACAAACTGTACACATAATATCTGTGAATATTTGTGCTGACGTGCAGCATCATCTGTGAAGCGCTTTGCTGCATGGACATCATGGAGATCTGTAGCTGCTCTAGGAACTAGATGGTTTTTAGAAGCCTCTGTGTCCTGCAGGGACAGCAAGCTGCAGCCACACTCTCCATACTGTACGTCTCCCCTGTGAGGCTGCAGGGAAGCCGACGCAACAGGAGACACGCTGACACATTTCTGCTGCCGGAGGCAGCTGGGGAAAGTCTGCCTGATTCTAGATTTCTAACTTGTGGGAGAGAGAAAAGAAGCTCATGCGTTCAGGGGCAGAGTTTTAGTCGTACACACCGTTCAATCATGGTGTAAGGAAACAATGCACTGCATTTGCCTGGCTTCCGTCAAGCCACCTCCTGGTCTTTTATTCCCTATACTGCTTTTTAAGCCATTTAATTTAATTCACTTATCTCACTTCTTTCTTTTTTGACGTTGGTTTTACCATTCAAGTTGTTCTGTATCACATTTTGTGGTGTTGTGTTATGTACTTTTTTTTATTTATGTAGCCTGCTGTGGTTTATCTATGTATCGAGGCGTACTTCACCCTATCTGCCCTGGTTGTAAAGCACTTCGGGGCCAGCTTATGCTGTTTTAAAGCTTTAGTGTGTAACTTTTTGATATTAATGAACGACTGAAATGAGTTGCTACAAAGCTAATTAAGACTATCAGCGCCACACAACTCTCTCTGGATTTCTCAGTATGACTATGTTCAGAAGATTGTGGTGTCCGGCGACTTTCCCGGGCAGAAACTCGAGTGAAGATAATGAACTCTTCTGAAGAGTCCATCATGTTTTTTTTAATCCTCCGTGTCCGCCTTGGCTACTAGCAACTGTGTGGAGGAGGGGGGGTGGGGGCACTAAGCAATCATGAAAGGCTTGTATCATGTGGACGCGCCGACTGTTTTGTTGTCATTACTTAGAATTCCTAGCTTTAAAAAGACAGGCGCTAAAACGGCGCGTTTTAAACAGAGGGTGAATCAATAATATTCAGACGGACAGCATGAGAAAAAGAATGTGTTTTTTTTAACATTACAGCATGTAAACATGTTGTAGTAGAAACCCCAAATACAAGTATTAACCTGAAAATGAACATGGCATGGGACCTTTAACCCTTTCTGCCGACCATGTCCCCTCTTGCTTTTTTCGATGAGTTTGATACTTTTTCTGACGTTTTTATCCTGTTTTTGAGACTTTTAAAAAATCTTTTTGTTGCTTTTTCTGACGTTTGACTCATTTATTTTACTACCACCAACTTCTAACCACTATAGTTTAACATTTTTAATTCATGGTCAATAAACCTTGTTTATATGAAACTCCCACAATCACCTGCACACTCACCTGTTCCTAATTTCCCAATTACCCCCTACAGGTTTTATACCAGCCCATCATGCCAGATTGTCAATGTTGTCCCCCCCCTCCCTCCCTCATTTCTGTTCACCTGTTCACTCTCTGTTGCTCCATGCTAGTAAGCTTTTTTCACTTTTTAAGTAATTCACTGAACTGCATTTGGGTCATTTCCCTCCTTAAAACATTACACCCATAAATGCTTTGATTTGATAGAAAATGTTTGTTTAGTGTTGAATTCTTTGAAGCATATAGAACGTGACCTTTCAGTTGAAGTTTTTGAGCAGTTATAGAAGAAGTTGTTCTATTGGGAAAGAAACGTTTACATAAATGTAGATATTTTAAGACTAAACCCTCCCTGATCCATTGGAAGAATGAGCTAAAGCTCTTATGTAAGTCATTGAAACAGGTTAAAGACAAGAAAGCCCTTACATTATTTTCTTTACTTGAGACACTTAAGTTAATTTGAGATAGCCCTTTATATTTCTTTTTTTTCTTTTGTTATTTTGTTATTTATTTTGAATTGTTATAAATATGCTCCTAGGTTTCTGGGTCGAGGCAAAAGCTCTATTTTTGAAGGGAATTTTGTTAATGTGCCATGTTTGTTTGGATATCAGTATTCTCAATAAGGGCTGCACTGTACGAGGGAAATATGTAATTGCTTTGATGATTATTTTGACTGATTGCGATATGATTCATGATACAGGAGGAAATTATCATTTTTGTATCATTATTATTTTCATTTAAAAATATGAAATGATTATAGTGCATAGTGGATCTGTACCAAACAAAGATGTTTTTCTCCAGTCTGTAGATTTGCCACCCCCCCCCCTGCCCCCCCTTGCAATTTGGATATTAGATTAGATAGACTTTGGTGATCCCAAATTGGGAAATTTCATTGCTACAGCAGCAAAAGTAAGACAAACCGCACACATACAGAATATACAAGAAATAATTATTATGATAGAATACAAGAACAACTATTCAAAAATAAAGATACAAAATACAAAGGAAAGAATGTACAAATGTATATATACAAGTGGCGACTAAAAATGTGCAACCTACTTAAATAGTATTTATAAAGATATAAGTATAACCTAAGTTGCACTTAGTGCAGTACTGTGATGTATATGAGTCTTATCTAACACTCAGTGTTCCAAAGTTGTATTGCCTGTGGTAGGAATGATACTAAAAATTGTACTAAAATTGCGATTCATTGTGCAGCCCTATTCTTACGGAAGAGGATTAGGGCCACATGTGAAAAAAATTTAATCAAATTCTGAGTTTAAAGTCACAATCCTAAAATTAAATTCTCAGAATTCTGAGATTAAAGTAAAAAATAAATTAAAAAATAATAATAATAAAAAAAAGTCAGAATTCTGACTTTATTCTTAGAATTCTGACTTATTTATTTCTTTTTGAATTCTGGTTGTACTTTAATAATTCTGACTTTAAACTCAGAACTCAAACGCATTTTTTTCAGAGGTGGCCCTAATCCTCTCCCGTTTATCCTCTTTTAAAGAAGTGAAGAAAACAAAGTTATAGAAGAAGTTGACTCCTCTTGCACTAGGACCCGTCAGACTGTGCAGCCGGTAATGATCCGGCGCTAGGACCCATCGGACACCGTTCTCGTCTCTTTGTCTCCACCAGTCCGAGCCTCCTCCTCTCCGTAGTCTCATTCCGTGTCTCTCTCCATCAGCAGTGGTCTGGATGCTTGCAGGGACTGAAACATGGCTGTGAATCTCGGCAAGAACAGACTGGCCCTGCTGACCGCCTACCAGGACGTCATTGACGAGACCTCGGACACCGACTGGTGAGTCCTGCGGCCGGCCGGCCCGGCCATCCCTTCTTTCCTCCCCCCCTCCATCCCCACTTCGCTCTCCCATCCCTTCTTTTCTCCCTGGTTCGATGCGTTGCTGCTCTCTTGGCTTCCCCTCGGGGGAGGGGGGGTGGGGGGGTGGGGGGGGAATTGTTGTCCGGCTTGGTGCACGCTGAGGATGCGCAGGACAGGGGCGCACCGTGCACGCATCATCATATCCTCTTCATCCTCATACCTTTAGTGGTGAAAACTCCAGACGCGCAGGCCGGGGCAGATTCACTGCTCCACATGTGATGTGTTCGTAATTAAGCGCATTACGCACATCTACGAGCCGGACCAATCTTCAAAGCAGTGAAAGTGAGAGTTTTGTTTTTTGGGGTTATAAATCAGAGATCATAATTTTTTTTTTTGTGAGAACTGAACTGCGCTGCAGAGTCGAGGCAACGTGCTGCTGTGTAGTGCAACACTGTGTGCGCACTGGACGCACAATTGTGCAAGCGGACCGCTTTGTTTCCTCTGAGTTTCTCCTCTCAGTCGGGACCAGGTTTACTCACAGCCAGCTGGAAGCAATTTCAGGCTTCTTTGCAACGCGATGCATCGGTGTGTGTGTGTGTGTGTGTGTGTGTGTGTGTGTGTGTGTGTGTGTGTGCCGTCAGCAGGGGTAAGCGGGCCTGGTCCAGAGATACTGATGAGCCCCTGCATCCCTAAAACGAGGGGCGGAGAGGAGAGGGGCGAGGCCGGGGGGTGGATGATGGTGGTGTTGGGGTGGGTGAGTGGGGGGGGCGCTATCATCATCATCATCCTTCTCCTCCTCCTCCTCCTCCTTTGTAGCCTTTGCTCACTTTGGGAAAGTGCAAGAGGTGGTAATAAAACGCAGTACTTTTTAGTATTGGATGTGAAAGTGAAATCACTGCTCGAACCTCAGTATACGGATGTCCTAGTTCCTCATGAAACAAGATCTTGAAAAAAACAATAAGTTTTACTTTTACATGTGGGGAATTTTATACTAATTCCAGACAAAGTCGGATAATACGTTGCAACGAAAATTGTCTCCAAATATGGACATGCAGCTATTTTCAGTGGGATTTTTAAGTCGTTGATAAATGCTCTCTTTGTGTATGATACACGTTGGTACAAAAACACAGTAAGCACCTTTTTTATTTATTCTTTTCTTTTGTTTTTTTTTAGTAAACCAGAATAAGAAGTTAATATTTAACCACCAGGGTCATAATCTGAGCCCACAGACATAACAGCACCTGAATGCAGCGCTGTTTATGAAGGACTTTCTATCTTAGATGTCCCACCAGCATATGAACCCGGAATAGGAAAGTTACAGGTGAATTACAGTGAGGCTAAAGGGAAAAGAGTGCCATTTGCTGGAGGAATTGTATAAGACTGTGTGTGTGTGTGTGTGTGTGTGTGTGTGGTTTGGAGTTAATGAAGCAGGTAAAAGCCATTGGAGGAGGTAATATTTGACTTTGAGCAGGACTGTTGGTTTGGAGTTAAACTGTAACCTGTTGTCCTTGATCATGATAAGCCTGCAGTCACTACTGTAGCAGTGTAAACGTTTTACAGTTAGTTAAGCCAGAAAGATTTAGAGACATTTAGGCCTCAATACGAATCGTTAGGTTTAGGAAAAAGATCTGGATTAAAACGCTCCAGAGGAACGAACGAGCCGGGTATCCTGGGTGAAAGTATGTTGTTTTCGCCGCAGATAGTGAACTCCGCTCCACCGCTTGAACACGCTGTGTTTTATGTTGACACCACTAGGGCTGCTCTCTCTTAGTCGATTAGTTGACTAATCGGTCGTCTTGGTCTTAGTCAACTTAGATTTCTTTAGTCCATTAGTCATGTTTGATGCTTTTTTTTCATGCTGAATGACTTATTTCCAAGAAACGTACGAGCACATCTCTGGTAAACACAAGAACTAAAGTGGTGCTTTTGCATGACTCTTTGCGGAGAAACTCATATTGCAGATCTGTCGATTAAATCAACTAATCGATTAGTCGGTGCAATTGAATGAGTGTTAGTCGACTAAGAATTTCTTTAATCGAGCACAGCCCTAGACACCACGTTGGGCTGTTTCATTCTGAGATTATTTTCCTTTGGATATTGAAGTGTATAAATGTTTCAGCATGCCTGGCCGAGTGGCACAATATCCAAGGAATTGGAAAGGGGATTTTTATTCTTACATGTTTTGTTTTGTTGTACATGATCCAAAAACATCCCCCCCCCCTGCTTTTTTTCCACAAATCGCACCCTGTATATTGCTACACATGGTTTTCATCAACAAATTCAAGCAGTCAGATAAATATGAACTCCCTTTTTTTTATTGTATCTGCTCTTAAGAAAGACACTTCCTGAATGTAGCCGACAAAAGGCAAAAAAAAAAAAAACAGCGACTGGAAACTCACCAAGTAACATCAGTAGGCCATAAGCGATTATGGTCTGTCACTGCAGCTATGCAGAATCGTCCGGTTCTGATTACGATGCATCGACGCAATGATTCATTTCAGCACCCCTTTATGCTCCATTATGTTCACCAGCTGTGTCTGTCTGCTGTTTGCTGCTGAGCAGGTAGTGTACAGTGGCTTTTTAGTTGAAAGCGATGCAATGAGGGTGAACCAGAACAGTAAAGTTGCAGCCGGACAGATAAACAATGAGCTCACAAAAGCCGAGTGGAGCTGCAGATTCGGCTCATCATTCTCTGTAGGTTCCCTTTCACATTGTATTCACATCGTCATCTCTCTCTTAATTAAAATGAATGGGCACATTTGGTTTAAGTGCTGTCATTGAATTTACAGCCTGAACACAATAGTGAGCACTAATTTCCAAATCAGTGGAGGTTGAGCCATGTTTGAGCTCAGATTACAGATCCTGCATTGAGTTGTTTGGAGCGCAACACTCTCTAGTCACCATCTTAACTATGAAATGTGAACCTGTGCCATCTGTTGCCGGTCATTAGTCCAAATGAGGTCAGATTGACTTGAAAACAAACGCACTGGTTCTGCTTTCAGTTTGTAGCTGTGGTGGGTTTTGGTTCCACATTTCGTTTTCCTGGTTTGGACACAGGTTCAATGTTCCTGTCTAGATACTAAATAATAACATTGGCAGATTAATAGATAATGAAAAAGTTGAAATTCTTTTAAATAAACAGGTTAAGACAACGCTGCATGATTTAGTCACATTTACGGGCATTTGAACAAATACATTTAAAGAGTCCCTAACAAGTGAAGGCAGAATTGGAGGCTTATCAGGCTGTTCTCTTATGATGGATTTTGAAACATTTTGATACCAGCGCCAATATAATGTTGGTACACTGCACGAAAAACCCTTTTTTGATATTGATATTGAGGAATCTAAAACAATTTCTTTACAAACCATTTTGTATTTTAATAAAATAAGGCAAACCTCTGTAACACAGAGAAGCCAAATCTTAACAAAATAGGGATAATAATAATACAAAAATTTTGATTTTTAAATGAGGCAGAATAAGTATGCTGGACACTTTTCGGTCAGTACTCAATAAGCATTGAGGTTAGATACCCAGCCCTCTGGAAACACTTCTCTAACACTGCTAAAGGCTGCTTTCTGTTGTTTTTTTTGTTTGTTAACTGACAATATTCTATTTTACATTCATAACATGCAAACATATCAGGCGTGTGTCAGACATGATAAAGTCCTGCACTCATTTCTCTCATCTCTTCCTGAGCATGTTTGCGCCTGGCACCGAGCTCCCCAGGGACGCAAGACGTCCTTGTTGAGTGCTCGTTAAGTTGTTGATCCAGGGAGGAAATTATGCTTTTTCCACTCATAAGTCTGACTCTCTGTGCTTCCTTAACCTCTGGGCAATATACCCCAGTTTGTATCGGTCACTATGTCCTGTCAATGTGAGTGACAGCTGCCAGCAATCAACCCAAAGGTTAATGTCTGTCTTTCAAATGTTTGCTTATTCTGTCGGATGATCCAGTGGAGCCGGGAGATGATGCAGAGGGCCTCAGGCCTGCCCCCGTTTTTCACACTTGATGAGATTTAAACAAAGGCAGAGACTTGCAAACACCGCTGACCCCAAACAACATGGGACCCCCCCCTCCCAAAACACCCTCCAACCCCTTCTGTCCTAATAATGATATACCCATCTACCCATCTAAGACCTTTTGAAAGCTAAATGAGAGCAGTAGTAGTTTGGTTCCCATGTCTCTGATTTGCTCAGCTTCAAACAGGTCTGCTGTCAGGCACAATAATGGAAAAACAATCAGCCAATAAGAGCTTTTGTAAGTAGTATTAATAATAACCTTACATGAAGAATAGTGACGGGTAAATGGCTACAAAAATGGCAGCAAGAAATGTCTGACGATCTACGTAATGAATGTTTAATGCTCCGAGCAGCTTCCGTGTCAACCTGAAATGACGGCGTTGGGATGGAAATGTCAAAAATATGTTGGATTAATACTTTTGGACTGACTGAATACACAATTTTACTTAACTTAGAATCTGGGAAACTGTACTGGGCATTTATCACCATTTCATAGACCAAATGATCAATCAAGACAATAACTGAGAAGAATATTAATTGTAAATTTAAGAAAAACGTTAGTTGCAGCCGGAAACTAAATCAGTTCAGTCTCACTAGTGCAGTAGTAAATGAAAAAAAAGAACTCCTTAATTAATTTTTCAATCAAAAAGCCCAAACGTTTCGTAGTTTTAGCTTCTCTAATGCTAATTTTGCTGATTATTTGTCTCCAATTGTAGTTAACCATATATTTCAGGGGCTTGGACTTTTGGTTGGACAAAACAAGCACTTTGGGTAATTGAAATGGACATTTCTTTTGATAATTTTTTCGATCAAAAGAATTAATGAAAATAATTGACTAATCAATGATGAAAGAATCTTTGTTTGGCCTAAATTAAAAACAGAACATGCTGGGACAAAAAACAGGTCCACAGATAAAAGTAACAATTCCCTTCAAATGGTTTTTAGACCCCATTTCTTTAAGGCTTCCACAAGTAGTTTGGCATCTTCTTAATCTTCATTTCCCATTGTCATGAACACATGAACTCTAACTCTAACCCCAACCATAACTTGTCATGACAAAAAACAAATGACACTTACTGTCATAAACGTTTATGACTTGTTTATGTTTATGACTTGTTCATGACAGTGTCATGTCACTCTTGTGTAGATACCGTCAAGTAAAGTGTAACCGGAAGTTGTTTTTTTTTCTCATGAAACACAAAGCGGATGAGGTTTATTAAGTTAATTACATGACGTCCTCGACGACATCATACGTGTTCCTGTGAACAGGCCTTCTCTCCGCCTCGCTCACTCACTCACACATCCACAGCCCTGCGATCATGCAGCTTGATACTCCGACCTGGAGCTCTGTCAACAACATGGACACGGCAGCCGTGGCCGGCTTGCAGGCAGCCGTGACTGGCTTGCAGGCAGCCGAAACTGAAGTGATAACAAACAGGAGGGATCCAGATGACCGATGAGTTGGCCCGAGTCTTGTAGTCAGCCAGAGAGTAGGATGAAACCCCGTCTCCACTGGTAACGTGGAGAATGATCCAGACAAGGACTCTTGTTAAAACAAGGCTTGTTTTTATACTTCATTTGATATAGGAAGATTGTTCGAGCTTTTAAGACCTAAAGCAGGCTGTTCTCATGTAGCCTGGTCCTACCAGACTCTGGTCCATTAGCCTGGTCCTACCAGACTCTGGTACATTAGCCTGGTCCTACCAGACTCTGGTACACTAGCCTGGTCCTAACAGACTCTGGTACATTAGCCTGGTCCTAACAGACTCTGGTACACTAGCCTAGTCCTACCAGACTCTGGTACATTAGCCTGGTCCTACCAGACTCTGGTCCGTTAGCCTGGTCCTACCAGACTCTGGTACACTAGCCTGGTCCTACCAGACACTCGTACATTTCATGTGTCCAGAGAGTCTGGCCTCTCTCCATTGACAAGTGTTAACTTCCTTGAAGGCGGGTACTGTGTTGAAGTTTAAAACTATTGGATCTGCCCAGAGCCAGTCTGGTAGCCTGGCTCTGCCCTCCTACGTTCTATCTAGTAGGACCAGGCTAACAAGAGGGGAGACAACAACTATCGGCTTAGCATCGCTTGCGTTAGCCTTAGCCAACTCCTTCACCACTAACAGAGGGATCTGGAAAATTGAACATTTCCATTGACACCGCCATTACGGAACTACAACTCAAACGCACGTCACGACCTAAACGTCATAGTTCTCAGCCACTCCCTCTGTTCGCTGATTGGACCGGCCGGAGAAAACCCAAGAATATACCGCAAACCCAGACGTAGTACTGAAGGAAAATGAAAATTGAGCGGAAATACGTAGGAGGTCGGAGCCAGGCTCGTTCTCATGAACCATTTGTACAAAAAGCTACGTATGCACTGTAATTCGTATTCCACAAACTTGTTTTTATAAAAAAATAAATAAAAATACATGCAGAACTTTCAAGCTGTGGACCGGAATTCGCTTCCTGGGGAGACACCTTTTATCAGGTATTCATTTCCGACCAATATTGTAGAGACATGAGGAGAATGTGTTGCCTAAAGAAACCACTCAGTGCAGCAGCTTGGCTCTATGGATGGCAGTGTTGGTCGGTCCACCACTTTGCTTCAGACTGCTGTAGAGGGAGAACAGAAAGTTTACTGTCTGTAACGGAAACGCACTATTGGAATAACACAACTATCCTTCTATGAACTGATTATTTGTGTTATTGGTGGCACGCATGAACGTGGCGCTTGTATCTCTGTGTATTATTGAAGAAAAACTAGTAGCTGCAGGTTTTCGGATTAAAAAACAGTAATGTGAAGTCTCTCCTTCAGGGAAGCGTTTGATATACTGAATAATCTTTTTCTGTCGCTCACTCAGCCTGAGACTTAATCGAAGGTTGACTGTTGCAAGTGTGACAATAAAACTTAGACACACTATTGTTTGAGCCTTTTATTCACAGAAAACTCTCGGTACAAATGAAATATCTCAACCATTTTTGGATTGATTGTAATTCAGTTTTTCCTTTTTTAAAAACATTCACAAATTCTGGCGACTGAATCCTAATGCCTTTGGTGATCCTCTGATCTTTCCTCTAGCGCCACCATAAGGTTGATGGGTTTAAGTGAAATATCTAGACTTAACTTTTGGATGGATTGCCATGAAATTTGGTCCCCCTCGGGATGAATTGTAATCGCTTTTCATCTAGCCCCATCATCAGGCCAACATTTTAAGTTGTCCAATACTTTGGTTTGTGACTAAATACCTGCAAAAGAAGACATTTCCACTCACAGAGCCGCTGTAGACTCTTTGCATAAATTACTATGAGGTATGATCAGCAGCTCGTTTCCTCCCTATTTAAAAGATTAAGACATACTTTATTGATCCAGCAAGGTGAAATACAATTTTACATTTCTCTCTTCACTTTGTAATAGTGGAAAAACTTTGCATCCACATGAAGGCAAGAGAATTCAGTTTAGTATAAACAGAAGTACGTTCACAATCTGTCCGTTTTGGAGCATATCCGGCCCTTGTTTACCTTGTTGACCTCATGCCGTGTGGTATCCTGTGGCAGCGGGAAGCCGACATTTTGGTTGCACAGAGACATCAAATCAAACAACAAATTTTAAGACTGCTGGGCTGTCATTCACAGACGATGATTTGCATATTAATATTTAAAATATGAAAGCATGGCACAGTGGACATTATTGCAAACCTGCTTTTGTTATCAGCTTTTAAGCTGATAAGACTGAGTTGACAGTTTTCAAAAATAATACAGCTAGAAGAGACGCACGGCTACAGATGTCTGTGTTTTACATCAGTGCTGCTGTATTTATGGCTGCACGATATGAGGAAAATATCTAATTGCGATTATTTTGACTGATATTGCGATATGATTCACGATATTGGAGGGAATTAACGTTTTTGTATCATTATTCTCATTTTCACTGAAAATTATTAACATTGAAAGAAATTAAAATGATTATAGTGTGATTTTTTGCAAGGATCTGTACCAAACAAAGATTTTTTTCTTTAGTCTGTAGGATACAATTTGTAGGCTGGGACATCTCTGCAGCACCACAATACTTTATTTTTGAATGGTTCTTACATATTTTGCCATTAACAAATATTGTTAATGCGATTTGGATATTGCACTATTCCATATTGCAATTTCGATACAATTGCGATTAATTGTGCAGCCCTAGCTGTATTCAAAGGCAAAATGTGAGCTTGGTAGATACCAGAGTAATACTAAGACGGTGATGCCTTTTCCAGCCTTTTTTATTTTTTCATCCAGTGCCCGAAGGAATAAGAAAAGAACGTCGGCCCTTGAACCACAAATGTCACACTGTAGTGAAGGTGACGTTGTGAAAAAGGGCAGTAAGTGAATCAGGGTTATCCAATATCAAACAATTGGCAGGCGTTCAGGAATGCTGAGTGCTCTGTGGCTGCTGATTGGCCCGAGGCTGATGTCATATGACCCTTTGACCACCCCCTCCAGCTGTTTGAAGAAGCCATTACCTGACGAGTCACCTCTGCCAGCCTGACAAAAGAAGGAACCCGCGGTAAGAGGAGTCGAGCAGGAGGGTCGGCGAACTCATGAGTCATGTTTCATTGATTGAAGCCCCCAGACAAAGAACCGACAGCTCTGACGCATTTGTTCATCTTATAAACTGTTTCTCCTTGCTCGCATTTTTCTACCTAGCTGGTTATTTATTAATGTACTACCTGTATTCACCCCTGAGAAAGCTTTCTATTCACATTGACGTTCAGCCATTTAACATAGCACTGAAGGGCTTTGAGGTCAAAGGAAAAAAACAGCTACGGGCCATGTACTTTGGCACTCTGGGCTCTCGGTGTTCTTTGGTGGTGGATTTACTTAGACAGGTAATAAATGAAAGATTAAAAACCTGAATAAATGAGTGGAGAAAAGTACTGAATGCAGATGCTTTCGTACCAGGGCTAATCAATGGTTTGAGGATGAAAAATAATGTGAAACATAACTTATAACCCTTCATGGTCAACAGATCTCAACTGTAAAACCTTTGGAGATACTTTAAGTGAGGAGCACTGATCACCCATCTGGATAACTGACCAGACAATATGCAGCCACATTCAGAAATGTGCTTAGCTAAATATTTCTGCGATGAAAAACGTTGCCAGGTTGGATTAAGAGACTAAAGATTCATAACAGAAAGTCTGCGTTACAAACTGAAGCCATGGAGTTTGAAAATCGTGGGAGTTTACCAGGCAGGGAGGGTCTAATGTTGCGTTTCATTTACCTTTTGAGGTTGGAACTGGGAGTTGATTGCGTTCCAATTCAATCCGTTCTCACCGGAGACCGGGGTTTGTGTCCCGCGGGTCACTTTTCCTAAACCCAACTGTCCAGTTCTTCTTGTCCTAAACCTAAATGTCCCGTTATTGTCCCACATGTCATGTAAACGTACCTTTTTATAAGCCCACCCGCGATCGTTTTCCTGAACCTAGCTACCTGTATGTCAAAGTGACGCCAATAGTCCCGATCCAGTGTGTTTAGATAGACGCTAAAGGAGACCTTTAACGTAAAATAACAACGCCAAAGGCTCCTGACCAAGCGTCGTATTATACACGATGGGAGTGAGAATGTGTTGTCCAGTTACAAGTCGGAAAAACGGTGGTAGGGGGACTCCAGGCAGGTTAGCCATTGTTAGCAATGCCAGTTGATAACAATGCATTATGTGGTATTTTGCATGTGCAAACACCGTAGCAACATGTCCACAGATAGAAGATGGACAGTACTGCGTGTACGGCTGATTTTATGAGCCACAAGTAAGACAGAAGTGATAATAAACAGTATATTCATACAGCTTCCGCTGCTGTTGATGCTCGGAGCGGCCATGTTGGATTGTGGTGTCGGGGTTGGTGAGGCTCTCCCGAGTTTCCGAGTGGGAAATCCGATCTTCAGTGGGCCTTCCAGTTCACATCCTGCCAGTGAACCCAGAAATGCCGATCTCCCAGTTTAACTAGAACGCACAATGACAAATGATGCTATAGAGTTGCATTATGAGAAGTCTAGTAGTATACCAGTAGTATCCATTGCTTTTGGAGCTTGATAAGTTAAGGACTAAAAGTCAGCCGTTTCCTTTTTTTTATATATGACCCCCAACTTTATGAAAGTGAAATAATACATTTTCTAGAGTAACCGATAAATCTGCTGATGTTCTTGATTAATCAATTATTTGTTTTGTCTATAAAATGTCCGAATACATTTAAAAAAAAAATCCTAAAGCATCAAATTCTCACTTTTGAGAACGGGTACTTTAATTTTCCGTTGATCGACTAATTGACTAATCAATAGTTTGATTTATTTGTTTATGAGTTGTAGGCGGCTGGGGCTTGTTGTATTTTTGTGCTTTTGTAATTTAAAGTAAATTTATAAATGAATACATACACACATTAAAAACAAGATGAAATAATAATAACAATAATCTCATACTGTTTACTCTATTTAAATGTAATGTGGTAAAAATGTTCCGAGTTGGATACACAGTGAATGCAAAGTGCCATATGAAGTATTAAACTGTCTTTAGTGGACATGTTTTGTTTCCCACAGTGCACTGACAGCTCTCTCTGCAGCGCCTGCACTCTCCTCCGATTAATATAGAACAGGGTCAGTCCTACAACATGCAAAACAGGCTCTTATCTTCATCACGTCTACTTTGTGAAACACAGTTGGACATCTTTTCCCTGGACAGTTAATCGTCACTTCTTTTACATTTATAGCTTCTTCACTTACATGTATTGAGTCAGGAAAAGGCTTATTAAGGGCCAGTTTTGTTTCTTTATTTTGGTTTTTGACATTGTATGTCTTAAAACATTTCAGTTTTTTGTTTAATCAACTTTCATAATTTACTCTGTCCAGTGTTACACATGAAGACTGTCTATCGCAAGTTAGACACTGGTTATGAACATGAAAGTATATGAATGTTTTACACTTTTAATGTAAAAGTTGGCATTGTTTAAAATGTCTTTGTTGACAAATTGACATTAATCAACATAACCTGCCATGTTGGTTTTGACATTGGCTGTCATGAGACAATTGGGCCTAAAATTTATTATATAAAATATTTTTCCTTGACCTCAAGTGAAGTGAAACCATTTGGACTTTAAGATATCATGAATGTTATAAGGCCAGTTTTACTATTCTGAGGCTAACAAGTCATCACCTTCTGCTAGCATCCCATTGACTGCCATTCATTTTGGCGTCACTTTGACAGTGAATAGATTGTTTATTTCTAAAGAAACACGACAATGTATAAAAGGCTCCATTACCTTGTATCTCACGTTATGGCTCCGTAGCAGACGTTTTTGTAAAAATATGCTAACGATTGTGTCATAACCACGCGACTTTCTGTCGCACAATAGATAAATTAGGCCTACCGTATAATCAGGAGAAGCTCGCAGGCAATCGGGGGGGATGTGGAGGCATACCGTCAAAATGACAAAATAATTAATAAGAATACTTACCAAAAGTTGCTCCTGCTCCTACGCTCATGGACAGCTCCTACTTATGCTCTCCGTCTCTGGAAGATTGAATGATTCAGATTTGTCTTGGCACAGTTAAGACTTACAAATTTCAGACAGGTTGCTCATGTCACATCTACGTCGTCAAGCTCAGTTTGAGGCTGCGCAGCAACGCTCAGCCATCGCCGGAAAAGTGCTTCTAATGGTCTCCGTGGAAGTGTACGGCGTTGCTTTGTCCATTTCTTTAACGGTCTATGCCTAGTTAGCTCGGTTAGCTAGCTGTACAGTTTCCTGTCCTATTTGCTGACAACCCCGGGGGTTCAAGGAGCCAAACCTGTTAAGAAAACCACTTCTGTATTCCCTGTTGTCAAACTGGCCTCTGTCGGTCACATGGCTCATAGCCTTTAAATACCGTCTTTGCTCAATGACAGGTAGCAAATTTCCATGCTAGCATGTTCCCAGTTGGCCAGCGTGTTAGACATTAGCACACAGATATTCATAAACAAGCTTTGTGAGTTGCCACAACATTACAAAGCCTGTTTTAATAAAGATTTTATTGTATTTGGTTTCCTCTTACTCATTTTTTTTCTGCTTTGCCTTTCTCTCTTTTTCCTGTCCTCCTGTGTTTAGTTTTTTCCATCTTATCTTTCTCCCTCATCACCTTCTTCTCTTCCGACTGGCAACTCGCCGCAGCTCCACAATGGGGTTGTAACCTTCAGTAAATGTCTCAGAGAAATGTGAGATTGTGTGTCAGGCCGAGGTCAGCGTCATGATGAGGAATGAGGAGGGTGATGTTAACGCAGACGATGCAGTCCAGACGATGAAAGCAGCAAATCAAAACCAGACGAGCCTCAGGCCTTACAGGGACAATCTGAAACACTTATTCTGATATTTTCCTCCACAGACACTTGTCAGATGAAGGGAAAAGTTACAGAACTTAAAATGAAAAACACTGCTTTTTCAGTATTGTTAGCATTCCACGTTGAAACCAGTGGCCACACTGAGCAGTAAATTAGCATTGATGGCTTGTGAGTTTGTAGAAAGGGTTCCTAAAACACAGGGCTTTCAAGCAGGGTAGCGGAATTTGTGTCCAGAGTAAAGGGGAAAACACAAAACCTTCACCAAGGAAACAGGTTTTTGTGTCCCTGGAGTACTACTTAAAGGTGCAATATGTAGTACTGACAGCTAGCGTATAAAATAGTTACTGCAGTCCAAATTCAAAACACTGGACAGAGTCATCTCCCCCGGCCCCTCCTCCCCAGACTCAAAGTTCACCGAGATTGCCAGGTTGAGAACGCAGCATCCACAACAATGTTGCTAGATGCTAGTCTCATAGCCAGACATTACTTCACAGCACAGCGGAGTACCTAACGTTAGATGCTGGCTATGTTGACAGTCATAAAAGCCTGTGCTCACGAGGAGCTATGTACCCAATTGACAGCCACCCTATCTCAGCTTAAAATGACTGCAACAACCGCTAAAAACACCACTACCTCGCTGTCCTCACTACCCGACTGACAGACACACTTTGTCAGCTTAAAATTACGGCTTCAACTGCTAAAAACTGCACAAACTCACGGTCCTCTCTACCGATTTACAGCCACCCTTTCTTGCCTTAAAATTACTCACCGTTTGTTGACTACAGTCACTGAACAGGCTACGCGTTGTAAACAGCCGTGGCCCGCTTGTCTTGTCCTCCTGTAACGTTAGCAGTTATAATTATTAATAATTATACTGTTTATTGATCCCCAGTGGGGAAATTACAATTTACACTCTGTTTGTTAGAAATTATGGCGTGTTAGCTTGGCGCCGTTAGCCAGGACCAGTCAGGATCACTTCACTGGCTGTGTCTCAACTGTTTTTGCTAGTAAACAACTCGAGTACTATATAATTCAATGTGAGTACACAAATGTTGAATTGACTACTAATGAAAAGGTTCCAACTATAAATTAGCCTGAAGCTAATGCTTAGCTATCTGTTCAGAGGAAATTAGCCAGCTCTGCGTGCTTTTGGGCTCTAAGCTGTCTCCATCTTTCAAATACTTCTCCAATATCTGGGTTTTGTTACGTCTCTGGTCACGCAACTGTTAGAAACATGTCAAGTTTTTTTTTTTAGGGTGGGTAGAATCTATCTATGTTGATCCAGTTCAATTGTTTGCTGCTTCCATGGCTGTAGCGCGCTGGGTTTGCGTTTTTAGTTGATACTAACACACAGGCCAAAACAGGCATTTCATCACGGAACGGAAATTTCAATGGAGAAAATACTTACATTAGCATCGATACTATTTCAACTTTGCATGTTTCCTTAATATCTGATGACATATTGTGGTCATTTTTGGATTTATTACAGTCAATATTTTACATATTGCAGCTTTAAGGGGACAAGTGTTTTAACCCAAACCACAATCTTTTTTTCTAATCTCGTAGTCGTTTTGGTGCCTAAACTTCAGTGTCGTCGCTACAGGACAGTCAACCTTTGTCAGCTAAACAGTTTTCAGAGATACAACAGAATAAGGTTGATCGCCACACTAGAATCAATAAATATTGATACTTAAATCTAGGGTTGAAATGATCTCACTGCATTTACAGATAACATCTGCTGGGACAATATATCGAGCAAGTATGTTTTGATGTGTTGATATTGAGTTATGTCGGCCAGTGAGTAACAACAAAAAAACACAGAGCACTAACAAGTTTATACTGACAGGCCTGTGGCTAATCTGGTTCTGCAGAACAAACTGGTCTGCACATTTATTAAAGCATCCTTCCGCTGCTGCTTTCAGTACAGAGTTTTTTATTTTTATTATTTATTTTGTTTAACCCCGACACATGCTATCTGAAGTGATGAATTTGATGTCAGGATGATTCGCCCCAAGTGGACACATAATGAAGGTTTTCTGTTTTTATTGCACAATATGGAGGTCTGTACAAATACAGCTGGTGGGTGGTGCAGAACGCTGGACTGAAAATGAATTTCCATCCAGAGCTTTTAAAACTATTCAGAGTGCCTCACAAATCAGTTTTACATCTGGCAGAAACCAGAGAGGTTCTCCACTCAGATTAAACTCGGCTCTGATGTCAGCGGTGAATTTATTTGGATGTTTTCAAAGGGCTGATCCTCCAAGGAGATAACGATCAGATTTATTAAATTTTTTTGTACTGGAACTTAAGGTCCTGAAGTACCTCCCCCACTGATCTTCTCTCTTCACTCCAAACTCTTAAAGACCTCATATTATGCTTATTTTGAGGTTCATAATTGTATGTAGAGGTTGTACCAGAATAGGTTTATAGAACACCATATATTTGTTTTACTGCTCATTGCTGCAGCCCCTCTTTTCACCCTGTGTGTTGAGCTCTCTGTTTTAGCTACAGAGTGAGGCATCTCACTTCTGTACTATCTTTGTTGGGAGTCACACATGGGCAGTATCTAGTATCTTCGGGCCTCCGCTCTAACTAGTTTGGTTTGAGGGCGTGCCACGCTAGCAGCTGGGCGAGCGTTATAACGTGTGTTACAAAGTGACGCAACATGACGCACGTTTGTCTCTGAAGTAAAGGCTGGACTAAAATAGAGCTGTTTGGAGCAGTTTGTGAACAGTGTTTTCTGTTGGAGATGGTAAGTCCCTTTGGGGGGGACTTTGGGCTTTTTCACTTTGTAAACCTATAACATGCACAAAAAAGATATTTAACACAATAAAGGAAAGGGGAAAAAGCCAAAAAGCATAATATGAGGTCTTTAAATTTGAATTTACCTCCATTCTTGGATTTAAATTACTTGCATTTACAGTAAAATTGAACAATGTGTTTATGAGGGCTTAAGAAACACAGAAATACATTCCTTTACTTTTTAAACATTTGCAAAACTGCGTATTTTAAAACACAAGTTTACGTCCATGTCGTCGTCTTCTTCCTCAGCTTCGCTGGTTCGTTGCTCTGCTTATTGCCTCTGCCACCGGCTGTCTGATATTCACTCCGTAGCGCTACTAGTAGCCAAAAACTTTGCATCAAGGGCTGCAAATGACAAGTTAGATTAATCTATTGATTGTTGTGATTCATAAATCTAAAGAAGCCATCAGTTTCCCAGAGCCCAAAATGGCGTCCTAAAATTTGGTTTTGTTTTGCTCATGCAACAGACCAAAACCAAAAGAGATTCAGTTTACAAAGATGTTAAAAAAAAACCTATAGAAACGTCGCAATTCTTTTTTATCTGAGAAACTAGAATCGGTGAATCTGATGCTTTTTTTACCATGACAAATGACTTAAAGTGATGGTTCCAAACCAATTTAACTTTTTTTTTTGTTGAGTAAGTGCTGTAGTATAACTAGCAGGAGACAAGTAATAATTGAGGTAAGTTTGGAGACATTACCTTATTTAATCATTAAATTAATAAATATTTTTGTTGTATCTCTTTTCGGTGTTGTAATTTGTAGACGGCCCTAAGCACTCGTCTAACTGCAGGTAGCAGCAGCAGCAGCAACAGAGAGCGGAAGCCAGCAGGCAAGTGTTCATAAACTTCTGGTGTACTTACAAACTTTCCAATCCATCGTTTTATGAGTACATAACCTATATGTACTAGTGTAGAAGTTTGGTATCATTTCGGGCATTATTAGTGGGGTCATTTACGAGATACAAACGTGGGTCCATTAGCCCCTGCGCTAAGCTATTCAGCTGATAACGCTACTCTACGCTAAATCTCCCAATGTTAAACCCAGGTGAAAAAAGCTTCTGGGGGGGTGTTTGGCTCGAGGTCATGGTGCAAAGCACCCTAGGGTGAAATTACTCCGAACCATCACTTTAAATTGACCATCTTTGTCACCGGACTGATCAACAAATCATTTCAGGGCTAATTGCGACTTTAAAAAAAACAAGCCACCATTACGAGGAAATGCTGCCTGTAGTCTCGCTTTGCCAGACCCTCCTCCAAAACGCGCTGGAGGAGGGTCTGGCTATTTCTTTAAACCAATCGCAATCGTCTTGGGCGGTGCTAAGCACCGGAGAAAAGCTGCGTTGCCGCCGCAAAATAGCCTCAGGGAGGAACTTGTTTTGGTGGAACGTGTGTACGTTTTAAAAGTAGTTTTAGTCGTGCAACAGAAAACTCTTGATTGGACAGATAGTCTAGCTAGCTGTCTGGATTTACCCTGCAGTCCACTTAATAAAAACATTCAGTCGGTGACGTGAAATGAAACCCCATCAGGCCGAGTGTCAGGTGTCCTTTTGCTGCTGCTGTCGAAGGTTTTGAGTTCAAGCAGTTTGCAACCTCGAAACTTTTTCTGAAATCATTCTTCTGTGTGCGTGAATCATTTGCACTCTGCCCTCGCAGTTTCATGGCAGGAGGGAGAGGAGAACAAGAAGAAGAAGAGGGAGATTAAATTGGCCAGAAAATAGAAGTCAATCAGCTCTTATTTTTAGCATTGCTTTCACACACCGCACACATTTTAAATTCACAACCAGAGTTACAGAACTCATCCCTTTTTATTTGCCAAAAAGAAAGCAGAAATAATAATGTTTTTTATATATATATATATATATATATATATATATATATATATATATATATATATATATATATATATATATATATATATATATATATATATATATATATAGAATTCCACAGACATGTTGCTTCTAATCTTTTAACATACAGCCGGTATCTAATACAGTCTAATAAACTACATTCAGCCCAGTTTTACACTAGACTTCCATAAGAAGGAATCATGTGAAAGATACTTCAGTCGTTTCACTTTTCTTCGACTTCATTATTCATAATTAACATATTTTCCTCCAGGACTAAATCAACCTCCACTGTGTCCAAAGCGTGGTTCAACTGCCAATTAATGCTGTCTGCATGTGGAGGGTTGGAACCTTTTCAAGTCAGGCTGTACTCATGAACCATTACTGTAACGGGCGCTAAACTTAAATGTCATGTGACCGGGCGACATTTCATAAGATATCATACGAATTGTTGAGCGTAAGTTTTCGTATACCGCCGGAAATTCCACCTGATGTTCTTAATTTCAACAGGATGTCCGTCTCCTTCCTCTTTCTTTGTGTTGGCGTTCTAACCTCCGGTGGATTTCTGAGGACTATGGTTAACTGCTCCTCAGATCTCTGCAGGGTAAATCCAGACAGCTAGCTAGACTATCTGTCCAGTTTTCTGTTGCACGACTAAAACTCTTGAACGTACACATGTTCCACCAAAACAAGTTCCTTCCTGAGGCTATTTTGCAGCAGCACCGTCATTGTGTCCAGGGCTTAGTGCGCTCAAGACGATTGTGATTGGTTTAAAAAAAATGCCGAAAAGCAGATCACGTTCTCAAGAAAACTAGTCTCGCATTGCAGACCCTCCTCCGCAGTGCTGTGGAGGAAGGGTCTGGCAATGAGAGACTAGTTTTTGTAAGATATCCTACGAACCCGTTCATGAGAACGTGTTGTTCCAAGTGTAACAAGCAGCATCCAAAAGTATGAAATCAGTTTCAGGGATGGTTTCCACATGTAAAAAAAGAGCAGATTTACATCTCCTGCACCAGTGCCATTAGAACACTAAATCCAATCACCAATCAGTCAGTATTGCTGTGGTTTCTGCCTCCCAAGGACGTGCAGCACTGTCAGACTATCCTTATTTTCTCTGATGGGGAGCCAATAAGGGTGCTTAAAACGTATTTATTTTTCCTAATGCTATAACATGGAAATGTGTTTTGAGTCCTCGGGAGACAGAACTCAACTTGACGGCTGTAAAAATGAGAAAGTGTCGCAAGAACTCTGACGTGACTCTTTGTATTATCTCAATTTGAGGTCCAATTAAACTAGATCCAAAAGGGAATTTGAAAAGTTTTCATGTCATTCATGTGTGGAGTCAGCAGGAAGTCAGGACTCTAGTGAGCATGCTCTGTGGACCCAAATGCATGTAGGAAGCCTTGAAATGCTTTCATTGGAATGAATGTGACGCCATCTTGGAACACTGTTCAGTCCAAAGATTCACGACGAGACAAAACCATTTTAGACCTTTTCAGGTAAAAGTTGCAGCGGTCTGAACCAGCCCGTCTCAGCTCGACTCAAACCAGCTGATGGTTTCGCTGCGACTCAGCTGGTCTAGTCTCCAGAGGCTGGTTTTAGAACGTAAGAGACGTCTCCTGTTTCAACAGCCAATAGAGAAGTCAGATGGTAAAGTCGGCTACAAACTATAGAAATGAAATGATCCATAATCCATTTTTTTTTTATGTTACAAACAGCTGGTCGAAATGGCAGCGTTTTAGACGTAGCCTCAACGAACTCCTGAAAGCACGGTAACGTTATCTGGTGGAGAGAGAGAGAGAGAGAGAGAGCGCCCAGCGACGTTAGATCAAAGCTGTGAATCACACACGTTTTTTTTGTCACTTTTTTCGATGCTTTGGACGCTCTTTTGAAACGTTTTGTTTCTTCTTTTTTTTCAGGCTTTTAAACCTAATTTATATGACATTGTACATCATTTTTGAGATTAAAAAAAGCAGACGTAAATTATTTTGACTAATAGTTAACATCAGAGGATGTTTACTGGATCACAGACATATTTAAGTCGGGATACTGTTTTGAAACCATTAAAAAAAGAGAGAAAATGCTTTAAAATTAAATAAAACACCAAAATTCAATGAAAGTAATCAATTTCACCAGCAAAGAATGTTTCATGGGTTCCATACAACATCCATCTTTTTGGTTGGGGCAATTTGGTTGGCACATCAATTGCCATTTTTTGTTTACACTCAAAATGTAAATGTGCCAGATTTAGCAAAAGAGCTAATTTTCATCTGTAGTCCCTTGGCAGGAAAACACATCCCCATATTACATTGATGAAAAAAAAATGCAAAAAAAGATAGTAAGCTAATTAAGAAAGAAGAGAAAATATATGAAAAAATATATACAGGTATATAAAAAACTTTGAAAGCTGGTAAAATTTGACACGTGGATAACACAAGGGTTAACCACTCACCAAAAATGGGCAAGTGTGTTGTTATATTTACTTGCCCGACGTGGCGTTTTACTTGCCCCGGGCCAACGTGCAGCCCTTATTGTTGAACCCTGTAAGAATATTAACTAGATTTTTGAGTGCTGTTAATGTGTTGACATCTGTCGTGCACATGATCTCAGAATTAAAACGGTGCATTGATTTCTTGTACATACTAACTGCAAACACAGCTTTCCGTTTCAGTGACTATGTGTGAATGCGCACGGCATTTATTTTCAGAGACGTGAGAGGTTGAAGGGGGGGGGGCTGCAAATGATAAAGCCAGGTGTGACTCTGCGGCAGCTTCACTCCTCCAGTCTGCTCAGACATTTCAGTGGCCAGTTTTCTCTGTTTTTTTTCCAGTGTGGAAATCAGAAGCAAGGTCACTAATGTATTCTAGAGGCTCCTTGAAAGGATGATATGTGTCTGATTCATCCATGGCCCTGACGGTCCACTGTGAGGAAAAGAGAAAATTGATGGCTGGCTATGCGAGGTGAAAGAAAGCTGTGATTACAAGTGTTTTCCTTTTTTAAAATGATTTTGAAGTGTGGGACGCTCTCTGAATGGGTACTGAGTAGGATCGTAAGCCTCGCCGTTTGAAAAGACTCAAGGCCGTCGTTGAATAAACAACTGAAATGAGCTGGAAAAGACTGTGTGTGTGTGTGTGTGTGTGTGTGTGTGTGTGTGTGTGTGTGTGTGTGTGTGTGTGTGTGTGTGTGTGTGTGTGTGTGTGTGTGTGTGTGTGTGTACATTCTTGGCTGTTGATCTTTTTCAGTTTTCTCAGGTCACAAGTAAACTAAAGTGTCTTTTAGGGCTGCGCAATATGTGTTTTTTTTAATCACCATCGCAATATCAGCTGGCGAATGACACTCAACAGATGTTTTGTGTTAGTCCAAAGAACGCTGCACTTTATAATGGTGCTGCTTTTTAGTCAAGTCAACTTTATTGTCAATTCTGCAATATGTGGCAGACATACAGAGCAATTGGAAATAGGTTTCCCTCCGACCCACGGTGCAATAAGGACACGTCCAACAAGTATAATATGAAAAGATAAGAAATGTATACAAATAGATTAAAAAAGAAAAGTAATATATTAAATAAAAAAGATAAGTAATATGTACAAATAAGACAAAGACAGATAAGTAATCTATATGATTTAAAAAAAAGATAATATGTACAATAATACATTCTGAAAAGTGCAAATGTAAGGCAAAACTAAATGGTACAGAAAACTAAAGATGAAGATATTGAAATGTGAAATATAAAAGGAAGAGTTCCTGGGTGTCTTCTTTTCATAAAGTTGAAGCTGATGGGGGAGGGGGCGTTTTTTAATTCAATTCAATGTTCAATAAAAGAATGTTTGAAATGATTTCCATTAGTTTTAAATTCAACAAGCAGTTTGTTGTATTTTAGCAGAATACTTCGCAAGTAATATCGTTATCGTGATATTCAACAATGTTATCGCATGTCGCATATTTTCCTCCTATATCGTGCAGCCCTAGTGTTTTTGATTACTGTAGCTAACCTCGTCCTATTTCGGAAACGCTGGTGTCAGTTTTGGCTCTGACACTCAATAGCACTTAGCGTGCTGTTTTTATTGGATAAAAAGCCATCAGACACGAAGCCGCCGCTCGGAGCTCTGACTGGATTCAGATTGGAAGTCAATGTAGTTGAGTCTCTATTCCCTGCGAGCGGGCCTCTCATCTGACCTCTGGGCAGGATTGTAAATGGCTTTTTAAACCAGTTAAACTTTTGTGCAAAGAGGACTTTAGCTGTAACTGTATTTAGGGATGTTCACCTCTGCAGCATCTGCTGTTTGATGAGGAAGATGATGACAAAGGGTGGCATCTGAGGTCAACTTACGCCTTATCTTGCACCGCATACAGTTTGTAAAAAGTTTGTAGGGAAAACAAAAAAAGGAATGTTATTCAGCATGCGTACTTGGACCTTTTTTCTTGGTGAGAGCAGGGTGTCTCAGTGTCTAGAAGAGCAGCTGTTTAACCCTTGTGTTGTCTTCCCGTCAACCATGAAAAAGTTTTGTATTTTACATTTTAGTGGTTTTTTTCCCCATTGTTTTGGTCACTTTCTTCAACATTTTAATCTCTTTTTTCTGACGTTTTTGACGCTTTTTCCTCATGTTTTTGTCACCTTTTCCATGTTTTGGGTGCTTATTTTTGACGCTTTTTTTTTGCGGTTTTGACCGCTTTTTTTCATAGTTTTTTTGTTGTTGTTGCTGTTCCCATATTTTCTGATATAAAACAACTTTTGAAAACGGGTCAAATTTGACAGCTTGTATTTACAGCTGTATTTTTTGCTTGCACTTCCTCCACGTAGGCTTCATCACTCCTCATTTCCTTTCCTCCCCGTTCTCCTTCACCTCCTCAGTTTTTTTTTAACTTTTTCCTGTGATTCCTGGAATCTTCTGACGCCCCCTGCACTAGAAGGATACAGCTACGGCGACGACAATTACATTTAGGCACCAAAATGATAAGTTAAGTTTAGGAAAAAAGAGTGTGGTTTGGATTAAACACTCCCGAGGAGGCGTTTCCTGGGTGAAAGCTTCAAAATTGTATCATTATATTAGACTATATCACTTCTAGCCTCCACGCTGCACGTGAAACGTTCTCTTTCAAACTCTCCCCTCGCGTCACTCCTTTATTTTGGCCTTTTCAGGAGAGCTGAATGAAAGATAGATTTACATTTTTGGAAGCGTTTTGTTCTTACTCTTTCTCTCTATCCCTTTTTAAACTGAACTTGCAGATGTAGCAGCCAACACACACAGGTCATCCCTCTCTCTCTCTCTCTCTCTCTCTCTCTCTCTCTGTGTAAACAAAAGGATGGAGGGACGGAGGCCAATGTTTGTCGTCTGTGGACCTCTGAGTCACACCGACACTGCCTGGGACAGTGAAGGGGAGAGAGAGAGGGGGGGAGAGAGAGACGGTGTGTGTGTGTGTGTGTGTGTGTGTGTGTGTGTGTGTGTGTGTGTGTTCTCCTGTCTGGACGTTCACCTCGAGGACAAACGTACAACAGCTTGAGCCGACAACTGAAATCAAAAGTTGTATTTGCAGATGGATGTAGAATCAGGTTCCTTCTTGCTGTGGTGGAATGTAACTAAGTACATGTATTCAAGTACCTGTACTTAAGTGCAACTTTATACTTGTACTCCACCGCATCTCAGAGGTAAATATTGAACTCTTTACTCCGCTACATTTGTCTGACAGCTTTAGTTACTTCTCAGATGACAGTTTTTGCTCCCCTTCCTGTCCAGTAAAACCGTGTATCTCCAGATGTGTTGATGTTGAATGTTTGTGATAAACTGAAGGATGAAGTGTTCCTTCATGTGATGAGAAGATTCTCCTACTTCTTAACATAAATAAAGTCTTTAAAAAGCCTCCTGGATCAGCTGATAACAGGGCTGTAAAGTCTTAATGCCCAGCTGTGTCCAAGAGTGTTTTTGTCCTGTGCCGCTACATTGATGATTTTTGTAATCATAATCAGCTTTATTGGCCAGGTTTGCGTAAATACACAAGGAATTTGACTAAAGTACAACACTCACATAACATATAAAGAATAAAAAAAAAAACAAAGGACTGTAAGAAATATATATTTTTAAAATATTGTTAAGTATGCAGTAGAACAATATAATAGAATTTACAAAAAATATACAATAACAATTTAAGAGAGGGAAGGAATAGTGCAATATGAGGATAGTCTGAGATTTAAGATTTAAATATAACTATAGTGCAAGGCAGTTCAGTGCAATGGTAATATATTAATAACAATATTGTAATTGTAAGATTGAAATATACATGAGGTAGATGAGCAGAACAGTGTTGCTTGATTTTGTTCAGTGTAAGGGTGGGGGCTATTTCTGAGCCTTCATCGGAGTGGCCGCTAATCAATGAGAATACTACAAGAATACCACCAAGGATGAAAAAAGCTGGAATTGTATTTCCTTGACATCTTAGTTGAAGAGGGATTTTCTTTTTTTTTTTAGACGTCTAGATTGACATGTGTTAACAGCACATCTATGACTATATTTCAATTTGAAGCAGCTCCCAAATACATGCATGAACTAAAGGAAAAAGAAACAAAAAGCAGAATGGCAGACAGACGCAGTTTGCAGTGATGGGGGATGGGAGAGGGGAGATTTACAGGGAGCTGATGAGGATTTGGGAAGGGATAGAAACTGAAACTAGTAGCTAAAGAGGTCAATGGAGGGGGGGTGTAAATACTGCAAACGCTGTTGACAAAAGGCCAAAGTGTGTGTGTGTGTGTGTGTGTGTGTGTGTGTGTGTGTGTGTGTGTTCTATTAGGATGATCTGAATTTTCATTCTTAAAAAACATTTCAAGGCTTGTTATCACATGAGATGACGTGTGCCCGTGGAGATTTTATTATTTTTTTTTTAAAAAGAGCCCTACTCAGCTGCACTTTGTCCACGGCAATTTGAGTACAAACTAATTCTTTAATCGTGTAAGACAGTGTTTTGAACAAGTCAAACCAGCGTTAAAATGTTGGAGAATTGTACTAATCTAAAGTTAAATTCTAAATCTGAAAACACAAATCTTGAAGTTAAATTGTGAGTTATGCGTTTCTCCAGCTCAGACCTTTGACTCCTGTGCATACTTTTGACATTCTTGGCTTACAAATGAACTTGGATGCCAATATTTTCTCATTGTATCATTATATGTGTCAACTGCTATGCTTCATTACAAGCTTTTCTCCTCATTATGTAACGTTATTATTTGTATTATTACTATACTACCACTATTTACCTCAGACGAAGTCAGATAAAAACATCTGGTCACCGTTTACTTTCAACTCTGTGTGCGCCACTTCATTCAAGGCGGAGGCGGGGTGGAGGTATGAGGTTTTTTGACATTTAGCCCATCCAACGGAGGGGCGAGGCTCGACTCTTTGTGAGTAATCCACAGCTGGGACTGTTCCTCCACTTCCACACAATTCGCTGAGGCCACTTAGCAGCCAGCAGCTGGGGTAGCTCGAGGTCAGGGCAGGTCAGATATCAACACAGCTGTACAGCTGCCACTGCCAAAAGGTCCATCGTTTTTTCCACATTGTGTTAAAGGTATAGTGCGTAGTTTCTGTCGCCCCCCATGAGGAATTCTAAGTAATGACAACAAAACTGTCGGCGCGTCCACATGATACAAGCCTTCCGTGATCCTTTTTTTAAAAATGTATTAAGGGACAAAGTTTTTCTGTTATTTTACGGATTTATTTCTTAGAGTGTATCACATTAAAACAGAAGATATGTGGACTCTTTCTGGTTGTAGTCAACCCTACAGAAGAAGAAGCTGCAGGTTAAATTAATTCCATGTAGACAGTATAATATATATATAATAATATAACAGTAGGGCTTTACTGTAAACCCTCAGACTTCAGTAACCCTCAGTAACGCAGTTCAAATTACTCTAAACTGCACCAGGTCCATGCGAGAGAGACAGCCAGACATTTATTCTCATATACAGACAAAAAATTCCTCACAACTGTTCTTCGGCTTCTGGATTCCAGAGCTGCAGACTCAACGCTTTGTCTTCCAGTCAGAAGAAACCTTAGAGTCACACAGGACATCTCGCATTGCCAGACCTTCCTCCACAGCGCTGTGGAGGAGGGTCTGGCTAGTCCACACAGCATTCTGGGATAGGAAAAAAACGTGCTCTGGTTTATTGGCATTTCTTTAAACCAATCACAATCGTCTTGGGCGGCGCTAAGTTCCGGATGGAGCCACGGTGCCTCTGCAAAATAGCCTCGGGGAAGGAACTTGTAACAGAAAACTCAGATTGAACAGATAGTCTAGCTAGCTGTCTGGATTTACCCTGCTGATATCTGAGGAGCAGTTAAAATGCCACAAAGGACACCAAAGGCAACGGATATCTGGCCTAAATGAGTGAAATCCGGCGGAATTTCCTTCCGCAACGGAGCAACCCTGGAAGTGGAACGTCATCGATATAGACTACACAGGACCGAAAACTGAACATCACTGATATACAGTCTTTGAGCCAGGCCAGAAAATCCCAGTCTAATCTTCACAGCCAGGGGTGAAAGGTTTTAGAAGATTTTCAGTACGAACCCTGCAGAGACATTTGGCCGTTAAACCCTCCAAACCAAATCCACTGGTCCCCCAATTCCTCCCTAAAGACTAGAGGGTTGGGAGCCCAACCAATATTGGAGTGTTGACGGATCCCAGATATGTAGTTCAGTCAACAAAGTCTTTTAACTATTATATATTTAACTATATTCTTTGCGCAAAGAAGGTTCAGCTCATCATGAATGAGTCTGAGACGATGAACAAAAAGTCTTGGAGAATCACTTGCGTATTAACCCTCTCCAAAACTGACAGCAATGGGGAGGGGATGAATTAACTCTCTGTTGTCCTCGGGTCAAATTTGACCCATTTTTAAAAAGTTTCCACATCAGAAATTTGGGTTTCTTTCCACCAAATTGACAAAGAAACTAACGTGGATGGTTCCATAAAACCATTACTCTTCACAGGTACAATAAATGATCAGTTCACTACTTTTATTGAATTTGGGTGTTTTATTTAATTTCATAGCATTTGACAAAAGAACATTGAAAAAAAGCTTCAAAAACACGGTAAAATAATCGTCAAACATAAAAACAAATTGATGAAAACAAATTGACTAAAATTTTGACCCATAAAAAAACAAATAGTTGCGTGGTCGACTGGAAGACAACAGAAGGGTTAACAGCCCTAATCGGCCCCTCCAAGTCAGAGAATGCATGGGAGGAAGAGTGCCAGTTTAAATCACTTTCTGCACCTGGCTTATCAGAAGAACATTTGGACTGTCAGGGCCCACACATCAGGACATGTGAAAGACTTGCAGAAACTGAAGGGTTCAAGCCACTAAAAAAAACAAAAAAACTACTCAAACTATTTGATAATCAGATATGTTAAATCAGATATGTGATTTTCCATTACAGTAGTTTTTGGGCCATTTTACAGTCCGAAAATGAACTTAAAGCTTTAGTGTGTAACTTTTTGATATTAATGAACGTCCGTTACATTCAAGCCATTGCCAAATGAGTTGCTGCAAAGCTAATTAAGACTATCAGCTCCACACGAGTCTCTCTGGATTTCTCAGTATGACTATGTTCAGAAGATTGTGGCGTCCGGTGACTTTCCCGCGCAGAAACTCGAGTGAAGATAATGACCTCTTCTGAAGAGTCCATCATGTTTTTTAAATCCTCCGTGTCCTCCTTGGCTACTAGCAATACTAGCAGTTTTGTTGTCATTACTTAGAATTCCTCATGGGGGAGACAAAAAACTACGCACTGTGGCTTTAAGCTCGTCGATAAATGAGACTTATGGATGGAGCTAAATAAGAACGTTAATGGTTTGTCCTTTGCAACAGATGTGATGAGACATTTAATGAATTTAAGTATTTCACAAACCCTTGAACCGGATCCGAAATGGACGGATCAACTTTGAAACCTGTTTGATCAGCTGTGTGTATCTGCAGTGAAGATGGTAATTATTGGTGATTACTGTAATCAATAGGAATAATGACTCTGTACTATTCTGTCAGCAAACGGGTCCTTTGATAAATGAGGAATGATCCGAGTCAGGTTTATTGACTTGTAGGTTTTCACACACAAGGAATAGTATTTTGGTGTAGAACGGTTACAGTAAACCAACAAGTCCTCCAAACCATATGACCACACTAGTCGCTTGTTCCCTCTTTTCTCCAGAAGTGGTTATTATTTATTTATTTTTTTACCAATGATTCACCTAAATATGTTCTGTTCATACGGTACCGCTGATGGTAACTACATCAAATCCGTTTGACCGAAAGCAGAAAATGCATAAATATACATGCACGTACATGTACTTCTTAACCAATAATAGATGTCAGACTGACTGACATGTGTTGTCTTTTTAGAAAACATTTTTTTTGTTTTTAGAAATGTCTTATGATCTATTGTCTCTAGAAGTGTATTATTAATTTTTTTTTTTTACGTTTTTGTAAAAAAAGGAAAAGAAAATGGCAATACTCAATACATTTGACTATCAATAAAAGAAAATCGTAATATAAATGGAATCGGCACCCATGTATCGTGAAAGAATCGAGATCGGGACAAAAGCGTATCATCCCAGCCCTACTATACAGTGTTTAAAATGAAGTCGATGGAATATGCCAATTATTGTAAGAGGAATAAATGTTCACTGTATAAAGAATATGTGATGTGCAAAAGATGATAATCAAAAGATTTGATAAGCAGTGTTAAATCTGGTGTCTCTCTCAGCTCTTGTTCACTTGCTTTGAGCACAAATTGCTGCTCTATGTTGAATCAGAGAGGTAGCAGGGAAATGACCTTACATGGGCGCAGTTTACCCGTGGTGTTTTGATCGGAAAGCTTTGGCGCTCGCACGCACGCACGCACGCACTTTACTGTCCACCTACTGCACAGCAGTATGGTTGGTCTGCCTCCTGGAAGAGCAGAGTGTGTGCAGGCTGCTGACTGTTCCCTGAGTTAACAATCGCTGCAGAGCTGTTTACTTTCCAGAACCGACTCTCTCCATCTGATTCCTCTTTTAGCTACAGCTGTAACCACAGACGGGATGCTCCAGTTCATTGTGATCGCTGCTTTTTCCCCCCCTGTAACGGTGTTGTCATCTCTGTTTCTGCCTCATCAGGCTGAACTGCCAGTGAGAGACAAAGAGAGGGAACCAAACATTGTTCACTGTAGCGCTGTTAGCCTTCGTCTGCTAAAGTTCTATTGTTCAATGCAGAGACAGAAGGCCCATATGTATAAATCAGGATTTTAACCAGGATTCAAAATCTTACTCAAGTGTTTGCCTATAAATGTACTTCACATCCCAAACACAAATACTCCTTATGCATATTGACCCCAACCAGAGTGTTATATACTCTAAAATAATATGAATGCATGTATGCAAGCAGCAGTATAATTTAAAGGTAGAGCTAATTTAAACTTTCTTTAATTAAAACTTTTTAGCTGCGACCAGCTATAGGTCGCTGTCGGTTGGTCGGTCGGTCCACAAAATTAGGCGTTCACAGTTTTTGCTCTTGGAGGCTGAGATTTGCCATGGAGGTGAAGTTAAATGTTAAATCTCAACCTAAAAGTAACTTGTCAGTTGGAACAGTTATTGCCTGCAAGTGTTGCTGCAGCAACTTTCTATACCTGCAGGTGTGGACGTGTGTTGACCTGCAGGTCTAAGCTGCTGTTGCTGTTTCTTTCCTTCCCTATAGGTGGTGCAGAATGGCAGGTGCAAAACTGCCACAAAAAAAAAAGAAAAAACACTGACAAGCTCCGCCTTTTGGAGAATATGCAGCCTGTGAAATATTAATTGGTTCCATGGGTTGCATCTAAAAAGCTGTCAGTGCTGTGAAATAACAAAACCTATTTTAAAACCCTTTTTTATTGCATGATGCAGGATCTGTTTTAACACTCCTGGTGATGTGTTGCTGAGCTTTCAGCTGACTGAAACACCAGTGCTGTGGGTGTGAACGCTGCCTGACTCAACAGCATGAAAGCAGGCCCTTGTTTTATTTAGAAAGTTGACGTTTTTTTTACTTCATGGGAATCTAAAACCATCTATGGAATTTTTTAGTTTTTGTTTATCTTTTATCACTCCTACTCCCGGTAGCTGTGTAGCGTGACAGTGTTTTTCATACTGCATTGATAGCGTACTCAGAAGTTAGTTGGTTGGTTGAACATTTTGATCCAGAACAAAATGTCCACTGCTGATGATGATTTTTAGTATTTGATTAGGACAATACACATTAATCAACATTTCTGTAAATGCGCCAGTGTTAGCCAGTTGGCTAATTTTCAACTGTAGTCCTAGTTGCACTAGTAATGAATTGTTGCAGTTGATACTTAAAGTCAAGTGAAATTAAACCCCTAATGTTTTTGCTAATGGTGTGACTTTTCCTCCAGCGCCACCATCAGGCCAAAATTTCTATTTTTACCCAAGAAACGTTGGCAACATTTTAGGAGTGTCTTTGAAGAAGCTGTGTTGGTACCAGTGAGAAGATGAAAACCAGTTTAAATAAAAATTAGGGCTGGGCAATATGTTGATATTATATCGAAATGATATATGAGGCTAGATATCGTCTTAGATTTTAGATATTGTTATGGATGGATGGATGGATGGATGGATGGATGGATGGATGGATGGATGGATGGATGAATGGATGGATGAATGAATGATATGACCCAAGTGTTGTCTTTTCCTGGATTTAAAGGCTGCATTACAGTAAAGTGATATTCTCTGAACTGATATTATAAGATTTCATTATTTGCCTTTAACGACTTAGTCATTGTATCCACATCACTGGTGATTATTTATCAAAAATCTCATTGTGTAAATATTTTGTGAAAGCACCAAAAGTCAACTATACAATCGCCGCAATATCGACATCGATGTTGAGTTTGGAGCGTGTGTTATTGTTTTAGTGTGTGTTAAACTACTGTACATTTTGTTCAGAAAAGTGCAAGTTTGTTTTAATCATTATTCACCTTTTTTGCAATCATTTGCTGGAACCCCATCGCCTCGCTATCATTAGCCGCCGGTATGTGAGACAAGGTAACTGCAATGCACGGACCGATTCATCACGGAATAGTATCGTATTGTGGAGACTGCAGATGAGGGTGTTCCATATTTAGGGCCCTATTTTAACGATCTCAGGCACGGCGTGAAGCGCCTGGCGCAGGTGCGTTTAGGGCGTGTATAAATCCACTTTTGCTAGTTTAACGACAGAAAAAGGGTCCGTACACCAGGCGCATGGTTCAAAAGGGTTGTACTCAGTGTCTTCATTAATTCATAGGTGTGTTTTGGGGCGTAACATGCAATAAGCCAATCAGAGATCATCTCACATTCCCTTTAAAAGCCAGTCGCGTTTGTACCTTGGAGCATTGCTGTTATGATAATAACTGAGCAGGAAGGAGAGATTTTCAGAAGAAGAAACTGATCTGCTCGTGCATGAAGGGAAAGGGCCAGTAACCATGATAACATAAATAAAATATATAGATATACACAATAATACTATTTCACATTGTAATTTTTTTTTTTTAAATCTTTTGCGTGTGTGTGCTGCTGCGCGTCCCTGTGTGTGTGTGTGTGTGTGTGTGTGTGTGTGTGTGTGTGTGTGTGTGTGTGTGTGTGTGTGTGTAACAAGCATAGTGTGCGAGCGCTGTGCACGAGCCTAGGCACATTTTACTAATGCTCTGTTAAAATAACAATGAATTGCTGCGTTATTGACTTTAGACCAGGTTTTTGTTGGTCAATGGTGCAATCACTTTCTGCTGCCTCAAGATAGCAATATGCCAAGAATGCACCTGAACACACCTCCCTGTAAGACCAGCACACCCATGGGTGCACAGATGGGCCCAGGTGCATTTGCTGTTTAAACGACGTGGGTGCTGGACGGGAAATTGACAACTGCGTCGGTCTTAAACTAGCAAAGACACTGGCGTCGGGCTATGAGCTGCGCCGGGTGTAAGATAGAGCCCTCAATCTTCGGCACATAAGGTGTTGAGGGCATAGCATATGATTGCTGAAACACACGCCATGACTCAGACATCCACCCTGACGTTACTGGGCATATGGGCTTTCTGTCGCTGTGAATACTAAGATGACAGCTGAAGCATTGAAGGTGATAATTAAAAACAGCCTGTAACAGAGTACAGGTGTTTTATTTGAGAACCAAGCTGTGATGGATGACGTGTTTTTCATCCAGCATCTCCTCTCCATTGATCTCAGACTCTCAGCTCTGTCCGATAGGGATCAGCCTCAGTGTGAGTTAGTGGAGGCTCTTTATTTGAAACCGTTCCCTCATTCACGCACTCACTCTTCCTTATATCGTTTTTTATTGAATAGTGAACTATATAGGGAACGACCAAACGAGAGTTCGGAAAACTCACTGCAAAGTTTGCATCAGTAGATGCCCCCGTTATTTGTGCGCCCAGCATCATTAGATTAGATGATTAGATTCAACTTTATTGGGCAGAGTAGTAGTACGATATTAACAGTAGTACAAAGACAACGAAATGCAGTTTGCATCCAACCAGAAGTGCAAAAAGAGCAGAAAAGTGCAATGCAATATACAAAGTATAGACAGGTATAGACAGGTGATGTATAGACAGGACAAGAAATATAGTGCAGTGTAGACAGTAGTGTACAGTTGGTTTACAGAAGGTGGTTTAGAGTAATATAAATTAAATATAAATGTGCAGTGTAATCATGTAAACAAACCAAAACAAATACTACTTCTAATACGTCCCTGAAACAAACTGAGCACTCAGGAGGAGAGTAAAAGGTTGTGTATATATATGTTGCATGTTACATCTCCACTGTTTAGAAACGAAAGCCCGCTCCATTTTTCCTTTTCGCGGGTCCTTCTGCTTGTTCTTCTCCCCCGAGAGAACACGACCACGTTGCATTGTGGGTATACAGCAGTAAAATGAAGGGTACCATCTCAAATTAGCTGTGCATTGTGGGTATTTTATAGTGGACTATATGGTGAATGAAATTAACCACGGAGAAGTTGAACCTACCACTATTTCCATGATGAGGAACGGTTTGGAACACAGATACGTTCTCTGTGAAGCTCTGGCACCACAGCTTCCTGTTCCTCCGCTCTGCTACAGAAATGCCCTGGAAGCTGAGCCCTTTCTCTTTATTCCCATCCCATCTTCTCTCTCTCCTCTCTTCATCATTATCCATCTGTTTCTTCATCGTCATCTTCCTCTCGCCTGACTTAATTTTCCCTATAATTAAATTCAGTTTGCCCCATTTCCGTCTTGCTCTTTTCTCCCCCCCCCCTCCACACACACACACACACACACACACACACACACACACACACACACACACACATACACACACACACACACACACACACACACACACACACACACAGAATATCATGTTTTAGCAGAGGAAGCCTCCCTCCACTTGACGTCTATAAATGAACTCCAGGTGGAAAGATGTGCTCTAATCCACTGAAATAAACCCGTATTCATGCCGAAATCCCCCCCCACCACCACCACCACCACTGAAATGCTCACTTCTGCCGAGGCCTCTCTCTGTCTCCTCACATCATATGTTCGCTGGATGACGGCTGAGGCTCAGGGATTTACCGAAGATATCAAGTGATTTATGGAACGGAGCAGGGCTTACAGGCTCTGCAGAGGTGCAGGATGTTTCATATATTTTTTTTGGTAAGGAAAAACAGGGCGGTGCTTTCTTTTTAATGAGTCTAACAGGCAATTATTGGGAAGAATTGAAATGAAAGCAGAGGCTGAGTTTGAAGAAGAAGAGGCTTTAACTGACGGATTGGTTTCAGGGAGGAAACAGACAGAGAAGTGGGGGCTGCTATTTAAAGCAGAATACACTTTTTTTTCATTGTATCTAAAATGCACTTTTTTTGGCAACAAGTCCTCCAAACCATACGACAAGAGAACTTATTTTTCCTACCCTCAATATGACCCACAGACCTCTAGCGGTGGTAGCATATACAACCCACAGGAGCTTTTTCCATCCACATATCTACAACCAGAGAACGTAACGGTCGTCAACGAAACGATCAGTTTGGTTAGGTTTATAGAGCGTTCCATGTACCTCCTAAACTCGGAAGCCGAAGCTGGGAATGATGTCACACCCTAAATGCGTTCCATTTACAAGTCAGATTTTCGTTGTTATCATTAGCTCTAGCCAGGTTAGCCACTGTTAGCAATACCAGTTGATAACACGCTGTTTTTTGTGCATATAAACAGCGTAGCGACATGTCCACAGATAGAAAATGGACACGACTGATTTAGTGAGACACAAATAAGACAGAAGTGCTTATAACGGTTTGTTACTACAGCTTTCACAACTGTCGATGCACAGAGCAGCCATGTTGGATTTTTAGCTCAGGGTACTCGGTGGCTGTCCGAGTTCCGAGCTTGTAAATCCGAAGTAAGGGGGGGTGCGTTTCCGACTTTGACCTCGGAGAATCTGACTTCCGAGTACAAATGGAACGCACTATTAGGCACAAAAACTACTTGGTTAAGTTTAGGCATCATGGTTTGGGTTACAATCAGACCGTACTTCCGGTTACCCACATCACGCTGAACGTGACGTAGTTCCATTTGTTCCGTAAAGTTAAAAAACTCGCTGTTTGCTTTTCTTTTCAAATGGGACACTAACCCCGGTCTCCTGGCTGAAAGTCCTTCTGTTTGTTTGACCCATCCACCACCACAACCTGCGTCCTTACCTAGAACTTATACTTGGTCATATTACTTCCTGCTTTGCTCCCGTCATAATTACGTCACCACTATGAACGTAAATATGAGCCATAATTGCTTGTCATTTTATTGTAAGGACTCGTTGGTCTCGTGTGTCAAAGTCACCCACTTTGTTCATCGGACCATCCTCCCTGACCTCCCAGAAAAGTATTTAGGTGAATCCTTGGTAAAAGAAATAAATAATTATTCCTAATTCAAACCCAGATTACGAATCAATCGGCACATAGTGATGACCTTGAGGACAGAAATAAACCAAAACGTGTTCTTTTTGACATTATTTTGCACTAAAAATAAACAGTATATGTGATCTTCTCAGCTAAATATGGCAGTGAATTATTTCAGCTGCCACTTCTCTCATCACACGCTGGTGGTCGTTGCGTGGGTGCTGAGGCAGTTATGTAGGTTACAGTAAGAAGACGGAGGCAGTGGTTTGAAAGCAGTCCTTCAGTTCTATCTGCCCTCTTTTCTTTGTGCCTGAAACGTCTCTTTCTCGTTTCACTCATACAAATTCATCTCTCACTCTCCTCCACCCCCCTCTCTCTCTCCACATGTGGTAATACTATAAAAATGTCTATCAATGATTAATTCCTGTTGCCTGAATGAGGAGAGAGAGAGGGAGAGAGACTGAGCAGAGCTGTTAACTCAGTATCAGTGACAGCACTGTGTTATTTTACTTCAGAAAATAAAAGAATACACAATATTTTGAGGGGATTTGCTCCTTCAGCTATTGAATAATGTATAGTACTGTCACTCAGTATAGTGTACACCTGTGGTTGCCTATGTTTTTGGCTTGGGACATCTTGGAAATATAGAAATGGGAAGCTTTACATGCTGCTTATGTCCTCTTTCAAACATGAGTTGTCAACAACCAAAGACTGATTATCCTTTGCAAGGGCATAAGTTCTGCTTCAACATTTGGGGGGGGGGGCATAACCGCGAGGTCCTCCCCCCAGCATTCTGTTTCATAATGTTTCATAAGAACAAAGAAAAAAATGCATAAATTGGTTATTTCGTATCCCTATAATCAACTTGTGAACCCTCAGATTTATCAAGCGACCTCACGGTGGGTCCCGATCCCCAGGTTGGGAACCACTTGTGAATGCTAGTGTTAGCCAGTGACGCAAAGTAACAAAGTGAGATTCTAAGGTACTTTTTGAGTATTTACTGAGCTTTATTTTATGCAACTTTTTATCTGACAGCTGAGTTTTTCCATTAAACTCAATAATAACATAATTAAACTCAATAATAACATAATACTTCCTTTCATTACACACACATGCACAGTAGTATTGCTATTAGTACTTCAAGGAAATATCTGAATAGCTCCACTGGATTTCTGGCAATATTAACCCATCAACAGTTTGATTCAAAGAAGAGATCAACATTTTGGGAAAAACTTCTTTCTGAGAGTGTGTCAATAAATAATCACGGTACTCTACCATGTTTTAATCTGTGAGCTTTAGAGGTGTTGGTGGGTTTATTTTATTGAACTTATACAGCCAGGCTAGCTGTTTCCCCCTGTTTCAAGTCTTTATGCTAAGCTAGGCTAACCAGGCCCTGACTCCAGCTCTGAACATAACACACTTATTTTAATCTCACGCTCGGAAAGATTCTCAGGATAAGAGTTAATTTTCCCAACTTTTAACTATTTCTTCAAAATTCTCTCCTAGAATTGAATTATTAGGACTATTGATTTTTGTTTTTAATTTAACCTTTATTTAACTTTATTTGTATCCTATTGTCTTGTAGTTTGAGTGAAGCAGCTTTTCAAGTACATTCACTGTCGACGTAAATGTCAGTGTCATAAACTCTCCATCTCTGTCTCCCTCCGTCCAATCCCATAAGCCCCGGCAGGCGTGCTGGCACACATGCAGCTGAGCACAGCATGACTTATCAAACTTGGAGTGCTGTCCATAAAGAGTCAGCATTCCTCTGTGTAACTGCTACAGTCCAGTGTCTGACTCCACTAAATCAATACATGATATCATTCTGAGGAGGTAATATGTGCAGCGGGGACCACTGCACCCCTCCGATACATGTAGTATATTAAGAAATACAGCCCACTGAAAATAACCAGCAACTTAAACAGAAAAACTCTGTGCACATGTTCCAGGAAAACAGGGTCTCAGATATGGTATTTTGACATTTTTTCTTCTTTTCCAAATTCAATAAATATCTTATTTCTTATCTCAAATGCATCAGGCAAGTTTACACATGACACATTAGGGATGACCTAACATTGCCAGACCTTCCTCCACTGCGCTGCAGGGTCTGGTTAGTCCACACAGCATTCATGGATGGGAGAAAAACGTGCTCTGGTTTATTGGAATTTCTGTAATCACAATTGTCTTGGGCGGCACGAAGAAATGTTTTCGAAAATGTTGAAAAAAAGTAACTAACAAAAGTCCTACTACTACATCTACCTCAACCTCCTACGTACAATTTACATGCAGTATAAACGTAGCACCTCCTTTTAATATGTTTTCCACAAAGCATATGCGTCAAAACATGCAGATTGTTCAGTTTATGTGGAGCACTTAAGCGCCAGTTTGCCCTTCAGTTTGTTGACGAGACTAAATCTGCATGATTTAGCTTATGCTGTCTCTTGGAGAGGAAACATGGCCCTGATTTGTTTTTGCCTCTTTGTGCATCCAGACAGCTGATCCCCTGCATGTCCTCATGTCTGTCTGTCTCTGCTGTAAAAAAAAAAAAAAAAGGGAAGGAAGCAAGTGTAGATCACATTTTGTAATTTGACTGTGATTGACGAGATGACATTTATAGATCATATGTGCTGCAGTTTAACATTTAGCTTTTCATTTTCCTTTTTAAAAGGTAAAACAATTCCTTAAATGTTGAGATTTCATTTCACGCTGAAAAGATTTTACAGATCATGAAACAAAGCCTGGAGACTGGAGAGAAATCTTGTTTCCACGCCCGTTATTTTGGGCCTGCAGGGCGATCATTTTCTCTCCCTGTAGACTAAGGAAAGGGAATCTGTTCAATGTTTTGCTGAAGCCTCAGGTGGACGAAAACACACACAGGAGAATTGGATGAAATGGTAATGCTGTGTGTTTGGTTTTGAACTGTGAACCGTCTCACACACACACACACACACACACACACACACACACACGCACACACACCAGTTAAAATGCACCTGGATTCTCCATGTGTGCATGCATGTGCAGCTGTGAGTGTGGTTTTGTGCTGTGATGGTGTTTGATGGTCGGCTTCTTTGTTTTGTGCCTTTTGAAGGCTCCATCTTTCCCTCTCAGAGGATTCAGCTGCAGGCAGAAAGCAGAAACACAAAGTGTAAGATGCATTTGAAATCTTCTCTTATATGAATGCAGAGGCAGAACATGTGAGCTTTATTCTAAAATATATTTGAATGATGTGAACCATGTGCTAACCAAATTATCAATTTCCGATCATTTTAAGTATATATATATATATATATAAAAAAACATAGGAATTTTGCATTATTTTCATATATTAAGTAGTTATAATGGATATATGCTTGGAATAAACATAAGAGCACCTGAGCAGTTGGCATGAACGGTGATAGCCCCATATCTTAACAGAGAAAGATAAGAGCGTCATCTGCAAAAAGTCAAAGCTCCATGACCGAAAATCCTGGAAGTCATTTGTAGGTGCGTTCGAAAACATGTTAGTAGTTGTTAATTGTTAGTTGCAGCCCTATAAGATTCTAAAGTTAACTTGGTAACATTCCACCACTGCAAAAAAAGTATAACCAACTACCCATCTGTCACAGAAAGTCTAATAAAATGTAAAATATTACCTGTGTCTAAAACATATTTATACTGTACCAATATATTAATAAGACATTTCCTCACATAGTGTGCTCAGTAAGATGATATGATGCAGTAGTGATCCTCGAAGTTTTGTCTGCAGTCCTGTTTGATGTTAAGGGGATTGTTCAGGTGTCCTGCCAAAGGCACAGTGTGTGTGGATGGGGGGGAATCTCTGCCTCTCCCTCCCTCCCTCCCTCCCTCCCTCCCTCCCTCCTTCCCTCCTCACCCCTCTCCATTAGTTTGTCGTGTCCTGGTTTTAAACAGGGATTTGTGATGGCAGGAGTGTGTCTGCTGCGCAAGATTTGGCTGCACATGCTTGATCCCAGCAGGGGTGAAAGCTTCGGCTCTGAGTCCCGGAAGACGGGGATGACTGAGACGGGCTTTATTTACCAGACTGATATTCACTCCTTACAGCTGACGAGACAGGAAAACTTATTTTAAGCGTAGAATAAATTGTTATCTCTCTGGTTATTGTCGGGGATGGAATAAAAATGTGATGGTAGCACGCAAAAGGTAAAAAACACATTGAAGCCATAATCCAAGGTGTTTTTCTTTTTGCTGCTCACCGTTATCTTTGTCATTTGAGTGTGATTGGCAGAGGTATTAGTTTTCTGTGTAGCAAAAGGAACTACATTTTAAAACATAATCAATTTTGCCTGCTTGCAAATATACATTATAGAATGGTTAGGGTGAGCTTTTATGGTTGTCTCCTGATAAATGTAGGTCCAATATTCACTCTCCTTTTTAGTTCTGGTTTGGTCTCCACCAACTCCTGAGAAATATATCTAGCTTTTATTTATTTTTTTAAGATTATTTTTTGGGGCATTTTTGGCCTTTTATTTTGACAGGACAGTTGAAGACATGAAAGGGAAAAGAGAGAGAGAGAGAGGGAATGACATGCAAGGGCCGCAGGTCGGAGTCGAACCCGGGCCCACTACGTGGAGGAGTAAAACCTCTATATATGGGCGCCCGTCCACCAACTGAACTATCCGGGCGCCCATATCTAGCTCTTTAGCTGTTAATTGCTCAGCTAGTTGCTAACTTAGTCTGACATTTGGTGACTAAACCAAAACAATGAATTTAGGGGGGGGTCGAAAAAACCAAAACAATGAGCTGAAAGGTGTTAACAAGCTACATTGAGTTTAGGGTGATAATTCTCTGTGAGTTCGTCACTTCAAGCAACTACCTCCACTTTATTAGACATAGTCATTTGATCTGTAGTTAATTTATTTACATTGATAAATGCAGCTTTAAAGGGACTGACACATCGACCTCAGTATTTACTGAACTGATGGGTCTTTCTGAAGCTTTTCAGCCAAATGTAGGCTATTGCTGATGGATTTATTACCCCAGAGACATCATTTGACACACTGTTCACATGTGACAACTACTGGTAGAAATTATTCAGAGAAGGCTATTTTGCAGCAGCACCGTCATTGTGTCCGGGGCTTAGTGCGCCCAAGACAATTGTGATTGGTTTAAAAAAAATGCCAAAAAACCAGATCACGTTCTCACGAAAACTAGTCTTGCATTGCCAGATCGTCCACCACAGCGCTGCAGAGGAGGGTCTGGCTAGTCCACACAGCATTCATGGATGGGAGAAAAACATGCTCTTGTTTATTGTCATTTCTTGAATCCAATCACAATCGTCTTGAGCGGCGCTAAGCGCCGGACGGAGAAAAGGAGCATCTGCAAAATAGCCTCGGGAAGGAACTTGTTTTGGTGGAACGTTTTAGTCGTGCAACAGAAAACTCAGATTGGACATATAGCTGTCTGGATTCTCCCTGCAGAGATCTGAGGAGCAGTTAACCATAGTCCTCATATATTGACTGGAGTTTAAAATTCCAACACAAAGAAAGCGGAAGGTAACGGACATCTGCCAGAAAAGAAGGACGTCGGGCAGAATTTGTGACACCAATGGAGCAAATCCGGAAGTGGAAGGTCGTGGATATAGACTAGGATTTATTAAACTGATGGGGCTTTCTGAAGCTTTAAGCGAAATGTATTGCGGATAGATTTATTACCCAGAGACGTCATTTGACACGATGTTCACTGTTCACATGTGACACCTACTGGTAGAACATTTTTAGAAAAGCTTAATTGTAAAGTATGATCATGCTGTGTTCATGGACTCACTGCAGTGCGTCACTGCAGAAGGAATAAAGAGGAAACACAATGGATATTTGGCATTAACATTTTTTTCCTGGCCTTGTGGTGGTTCCTGTTTGGGGAAATACTAACTATGTTGAGTGAAACTGCAGGGGAACAGTAAGAATTGAATAAAGATGGAAACATTTGTTTGGATTCAGTTGGGCAGTAAAAGAGTGTGTATGCAACTTGGGAATTGGCATTACTATATATCTACAACACAAGAGGCTAGCTTGCCTGTATGGTCAATACACCACGCTGTCTTTTTGTCTGTATGGACAGTTTTCAACTTTGACTTAGGCTTTTCTTAAAGAATTTCACTAGTGTTTATGTACAGTTACAGTAATGATTATTCCATTTTTGATATATTGTGTAGCCTGTTGTACTTGAATAGATATAGAATTTGCTCTGGCAATGTACTTGCAGTGACACTCTCTTGCACTACGATACCATTGCACATCGTTTGTCATAGTTTATGTGGTTATTAGAAAATGATACAAGCTTTGATACGGAGGTCGAGCAGAAATTGCTGTGTGTACTTGACGGGTGATGCAATGCTTTGTTCAACACTAGCATTTGGTGGTAGCGGTTGTCAAATTAACATTTTCAGTAAAAGTAATTTGACCTCTCTGAGTTTGAATAATTTGCTTTTGTCAAGTATCAGCAGAAAACACATTGAATTGAGATTTTGCAAAAGGGCTTCAAACCACATTCATACATGGCTTGACAGACACATTGTGTTACCCTGCAGCCTCAAAGCAGTCAGAATTGGACCTTACACTTTTGGTTTCACATTGACAGCTGCATATTTCTGAAATAATGGATGTATTTTGCAGTTTTTATTATCAGCCCAAGGATCATGACATTTACTTGACAACCTAAGATCTAATAAGAAATTGAAAAATTTCCTTCAGCACTAACACAATAGCTCTGGAGCTGTTTTTAATAAAAAAAATAACCTCCAGTCTTGCAGTACAACCTTACCCCCTTCCGCTGTCTGGTGTTCATCTCAGTGATTTTCAGCAGTACATTCAGACATCACATCACAGTTTGAACAGTATACTTCGAAAACCGGCTCTATTTTCTTTCTCGCTCTGTCTTCCTGTCCATACTGTTGTGAGCTTGTTTGCTTCCAAGGACCAAGTTTTGTTTCGGTGTGGTTTTCAGTCGAGCGGAGCACAGAACAGTTTATCTGATAGCAAGGATAAATCAACTGCACATCTGCTGCTCCTCGTGGTAATGCTGCCGCCAGACCAAAACTTTGATACCAGAGCCAATACCAGCCGTCACGATACCACAGGGGTCTGACCAACGAATGGCTCTGGAAGAAACAGAAAGTCCTGCCAGGAAAACAACAAAACCACAACAGGTGTTCGCCATTAGCTGCCACTTTGAGGGTTTGATGCGCTGCATTGGTCATACGTGTAGATTACGGAAATAAACCGCACAGAATGTTGAGTCTGAGTTGAGTCTCAAGTCCCCAATGAATCCATGTGAACTGCCGTTAAGTCTTTCACAAGTCACTAATCTAAAGTTCAGGTCTTCAAAGTCCAATTCCCAAAAGATTTTTCCGGATCGCCAAAGTCATGTACAAGTTTCCAAAGTGGTGTTCAAGTCACTAATCTAACTTTTGTGCAATCAAATTTATGTCCGAGTCAGTATCGTAATATCCGAGTCTCCAAAGTCCATGTCACCAAAGCCATTTCCGAGTCGCCAAAGTAATTTACAAGTTCCCAAAATCATTTTCAAGTCTGTAATCTAACATTCGGGTCAATTCAATTTATGTCCGAGTCAGTGAAGTAATGTCCATGCCACCAAGGCCATGTCCGATTGCTAAAGTCATGTTCAAGTCCCTTATCTAGCTGTGGGTCATCAAATTATTGTCAGAGTTGCCAAAATCATTCTTGAGTTCCCAAAGTCCTGTTTGTGTCCCTTATCTAACGTTTGAGTCATGGAGTCAAATTCATGTCCGAGTGACGAAAGCCTATACTGAGTCAATAAAGTCATGTGGGAGTTACGCAAGTCACGAACAAATCACTTTTCTCATTTCCGAGTCAGTAAAGAGAATCCGAGCCATAGAAGTCATGTTCTAATCACCATCATTGCTCGAGTCACTAAGCTGATCTCTGCATTTAATGTTTGGGTCGTCAAATTCATGTTGGAGTCACGAGGGTCACAAACAAATCATTGATCTCATGTCTAAGACAGCGAAGTTGTGTCATAGTTGCCAAATCATGTTGTAATCCCCAAAGCATTTGCTCGAGTCAATAAGCTCAAGTCTGCGACACCAAATTTTTAGTTGCCAAAGTCATGTCCGAGTTAAACCTCATAACTTCTTAGTATTTGATTTAGAGTTGTCAGTTTGGTCTTTGTAATAATCCAAATTTCAAAGCTTTAAAACTAAATGTCATCAGTTACAGGAAAAGCTTGATATTGCATTAGAACCATGACTCTGGTAAGTCTGCGGCTTCCAGTCGTTTCATTAGTTTTTCTTTTTGGTTTCTGTACTCTCTTCTGTCTACGTATAGTCCAATCAGATGATCAGGCTAAATCTTTTTTTAATCTCATTTTACATTAAAGCTAATTGTAAAAACTCTGTTTACAGTCATTCGTGCTAAGACCTAAAGAACCACAAACGTGGCTCTTTCACTATAACAATATTTAAAAGATGTAGTTTTATATATGGAAAGCACAGAATACATAATGTTATTTCTATTTATTTAACCTGTCTCTCTGAAACGCAGGGAAGTCGTTAGGCCTGTTTTAGGGGGGCTGAAGCTACCCCAAAATGTTCCTAAGCCCCCCCAAATAATAAGAAAAATAATATATATATATATATATATATATTTTTTTTTTTTTCTACAGTGCACTCTGTATCACTCACTACTTGGAATCAATCTTCCTTCACCATTCATCTGTTTGTGTCGTCGTGCACTGCAGTCTGTCTGTTTTATTTATATTTCACGAACTGTCAGCTGGTGGAAAAGGCCGAGACGGAGGCTCAACGAGCCCTCGTGCACGTAACAGTATGTGGACGAGCGAGGTAGAGAGGGACTGAAGAGAGAGAGCGCCTGGCGGCGTTAAAACAAAGCAGGAAATCCGAGAAATAAAACGTTTTCGCCGATTTATCACTCGAAATGCAACTGTAGCAAGCATCTCACTATCGCTAACGTTATCCAAATTCATATTTCGAAACAACAAATAATATATCCAGCTACAAAAAAAATCGAAAGTTAAACAGAAATACAAAGAGTCGATGGCTATGAAGATGATAGGCTACACCGTCCCGTCTCGTCTCGTTGGTGTCTTTCTTTGGTCTGAACTTGCTACTGCACACAGAGTGAGTGATAGGCTACAGAGTGAAATTGTAAATTGTTGTTAATGACTTTTACTTGCTTAACTGTAGCTAACGTGCAACAAATAGCAGCAGACAAATGTTTTGAGTGAAAGAAGCCATTTAAAATTGGATGCTCATAATGTTAAGATACACGGACAGCATCTCTCAAAAACACAAGGGCTGAGCAGAAATATAGACGGAAAATACTGAAAAACAAGAGGGAGAGCTGAGAGACAAATATGAGTGATAGCAGCTTGACTCGCAGTTTGCTGAGTTAAGCACTCTGCCTTATTGAGGTGTGCGTGTGTGCGTGTGTGCATGCGTGCGTGTGTGTGTGTTTGAGAGAAGGGAGGGCAGCTTATGCGAGACCACAGGAGCATTGTGGGTAGTTCCCTCACAGGTTTTCTCCCTTTGCCTGGATACAAGCAGTGCATCACTTCCCCCCGTCTCTTCCTTCTAGTCTCAACCTCCTTCTTTCTTCTCTCCACATATTTCCATCCAGCTGTGCAGACTGCAAACTTCAGAAATTATCGAGCTGTTGCTGTTCTTTAGTGTCCACCATGTTGGCTGTATTTGATGGTGTCATCTGTCTACTCCACCAACTGAAGACTCTACTACCATTTATTTATTAGTGGTAGGGTACAACCAACCACGAAACAAGGTGTAACTGAAAATAAACAAACATTTTGAAGGGAGAAAATGGAGTTAATGCTGAGTGCATAACATTCTTCACATTGCGTTTACGTATGCCTTTTTAAAGCTGACGTCTCTGATGCTCCTTATTCCTTTTAATGTTCTATTTTTAATGCATTTTTCGTTCCTGTAAAGCACTTTGAATTGCTTCATGTTTGAATGGTGCTCTATAAATAACATTGCCTTGCTTTGGCTTAAAGTTATAATCCTTAAAACCTTGATTTCACCCTGTTTTGGTGCTATTTTGGCATTTAAAATCTCCCAGTGTATTTATATTCTATATGGTAGCTTTCGTAGTGACCTTCGTGTGCTCGTCCCTTAATGGATTTAAATTGCAGAACGTGCAAGGGATTTACAAGAAACTATGCATGCATGTATTGGATGTGATAAGATGATGCAAGTGATGCAATGCAACATGAGTTCAGTTTTAGTGTTGGATGACATTGAGTATTTAAATGCCATGAGGCATTGTTTCGCTGCATACAGTCAAAGTTATTAACTAGCTGGTGAAGAAAGTGGAACATCTAGCAGCCAAAGAGACAGATATTTCCCTGGTGGTGACCAAACCAGAGTTTAAAGAGAGTGGATACTGGACTTATATTCATCTGGTGACCAGAAACACAACTCCAAATGAATGCTGCAGTTGCTCTGCATCTGCTGGATGTATAAATTAGCAACTCTATAAATTTATTTATTTTAGGTTTATTTAACAATCAACTTAATTATGTAATATTATGTCTATGTAGTGTTGACAGCTTGTTCCCGCTGCCCCTAAGTGGCTAAAAAAATGCAGATTTGATAGCTAATATTTGTTGTATGGTAGAGCGTGTTGAAACCGGTTTCTCTCTATACTCTGCTTGAGAAATATTGGTTGGTTTTGTCCAGTCCAGATCCCATTGTTTATGGTTTACAGTTTTCTGTCTCGCCCACAGATGAAGCAGTCTGGCTAAATCCTGAGGAGAAGTGCTGTAGGTGTACATTTGCTGTTCTAATGATGGCTGATGTAACGCAGCTGACAGGACTGCAGAGTGGACTGTAATGTGAAGGCCCTCCAGTCTGAAGGCCATGAGACCATATGTCAGTTTTCATAAACACCAGTCGAAGATGTTAATGCACCCAACCGAAGCTAGTGTGTGGCCATGATTTATCCTATTGTATCTTCAACAAGCACAATGTTTCCAGCTTCAAAAAAGCGTCAACATGTTTTGGCAAAAATTGTATTGATTTCCAGTCAGTGTTTCTGCTACAGCAGTTCACTTAATGTGCATTTCACACCACAATTCAACAAAGAAAATACAAACAGCTGGGTGGAAATCCTGCTCATGTTTCCTCTTCCTGCATACTATGCAGAGAAAGATATCTTCTGCCTGCAGCTCCTCACAGTCGGCGGTTTTCTCTCTCCGGCTGTTTGCTTCAAATAAATCAGCCCCTGACGCTCGATGCCTTGCAGCTATTTGAGCATGATAGCAGCCCAATGTACACAGCTTGGTTCCAGAAGGCCTGTCCAAGCCAGAGGAGAAAGATCTACAGCTCTATGTACATAACATCATTCTCTCTTACCCCCTTGCTTTTAATATTTTATTTATTATTAATCTTTTATTGTAGTTCTGCTTAAATGATGGCCTCTTGTGAGCAGAAAAGCGTGACTGTTTTGTATTATTTTTGGGCAGGTTCACAGGCTTTTTGATGTACTCAGAAGAACCAAAACTTACCGCCCTGTATTTCCTATATCTTCCTTCCTCCTTTCACGCTTCACACATCCTTCTCAGACCATCTGGGTGCTGGCGGGGTACAGCTAACCCTGCTGCCTCTCTCGTCTCATGCCTGACAACATTACACAGCTACAAAACACTGTGCTGTGTGCTAACATCCGAGACAAACGGTGTATGGAAGCTGAAAGGATTTAGGCTAAGCTAACTGGTACAGCCATGCAGTTTTAGAGTGCTTTACAGGAGCTCAGACACTGCAGAAAATGCCCATTGTACTGTATACTGTATATTGCATGCGGTCCAATGTGAGACGCTATCCGGTTGCATTATGGGAAGTGTAGGATCCAGTGTTTTCTTGGAGCTTGAAGTCAGACTTCTTTGGCCGGTTAGCCGGTCTACCACTTTGGTCCAGACTGAAATATCTCATCAACTATCGGAAGGATTGCCATGAAATGGTGTACACATAGTCATGGTCCCCAGTAGAGCTGGGCAATATATCGGTATTATATCGATATTGTGATATGAGACTAGATATTGACTTAGATTTTGGATATTATAATATCGTAATATGGCGTGAGTGTTGTCTTTTCCTGCTTTTAAAGGCTGCATTTTCTGAACTTACCAGACTGTTGTAACTGTTCTATTATTTGCCTTTACCCACTTAGTCATTATATCCACTTTACTGATGATTATTTATCTAAAATCTCATTTTGTAAATATTTTGTGAAAGCACCAATAGTCAACACTACAATATCGTTGCGGTATTGAGGTATTTGGTCAAAAATATTGTGATATTTACACTTGGTCAGGTTTGTTATTGACGCAAAAAGTCTCCTTTAGCGTCATATTTAGATCCACTTAGTCGGGACTCCTGGCGTCACTTTTTGACGCTCTGGGTCGGGACGTACGTTTAACTGACATGCGGCACAAGAATGGGGTCGTTAGGTTTAGGGAAAGATCATGGGTGGGCTTGTTACAAAATGTACGTTCAGCTGACACCAGATCTCCTGGGTGAAAGTCCTGTTGAGGTGCTGCTCTGTCCGGTGCGTCCCTTACAGATTCTAAAGGGTGATTTTTGCGTTGGTATCGACGCTGACAGCCTCTGACCAAGGGTCAGTATTTTACGAGTTGGGAGTGAGAACGAGTTGCCCCAGAAGATAAACCCTAGAGACTTTGGGCATCCCCTGACCTTTCCTCTAACGCCACCATGAGCTTGATGTGAAATGTCTCGGCAACTGTCAGATGGATTGTCACAGCATTATGTTTGTATGAAAACAAATTTGCTCTTTCAAATTAATATTATATAAACACAAATTCTACAAGACGATGGATTCTCAAACTCTTTTTTTTCTGGAAATGAAATCCAAAAGACAAAAGCCTCGCAAGCTTACCTGCAATATCTACTGCAAGTTGGTTGTCATAGTGTTCTGGCATTACGTTAAACTGGTTGCCTGTTGGGAAATCAATCCTACGGTCTTTTTCAGCATTAAGTTCATGTGATTTGTAGTTAATCGGCGACAAAATGGAAAATCCTACATGAACTTTATCCCCATAATTTACAGGAAAGGAAGTCATTTTACATAAATACATTTTTTTCTGATAAATACAAGTTGTTCTTATTATAAATTTAAATAACTATAAAATATGAACCAAGAATCTTCACACCGCAGTTGTGAACTCTCACTCAGATGTCTTCTTTCTGTATTCAGAGCGAGCTAAAAGTCCCTGCTCTGAATCTTCTGGTCAGTGGGTCGTTCAGCTGTCAGCGTGTCACTTCCTCCTCTGCAGCAGCGATAACGAGTGACGCCTGCACCAAATGTCCAACAGGTCTCAGTTTCACAATTTTAAAACAGATGGACGTGCTACAGCCGGGACTCTGACTCGCGAGCTTTTGAATCCGTCTTTCAGTCTGTTGAGACGACGTTTCCCAGCTCTGTCCGTTGGACGTCTTGGTATAGCCTCGGATTTTCCTCATTACGACAAAGCTCCTGTCGGGACTCAAATTACATCCACGGAACTTTATGCATGTATGCATATCAGAAATGATCACTTATACTCTTCTGTATGAGTATTTCTCTGTACTGAACAGGACCAGACTGAGCCAAACAAGGACAGACCAGAGAGGGATAACGTCGGCAGAGAGAGAGAGAGAGAGAGAGAGAGAGAGAGAGAGAGAGAGAGAGAGAGAGAGAGAGAGAGAGAGAGAGATCAGTCTGAATTCTCCTGCCTGATTTAACCCTTCACTGGAACTCTTTAAACTTAAAGATCAATACTCCTGTTTGTGTAAAAAAAAAATTTTAAGTGGGGTTATGTGCCGGACTATTTCTTGGCCGGGACCACTAAGTTCCTTCGTTGCCAGCCAAGAAATAGTCAGGATGCTAACCACATTTTCGAGACAGTATATGTTGGCTAGGCTTATTGCAATAAATAAAATGCCTGCTTTTCCCAAAAACAAAGTCAGGAAAAAGGCAGCACTCCAGAAGCAAAATAATCACCTAATGTGTGTTGGGTTAACAATCCATTGGTGATTTCTTTACAGTAATATACTGTTTAGTCCTTTCCCTCCTTACATACCTGACCACGTTGTAAGCTAAAATGTCTTAACCAGAATAACTGTGGTCAAATTTAGGGGTTTGTACCCACATCTTTCTTTATTCTCCTTTAACAGTCAATACTTAACATGCAGCAGAGTAATATTATTACAACTTATACAATAATTGACAGTACAAGTAAAATGAGTGCCTCTGAGGTCTGGAACTCTTCCTGTAGCTCAGTGGTGGAAGATGTATTCAGATCCTTTACTTAAGTAAAAGTAGTAATAACACACTGTCAAAATACTCTGTTACAAGTAAAAGTCCTGATTGAAAATGTTACTCAAGTAAAAGTATGTAAGTATCATCAGGAAAATGTACTTAAAGTATTAAAAGTAAAATTACTCAATGCAGAAAAATCCTCCCATTTTAGAAAGTGTAAAGGATCCAAACAGTTGTGTGTTTAATGGTCTAATCATTTCAGCTGGACTTGTAGGCCGTTATATTGTTGGGTAGTATAATTCATAATATATTTTATAAACTACATTTGTTTTGTATATAAAAATCTTAATGTGTAAAAAAGTGAAATGTAGCAGAGTAGAAGTAGAAAGTGGCATGAAAAGAAAAGACTCAAGTAAAGTACAAGTACCTCAACATTTGTACATAGGTACAGTACTTGAGTAAATATACTTAGTCACATTCCACCACTGCTGTAGCCTCACAATAGTAAAATACTGAGTCAAGAAAGGAAATTTAGAGGGAAGGACATAAATAAAAGACCGGTTTTAGTTTCAAAGACTCCTACCTGTTCATTTTTTAATACCTTTTTAATACTGTAATGAAGTGTGTTTTGCTGCTTTGACTTTCTCCCTCTGTGTCATTTAAGGTGGTTTCATCTCCTCGGCTTGTTGGCACACAAACTCCCACTCCACCGAGAGGGATTATGTTTTGTTTTTTGGCACAGCATGGAGCTGGAGTGCAACGCAGGAAAATGCTATTATGTAAAAATATGAAGCTTACTCTGCACTCTGGGACAGTTTGTGCCTGATTTCCACACACACAACAAACACACACTGCATCTGCAGCATTATAAAGGCCATTTCAAACATTTTGCACATCTATGTTGGAGCGAACTGTCACAACCCGATGGTGACCTTCCGAGTGGGGATATTTTCAAACCAAAAGCTTTTCCGTATAAGATGAGTTAGATGTCATCAATGTCATGCGTTTGACTTCATGGTCAAGAGTTGTTTTGTCGAACAAGGGCGTCATTAATGTAAAATACTTTGGTTAGACTACTTGAAGGTATGAAATACATAAGAGTGACATGACACTGTCATGAATGTGTCATAAACATCATAAACCAGTCAGAAACGTTTATGACAACACTTTAGTCATTAAGTGTCATTCAGTTTAGGATTAGGGTTAGAGCTAGATTTAGGGTTAGGGTTCATGTGTCATGACAGTGTCATGTGTTCATGACAGTGTCTAGTCACTCATATGTAGATACCTTCAAATAAAGAGTTACCAATACTTTATTTCACAATAAAACATTAAATTGGTCATTGGCCATTTATTTTTTAGATGAAAGAGGAGTCTGTTAGCTGCAAAACAAGGACATCCTTGATGGGTTTTTTAGGACGTTGCAGATTCTGGGGTTGATATCAGACAGAGAGGAGACTAAAATAGGCTGCAAGTATTGACTCTAACATTTGATACCAAGTCCTGCTGAGGACGGAAAGGCTTTGTCAAACACAGAGAAGGATGACCGATCCCTTTAATAAAATGATAGAAAAAAAGTTTCTGCTGGTCAGTTGGAGTAATATTTGTAACCTTTTTACAGTTTCATTGTAAAAAAATTAAAAGATGTGTGCAGATAGAGAGGTGAAGTCCCTCCCCTTCCGGTGGACCGCATGGGACCTTTTTTTCGGAAGAACTATGTATCGTAGTGAACGGGGAGAGACTTATTATTTTTTGATCCTGTTTGAATTGAGCCATGAATTACACATACTGTATGATGTTTGTCAGTTTAAAAGATCATTTTTCAAGTCGAGGAAGTCTCAGTTTGTCGTAGTACCACTTAGTTTTGTGTGAAACCGCTGACTGAACTTCATCTCTCGTCCAACACAATTTACGTCACCTAGCTTGATGCGCGGCTTGCTCGCTAGCTAGCTAGCTACCTTAGCGCTGTTCCACAGCACATGTAATGTTATCTTACCTGATGTGTTTTATCCAGCGATGTTTTATCAGCAGAGGAGTGAAAGAAGATCCTCTGCTCGTGTGACTTACGTTACATCTGGTACGAGACAAATGGACAACGTAGCTTTAGAGAGACGGCATCCATGCAACTTTGAAGTGTGTAGTGTTTCTAATGACCTCTTTTTCTTAGACTTCAACAGTGTTATGACAAACAGACTTTCTTTTCTTTTTTGGGGGGCATTTTAAGCCTTTATTTGACAGGACAGCTGAATACATGAAAGGGGAGAGAGAGGGGGGAATGACGTGCAGCAAAGGGCCACAGGTCAGAGTCCAACCCGGGACCACTACGTCTAGGAGTAAACCTCCATATATGGGCGCCAACTGAGCTATCTGGGCGCCCGACAAACAGACTTTCTTGACTTGCAAAATTATCTTTTAAATTGACGAACGTCGTGTAATCCATGGCTCAATTCAGACAGGATCAAAACAATGTTGTCTCCCCTGTTCACTACTGCACATATATTTCCAAAATAAGCTCCCATGGTGGCCGACCGGAAGGGGAGGGACTTTGCCTCTCTATACTGTAGTTTCCATAACAACGACAGGCATCGCTGTAAGAAACATCCATTGCTGTGCAGCCGTTGCTGGAGTACAGTATTTGTAGAACTTTAGGTATTTGATCCAAAATCTGAAAGTGAATCGATCCAATGTTGGAGCAATTCTAATATCACTGGGAGTATTTTTAAATGCTGATGTGCAAGAAATCTGATCTTTAGAATCTGACATTTATGGTTTACTTCGCTGAAACATTTTCTGCTGCAACCGTGTTTACATTTGACCAGATTTCTTATGATTTGAGATATGCAATAACAACAAATAACAAAATATACAGTTTTTATTTTTGAAAAGAAAAGCATGTCAATAAACTCTATGATAAACTGGCCCTTGATGTGATTCTCATTTGAAATTGAGTTTGATTCGAAGAACTCACTAACCAGTATCACCAGTTGTTTTGGGTAGGATTTGTATAGAGGAGGTAAACATCCAAATTTTGTATTTTTCAGAAATCATATTTTTGTCATGATGGTTGTATTTTTCTCACATTTCTCTTACCTTTAAATAACCTCTGAACACTCATCTTTTCACAGATCGCCTCACCTTTTCTCCACTACTCTGATTTACTTGCTATAAAATCCTCCTATTTTGAAGTAAAAAAAAAAAATCTCCTGCCTGAGCTCTAATTTCTCTTATTTCTGCTCCGACACCTCTTCCCTCCCACATAAGCACTCAGATATCATGGGAATAGAGCCGGTTTACTGCAGCTCTGTTCCCTGCTCAAACCATTTGAATGCTTTCTCTTCATCGACAATACAAATTGAAGCTTATTTTTGCTTTTGCAGTGGTAAAATACTCTGGATCAGAGCATCGGTGAAATGGATTAAATTTAAATGTGGGTGTAAATAATAGAAGAGGTGAAGGATCAGCAGCAGCATCTGTGACAGATGCTTCAGAAAGGAGGCTATAGATATTCAGTGTAGGCTAAAAATAACCCTGCAGGATCGTACCTGTATTTGAAAATGGATGGGATGGGACAGAAAAGAACAGGGGATTCTTTCGTGTCTGTCTTTTCTTCTGTTTTAGTCTCTTGTTTCAAATTTTCTTCACTTCCTATCCGAGATATAGAGGGACCAAGAGTGAGAAGGAGACGGTTCTAGAGGAAGGCAGAGACAAAGACAGGATGTGGTCATACGTAACGTTTGTTTTCTTTGGATGGAGTCTTGCATTGGTTCACATCAGGATGGAACCACCGTGGCTGAACGTAGAAGCCCAAAAATGCCTTGAGATACAGTTCCTCTAATGGCATCTAGATGGGGCTGAAGCATCTGTGTCAAAATCAGTCCTTCTCTACCCATAAACCCTGCAATTACGAGACTGCCCTCCCCTGAAAAAACACTCCCATAAGTCGTTTGTTCAAGCAGCAGTGTTGGGGTGGTGGATTAGTTAAACAAAAGCCCTGTTCGCGCAGGATTAGTACTACCTGAGGCCTGTTCCAGAAAGCAGGTTTAGGGAAAACTCTGAGTTTGTTAACACTGAGATAAGGAAAATTTGGGTTTTCCGTTTCAGAAAGGGAGGTAACTTAACCTCAGAGTCAGTTACTATGGTAACTGAGTCTGTGAACCTAACCTGGTCAGGAGCAGGTTTTCTTCTTTCAGTCTCCTCCCTCTGACACCGCTCTCTTTCATTTCCTCATTCATTCATTCATTCATTCATTCAGTCTGTATCAGGCGCATTTTAGCGCAGTTTGTTATCGGCATGAATAAAAAAAACAGGGTTGGTTTATTAACTATGTTAGGCAGACTATAAAACTTTTTTTCTCGAACATGGCATGTACTTTTGTTGACGATGCCGTTGATGAAAAAGCTCTGTTACTTGGCAGAGAGTTAAACATACGTCGGGAGATGATATTGAGGCCCCAAGGAGATGTTTTTCATTTCCAGATAATTATCTATTTGAGCGGTATCGGTTTTTTTCTTCACAGTCCATCAGATAGGTAGATACCTTATCCATCCTCATATCACTAACCTCACCCATCGTGGACATGCTCTTACATCACAGCAGATTCTTTGTCGCATTATGTCTTTTGCAAACAGCAGTTTTCTTTATAACATCGGTGATGCGGAGCATGTTAGTAAAGCCGCTGTCACCGTCAGAAAAGTGTGCCTCGCCCTGAAACGTTTTTTAAACGTTTTTGTAGAGGGCACAAGCCAGTGAGAGCAATGAAAAAGAAATAAATGATTATAAATTATAATTCTGTTAATGACATGGTGCTGCAACCTCAGAATGGGATTAGCTTACTTTTTCGCTCCCGCAGGATTGCACCTAAATGAAATTATAGGTGAAGGCTAATACCATTCCAATTTTCACCAGTAGTATTATACCTGTGATTAAATACGAAATGAATACACTATATTAGAGCTTACGCATTGACTCGCTGTATGTGCGTGTGTGTATGAGTAGTTCCAGTTCCAGAGGGGTAAAGTATGCCGACCCTGGCTGCAAATGACATTTGCCGCCGCTAGTGTTTTGATGCTTAAAATTTCCGTGGGGAGGACTCCCAGGTCCCCCTGCTTAATTTATCGCCCCTCAATGTTGAAACAAAACCTACGCCCTTGCCGTCTTGATTTGGTGCCACGCGAGTTGGATTGGCGTCTTTCTCCCCCGGACATAAGAAGCCGACTAAGGCTGTTAACGGGCAGAGATCCGATAAATCTCCCCCCTGAACAGGTCCGGTGTGACAGACAGAGTCAGACAGGAAGGGAAACAAATAATCAGGCTGCCACGCCTCAACCTATTTCTGTCAGACTCCCACAGAGAGCCAAAGGTGCTAAGCCAGGTTAAAACCGTCTGTGTTAGTGAGACAGAGAGTGAGAAACATACTGACACCGACAGGGAGAAAATATATTCTGTAGTAAGTAAAATAGGCCTATAATTTCATTTTCCGTTTGTCTGAAATATAACATTCATAACATTACTGATATGTTAAAGACAAATCATTATGTCTTTAAGATTTTAAAAAGCCTTTTGAAGATGTATCTTGAAGTAGCAAGAAACAAAAGAGAATAGATGGTATAGTTGCCAATGTGTGATGTCCAAAGCTGCAGGACAAAATTTAAATTTGTAAAGTGTGGAAGGTGTGAGCCTGACTGTACTGGCAATCAAAGAAAGAAAGGAAAGAGGGACTGAAAATAGCTCTGTGTTATACACACGGGGCTGCGTTGGTGTGTGTTTGTTGCAACAGGTATGCACAAGGTGAGAAGATAAAATACCATCCAGGCTGTGCTCATCATACAGTAATCTACTAGAAATGTGCGTTTACATGTATTCAATTGGCTCATGCAATATGTTGCCGAATGACGTCGCGTTGTGTTCACACCCTCCCTCTCGTTTTGTTCTCTAGAGTCCTGAGCTGCAAACACAGAGCTGTGATGTTTACATGGAAAATGTGTGAAATCTGCAGTGGTGGAGGGGAGGTATTGAGATCTTTCACTTTAGGTCAAAGTAGCATTACTGTACTACAGTGTAAATATACTCCACTGCAAGTAAAGGTACTTGTATTTGCAGAATATGCTGCAAAATGGCCCCATCCAGAGGGTTTTTGTCTTATACTGTATATCTTTACTAATTTATTAACCTGTATGCAGCATTTTAATTTTCAAAGTGGAGCTGAATTTAAACATTGTTTACATAATCTAACAATCAGTGTTGGGAAGTAACTAGGTAGATTTACTCAAGTACTGTACTTAAGTACAATTTTGAGGTATTTGTACTTTCCTTCTTTCCATTTAATGTTACTTTAAACTTGTACTTCACTACATTTCAGAGGGAAATATTGTACTTTTTACTCCACTACATTTGTCTGACTTCAGTTACTTTTAGAATTGGGCATCGAGAACCAATTCCTACTTGGAATCGGTCCAAAAATTACAATTCCATCGGAATCGTTGGAAATATAATATAATATATAATATATGGAAATACTTATACCTGAAAATTGTATGTACGTGCAGTACTTACTGTGAGGAAGATGGGACTGCGGCTGAGGTTGCGTTTCCCTGTCAGTGGGTTTGCTGTGAGCAGCCTGAAGGCGCGGAGCGACGCTCCATTAATGTAATTATCAGAGTGGAATCACAGATTGGAGGGATTAGCAGACAGGAGCTCTCTGCTAAAGCAGCTGATTTGAAGATGTCTGTTAATCTCGCTCGGCTGGCGGCTCATTACTTTTATAAATTGACATTTTGCTTCCAGTCAGCAGAAGTAATCCCCATGTTTTATATGTGAGATAACGTCAGCAGTATTGACTGACTCGGCAGGGTGAAGCCGTGGGCTGTAGTCTCGCATTGCCAGTCTATGAGACGTTTCTTTAAACCAATCACAACTGTCTTGGGCGGTGCTAAGCGCCAGACTTAGTGACAGTGCCTCTGCAAAATAGCCTCGGGAAGGAACTTGTTTTGGTGGAGCATGTGTACGTTCAAAAGTAGTTTTAGTTGTGCAACAGAAAACTCAGATTGGACAGATAGTCTAGCTAGCTGTCTGGATTTACCCTGCAGAGATCTGATGAGCAGTTAACCATAGTCCTCAGAAATCCACTGGAGTTCAGAATTACAACACCAAGAAATAGGAAGCTAACGGACATCCGGCAGAAATGAGTGACATCCACCGGAATTTCCAACGGCGCCTGACAATCCCGGAAATGAATGACTAAGACGGCTTTGAATGGCTGCCTTGCTCAGGGGCACTTCAGCTAATTCTGTTTCAAGGACCAACACTGTATCATAGGGGTTGGGGGAAAAAACGATACACATAATGTATTGTGATTCTTTTTTTTTTTTATTTCTTTTTTTTTTGCAACGATTTTTAAAATGGATTATTTTCCCTAGAATCAATTTTTATATATAATTCTTATTCTTATTTTTTTTAACCAATGATTCACAAATAGTTTCTCTTTATACGGTACCTCTGACTGCGACTACATCCAATACATTTCCATAGGCTGAAAGCAGAAAATCTATACACATAACACAAATAAATGTCAGACTGACTGACTGATATGAGCATTCTTCTTAGAAAACATTACGTTTTTAGAAATGTCTCATGATATTATATTTCTAGGATGTGTATCATTTAATTTTTACTTTTGTAAAAGAAGGAAACTCGCAATACTCAATACTTCTAGAATCGCAATACCAATGGAATCGGCACCCATGTACCGGGAAAGAATCAAACCGAGACAAAAGCACATCGTCCCAGCCGTAATGTGTCTTCCTGCTGCCCTCCAGTGTAGTTTTATCTTCATCCTTTTATTTGATTCTGTAATGGCTCCCCCCCCACACACACACACACACACACACCTCCACCCCCTCAGGGATTAATAACGTTCAAACTATTCAGTGAAAGTTATCGATTGGATCTGAAAGGGCTGGAGGTAGAGAGAGGTAAACAAAGAGAGAGACTATAGAGGTTAAGTGTTCCACTTTACTCTTACTCTTGAACAGAAGCTTTTCTGTTGACGTAATAGAAATTCAGTTTCAGCAGCAGTGAGCATGTTGGACTCGAGTGTTGCAACAGCTCCTCATCAGGCCTGTTATTTACTTGTTCTGCGCATCAAATTCCAAGTTTTGTTCATTTAAGTCTGTCTTTTATTTTGGCAAATTCTTTGTACAGCTGCTTTGTGTTGAGACAAACAAACACGGTTGCATTTGAGAACGTTGGATTCTTTTGTTAAACCAATAACTGTTTTGTAGAAAAACAGTGAGAAGCTTTTATTATGGACGTTACAAACACTGTGAAGGGCAGACTGAACGGTTTGATTTTGGTTAGCCATTGTTAGCAATACCAGTCGATAACAACGCATTAGGCTGTTTTTTCATACAAACAGCGTAACATGTCCACAGATAGAAGCTGGACAGGACTGTGTGTACGGCTGATTTAGTGAGACACAAATAAGACAGAAGTGCTAATAAACTGTTTGTTACTACAGCTTTCACAACTGTTGATGCACGGAGCTGTCCAAGTTCCGAGCTCGGAAATGCGAGGTCAGGGGGCGTTTCCGAAAACTGACTTCCGAGTACAAATGAAACGCACAATAATTGTCTCGTTCTTGTGCCGCATGTCAGTTAAACATATAAGCTCCGACCCTAGGGCATCAAAAAGTGACACCAAGAGTCCTGACCAAGCGTGTCTAAATATGACGCCGAAGAGCTAGACGCTAAAGGAGACTTTTTGGGTCAGTAACAAACGCCAAAAGCCCCTTACCAAGCGAGAATGTGTTGTAATATCAGAAGACTTATCCTCTATAAATCTGAATGAGGATCTGAATCAAATTTACCTTTTTAAGGTGTAATGTGTGAAACAGCCTCACTATAGAGACTGCAGGGTTTCTCCTGGCCTATTTCTCTGTGCACTGACCCTTGCAGTATCACCACAGCCACACTGAAAAGATGATGAGCACATGCTAGAGAGTTTCTGCAGCAGTGAGCATCAAAGACGCTTTCAGATCGCGGAGATCTCCGAGGTCTGGAGCAGAGCGATAAGACGGCAGGAGAGCTCGGTGTTGTCACGCTCCAGTAGCTGTCGGAGACTTTAGTTTGGGCTGTTTTTGATTTCTTTTGTTGGTCATTTCTTCTGTTTTTGTTCCTTTCCTCTGTCGGTTTGTGTAACCACAACAGTCGGACCTGCTCAGCTATGGCACATATACAACATAGTGTATACGTCCATATATGTTTCGTAGAGTTGATGGTGTAATGCGTTTGAGAGAGGACGAGATGGATGGATAGATTTTACCGTTTCCTGCTCAAATAAGTCACTCCAATTTCCAGCATTTTAGTCATAAATGTGTCACACTGATTCATTCGAAAAGCTTTTCAAGCGTGGCATGCAACACGCATATTACACACAATAACGAATCACACCCTCCCCCCATGAACACACGAGCACATGTTGTCCTGTATGTTTTTCCAGAGAACATCTTTATTTAAACCCGAACTTTGACAACCAAGTGCAAAAGGTTATTCAGTGTTATTTTCAGAAAAGAAAAATCTAATCATTTCTGTCTGCCAGCTAACACGGAGGAAGTCCATATCTTCATTTCATCCGATCTTGATTATTGTACCTCTCTTTAGCACTGAGTAAAAAAGCACTAAATCAACTTCAATTGGTCCAAAATGTAGCTGCGAGGCATTTAACTGGAACTACAAGAACACATTACCCCAATTTTAGTATCCCTTCATTTGCTTCCCATTGCTTTCAGAATATAGTTCAAAATTCTATTTATCTCTTATAAAGCATTACATGGATTTGCTCTGAGGTATATGCCTGACCTACTAAGCCCATACTTAAAAGGAGGCACACTTTGGTTGACAGAAAAACCTCCTTTTGCAGTTTTTAGGATTGTTATCCAAAGGTAACTGTTCATTTGCTCTCATGGCAACTAAACAGTGGACTAGAGTACTGTTCACATTCCGCACCATCCCTTCTGTGTTTACGTTTAAATAGCATCCAAAAACATACCTTTTCAAATGGGCTTTTATCGCATGAAAAAAAGGTGGCGCAACAGGGGGCAATAAAGTGTAATCACTCTTACAGTAACATACCAGGTCAGTTAAGTCACATCTGTACAGCTAAAAACACATCCAGGAAATTCAAGATGTCATGAGAACTGTACAAGAGAAGGAGAAGAAAAGAGTGTATGGGAGGGAAACTATTTTCAGCCTCCAGACAGACCTACAAACACAAGAAATATGAAGCCTTTATAGTTCACTTGAGTTTTTAATGGGCTAAAATTCCAGCTATGTTCACAGACAGCTATTAATAGCTAAGACACGTGCAAGTATGTCTTAAAGGACAAATCCATCCTAAACCCATTTCTATTCTTGTGGATACCTGGACAAAGGTAGATCTTTTGACGCCAGATTCCAGAAAGTTTCCAGAAGGCCAAAAATATTGTCTGTAGAACAACGTTGAACAAGTTTTTGGTTTTAGTCTCAAAGAAAGAGCAAGGGAAGGACTGCTGTTTTGCACAAATATTAAATAATCTTGCAACAATAAATTCACTGTAGAAGAACTTTCAACTTACAAACAAGTGAGAATGTGCATGCAGCCAGGTGACCGAAAGAAATATTGATTGATTGTCATGTCAGTTTATAAATGGACACTTTCAGCAGTTAGAAATGATGCAAAAGTTAATTTAAATGAGAAACATGTCTTTGCAATTCCACAACTTATTTATGACAATGTCTATATTAGGCTCCCTGATAAATATCCTATAGGCTACATAAATAATATCCATTTTACAACTGAACATTGCAATGCTGACAATACAATGTTATATGTTATCGACTTTACCGCTAAAGCTTGTTCTAAACTCCAAAAGACAAAAAATTTGCATTTCACCAGAGTACAGATCCTTGATGTCCCTACTCCAAGCCATCCTCTCAATTTTTTCTACAAAACTTATGTTGAAAACCTTGTGAAAAAAATTTAATTTCAAATTGTCCCCAAGTGGTTGATGAAGGTGTCCCACAAGGATCAATATTAGATCCCCTGATATTTACTCAATGCATAGATAGTAGTTATTTTCCAACTGAATATTGCAGTGTCCATTTTTATGCTGACGATACTTTCTTATACGTCTGATCTCCAGATAACTTTAATTTAAAGATTGTTTTAAGCGTATGAAACTCCTGCTGTTTTTAATTAAAATATGGCAGACACATGACGTACAGTATATTAGATGCCTATGTTTCATTCATTTGTAACTGTTAATACAGGATATACTTAAAAACATAAAAAGTGACTCTGCATAGTGAATCACTTTGAAACATCTGTTTATGATTTAAGTCTTTTTTTCCCTCTGACATATCACATCAGATACTGTGTGTAAACTAATAGAAAACAGCTGTAAGTGTTATGTGGTCGGAAAGGTCGGCTAATCCCCTCTGGAGAAAACAAGATCTTTCAGACAACTCCACTTGTATTTTAGAATTACTGCAGCTTCAGGAGCTTGTTTTATAGACGTGTTGTTCTCTATCACAAAGCCGGAAGAAATATTAATTTAGAAAGCTCAATTACTGTGAATCTCAGTGAGAAATGTAATTACTTGTCCACTTAAGCCAAACATTTTTTAAATGTGCCTCACACTGTGACCGCACCATAATACTTTAAATCACTGCAGCTCTGGATGCACTTTATTGTATTAAGTGATTCATTTATGTGACTTGATGATTGCATTTAGAGTGCTTTTTCATGGCTTTAAGATGCATTCTCTCACATTAAGTGATATTATAGTTGATGGAAAGTTTGTCATTGGGCATACAGTGTCTAAGTAAACTATGGTGATTACAGAAAGTGATTATTCACATACACAAGGACTCATTTTCTTACGTCATGGTGAAACGGTTTGTTTAACAGATAACTTAGGCTCTTTTACCAACACTAGTGTGATTCTGCTACTAAGAATCACTTAGCTCCTGCTGCTGCTGCTGTACTACCACTGCCACCACTACCCAATACCACCAGTACTGCTGTTACTAGAGCTGAGACTTGCAGTCGTTAAGTTACAAAAATGAGAATTTGAGACTTGACCTGACTGCTCTGAGACTGTAGATTGGTAAAGGCCAGTCACTTTGCAACATCATGATCAATTTTAATAGTACAATTTTTAAAGTAGATTTGAGTAGTTATAGCCCACAACTTTTATAATGAATTTTCTGCATTTCTTATTCAGCTGTTTTGTGTGGCATTTGTACTGTTATTTAGTAACGTTAGCAAGCTTTTATGGATGCCGGTGGAGAGATTTCGTCCTACATTAACAAGATATTCTCTTCTGTGGTAGTAAAAACAACACGTGGCCACCAACAACCTACATATCCTGAGCTTCTCTGGACGTTTATTGCTGACGAACAGTATAATAACAACCACTCTAACAGCGTGTTGACGACTTTGTACAGGAACTCAAACACACACCGTGGGAGCCTCTTACTACAACTACTTGTGCTAATGCCATCGTTAGTACAACTGCTGCTAGGAGGAAAAAGTAGGACAGAAGAAGACATGTGAACATGAGGAACAGCATATTGATGCTCTGAAGCTGCGGCATGTCCTGATCTTAGCAGTGCTAAAGCAGACGATGCACGATCCCAGATGCCCTTCCTCTTCTTCACTGTCAACAATTACAGACAGTAAAGAAAGAAACCAAACCGGATCTGACCCTGTGTCTTCTGTAAGGAACAGAGAGTGGCCATCTGTCTGCAGGGAAAACAGCATGTTGGGACCCCATGTGGCGTCCTGGCATGGTGCACCGCCCCACTGTCTGTTGACAGCCTCTAATCTACAATAAGACAAAAATACTTATTTTTCCATTAGATGGTGATGCTATAGGGCTAGAATAAAAGAGTTTAATTGATTTTGTTGAGGTTGGCAGTGAGAGGAAACACTTAAATCCAAGCTGCAAGAACACATACAAACCGTCCATCCACTAAAAGATGAAACTATCCCTTCTCCAGCCCCTCCTTCCATCCCTCTGTCCTGTATCTGTATCTGAAGACGTGTTATCCCAGCAGGACGAGGTGTGTGTGTGTGACTCACTCTTTGTGTTCCAGCTAAAAACATCTCGACACACATTCTCCTTTTCTGGTCACCGACTCTCTCTGCTCTAATCTACTGTACTCTGCCCTGCCGGGGGAATAACCAGGGTTTTCCTTCCCGCTGTCAGCGGAGATTAATTATTTCTGCTAACAGCAGAACTAGTAGCACGGTTGTCTGTCCTCGTATTGAATGTTTTTCACACTGAAACTGACATGATGCAGTAAAATGAAATATCTCTATACAATGGCAATGATCTTAGATGTTGTAAAAAGACAGCTGGCCATGAGTCTGTCCGTATTGGCTCGTTCGGTCTACATATGGCAGCTCAGAGGTGTGAATGTGGGAGAGCATGTTGATGAAATTGAGCATGTTGATCCTCCTGGATAAGATGAGCTTTTAGCTCCTTTATTTATTTATTTGTATTGGTCTCCTCTCTCTCTCTCTCTCTCTCTCTCTCTCTCTCTCTCTCTCTCTCTCTCCCCCTCTGTAAAATGTACTGACTGACAGTCTATGTATTTCTGTTGTCTCATCTGAGAAAGGGGCTGGGGAAATCAGATTTTCCATGACAAAGTCCGGTCAAAGGAAGATGTATTTAGATCAATGTAGAAATACTTGCAAGTCAACCTGCATTCATAATTCTTCTTAAAAATACATATCAACTAAATGTTCTCAAATCTTGGCAAGTTTGTTTACCATTTTCACCATTGCAGTTTATTGTGTTACCAAGCTAACATCTGCTAATTATCACTAAACCCAAAGTCGCCTACATTTGAAGCTGATGGGACTTTCTTTACTTTTGGATTTGTTTGTTTTGTTCGATCAGCAGTCCAAAACCCAAAGAAATTAAATTTACAATGATGTTGAATGGAGAAAACCATTTGAGAAGCTACAACCAGAGAATGTTTGACATTTTTAACCACGCTAGCTACTAGTTACTGTAACCTGACGCGCCAGATAGTTTAACACAGAACCATCTGAGAAGCCATCATTGGAAACCTTTTGGAAAAGGGCAGGCACTTTCAAAAATTACCTGGTAGTTGATTTGATGAAACATCTGTCTATCAATTCCGCCATTGTTATTTGAACGAACAGTCGCAACATCACACACCTAAACCACGCCTGTAGCTGCCAGTAGCTCCTCACCAGACGCTGATTGGTTCAGTCCGCTGGTAGTTCAAACACAAACGCTTTTACTCAAAGCTTTACAAGATGTTATCGCGTGATATGTGATCCCTTGATGCTGTAAGATGACGTAGTATTCATACTTTGCACGTGACGTCACAACTACTGGCTGGCGGGCAAGAACATCATTCTATAACGTATATTTGCTCAATTGATCAATTTGTTGGCTGAAAGCCTACTGTGAAATTTAACACCGGTGTCAGCAAAAGACTGGTTAAAACGAGACAGATAAGAAGAGGCGTTGCAACAATGTTTACAAATATACATCGTAACGCTGGCGGCACAGATTATGCAGACCGCTACGATTTATTTACACACACACACACACACACACACACACACACACACACACACACACACACACACACACACACACACACACACACATACACACACACATTGTTAAAATCATACGCTGGACGCTTTATTAGTCTTTCTACATGGTTTAGTTAATGATCGGGCTATAATAAGACCACGTCGGTTATGTAATCGCTGACAACCGGGACAATTTCATAGTGGTTGGTGTAAACCGGGATATTTTAGCGTCCAGACAAAACTTTTGTCGGGACTCGGGACTGTCCCGGTCAAACCGGGACGTCTGGTCACCCTACATGATACATAGCCTAGTGTTGGCAGAAGGTTTTAAAAAAATCAAGCTGTCATTCGCCGGCAGGCAGGGTTTACGTATTCAGATGAAGACTTCATCACACGACGGAACAGATCAGCAAACGTTAGCGAGCTAGCTAGCTAACTAACTAACTAGTAACCTAACACTCACCTTTGCATTGATTATGAAGATATTCCTGTTTTTCACCTCCCATATGACAGCGTTGTTAACCCATCCACTCTTGAAAAAAAGATAGCTATCTTTCATTTTTTGTGCGGTGTAAAGTGACTGATTCTAAGATAGATGTAAATATCTCCAAACTCCAAGTCTGGTAGAGACTTTGCCAGCTTCAAAGCAATGAAAACATCAGCGGGTGCTGTGTATGGATCACAAGTTCCGAGTGACACATGGTCTAAATAGTTGATTGATTGTAGTATTGGAAATCTGCAAGGCTACAATCCCCGTGACTGGCCACTGTTCAGCACCATTCTATCGGCGTTTCTTTCCCGCCAGGTATCCATGGTAATGACGTCACTGCAAAGTATGAATTAAGAGCGACAACGGTAGCGAGTAGTATGAAAGACCACAACTATAGGATGGATTGCCATGACATTTGGTTCAGACATTCATGTCTTTGGTGATCCTTTAACTTTTGTAGTGCAACCCTATGGTCAAAATTTTTTACTTGGTTTTACTTACCAAATACCTTCAAAACTGATGACATTCCCAACAGCCTTACCTGTACTTTGTTTTAGTGCTAATTCGATTATCAGATTATAAGCATTTAATGTGTTCTTGTGGAAACATTTCTATGTCTGCCTAACACTTAGAAAGTCTCACATGGATCCCGTCGACATCCACTAAATGAGCTAAGCTAAAAAAAGGCCAGCGTCACTGTTCATCATACCTTCAAACTGCATGCAGACACATGGAGGCCCCAGATGAGTTTATCTTACTCTTGTTTAACAGAAAAAATTGTGTGATTTCCACAAAACAATCCATTTGAGGGATTAAACCGTTGTTTATGATACATATTTATGTGCTTTTACTTCACTTACCTAAGAAGGCTATGATATTATAATGTGGTTTAGAATCTTTTATGTGTCCACAAAGTTAATATTTTGAGATGAAGCTGCTTATTACAGGCTTCCAGTTTAAGTCTCTTATTGTGGAGGAATAAGCAGAACAGGCTGATTATGACAGATATTGTAATCTTCTAGCGGTTCGTCCCACTCAGCAGGCCTCTCTGTTGCTAAATGATCCACCCACATTTACTCTGGGAGTCAGTGCATCTTATGCCCAGATTTCCTTTAAGGGTGTGCCAGTGCTGTTCTGAAGTGCACAATAATGCTTCTTGGCATGCTCGACAAAGGAAAGTCACTGTGCTCTTTTAAGCAAAACAGAGTCATCCTCTCTCTCTTTATAGCTGCAGTTTATTCAGGACATCTTCCGGTTTTTACACATATTTCTCTCCTCAATCTTTCCACCAAACATGCAGTTCAGTTTTCTAAAGCCAAAGAAATACTTGCTTTTAATCACGCGTTTGCATGTGTCTGAGCGTTCGTTGTGCATGTCCTCACATTTCATCGCACATACACTTTCACTGTTTAATTGAATGCAGTATAGAGGTGGATGAATAATGTCTTTGTCATCATGTGTTTTTAGTTTTTTTTGTCAATGTATATGTCACCATTATGTGTACCTTTTTAATTTATAGTAAATTGTGTGACTGCTGGCTGTCTCTATGTTAGTGTTATGTCACCTGCCTAGGGACTACAGATGAAAAGTTAGTTATTTTACTAATTCTGGGATATTTACATTTTATTTTTGATACAACAAAATTCATAAATATGCATGGTCCCTATGAAATAAACCATAATAAATGGCCTACGTAGAATTGTGCCAATCACTATGCAATCCTTTTCCTTCATCAACCAGCCCTTAAAGGGTAACTATTGTTTTTTTTCAACCTGGAACCTATTTTCCTATGTTTTTGTGTCTTAGTGACTGATGGGAACAACAATCTTTGACATTAGTCCAGTATTACAAAAGTTCTAATTTTGCTGCTGACAGGCTCAGATTAATATAAGTGTCTGATAACATTATGGAAAGATTTCTAAGGAGGTCGACCGTTAAAGAGTAAGATCCTTTTTTAAACATAAAAACATCAACGAAATTACGTTCGCTAAAACCACCAGACTCCATGTAAATAAACAGTAATTTTCGCATCGTAAAATACACTTAATTTAAAGTCGACAGAAACAAAATAAAACTATGAAAAGCGGTTTTGGGTCATCTTTCCACTTTTCCAACCATCACAACTCTAGTTTCGGTTGAAATAAACACATAGTTTACGATTCCCATGTGAAAATATGTTGGCTCTATACACCCTAAAAGTATTGTTTATTTAAATGGAGTAGGGCTGCAACGATTCCTCGAATAACTTGAATAATTTGATTACAAAAAATGCTCGAAGCAAATTCTTTGCCTCGAAGCTTCGTAAAATCAATGTAATTAAGGTTGTACGGCTCACTGTGTTTCCGCACGGAGGATTATTACTAGCACACATGAGGTTTGCGCTTCTGCGGACACAACACAAGCACGGACAGTATATAAACACAAGACGGCCCCGATTACAAATGAAAGAAGACGAAAATAGCGAGGGTCTAAGAGGAGAGACAGGCGAGAGAAAATCACAGAAAGTTTGGGATCATTTTAAGCTGCAAACATGCTGCTACATCATCTCCGTAACAAACCTCAAGAGTACTCATCCATTCCACGGAGCCAACCCGACACAAGGTAGCTAACGCTGCTGCTCTCGTCCACCGCGCTGTTTACACAACTAGCCTACAGCATGCTACTCTGCTAATAGCGATGTTTTACACAACTAGCCTACAGCATGCTACTCTGCTAACAGCCATGTTTTACACAACTAGCCTACAGCATGCTACTCTGCTAACAGCCATGTTTTACCAACAAGCTAAAACGAAAGCTGTCGGTTTGTAGTCTAACTGTTTTATTAGTTTGCTTCTAAATGTTTGGAAACTTAGCCGCTGCCGGAGACACACCGGCTCCTCCCCCCAGCATGGCCACTTAATATGCACGTGAATGACGTCATCATGCATTCTTTATTCTTTCTCCTCACCATAGATATATCTATAATGCTCCTCACTGTGTATTAGGCTTCTGAAAATGTGTCCCCCAGAACAGTGTAGTTGAGTAGCCCTGCTGTAAACCCTCTGGTCAGTGAACAGCTCTTTTGCATATCCAGTGCAAAGAGCCAGAGGCAAGAAGGGGAATGGGGTGAAAAATATTAACATTTGGGCCACCAAAAATGTACTATTGTAATGTTTTTTGTTTTTTTAAGGGTCTTGGAATTTGACAATTATTTTTTTTTGCTTTTTCTAAAAAAGGAAACCTGTCTTTTGTATATATACACAAGCTACAGGTTTCCTTTTTTTTAGTAAACGGCAATAATAAATATTTACTATTGCTGCTTACTAAGTATTTCTTACTAAGTGTTTCTTATCCGATTACTCGATTAATCGATGGAATAATCGGTAGAATATTCGATTACTAAAATAATCGATAGCTGCAGCCCTAAAATGGAGTCTGGTGGGTTTAGCGCTAGCGACTTCAGGGCTGTTTCTGGTTAAACAGAAAGGTCTCAAAGAGGTTTTAAAGGTCTATGTCTGAAGAGATCCTTTCCATAATGTTGTCAGACACTTAGAATAATAATCTGAGCCTGTCAGTGGTAAAACAAGCACTTTTGTGAAGGTAAATACAAGCTGGACAATTGCCCTACTAACTTACACTGTAGCTTATTTCGCCGCTGCAGACAAAAACAATCTTGCTTAATATTGGACCAATGTCAAAGATTGGTGTTCCCATCAGTCACTTAGACACAAAAACACAGGACAATAGGGTCCAGGTTGAAAAAAATGTTAGTTACCCTTTAACTCCTGACACCAACACGCCTCTCTGAATGATTAGGCTGCTGTTCACCAGGCAGTCGCTGAAAGACTGCAACATCCTTGTGGCCCCTCAAGTTTCAGCCTCTCTAATTGAATTGATAAGATTTAAAAAAAAAAAAAAAAAGAAACCGCTTGTTTTCTGTAAAAAAGATGCCAAGTGGACGTAATGCTGACTCCCGCCATATTGAGTCCAATATGAGGAAAAGCCTGCCATCACTGCTTCATTAGATAATTTATGTTAAATCTCTGTCACAGGCTTTAATGACCCTGGTGGTTTGGATCTGAATTTCTGTCCATCATAAATGCTTTATGTTTTGCTTGGAGTTTGCACATTGCTTACATGACTTAAGGAAGGGTTTTCTTGTTATAAGTAGTAGTTTTGTATCTGAATATAATTATGACTCAGCATCTTGTTATTATGAGGAAAAGCTGTAAACTGTGAGCCCCATCTTTAGCCTGATTGCCACAACGTCCTACACAATATTGCTCACATAACAGTTCCTGAAAACGACATACAGAAGTCATCCTTACAAGAAAAATCAAGTTGTTTTCCAGTGTTTTCGTCCCTCTGACCAGACAGCATTTTCAAATTTGGAGGATTGAAGACTAAGTGCATGTTCACCTCATTGTCTTGTTTTTCTCTTTTCAAGTCACTAAAGATTAGACTGAAAGTGAATCTCCTTGAATCACTTTAAATAAACATAAAAGTAAAATTTAGGTACTTGCTCCCTGAAAGTCCGATGTATAATATACACTTTATTATAAAGATGAGTAAAATACATGTTTGGTACAATGGTATGTCAGAATTCATGTTTTAGTTACATTACAATGACTCATCCTCCTCTATCTCTCTCTTCTCTTCCATGTTTGCTCTCCTCCTGTGATGCGGTCCCATCAGGTAAGACATTTTTATTCATTTGTACAAAAACAAACATCCTCCGAATAATTGCCCATGTGAGGGGCTGACCTTCCTGTATGTGTTTGGGCGGAGCTGAGCTGAACCTTATCGCTCTCACTAGCTGAAGATTGCATCTGAGAGTCTTTTGAAGTTCGCTGAATTCCAGCGAAGCTGAGGGTGTGGAGTTGTTGGAAAATGTTTGGACACACCAATTTCAGTTGGTCTCAATCAGGTTCTGCTAGAGCTGCCGCTGCATCAAACACTTTAAAGACCAACACGACTTAAGATTTCACCCTGAGCTAGTCAATGGAATGTGATGAGATTATATAATAATAGGAAAGTGTGCAGTACATCCATATTTGAAGCTAACAAGAGACTTTGACAGGCAGATAAAAATCAAAATGAAATAAAAGTACAAAGTAGGGCTGCGCAGTATATCGCTTTTTTTAATCATCATAGCAATATCAACTGGCGCAATATACACATATCGAGAAAGGCTGCAACATATGGCTAAAAGACAGAGATTTTATGTGTTAGTTAAAAGAAAATATCAGCAGAAAACTGCACTTTAAATGTAACTGTTTCTTTCTTAGTGGTGCCTTTGATGTTCAATTCGATGTTCAATTTGTGGAAATTATTTCCTTTCCTTTGTTTTAAATTTAACAATCTGTTGTATTTTAGCAAAATACTGAAAGCAGCAGAAATGCAGAACTGAGTACATAATATCTGTTTAATTATCGCAAGTTACTGAATATCGTTATCGCGATATTCAACAACGTTATCGCATATTTTCCTCATATCGTGCAGCCCTAGTACAAAGGTGACATTTTTGGAACTGCGACAGTTAAGCTTCATGTTCCTTTGCAGCTCAGATCTCATTTTCACCTTCTACAGAGTTGTCGGTCTTCTCTGCACACACACCCAATACAGATCACAGTTAACGTAAAAATAAACCGCTACCCCGATCATGTGTGATACACCTGTGAAGTGTTGCGGTGTGTTCATGTGTGCAGCAGGAATCCCTCGCATGGAGAATAAACCCAGTTAAACTGTCCTGTACTGGTCACATCATTTTCTATTTGCCCACAACAATCAAACTAGATCATGTGTGGGTGAGATGATACGATAGGAAAGTGTGTTTGCACTGCATACATACATACACGTTCGCTGTGTTGTATCTGAAGGAAAGCACTGTCTGCACCATCAACGTAATATTTCGTTGTTTTTTTTTTTGCTAACAGCGCTGTCACATGCTGGGATCTTTGTGAATCAGATATGAGCAATGTTTGAGCCTTTGACCTTTTTTTTATTTACCTTTTCCATCTCCTCCATTTCCCATTTGACCATTTCTTTCACACCTTAGCTTTAGCTCTCCGCTGCAGTCGGTGTCCCATGCTGCACTCTGCTCTATACATTTACGCCTTCTGTATTCATCCTGCAGTAGTTTTAAGGGTCTCTCTCCCGCCGGGCTGTTTATTAAACTTCAGCTCCGTTCACCAGTATATATCGACCAGAAGACACAGTTCCAGCCGTTTTCAGATTCTGTGGCTTTAGAAGCAGCAGGAGTGTCTATTATCGCGGTGTGGAGCCGGTTCTTAAAGGTCCAGTCCACAAGCCCTGCTGGGAAAAGACTCATTTTATAAAAAATGATCAGACGGAGACATCAAGAGGCTGAATGTCACAGCAAAGTACAGCTGGAGGCGACTGACTGATGTGGAGGAGGAACTAAACAAACCCAGCACACAGTTCATGGAGAGTGAAATGCAGGAGGCAACAAAAGTCAATGTCAGAGTAAATACATTTCTAACTCCGCTGTAGTCTCGCATTGCCAGACCTTCCTCCACAGCACTGCAGAGGAGGGGCTGGCTAGTCCACACTGCATTCCTGGATGGGAGAAAAACGTGCTCTGGTTTATTGGCATTTCTTGAAACAAATCGTATGGGCAGCGCTAAGCGCCGGACGGAGCCACGGTGCCTCTGCAAAATAGCCTCGGGAAGGAACTTGTTTTGGTGGAACATGTGTACGTTCAAAATGTTTTAGTCGTGCAACAGAAAACTCTGATTGGACAGATAGTCCCAGCTAGCAGTCCTAGCTAGCTGTCTGGATTTACCCTGCAGAGATCTGAGGAGCAGTTAACCATAGTCCTCACAAATCAGCCGGAGGTTAGAACACAAAGAAAGAGGAAGTTGACGGACATCCGGCTGAAATCAGGGGCATCCGGCGGATCTTCCAGCGGCATCGGAGCAATCCCCTAAATGAATAGTCATCGATATAGACTAATACATTTCTAACTCAACATTGCAACATCATTTCATCTGGCGATAATTTTTTTTCTTCTTCAAAATGACGTCTTTAAATATCTTGTTTTGTCCCAAATTTTTCAGTTTACGATGATATGAATCAGCGAAAAAAGCAAATCCTCACATTTAAAAATAAAAACTGGAATTGAATTAAAGCTTCCAAGTATTGGTCCTCAAATATAATATGCAACATAGTTGGCATTACTTTTATGGCAGCAAGAATTAGTTTTTTACACAAGCCAGTCAGTCAATCAAAGCATTTATAAATAATTGTTCATGCAGGTTAGCACATCACCGAGTAAATGTAAAAGTACAAAACAATAAACAACACAATAAAGTTTTTTCGGTATTTCAACAAAAAGGCAATTCAAAGCATGCATTAAGTCATTTAGACAAGATATAAAAGAAACACAAGTGATATTTAAAGTCACATGAATTTGCTTTAAAAGAAGTTGAATGAATACATAAAAGACAAAAGAACCAAACCCGACCTAAGGAGAAGAATAAACAATTAAATGTAATAGTTACACAATTGATGTTTTCCAAGATTTTATATTGATGTTTAAAAAAAACATATGTCTTCCAGTGAGCTTTTTAATCAATTGCCGGCTTGTAATTCTAAGAAAGGAGGGGACAACGATGTCCTCTGTTGTTTTTGTGCTCCTCTCAGCAGCAGCAGGCGTTTAAGTCGAGCCATAAACAAAGTTAACCGAGTTAAAAGGCAGGCCTGTATTGACCGGGCCAATCAATATCCTGTACTCAGCCACATAGGGAGGGAGCTAACGTAGACATGAGGAGGGAAATGTTACTGCTGCCTTAATATGTCTGGATTTATAACAAGATAGAAGGAAATGAAGGGCTAGAACAGCTCTTAAAAATCAGCTGAAAACAGCGAAAACGCCATCAAACAATCCAAAACATTCAGTTTACAAGTTGAGTACACATGAAATGATTTACAGCCTGATTATGAGCTTGTTTTTTTTGCCCCAATTATCACAATTAGAGCTGTTGTGTATGTAATGTACCCTACTTAGAGAGAGAGTGTGTGTGTGTGTGTGTGTGTGTGTGTGTGTGTGTGTGTGTGTGTGTGTGTGTGTGTGTGTGTGTGTGTGTGTGTGTGTGTGTGTGTGTGTGTGTGTGTGTGTGTGTGTGTGTGTGTGTGTTTATGTGTGTGTGGTTTTCCTAGGGCTGAGACGGTACACAAAAATCACTGTTCGGTACGTAGCTCAGTTTGGAAGTCACGCTTCAGTTTAATTTTCAAAAAATGCAAAACTCCCAACAAATAAAGGAAAGAAGCAAAAAAATTTGCTTGTTGTTCATAAAGGGCTGGTATGACTTTCTGACTGAAATTGAGTGGACGAGAAGGAATTTCATAACAGTGCTCAATCACATTCCCCATGTGTTTTTTAAAACCTGTCTTTTCAACAACTGAATATGATCGTAGATCCGCTGCTATAAAAAAAAAAGCATTTCTTATTGCTTTGGCCCGACCTGAATTACCAGCAAACGTCTGTTTAAATGCCGAGGGGAGCTGTGTTTGCACTACTCTCGTTTGTTTCCTTGTAGCAGCAATATTGACGTTTGTGTGGTGCCGTTTCACGTGAGTTAGCAAGTTTGACGTGTTTTCAGAAACGTCCCCGATCACTAATGAGCAATGTCGGCACACCACTTTCGTCATATCCACTTGTTTTTGTCGTTGTTGTATTTCACCGGGAAACCGAAGTGTTACCAAACAGGAGGCCGTAATGATAACGGATGGTGTTCAAGCTCTGGCTTCTCTAATTGTGGGCCATAGTCTCGCTTTGCCAGACCCTCCTCCAAAGCACGCTGGAGGAGGGTCTAGCTCTGGTTTATTGGCATTTCTTTGAACCAATCACAATCGTCTTGGTTTATAGAAACCGCAGAAAAGCTGCAAAATAGCGTCAGGAAGGAACTTGTTTTGGTGAAGCATGTTTACATTTAAAAGTAGTTTTAGTCGTGCAACAGAAAGCTCAGATTGGACAGATAGTCTAGCTAGCTGTCTGGATTTCCCCTGCAGAGATCTGAGGAGCAGTTAACCATAGTCCTCACAAATCCACCGGAGGTTAGAACGCCAACACAAAGGAAGCCCAAGGCAGCGGATATCCGGCCTAAATGAGCGAAATCCAGCGGATTTTGCGGCGGCAACGGAGCAATCCTGGAAGTGGAACGTCATGGATAAAAACCTATGTGGGCTGTGGCCCTAGCTAGCGTGAGGCTTGGCTGGGAGAGTCATACTGTGTAAAAAGTGTGTGTACAGCGCTCAAAGTGCAGAGCGGAGACTAAACAAACTTCTGGTGCGCCGCTTATTGTGTTTGTGTGGGAACTCTGAATTGAAGTATGTTCCGCATGCAAAACAGGCCTAATCATTTCTGTTAAAGATTGCATTCGGTGTACATTAGCACAGTTCGGAAAGTCCTGTACCGAAACAAGTACAAACAAGTACATGTACCGTTACACTTCTAGTGTTCCCAACGTATGATATATCTCGTTCTTCTGTGCAATCGAGCTCCGTTGTCGTGGATTATGCCTTCTCTGTTATTTTTCAAGTTTTAAAAGAGGATATGGAGTGCGTGTGTGTCTTTTTGTATCAAATGTTTGTGAAATAGTGTTAGATTAGTGGTTGGGCTTTGAGAATAAGACGTAGTGATGTGTTAAAGGTGCTCTAAGTGATGTGACGCGTTTGTTAGGCTACAACATTTTTCGTCACATACAGCAAACATCTCCTCACTATCCGCTAGCTACCTGTCCCCTGAACACACTGTAAAAAAACGCGGTCTCTGTAGACAGCCCAGGCTTCACAAACAGCAACAACAACAAACTGCGCCAACCTGCCCCAAGAACCATAACAAACAGTGTTCCAGCCAATAACCGACAAGAATGAGCTGGTTGAGCCATCGCTGCAGCAGCGTTAGCACGTAGGCTACTTCCAATGTGTGTTCATGACTCAACCAGCTCCTTCTTGTCGGTTATTGGCTGGAACACTGTTTGTTATGGTTCGTGGGGCAGGTTGGCACAGTTTGTTTTTGTTGACGTTTGTGGAGCCTGTGCTGTCTACAGAGACCGCGTTTTTTTTTTACAGTGTGTTCAGGGGACAGGCAGCTATATGTATGTGACAAAAAAATGTGTAGCCTAAAAAACACGTCACATCACTTGGAGCACCTTTAAGGAAAATGGAAAGAATAGAAAAAATACTTGAAAAGAGGTATAAGGCACAGAGGAAATGGAAAAGGTGAAGCAACAAAAAGGAAAGGACGAAGAAAAGGTACAATGAAGAAAGAGGGAGTAAGGGTCAGAGTGGTGGTGGAGGAGAAGGAGGTACAAAAGCTTTTAGAAAGGGTTGACCGTAGGGGTCGGCCTGTCTCTCTGTCCGTGTACCTGCAGCTCTGTGCTGCTCAGCAGAGGAAATGGACTCCAACACCAGCCGCAGGTTTCAGCCACCATAACACCAGCAGCCTCTTTTCCATTCATCTCTGTAACCTGCGTCATACAAAGTGGACTGCAGCTGAGTCTGACAGATAGAGAAAGGGATCACACGGAGCAACAAAGTTCAGCCTGAACATCTTTACACCTCTGATGCTTGTTACACACCAGAAAACCAAACTACTGGATGGGTTAAGAGTGGAAAGAACAACCTTGTCCTGAATGAAATAGTCTGGCAAAATTGGCAAACTTTTAATTCAAATCTGCTCACACAATTGTCACGACGGCTACAAATCTGAGCAAGCATTGGATGCCAGCTTTCTGTCCTTGACAGACACACTTCGATTGCAGATCTTTGATAATAAATAATATCCCTTCAGAAACGGTCAAGCAAGCAAGAGGATCAACTTTTTAGAAAATAAAGTCTCCCTTTCCTCACATCCAGTTGGAACGTGGTGTTTTGGTAGGTGTCAGTCTTTTGTGTTTGGGGATCAGATCATTCCTGCAGTTGTTGATGTGACACCAGACAAAAGGTTGTTATTGAAAAATCCATATCATTAAGATTTTGACACTGGATCATGTATCCCCTTCTTTCTGTTGACGTCTGCTCACTGGGATGTCTGTAGGTGGGAGAGTTAGCACCGTAGCTAACAAAACAGCTACTGAAATGTTAAATGAGTAAATCAGAATAATTAGTGTGTAAACACTTATTTTGGATTAGGCATAGTTACAATCATTACATAATTGTCTAATTGCAATTATTTTACATTATCGCCATTTCTTTGTTTAACCGCAATTAATTGCTAACATTAGCTAAGGTCCTAAGGGGTATGACTGTTTGCTGACTGCCCATTTCTCTGACGCTCCATTGTTCCGACCTCTCAATAACCCCAAAAATTCCCTTTGGTCCTACAGCCCACTAGTCTGACGTTCCCCACTATGGCCATGCCAAGACCCGCCCTACGAAGCAGCTCAATTGGTTGGGGTTAGGCATTTGGCCTCAAGTGGTTAAGGTTAGGATAGCCAATTGGTCAGGGGATAGGACCTGTACAAATGGGGTTACGTTACCTTGCGTAAGTATGGACGCTAGGCCAATGAATGCTATTGAAGGGCGGGTGTTGGCGTTGCCATAGTGGGATTCGTAATATCATTGGTGAATGTTGGAAATCTTGGATGTACTGTAGACTACTCTCAACAAAACATCTCTTCAACATTAACTGTTAAACTGTCTTTGTTGTAGCTTATGAACCTAAATACAAAATGCGCTTTATGTAAAAGATTAATAAGACAATCCTACAAAGGCTCACACCTGAACCCCCAGCTGAGTTTGGTAATGAGAGTGGGTGAAGCAGGTGGCACTGCACTGTGTGTGTGTGTGTGTGTGTGTGTGTGTGTGTGTGTGTGTGTGTGTGTGTGTGTGTGTGTGTGTGTGTGTGTGTGTGTGTGTGTGTGTGTGTGTGTGTGTGTGTGTGTGTGTGTGTGTGTGTGTGTGTGTGGCAGAATGTCAGTTCTCCGGCCGTTAATTACAGCTCTTCACCGTCTGCATCACTGCGGGACAACAGCCCAGCAAGATGACGGCTACCACAGCTTCCTGCTGTCTGACCGAGAAGAGACGGAGAAGTAGATTGGATTTCTTTTTTGTTAGCCATCACTGTCTTGTTGTATTCTTACATGGCTTTGCAGACTTGCCAACATACTGTATATGTACGAGAAATACTAGGCTGAAGAAAAAAACTGTTAACTTTGAAGAAATGGATATAGCTTTATCACTTGCAGCCATTTTGTTAGTAACTGGACAAAAACAGGAATAAGATATTATGATATTGATCCCCAGAGAGGTGCTGCAGCAGCACAAGGACCAAAATAAGTACAGATGTGGCCGGGTTGGCTCAGTGGGTACAGCAGGCGCACATGTACTTGAAGGTTTATGCCTCGACGCAGAGGTCCGGGGTTCAAATCTGACCTTTGACGATTTCCTGCGTGTCTTCCCCCTCTCTCTCTCTCCCCTTTCTCACCTAGCTGTCCTGTCAAATAAAGGTGGAATAGCCCAAAAAAGAAATAAGTACAGAAAAATCAAAGTTTTTTTTTTTAAAAATCAAGCTGCGGTATCGAAGTACCGCCCATAAACCCTGTATTTAACCCTGTTTTTATAGCATCAAATAACTAATTAAAACCAAATCTGAAAATTGATCACTTGAACAAACAAACAAAAAAAAACGTTGAGGAAAACTTCGACAAAAATGACAAAAACGTCCAAAAAAGTGATAAAAACTTCAGATTTGTTTTTTCTCTCCAAAAAAACCCTATTAAAATGTGACGGATCTAAACATGATAACAATGAAAAGACAATAAAGCTCACAGACATCGCTCCCCACAAAGACAGAATGAGAGCATCAAGAATGAAAGAAAGAGGTGTTACAACACGAAAAAAAAAAAACTCCGGTATTCATTCCACCTCTTCTTTTTCCATATGTAGCTACCTCCCACACACACTCTCATGCTCTCACACACAAACACACATTTGTCATCCACACAGAGCAGCTGTATTCATCCTCCAGACACATGTGTGTAGGTTCACTTTGGACGTATGCTGCTACTCATCCCCGAGCCTCTTACGCCACAACAACCCGGTTTTATTATAGTCCAGCTGCAAGTGGTTTATATTTAGGAAAACTCAGATTTATCTGCAGCACCACAGGCTCTAATCATACCAGGAACATGACTGAGCAGTGGTTCTCAAAGGTTTTTCAATAATGTACCCCCTTTGAATGTTTTTTTTAAGCCAAGTACAATACAGGTACAATACAGCGCTGGCAGTGATAGATTGACTAAACAACGACTGTGTAACTGAAAAACATTTAAATGCTACGTTTCAAATGTTTAGAATCCATCAGGATCATTCATTAGTATAGTATAATTATTTTCAGAATAATGCAAGAGTTATTGTAAAATACCCTTTTCCAATCCAGTGGTTGTTTAAGAGGAATTTACTGATGAAATAAGTTATTGTTATTTAAATTTTTAATAATTTAATTAGCATTAAAAGTTAAATTAAAGTCTCTCTTTCCTCACATCCAGTTGTAACGTGGAGTTTTGGTACACTGCAAACCTGTGATGTGAATTTACATTTAAAATCTCACAGTATCTTACTGTTTTAATGTTATACAGCAGGAACTCATTTTCACTAGGGGCCACACTGGAGAAAGAGAATCCCACCAGGGGCCGGACATGTAGAGTTTTTATTGAGGTGCTTTTGTTACTGCATGTCACTTTTTTTTTTTTTTTTTACATTTTGATAGCTTTTTTTCCTAATTTTTGTTGTTTTTTCCGACGTTTTTGTGGCTTTGCCAGACATTTGTCACCTTTTGGTAAATTTGTTGCTTTTTCCAACATTTTTGTACGCTTTTTGTCGCATTTTTCTTGACACAAAGCCCTACGAAAGTCATCAAAAGAGTTCCTTCTGGGGGAATTTCTGAGTCTCAGAGTTGGCAAATCTGCCATATTCTGCTTTGAATGTCACGTAATTGCAGTTTAAAAAACACTTTCCTGTGTTTTTGGTTTTGACTAGGAGGGCCAAAATGTATTGTGAACCCAAATTGATATACGGGCCGGATCTAAATCTACAAGGGGCCGGATTTGGCCCGCAGGCCTTGAGTTTGACACATGTGTTATACAGGATCGTACTGTAAATGGCAATGCATTCTGGGAGAAAATGATATTACAGCACTATCTGCAAAAGTTACAGATTACAGGTATTTACTGTTAATACCAATGCATCTTGGGAAAATAAAGGAAAAGGCGGGAATTACACTACAGCCAGTATATTACTGTAAATAATAGGGTTAGAAACTGTATGTCTATTTACAGTAAAATACCTATAAAATTGAAAAGCAGTATGCGTACTGTAAATAAACAGTAGTTTACTGGCTCAGCTGCTGCCAGTATATTACTGTAAATTTGCGGTGAAAGGTTTTGTGTTTGGGGATGAGATCACTCCTACAGTAAATGGTGTGTGTGTGTGTGTGCACCAAAGCCCTTTTATTATACAGTATATGTGTGGGTTGCAATTGCTCCCTGGAGCATGACATCATTTCACTGGGTGGTTTTATAGTAGGGGGGAGGAGACAGGATGTCAAACCCTCATTAATGTAGTCTTGTCATGTCAGTCTTATTACAGATCTAACAGCTACAGCTGAATCCATCGTCATGGACCAATAAATGCCTTTGTGCTAATAATGTCAAAAAGAGACGAGAAAGAAAAGACAGACCTGATTGGACTTGTAGTTGTGTGTCTGTAGGTCCACTCAGTAACATTTGTAATCAAACTGATTTATTTCCAGGCTGAAGTTATTGTAACAAAGTAAACTCCATAACACTCCTATGAACTCAGTTAACCTTAGCTAGCTAATTAGCCAGTAGCCTAATTTAGCAAAGAAATGGCAACAGGTTTGACGCATTAGCTATAGCAGGGGTGTCTAACTCAGTTTCTCTAAGAGCCACACTGGAAAAGGAGATTCACATCAAGGGCCAGACATGTAGGGCCCTATTTTAACAATCTAAGCGCATGGCGTGAAGCGCCTGGCGAGGTGCGTTTAGGGCGTGCCCAAATCCACTTTTGCTAGTTTGACGGCAGAAAAAAGGGTCCGTGCGCCGGGCGCATTGTTCAAAAGGGTTGTACTTGGTGTCTTCATTAATTCATAGGTGTGTTTTGGGCGTAACATGCAATCAACCAATCAGAGATCATCTCCCGTTCCCTTTAAAGGAACACGCCGACTTATTGGGAATTTAGCTTATTCACCGTAACCCCCAGAGTAAGACAAGTCGATACATACCCTTCTCATCTCCGTGCGTGCCGTAACGCTGCCTGACGGTTCCAGCATTAGCTTAGCCTAGCACAGATCCTGCAGGTCACTGGTTCCAACTAGCCTACTGCTCCGAATTGTGACAAAAGTGACAAAATAACGCCAACATGTTCCTATTTACATGTTGTGATTTGTAGAGTCACAATGTGTACAAAAAACAACGTAACATGAGACACAGCCATCTTCTAACAGTAAACAAACCGGGAACTATATTCTCAGACAGGCTTGCTGTGAGCATATCACTCCGCCCAAGTACTATATTCTTCCGCTTGAGAATATAGTTCCCGGTTTAGAAGACGGCTGTGTCTCATGTTACGTTGTTTTTTGTACACGCTGTGACTCTATAAATCACAACATGTAAATAGGAACATGTTGGTGTTATTTTGTCACTTATTCGGAGCAGTAGGATACTGGAACCGTTCCTGCATGTTCTGTGCTGGCCTGATGCCGCTGGAGCCGTCAGGCAGCGTTACAGCACGCACGGAGATGAGAAGGGTATGTATCGACTTGTCTAACTCTGGGGGTTACGGTGAATAAGCTAAATTCCCAATAAGTCGGCGTGTTCCTTTAAAAGCCAGGCGCGGTTGGACCTTGGCTAATTTCTATTATGATGGAGGATTTGCTAAGCCGGAAGGAGAGAAGAAACTGATCTGCTCGTGCGTGAAGTGAAAGCTCGCGAGCAGATCATATAATACTATTTCACATTGTATTATTTAGATTTTTAATCTTTTGCATGTTTGTGTACAGCTGCGCGTCCCTGTGTGTGTGTGTGTGTGTGTGTGTGTGTGTGTGTGTGTGTAACAAGCATAGTGTGCGCACGTTGTGCACGAGCCTAGGCACATTTTACTAATTTGCTGTTAAAATAACAATGAAATGTTGCATTAATGACTTTAGACCAGGTTTTTGTTGGTCAATGGCGCGATCACTTTCCACTGCCTGAAGATAGCAAAACGCCCAGAATGCCCATGGGCCACAGATGGGAGCAGGTGCATTTGCTATTTAAACGCCGTGGGAAATTGACAACTGCGTCGGTCTTAAACTATCAAAGACACTTGCTTTTGTTTCATTGAAAATGTCAAATATCTTTGACTTTATTAGCGCATGTTGCTTTTTCTACATTTGTGTAGCTTTTCTCATATTTTATTGTTGTTTTTACCGACTTTTTGTGGCTTTCTCTGAAGTATTTGTCACTTTTTCAAAAGTGGTCTCTTTTTCAGACATTTTTTGACACTTTTTGTCGACATCAGAAAGCCCTACAAAAGTCAGCAAAAAAGTTCCATAGCTATCATAGAATTTAGCTAATTAAGCAAAACAATGATTACATTATTTTTTTCATCAAACAACCAGCCTGAATATTAAAACTCTGGTTCCGGGGCCATTTCTGAGTCTCAAAGTCTGCAAATCTGCCAAATTCTGCTTTGAATGTCAAGCAATTGCAGTTTGAAAAACATTACCCCGTGTTTTTATTGTGAACCTTAATTGATATACCGGCTGGATCAAAATCTGCAAGGGGCCCGGATTCGGCCCCCGGGCCTTGAGTTTGACACATGTGAGCTAGAGTATTATGTGTATATACTGTATGTTCACAACAAATAAGTGATGGTTAACCTAAAAGATATAGTTAGTTTTAAAAAAAGTTGATACAGGACTGCAAACTCTCACGCACTGACACATTTCACACACTCTCATGCCACTGGTCTTTCTCCCACGCAGAGGAGAACTCATTTATAACTGAGAACATATACCAGAGCTCAGCTGACATAGTTAAACTGAAGAAAAAAACTGAGAAGAAGAAAAAACAGCGGGCTGATTACCACTCACTGTGGGGTTTTATTCAACATGTTATTAATGATGCTTTATGGTCCAGCTGTTGTCTGTCCTCAGAATCAGCGGCTGTCAGGACTTTCTGCACAGAGCCTTTGTTTTGGTTTTTTTTATCTCTTAAGTCGCTGGTTACTTGCTGCTCTGTGCGCATAAAAGGACACTGCAGCTTCCGTTTTCGTGAACCCAGCACTGTGGCCATATCGCAGTCAAATGTGCCTTCGGTGCGTCGGGAGCGTGCCAAACGCACTTTTTGGTAATTTCGTGGCCAGGCTTCCTTGGCACACTTGGACACGGGATGGAATCAGAAAGAAGGCATTATTATTATTAATATCAGAAGTATCCCCGTCATGACGCGCTGACGGTTTGGGAATCCTGTAGAGAGGAAACTTATTGTTGTCTGGGAAATAATTTTTAAAGTTTTAAACACCGATCAATGACTGTCTGTCACATCATTTTGCTCATCACAGCTGCACATCTACCTGTGCTAAAAAAATCTGTTTTCCAGGCGACACTTTGGCCAGACAAAGTGACACAGACATCATTCTGGTTTCCCGCTGCGTAGGACAGGGACTGCAAGTGAGATCCGTCCTGAGGAGAGTTACAAGCGGAGCGAGAACTTCAAAGTGATTGGCAATTTTTCATGGAGCTGCGTAAAAATGTTTTCAATGGGACTCTTAACACGCAAAATGTCAAAAACAATCCAGGTAATAGTTGTTGAGATATTTCAGTGTGAACCAAAGTGGTGGATCTCCCAACAGCCCGACATGGCACGAGCCACGTCGCTAGCTTCTCTAAAACGTAAAGGAAAGAAAACGAAAACCTTTCAAATGCAAATTTTGCTGTGTGAAACAATGCTTCTGGTTCTGCTTTTCTCTAAAAAAAAAGAAATTACTGTCCTCAGTGGATTATTTGTGGCATGTGACATAATCATATTTTTCAGCAGTTTATCCATAGTGCCAACTCAGGGGAATCAGATGTCCTATATGTCATCTTCCAGCCTCTCTCTCCAGATAAAGCTGTCCAACATCCAAACGATACGTTACATATCTTTATTCAAATGCTTTTTGATTTGTCCTTCCTGCCGCAGTGTGTGAATGTGTCCAGCCACATGTCATCTGAACTACTTCACATTCAACATCATAGTAGTGTGTGTGTGTGTGTGTGTGTGTGTGTGTGTGTGTGTGTGTGTGTGTGTGTGATGTGTGGTCATGTGTGTGATTTGTGGGTCAATTTGGCACGTCGTCGCACGTCTTACCATTCACACCGGAAATTAGAGGAAGAGAAAAAAAGAGAGGGGGGGGAGGTGGAGTGAGCAGGAGATGGAGGCAGGAAAGTGTGTGTGTGTGTGTGTGTTTTTAAAATAGAGAGAGCATGAAAAAGCGGCAGAGAGAGAGAGAGATGGAGGAAGGATGAAAGGCTTTGCTGGCCAACAGCCCACACCAACCCGTCACCAGAGACTGTTCCATCTCAACTCACAAGGGGTGTGTGTGTGTGTGTGTGTGTGTGTGTGTGTGTGTGTGTGTGTGTGTGTGTGTGTGTGTGTGTGTGTGTGTGTGTGTGTGTAGCCCTTTGAAAAGCTCTTGTTTTTTTTGTTTTTTTTTGTCTTCTACACAGACGTCTCTGTTTGGGGGCTTTTACACACAGCCAGATGAGCCTGCAGCATCTGAATGAACAGAGACACGGTTATAAGAAATAGCTTACACGATTTTAAAAGAAGTCAAAAGTCCTAAAGTCCAAAGCCAACAATGAATGTATCCAACTTGGTGTGTGTGTGTGTGTGTGTGTGTGTGTGTGTGTGTGTGTGTGTGTGTGTGTGTGTGTGTGTGTGTGTGTGTGTGTGTGTGTGTGTGTGTGTAGCATAGCCTGATATATCTATATTGTCATATAGAACTCTATTGGTGTCCAAAAAACTATTAAAAACACATTGACTCAATCCCACATACACCGTCCTGCCGCCACAAATACTCACTAGAACACCAGATGTGGATTAATCCGCCGCTAAAAGTAGTCCCCAACAAATGCACTATTTCCTCTTTGATAAAAAGAACTGTTACCAGCTGTTCAAGGGAATTACTTAACCTTTTCTTCGGTTTATTTAATCTACTCAAAAGTGCCCCAAAAGTCCTGAAATTTGGCTCAAAGCTCCCTCTCACAGGAACTGCGTGGAAATTTGGGGATTGAGGGGAACTATTACACCCTGTAACAAAGTCAGTGTGTGTTTTCATGTTGGAGAGGAATGGATTTTCCCGACGTGGGGGTCGCAAGTAGCCTGACAAGCCAGACCCACATCAAGATGTTGGGTCTGGGAGCTCACCATTGGCAGGGCTCAAATCTGAGGTTGTCTTTCAAATTCCCTCTGCATGTAATAGGATAGCGCTACAACCAAACAGAGCAACGCTAGTTGATAGATTAAACTTTTGCCGTATCCGGTTGGCAAAACTCGGAACACCTCTTCCTTTTTTTAAGAATGACTTCAGTGCCGTTCTTTGTTCTTTTCTCAAAGAAAAGATGAACTCCGAGTCTTCCAGATTTGCGGCCAAAGCCGATTCCAAAGACCGCCGTTCGCCAGCAGCAGCAGCCATCTTCTTTGTTTTCAAGTAGCAGGGAATTCACGCAGAACTGTCGCAACTCTGCCATTATTATGTTAAGCCCCGCCCACCGACTCTATACACGATGTGATTGGCCTGACCAGAGTTTGGTTTTTCCAGCTCGCAAGCCAACAGAGAGTTGCTAGACTGACCCTGGCTGCAAATTACATTTGCTGTCGCTAGGGTGCGTCTAGATCTCTAGGCTAGGTCGCAAGATGATTAACAGGATAGAAAACCAGAAAAAAACAAAAGAACAATTACCTTTATTTTGTCAGACTTTCTTATTATTGTTGCCTTTTTTCCTTGTGAATGTAAACCAAAAATGTCACTTTGAAAATAGTCCACAACAAATGCACTATTTAATCCAGTTTAGATACCATTTGAAAACTACAGCAACAATATGTTTTAGGAAATAACTAATCTTTAAAAAAACAATAATGAAATTAAAATTAAAGATTGACTTCTTCAGTAGGAACCAATGGGCTTGGAGCAGAGAGCCACAGACAGGAAGTCAGAAAGTATTGAGAATATAGAATATATGGAAGAATATAGGATAACATCTGTCTTATCCTTTTAAAAGATGATAATATAAATTTCAGGCAGACATGCAAACCAGCAAACAATAACTGCTGAGTCATTCATATTGAGAATAAACATTTTCATTTACTCACAAAGAAAAAGTAGAGGGAAGGGTAGAAACTACAAGTCACTGAAAGAAATGAATCCAGACTATTTAGATGACGACTCATTGAAGGGGAAATTAGCAGGGTCTCCCACAATAACGACTATGAAAACAATGGCAGCAAAGACAGTACAATTAACTATAATAATGATGATGATAATTATAGGATTCGTAATTAGAATAGAGTGGTACATGAGCTAAAAATGGAGCAGCATGAAGGGCATTCACCTTCTGACTGTAAGTTAATTTAAACATACATGGGCAGTTTGAATAATACTTTGGCAAGTACTTTCCCCTTTAATTCATTATGCTTCAAGCTAAATATCCCTCCCAGACAGTCATTACAAAGGTTGCAAATCCTCTGCTTCCTATTCCAGCCTTTACATACAGTATGTCCCTCAGCTCTTACCATGCTGATAGAGAAAATATTGGCGTAGCTTATCTGAGTTAAACAGGACAGTTCTGATAGCGAGGGTGGTTTTGTGATGTCACCAAGGGCGTAGTGGACACGGGGTACACTTTACGTGTCGGTGCCCACTGTCCCACACACTTAACAACACTTCTGAGTTGATTTGAGCGCACCATAAGTAGGCGAGTGTGTGTACGTTACTCATGTTGTAGTCTGGCTTCGCCAGACCTGCTGGCTAATTAACACAGCATTCCGGGATGGGAGAAAAACGTTCTCTGCTTTATTGGCATTTCTTTAAACCAATCACAATCGTTTTGTGAAGAGCGGAGCCACGACGCTTCTGCAAAATAGCCTCGGGAAGGAACTTGTTTTGGTGGAGCATTCAAAATTTGTTTTAGTCGTGCAACAGAAAAGTCAGATTGGACAGATAGTCTAGCTAGCTGTCTGGATTTACCCTGCAGAGATCTGAGGAGCAGTTAACCATAGTCCTCACAAATCTACCGGAGGTTAGAACGCAAACACAAACAGAAGCGGAAGGTAACGGACATCCGGCCAAAATCAAGGACATCCGGCGGAATTTCCGGCGGCACCGGAGCAATCCCAGAAGTGGAACGTCGTGGATATAGACTACTCAGGTTGTGTCAGTTGATTGATAGACTCACATAGGTATAGGCAATAATAAAATAATATATAATACAAATATATACAAAAAATATAGGGAGGAAAAGTCATTAAAAAATGCAAGAATTCAGATCACCGTATATGATGGAATAGTGGCATTAGAACGTGCCTGAAGTCACCATCAATCATAAATGAAATGTAGGCTACTTGGAATCTGCGATTTGGAGAGACAAATGGGAGAAGATTTTATCAATAAAAAGCATCCTCCTGAACAGTCTGTCCCCCTCACTCTGAAATGACGTCTACGCCCCTGGATGCCACTGAAACAGAGGGGGGGAGGTCTCAAAGACATTTACTGACTGGGAAAACTCAGCAGGAATGCCAGCAATGATATTTGACATTTGGCCGCTGCACCGTTTGTCACGAGCAGTCTGTCTCCTGCCTTTACGCCGTAGGGATCCTGTGTCACAGTTGTTATTTTTTTCTAGTTTTTTTTTATTTAGAAGTGAAGGCAGGTAACAGAAGAGGTGTTTGGAGAAGAGGTCATTGGTCACCTTGTTGAGGGTGTGACAGCAAAAAGAAAGGAATGTCATCCACTCTCCCTTCATGATTTTAAAAAGCAAATGCCCCAACATGCTACATGAAGCATTGTCAATACAAGTGTATACGTGTTGGAGTCGGGACAGGAAGACATAGGCAAAACAACTTGTTTCAGACTCATTTATCAGTTCAGATAAAAAAAATGTCTTTGAATAGAACGAGCTTGTAGGTTTGTTTTCAGAGGCCCGGGCTATCTCTGCAGAGCATCACGTCCGTCCAAACATTCTCTGTTTTCCCTCCTGTTTACACCCGTCCCCTGCTCGCATGGCAACGGCCCAACATCGTGCTGGATGCTGTGTTGGTCAGTGCTGAGATCTGATTGGTGCAGAGGAGACGGCGGCTCCACAGCCACAGGAAGTCCATTGTAACCCGTCCAGCACACAAAGCAGGGCTGTGAAAGCTGCTGTGGCCTCCATGGAGAGTCCAGGCCAGTGCCACATTACAACAAAATACAAAGAAAATATTCCAGGGTAAAGTCAATTTCAAGGCATACTTTCCAAAAGTAGGCTACATTTAGTTCTTTTAAAGTCTGGGTCTGTTGTAAAGTGTTCAGACTACACAAAGATCGCATGGCTTGAACACATTCATTTTGGTAACCTGTATCAGAGGGGATAAGAGACTTAGCCAATAAAGCCCAGTTTAGACCAAAGATTTGCGACCAACTTCATGCAACGAGCCAGTCTGCAGCGTTCGTGGGCGCTAATTTATGAAGCACTCCTGTGGTTCGTATTAGAGTGTAGGAATAAAAGATCTCGTAGTTTGGTTTGAAGGGATTATCAGCTGCATCTCGTATCTCTTAAATTGCCTCCTTGAGTCCTCCACTTGCCTCCCTTCCTGAAATCATGGGAGGAGAGAGGCAACCAGCAAATGTGTTTTTAGAGGGATGAGACGTCCTTTCCCCTGAAGCCTCACATGAATTCGTCAGCTGTATGGGCTAGGGCTGCTCACTCTTAGTCGATTAGTCGACTAATCAGTCATTTTGGTCTTAGTCAACTTAGATTTCTTTAGTCGATTAGTCATGTTTGATGCTTTTTTCATGCTGAATGACTTATTTCCAAGAAACGTACAAGCACATCTCTGGTAAACATAAGAATTAAAGTGGTGCTTTTGCATGACTCTTTGCGGAGAAACTCAGATTTACAGATCTGTCGATTAAATTAACTAATCGATTAGTTGGTACAATTGAGTGAGTGTTAGTCGACTAAGAATTTCTTTAATCAAGCACAGCCCTAGTATGGGCGGAGTTAGCAGCGGCTTTCAGCTACATGGCCTGCGGGTAGGATGCTCTCATGTATCTTCGGCTATAGCTCCTCGATGATCCCTCCTCGATGCTTGCTCTCTGCCTCGGGGCAGAAATAAGAGCTTTGAGACTTCCGGTTCAGCCGAGGACTGAGGAGTCGAGGAGCTGTCAGATAAGCGTGATGAGATTCAGCCATCATGTTGTAAGCATCAAAGTTTTAAAGATACGGCACTATTACGTAGTTCATTTGTGCGAGGATGGTGTAAGCACAAAGATCAACATGGGAAGTCTTAAGTGGGACTTTTTTTGAGATAATATGTGATGTGGGCTTAGCAAAGATGTGATAGCAAAGATGTGAACATGAGCTAGAGAGATTAAATAAATTGTTTTTGGATTTGGATTTGGATTATTTAGGCATGTCTTTGTTAAACAATGTGTGGTACTGTCTGTCAGTTCTGTAGATTTTACTTAGCATATGTTGTCATCAATGCAAAGTAGCACTTCAGCACAAGTACAGTTGAGGCTTATGGGAATGCAATTCATTTTGAAGGTATGTGGTCAGGAAGAGTGTTGGTGATGCTTAGAGAAGTTAGGAGCCCCCCAAAGTCAATATATCTAACATGGATACCTGTACCAAATTCCATGTCAATCTAAAGGTTATTAAGATATTTCACCAAATAACAAAAATTCAATCACTGGCGGTACCAAATTAAAAGACAGGGGATCACCAACGTTTGTAGGTTTATTGTGAGCGGATGAACTTCATTAAAATCCATCCAGTAGTATAACTAATAGTAATAATTTCAGTCTGTCAGTCTGGACCAAAGTGATGGACCGTCAAAGGAGCAGCTGCAACAACTTAATTGTGAAAATGCTATTTTATATCTAAAAAGATGCTTAACAAAGTTCAAAACAACGTTTTTGTTAAATGCTTGGATATGTTAACATTTGTGGGATAAAGTTTTGTATATTAAAGTGTGCTATTGTACACAATGAAATGTACTAGTGAGAGTTAGGTGGCTTTCTGTGTGTGGAAGAAGTAGTTCTCCACACCTGCAGCTAATCAGCCAATCATCACTCTGGTGGAGGAACGGTGGTTGGTCTACACTAATCAAACTTTTGACGAAGAGTGTTGCAACACTTTCAGCTTGATGTCTTCTGTGTTTTCCTCTCCTGGTGCACAATGTTCTGTTAATGCAAAATATGAAATGAATACACCTCTTTAGCTTAAGTTTGAGATTCTGAGTCTTTGCAATGCAGGCTTCTGGAAAGTGTAAAAGAAACATTGACTATACGTTTACATGCACTTATTATTCCGGTGTTTGCCCTTATTCTAAAAAAGACAATATTCCGACTAAGCTGTTAACATGCATAGTAAAAATGAACATTCCACTAATATTCCCATTTAAATGAAGCTGTGGAAGATAAGATTTTTTCAAAGTTTTCCAGCGGTGGCGGACTTGTTGGACCGTGTGAACACAGCCTCACTCTTTCATTCCTTCAACCAGCTTCTTGAAAAGGTCAGCGTTGCGATATTTGTGCATATCCAAAAACCTGTTGATATCCAAGTCTTTCATAATGTTTAGAAGTAGCTGTGTTTCTATTTCAACTCTACCGCAGCCCTGCAAACTGTTGGCTGGTTGATTTGTGTGAAACAACCAGCAAAAACAGGCAAAAGGATCCGAATGTGCTGTATACGTGTCCAAACAACGCTTCTTGAATAAAACCGGCATATCCCACATGTCTTAATCAGGAAATGCTAAATTCGGAAAAAATTGCCTTATTTGGAATATCCAAAAGGAATATGCTGTTTACATGACCCGTATCAAATTTGGAATATTGTCATATTCGGAATAACAGTGGAATATTAGTGTGCATGTAAACGTACTCAGTGTTGTCCAAGTACAGCATAAAACTTTCCTGAGCTCCGTACTTTAAATTGTTTTTCATTAGTCACTCTCAAGCATCAACAGTCACAGCTTTGCCTCAAGTATATTTTCAGCATTGCTACCTACATATCTAAACTGCTGCACCAATGTCACATGTTGAATTACCTTCTATGCTGTATTTATTTAAAGTGACAGATTCTCACTGCTCAACCTGGAGTAGAATCTTAAACAGAGGGATATGAACTCACCCGTCAGGGTATTTTGACTATTTCTGGAGTAATGGGCCGGTGTCCTCACTTCCCCCTGAGGCATATTTGTGTTTTTCAGTGTAACCGAGAGAATGAGTACACTGAGGAAGGATGGATAGTGAATGCTCAATAGTCAGAGAAACAAGGAGTTTGTGTGTGTGTGTGTGTGTGTGTGTGTGTGTGTGTGTGTGTGTGTGTGTAGTTGTATACGTCTGTTGCTGCTTTCTCTCTTGCTGAGTCAGTGTTCAACCAGACCTCTGAGTCCCAGGACACACAAGCACAATCCTAAACCGTCATTCTGGTCCCCAGAGAGCTGATTAGGGGCAAGTCGAGTGTGCGAGGACCTGGGATGGGATGGTGATATGTGTGTATGTGATGTGTCCTAAGGGCCCAGGACAAGTAGAAAAAAAAATGCCTTTCTGCTGACTAAATCACTGTGACAGACTTTGGGTCACAGCTGAGGCTGTTGTGACTGTCCTGTCTCTCTGCAGCACTCTGTCTCACTGCACAAAGGCAGCATTTGATGACTTTTAGGACAAAAAAAATGTACTTCTGTCTGGAATTACAGACACATTATATACAAATCTGGACAACACACATTCTAGACCTCTTTTGGTAGACAAACATTGCAGACTTCTCTGATTTTTCTTGTAAATACTTTGTAGACTTTGTAGAATCCCTGTGACGTCGCGCTAACACAAACATCACTTCCGATGGCAATTGGCAGTGGATTTGAACTGCGGAGATATGTGAAATTGGCAAACTTGTTTATTTCTGTTGTCATTTTCAGCCATAACTGTAACGTTTTAAAGAAATACAGTTAAACACAGAGTTCTGACCTATCGGTACTGTGCTGCTTTGCTAGCGTCTTTGATAAACTAAATCAAGCATCTCACTGGTCGGACTGACTGCTGGTTTGGGTGGTGTCATTTTACAGGTAACTAGGCTATCCAAGCTAACCTTAGTAAAAGTCTTAAGATATGAAGCATCAAACATGCATTTTAGATGAAGGACATGAGAATATATCCAGTTGTTACTTGTCCCTGTTTGCACAGCGCCGTTACTACTTGACGCAGGAGTTTTCACTATATTGATTATTGCAGAATTACTGTATCGTGATATTAGCGGTATCGTGAGCCATGTATCGTGTATCGTATCGTGAGGTACCCTGTGATTCCCAACCCTATTCTACATTACTCTTCAGGTAACTTGTTTCTCTACTTGTAGTTAAAGTAGGATCATGTCATGGATGCTTAAAAGGCTCTCAGCCTAAGGGCCCAAAAGAGAAATGAAACCCATTGTTTAGGGACCAAAGCTAATTTCCTGTAAAGGTTACGTCCAACTTCTGTTTTTTATTTGTGCTGGTTTCATTTCAGTTTAGAGCGGAGGCCTGTAAACATTTTCACTTTAGGTTTAATCAAGAGAAGTATTTCTCCACATCTCCCAAACCAAAACTTTTGTATTTATCCATAATTTGTTAGTTCATAACCAAGTGACCTAGAGCTGGGTGATATGGAAAAAATCTAATATCACAATATTTTTGACCAAACACATCGATGTCAATATTGCTGTGATATTGTAGAGTCGACTGCTTTTACAAAATATTAACACAATGGGAGTTTAGATAAATAATCACCAATAATGTGGATACAATGACTAAGTGGGTAAAGGGAAATAATAGAAAAGCTAGAACAGTCTGGTAACTTCAGAAAATGACATCACTTCCCTGTAATGCAGCCTTTAAAACCAGGAAAAGACCAACCCGTTCTCACTCCCAACTCGTCAAATACTGACGCTTGGTCATTGGCTCTCAACGTCAGGTACCGACGCAAAAATCACCCTTCAGCGTCTGTATTGGACGCGCTGGGCAGAGCAGCAGCTCGACCGCGGCGCTGTAAGATGACGTAGTATTAAGAGCGACAACGGTAGAAAGTAGTATCAAACCCTAGAACATGCCTGTCTGAAAAGAGAAAGAATTTTTTCACACTTTGTGCGGTAAAATCATGGAACGAGCTTCCAGAAGAAATTGTGCGTTCTCCTTCAATTAATTCTTTTAAGTATAGGTTGGATGCATTTTCCCTGTCAAAAGGTGTAATGTATAATTATATAGCTTGTCAGTAATTTATGTAATTTATTGATGAATTGTTAGAACATTTCAATCATGAAATGAATGTGTTATATGAAAACATGTTAAAATCTGAACACACACATATATATATATATATATATATATATATATATATATATATATATATATATATATATATATATATATATATATATATATATATGGTTGCTAGATTTCCTTCACTCACCAGCCAAAAAAAGTATTGTCAATCTATTGAGTGGCTGGTAAAATTGAAAAAATTCACTAGCCATTTGGCTGGTGTACAAAAACATACATTTTGTGCCCTGGTTAGGGCTGTCCCTTTCTTGTGCCGCATGTCAGTTAAACCTAAGCCCCGACCCAGAGCATCAAAAAGTGATGCCAAGAGTCCCGACCAAGCGTGTCTAAAAATGACACTAGGAGACTTTTTGTGTCAATAACAAATGCCAAAAGCATCTGACCAAGCGTCGCTTTTTGACGCGATGGGAGTGAGAATGTGTTGAAAAGACCACACTTGTGTCATATCACGATATTACGATATCCAAAATTTAAGACGATACCTAACCTCATCTATCAATGTCGATATAATATAGATTTACTGCCCAGCCCCAGAGACCTCAAGTTTTTGTTGTCTTCTCGTCTTTTTTCATCATGTTGCCAAGTGAAAAGTTTGGCAATTATGACGTGTAACTAAATTTGGTTTCAGATTATTATCATCTTTTTTTTTTTGAAATCCTAATTCTTTTAATGACAAACCTTTTCATGTATCTTCCATCTCTCATGGCTTTGGGAAAGTGCTGCTATTGTGCAGGTACTCTCAGCTCTTTGGAACCACACTAAACCATTGCTGATCTAGGCAGTATTCCTTTTGAAAATCCAACGCAAGTCAGCCTTTTCCCAATCTCAACACTACAAAGAACCCACTGCCAAACATGGAGACAGACAGTTAGGCGAGCGGTAAGCCGGATGGTTTGCTCACCAAATTCTTGAGTATTGACGGAAAATGTTCCCCTTGTAATGTTGCTCCCTCAGCAGCTACTGGTTTGGCAAGAGAACTTCCCTTTTCCATCTGGTGAATGCGTTATTAGCCATGACCCTGTAGGATGGTGGCAGGGATATGCAATGGGAGACATCTGCAACAGAAATGACATTGTAGATGTCAGTGAACTAAATGATAAAAGGACATGAACTCGGTGAGGTGCAGATGTAAAGTTCACTCGTGCTCGTATTTCATGTTTCTGTAAAAGCCTGCTTTGCCCTCTTTTCTGACATCAAACAAGTAAAGTTTCAGGCTCAGTCTCTGGTATACAGACACGGCAGTGTGTTTTTTTACATTATCAAGGGCGTAGGTATGGTTTCAACATTTGGGGACACACATTATAACCGGGGGGGGTCTAAGGGTCTGGGGATCCTCCCTCAAAACCTTTTGAGCGTCAATAATTTCATTTCTTGTGTCTGAAATTGTTGGAAAACCTATATTTACTGGTAAGAAGTAGGGCTGGATCCGAATACCTGATGATAAACAAATATTTGTTTGTTGGGTAGGTATTTGATTTTCAATTTTGGGATTCGAATATTTGCTTTTTTGTTTTGTTTTTCCTTCAATACTGTGATATAGTTGAGACGGATTCAACTTTTGGAGAAAGGCAACCAGACGTCACGCTGCGACAGCCCTAGTAAGAAGGATATGTTTTGAGCCCCCTGAATGGTTATTTTGATCTCTTTTGGGGAATGGGTTGTCTTTCATATTAATTTTAAGGGGGACAAATCTACCTCTTCTAAATATTGTGGGGGGCACATCCCCTGCATCCCCCCCAAAAAATAATCTACGCCTATGTATATTATATATTCAAAAGAAGAACTGTTTTCAGTATATTGTAAAGGACTACCTCTGCAGATGACTAAATTCCCTCGGATAATATATAGTATTTTCATTTTAGAAGCTTGTTTCGGCATTTGGGCCTCATGTGTTTAGTAGGATGTGGATTTGTCTAAAGCTCTCTCTCTCTCTGTCTCTCTCTCTGTCTCTCTCTCTTTCTCTTTTGAACCACCACCCCTCTGTCTCTCTCTAAGAGCAGGAGTGTGTGTCAAAGCGCCAAGGTTGATTGTGTCTGAGATGTGACCGCTGCATAACCTCACCGAGAGCAGTGTTTCTGTCTGTGTGCTTATTTGGAAGGGGGAAAAAATGGATGGAAAGGAAACTTTTTGAAATATTTGTTTTCGCCAAACGTGTATTTAAATAGATTATAGATCTATGAAGTATGTCTATGTTCAGAAATGTGTTCGTTGGACAGAGTATCAAAACCTGTCAAGTACCAAAAACATGTCATTCGATCTGATCAGATTCTTGCTTGCTGTTTATTCAGATAGTTCCAGCAGTAGACTATATTTTAGTTTGGTAAAGTTCTTTCACAGCTGCTTGTGTTCAGAAGAAATGTTACATTTTTAGAAGCTTGGTTCCTTTTGTTAAACGATGAATATGAGTTCTAAAATTGATCAAAGTACAATCATTTTGTTATTTCATGAAAAAATACTTGTTTTTTTCTCAAAATAGATGAAATTGGCAGCTTCACTGTGCTATTTTATTATATTTTAGCTGGAACTGCAAACTCTAAATTAGTTTGGATTACTTTTCATTTTTTATGGAGGCTGCATGATGAATTTCTTTTTTTTTAAATCTCAAACTGTTAATGGCTTTAATATCGCGTTCATTTCCCCCGTTCACCTCTTCACCTCTCTCTGCACCACACAGCAGTGCAATGACGATATACTCGAGGGAAGCCATTACTAGATTTCTTCTTCCCCTCATTATAATTTAATGCAGGCCCAGACAGATTCTCATGTTCAAGCCATCCTTCTCTCCTTATTTTCTCCTCTTGATGTGCTGAAGAGAAATACTTGCTCTCTCTTTTTGTTAGTTATTCCACTGTCTTTTTTTTTCTTTTCCCTGTCCTTTGTCCTTTTAGCTGTTTGTATCCTAATCTAGTGAGTATTTAGGGTTATTTCTTGGGTAGGGATCATGAGTCTGGCCATCAACATCTGTTGGGATAGAAGCAGATATAATGGTCAGACATTAATGACCCCCTGAAGGTACGTGTCCATATACACATTGTTCTCACAGATGGGATCGCCCCGCTTCTCATGCCAGTGGGCTTGCCACCAGTCGACACCCTCCTACAACTGCGATGGCTGCAGCTGATTGGACGAACGTGTCACGTGGGGCCGGCTGCTCCCAGATTTCAAAACCCATAATGGTTTTGGTATAATAACTCTTTCAAAATACATTCTCTTTTTTTCACTTAAAATAGTTCACCGAAATGTGTTTCTGAAAACATTCCAAGCGAGAAATAGGCCATGCAGTTGCTGAATCTGTCTTCAGATCGACAACGGTCAGTTTGAAAGATTTTCTCCAAAGTCCCTGCGACGCTACCAGAATGCATTGCACGGCTGCTCCCGTAGAAATGAATGGGAAGCGTTGAAATTACTTCAGTGCATGGCCAAATTCCTATAAACCTGAGTTGATTTATACGTTATTGTTTATAACGGTTGTCAATATTGCCATTTTAACTAACTATTAACTGTGCATGTTGACATTATATTATACATAGTCTCGCACTGCCAAACCTATCTCCACAGCGCTGTGGACTAAGGTCTGGCTACACCACAGACACGTTCTGGGATAGGAGGAAAAAAACGCTCTGGGTTGTTTGCATTTCTTTAAACCAATCACCATCGTCACTAAGCTCCTGACGCACCGACGGTGGCTCTGCAAAATAGTCTCTGGAAGGAACTTGTTTTGGTGGAAATTTTCACCCCGCAAAAGAAAACCCCACATACAATATAAAATTAATTTAACTGTTCAGTAACGTGAGCTATTTAAATAGCTGGATACATGGTTAAACCTCATTAGCTCTTACCAGTGTATCGCCGTGTGTATTTTGTCTGCAGGAAATTCCAACCAATTGGTCCCAAAACGTCCCAATTAGAGAGTGAATGCCGTAAACATATTCTTTGTAATTCTTTACAATCATTCCCCGAAAGAACCAAGTAGGCCTGCCATATTGCACGATCCAAATTTTCTTCAAAACTTGATATTGTCAGCGTGTAGCTTGCTAGCTTGCAGTTTGTTGTTCTTTCCCAAAGAGAACGTGGTTAGACGACAACACACAATTACATATTATCCTGGAAATGAGCTGTCGACGATCCAGACTATATTCTGCTAAACGTTAAATAGGTAATGTTAGCACGCTCAACGTTTGCACGGATAATTATTTGTATGTACAGCATGGTGTAACAGTTTCTCAACATATTTACATAGTTTTGCATTAATGAAGAAATAAATGAAATGATAAATGAATTTGCCTCTGCAGCTTTTCTCCATCCAGAACTTTTGTTTTCTGCTGTATAATGTGCATTATAGCCTTGTGGTGGTGCTAGCATGGCTACAGATTGATAGTCCTGTTTTCCCATCTCTGTCTTTCACCCCACTCACACTCATGTTTTACTCATCTGATAGGCGTGCAGATTTCTGCATTCCCAGACCGACAGGAACAGGAGTCACGGCTGTTCCCTAATGCCCTCCTTCACTCCCCGTGAAACATTACCCATAATTCTTCGTCCTCACGTCTGTCTGCCTCATTGCTTTTGCATGAAGTCACCATGTAGGTTTCTCTTGCTCAGTGAATCACGCTGCATTATCCGACCACAGGAATAACAGCCATTGCCAGCATATTTAATCATCCTGCATAGTTCTCTCCGCCTGCCTGCTTCTGTCCTCACAGCTCTTTGTCTGGGTTTACAGTCTCTCTGTTCTGCGTATCTCTTTAACCACACATATTTTTCTTTTCCCTCTGGCCATTAGAAAACCCAAGAGGAATCCATAACTCTGAAACCCAGAGGATAAATATTGGAATTGCTTTGGGGGAACAAAGTGTGCTTCACTTTTAAATTTGAACAAATAACAGAGAGAAACAATGCACACAAAGTTGTCATGTACTTGATCACAAAGTCTATTTTCACACTTTGCCCTCATGTCATTTAATGCTACTAGATGCAGTTTGTTTGGCTGTCTCTTCTATGCAGAGAATGTCTGGTGTTCTCTACCAACATAAAGGGAAACTAAATGCACCATTTTTACGGCATCTGTTATAATTAACTTGCATAATATGGTTGCAAAACTAACATCTTTTGATGTGGAAACATTACATATTAGTATTATTATTATTTTTATTATTGGACAGATGATGAGATGAGAAGCATTGTCTTTTTTTCTCTCCCTTTATTTACTCAGTCTCATAGCTTACTGCTGACTGCGCAGTATCTGTTCCTTTTCTTTTTTAAATGAACCTCTGCAGTCGGCTTCTCTCTTGTGTTTGGTCTTCACTGAGTCAGTAGGAAGGCTGACAGCAGCAAAGAGCTTTCTGGCAGGATTCATGACATCAGCTGCCTGGCGACGCGTGTCCAAGAGACAAAAAGTAAAGTAGTAGCAGTAAAGTAAAGTAGTAAAGGAATGTAGACGTTTTTACACGTCTACACGGGCTCAACACATTCTCACTCTCCGATCGCGTAAAATACAGAAGCTTGGTCATGTGCCTTTTGCTAAAAGTGCGTCCTTTGGCGTTTGTTATTCACGTTAAAAGTCTGCTTTAGCATCGGGACTTTGACGTCACTTTTGACGCTCTGGGTCGGGACCTACTGACTTACATGTGGTCCAAGAACGGGACAGTTAGGTTTAGGAAAAGATGGTGGGTGGGGTTACAAAATGTATTTTTGTGTGACATGCGGGACAAGAACGGGACACGAAACCCATCCATCACCCCAACCAACCTCCCGCGGCATTTTGGTCGTTCATACTACTCGCTACCGTTGTCGCTCTTCATACTACGTCATCTGACAGCAACAGATTGTCACTCCCATCACGTAAAATACAGACGGTTTGGTCCAGTGCATTTGCCGTTGTTATTGACGCTAAAAGTCTCCTTTAGCATCATATCTAAACGCGCTTGAACTAAACACGCTTGGACGGGACTATTGGCTTCACTTTTGACGCAGTTAGGTTAAGGAAAAGATCATAGGTGCGCTTACGTTTCCATGACACGTGGGACAAGAATGGGACGGTTGGATTTAGGAAAAGAAGAAAGCGAAAGTTGGGTTTAGGAAACGTGACCCGCGGGACACAATCCCCTGTCTCCTGGGTGAGTCCTGTGTTGTTTGACCCATCCACCCCCAGCAACTGCATACAAAGTGATGGTGACATGTTGGCCTACTTTAAAGGAACACGCCGACTTATTGGGACTTTAGCTTAGTCACCGTAACCCCCAGAGTAGGACAAGTCGATACATACCCTTGTCATCTCTGTGCGTGCTGTAACTCTGTCTGACGGCTCCAGCATTTGCTTAGCCTAGCACAGATCCTCCAGGTAACTGGTTGTTTTTTGTACACGCTGTGACTCTATAAATCACAACATGTAAATAGGAACATGTTGGTGTTATTTTGTCACTTATTCGGAGCAGTAGGATTGCTGGAACCATTCACCTGCATGTTCTTTGCTGGCCTGATGTAACTGGAGCCGTCAGACAGCATTACAGCACGCACGGAGATGAGAAGGGTATGTATGGACTTGTCTAACTCTGAGGGGTTACGGTGAAGAAGCTAAATTCCCAATAAGTCGGCGTGTTCCTTTAAGGACATATGGAACTTTGAGATATTGAAAATATTAACTTCCAAAATGTAGCATTGTTCCGATACCAGTATTAGAAATACCTCTGATACTGCCTAGTATACGAGTCTATGCACCAATCTGATATTACGTAATTTAGCCCCAAGAAAAATTTACTTCAATGTAGTTATTTATTTGTATTTGTTTTATGCATTGGTATCGGATCGGTACTTTTCATCAGCCGATATAGGGGATACACTCCCTGGGCATTAAACATTTTTTGACTTAAATGTGTTTGTTGCACAGATGAAGTTCTGTAAAGTACTGCAAGCTGGTATCCAATACTATCAAATGTTTTCTTTACTTGGATCAAACAGTTTCTCATTTAAAGAGTAACCCTACACTAACTCTGTCTTTGGATTCTCTGAAAACATCACATCATTAGTGCCAGGACGTCAGAGTGTTGCATTGCCTCCTCGGTGTGCAGCAAAGTTAGCCTGGATGCCAGCCGAACTTAGCCCCGCCCACAACATTTGAGGTCGGAGAAGTTCGGTCTGGACTCCATTGTGGAGCAACTGTACTCGAGCCAGAGCTGTTCGGACCAATCAAATTGTCAGGGCGGGCTTTATGCGATGATGGACAGATGATCAACAGCAACGTAATCAACCACGTCACCAAAGAACACTTGGGTTGAATTGGTTTACAACAAAGATGGTTGCCATCGCGTCTGTTATAGAAGATATCGACATTTAATTTTAAGAGAGGAACAGAAAACCGCGATCACGTACGTATACACATCGTCACACCCGTCCACACGACACGGAAACCGCCGCCTCTGCATTTGCTCTGTCGAAGCCTGCCTTTGACTTGCAGCTTCTGTGACGTCTGTCTCCGTTGCTCTGATTGGTTGGAGGTCTATCTGTTGCTCTGATTGGTTGTAGGTCTATCCAATTGAGTGCAGAGGCATTTTCTTTCCTGGTTCGGTTGAAACACGCCCCATAATCACAGCCCAATGGAGCAGCATCAGACTCAGATTCTGAATAGAATTTGAGTGTGACAACGTAAGGCTACAGTAAACTGGCTCGGACCTCCTAAATAAGTTGAACTTAAAAGTTTTGGGGGGTCTCAAGTCTTGGGCATTACATTAAGTTCAAGGCTGCACTAAGGTGATAACTTTTGAACTTGATTGAAAGACTGTATTTTACACTCGACTTCAGCAAAGTTGTTCTACGGCGGCTTGTGTTTAGACAAAACTTAGTATTTGAGAGCTTTTGCTGCTTTTGTTGAATGGAAATGTTAAATGGTTTTGTAGAAAAGCATGTTTTTATTTCGAAACAAAAAAAAAAGTATTGCTTCGATACCGAAGCCCTGTTATCGATAAGCCACTGATAAAAAATGTTTTTTTCAAATGACAACCAGAGTCCCAAATCCAGCTGTCTGTGGGCACTACCAGCCTGCCTGGCTGCGTCTGAAGGCAACATCAGCAGCGCCATCTGCAGTCTGTGTTGACCTGCACAGCAGCGTGAGCTGCCTCACACAGGGAAGTCACAAACACAAACCAAAAACGTTTTAGTTTGACTCCTGTGCAAAAATTTGAGGTTTTATGACCCCATACGTAACATACTCTTGATAAGCTTAAGGTGATACTGCAATGCCTTTGTTGTATTACCTGCTGTTTACTGTGTGAAGGAGAGTCTGCAGACGGAGCTCAGTACATCAGGTCTGCAGATGCTTTTGAAGTAGTGAAGGGAGTCCAGCTGGATCATCATCCAACACACACACACACGCTGCATGCTGTGTGTTCACCTTGGGAGTGTGTGTGTGTGTGTGTGTGTGTGCTTTGCCCTTCAGCTGTCCAACAGCCCCCTCCTCCCCAGCATCCGTATCTTCACATCGTCGCTCCCCCCAGGTCACAAACTGCTGTTGACGAGATAACGGTGGGGGGGGAGCTGCCCGGTTGCCATGGTGACACTCTCCGCAGGGTGGATGTGCGTGTTAACGGAGGGGGGTGGTGGGGCTGGTTTATCCTGGCAACCTCTTTTTTTGTAACAGCAAAAACCCAATGCCATGCACTGCTGATACATCCAAGAGATGGACAAAGTAACAAACAGCAGAAATTATACATGTTGGCGCATGGTTTGAGGTGTTTTATGTCCGTCTCTATGCATACACCTAAATTTCTCTCCAGTCTACTTTTTCTTTTCCTGTTCTGAACTGCCAGGTTGGGCAATTTTTTTGCTTTTAAAAAACATTTCTGAAGATAAAAATAACAATTTGTAAAATCAGCAATGTCCTGTGTTTGTTGAGACTGTGTCAGAGAGGTGTTTATTCAGTCCTGAGCCATCCTGTTCCTGTAAGTGAGACTTAACGTGTTGCCACAGTTCCTCCTGCCTGCTTCTGTTTATTCATCTTCTGAAATATTTCATAATCAGCCCTGTTAGTTGCCTCCTGGTTCGGAGAATTTGTGATTTTTTTTAAGTCTGACGGTGTGGATCAGCTTTCAGCTTATAATAACTCTGGCTCTGTGCTCCGTAGCCTCTTCCTGTTGAGACTCCCATTGTTTTAATGGACTGGGAAGGATAGGAAGATTGAGTCTGCTTCATGTGTGTTTTTAGAGTACAGGGAAAAAAGAGAGAGACTGAAGCAGAAAATACAAGCAGAAAAGAATTGTTCGAAATGTTAAAGGTCCATTTGTAGACACAATGCCGGCTTAATGTGTTTTTAATTTCAGCTGAGATGAGTTGAGTCGGTCTTCAATGATCTTGATTAGGTCCAGACAGAGAACACATTTAATGACATTATATTGTCTTTTTTTTTTTTATTATCTCTGTGAGCGTTGCAGCGATTACATCCTTTTAGATTTTTCCTCTCTGAGCTTCACTCTCAGGCTGTATGTCAGCGCTGCTGCAATTTAATTACAACACTGTGTAGAGGGAGGCGTGTATTAGAGCTCTGCTAACTCTAATAAACGAAAAATGAATGTTAACATCATGTAACATCTTTGTGTTTGACACTTCTACACAGCAACCTGAAAAAGGATACTAAAATCAGCTATATGAAAGTCACCGTTAGTTCACACACACACACACACACACACACACACACGCACAATCAGCCTCCTACAGTAAAGAGCAGATTGGAGTGGAAAGCCGTTGTGCCGCCTCCAGTTGAAAGCACTACAGTGATTCTGCTGCACATCAAAGGCAGCGTGGGCACACACACACACACACACACACACACACACACACTATATAGGATATATACAGTATAGTATATTTCTCATATGTGTGGGGTCAAGTTCTGATGACCGCGAAAGGCCACAGCTTATGATTCACATCACTTTCATAGTCGAATTGCGAGCCCTTATGACCTGCCTTCATGTGAATGCATTTGTGCTGCTACTTTTTATTTGAAATTCAAGCTTCTGTTTGTTTGAACATGGGGAAAATGTAATATGACATTTTTAATGATCTGGTTCAGATTCAAAATTCACAGTGTACAAGTGTATTATTTGTTAACGCAGAGTAGAGAAAACTAGCAAGTTGTTCTGAAGGAATAGTCGCGACGCCAAACAATCCTGTTAAGTAATGTGAGGAAGCATTTTAGATTTGATGCCACAGCTGTAAGTAGTCCTCCAAACCATACGACAATATCATATATAGAGGTAATTTATTCCTGCCCTCCAATACGACCCACAGGACCTGAGAATGTAACGGTCGCCGTTTTAAACACGCCGTCAACGTTGTGATACGGTCACAGTTTGGTTGTTAAGGCACCAAAACTGCTTAGTTAAAGCTAGAGTGTGTAGTTTCTCTCACCCCAATGAGGAATTCTAAGTGATGACAACAAAACTGTCGGTGCGTCCACATGATACAAACTATCAATGACCGGGCACCGCCCCGTCCTCCACGCAGGCTAGTAGCCAAGGAGGACTAGGAGGATTAAAAAAAAAACATGATGGACTCTTCAGAGGACATAATCTTCACTCGGGCTTCTAGCTGGAAAGTCACCCGACGCCACAATCTCCTGAACATAGCCATACTGAGAAATCCAGAGAGAGTTGTGTGGAGCTGATAGTCTTAATTAGCTTTGTAGCAACTCATTTGGCGATGGCTTGAACGCTATATCAAAAAGTTACGCGCTAAAGCTTTAAGTTTACAAAAAGATCATGGTTTGGGTTAAAATCAGACGTTACTTCACTTCCGGGTTACGTAAAGCGCTCTTATACTTTTCACACATTATTCTCAGTAGTAACATTACTTCCTGCTTTGCTCCCGCCACAATTACTACGGCCACTAGAGTGCGCCACCACCGCTAACGTTAATGGAGAGCCGAAGTCACACCCCTTCCGGTGGACCTCATGGGACCTTAACTTAGAAAAAATATGAATGGTAGTGAACGGGGAGAGGCAAATTATTTGAATTGAATTGATCCCGTTTGAATTGAGCCATGTATGATGTTCGTCAATTTAAAAGATAATTTTCAACCGAATAAAGGATCAGTTAGCCGTAGGTTTGTCGTAGTACCTCTTAGTTTAGTGTGAAACCGGGGTGAACTACATCTCTCGTCTTACACAATTTACGTCACCTAGCTTGATGCTCAACTTGCTCGCTAGCTAGCTAGCTAGCTTAGCTCTGTTCCACAACACATGTAACGTCATCGTACCTGATGTGTTTTATCCAGTGAAGTGTTTTCAGCAGATAAGCAAAAGAACAAGCGAGCTCCTCTGCTCATTAGAGTAACGTTACATCCCCGGTACCATACACACAGACATCGTAGCTTCAGCGAGACGTCATTCCTGCGACATTTAAGTGTGTACTCTTTGTAATTACGTATTTTCACAGTCTTATACAACGTTTAACAATAAACAGAGACTTTCTTCGGTTGAAAAATAATGTTTTAAATTGACGAACATCATATTTGTAATCCATGGCTCAATTCAAACAGGATCAAAAAATAATTGTTATTTCTCCATTGACTCTCGTTCATTTTTTCCGAAGTAGAAGGGCGGGACTTCGGCTCTCTATAGGAGTCATAATTGCTGCTTGAAAAACTACCTATGGGAGCATTTTTCGGTGGAGGGCAGTCTCAAAAAGCTCTCTACTGCAGGGTTATTCAATTCAAATTCAAACCTCATAATGATGAAATTGTGTCCCTACCCCTACGTCTATCAAATAAAGTCAACAACCTGCATTTCCACATCATTTCAACAATACGTATTTTCAATTTTCAAACTTGGATGCTTTTAAGATATAGTTCCATTGAACTTGTATGGGAAGCTTCCTCATTGCTGAGCTTATTCTGTACTGTTTTTCTTGAAAATGTTATAAAATGTTAAAGGACAGCCTGTTCTCTGTCTCTCTCTGTTCATGTTTCAGAGATGCAGAAGAGCTCATTGATTATGATCTCCACACTTGTGATTGGCTGATTAATCGAGTCCTCTTCAATCCCTCATTATTCCTCTCGTCTTTCATCCTGCTGCTGGCTGTTTGTTCTTCCTCTTCCCCTCCTACTCCTCTCTGCTTTTAACCTCCATGCTTCTACTCTCCTTCTTATCCTTTTTTTTTGTTTTCCTCTCTGTCTCCATCCTTTTTTCCTTTGTGCCATCTCTTCTTCCTTTTCCTCACTCCAGCATCTCCTTCTCTCCTATCATCTGCTTCTTTTTGGTCCTACTCTCATCCTTGTTCTATTTCCTCTCCTTCTCCCCTCTCTTCCACTTTTCTCCCCTATTTTCATGGATCTTTTCCTCGTTCATTCTTCTTCTCTTCCTCCTCTTCCATGCCCAGCTGCATACATGCTATGTGCACGCGCGCACACAAACACACACACACACACACACACACCGTTTTCTAGGTCATCGTGGCGTTATATGAATAATAAACAGCTGTCTTCTTTAAAGAGAATTATTTATAAAGGATCGAGGGAGACTCATCCATGCTCTCTCTCTCCCTCTCTCTCAATCTTAAATCCTCTTTTTCTTTCTCATCCATCCTTTTTACACCCGGTTCTCTTTACTATCTGTAATCTTTTTATTTCCTGACTTATAGGCTCCCTTTTTTCCATCTATAATCTGCCTTTCAAACCTTTCTTTTCCTGCCCTGCTTCCAGGATTTATTTTTTTCTATTAGTTTGTTGTGATGACTACTATAATAGTAGTAGTAGTAGTAGTAGTAGTAGTAGTAGTAGTAGTAGTAGTAGTCACTGTCATCAGCATAGACTTAAATATTGTTCATTGTGAGTCTCCTCAGATTTATCATTTTGATAGTGTGACATGACTCAATCTGTTCTTGCCTGTACTTCTGTTCTCATTGGCTTCATCAGTCACAGACCAAGCGTTCCAATTTAAAATCTGCATATAAACAAGTATGGTCCAAAATGTCCTTCACGAGTACCCCACCATGCATTTCACATCAATCAGAGGTGATTGCAGACACCACTGAAACTCACAGCTGTCATTATTTCCACCCTACAACTGGTACAGCTGGGGTCGGCAGTTTTCTGGAGAAGGCAAAAAAAAAAAAACGAATATTAAAACGCAGCCGTCCTCTTGCAGCTCTCTCCCCTCTTTGCCCTCAGCCCCTCCCTTCGTCTTTATTTCATTTCATTTGACAGGGACAGTGCATAATAATAAACATTTCTGTAAATATGCCAGATTTATCCAAAAGGCTAGTTTTCATCTGCAATCCCTGGCCAGATGTTACAGTAGGCTCCCTAAAAAGCAGATAAACAAAAACGAAAGGGGTTGAAACATTCATTTCTTTTTCTCTCCATCTCTGAAACGCTTTGCCGATATTGTGTTTTATTGGGTTTATTGTCGGACTCTCTTCTAGAAACTTTTTGAGAAGACCGTCTTTTTGTTTTTAGGGTTGCTTTGTAGTGTGAGCAGTTGTTGCCGATGCTGACACAGCAATAGTTTCTGCAGGATTTTCCACCAATGAATCAGGCTTCCACCATCTGAAGGGGTGGGCACTGCACGCATATCTGCATTTGTAGAACAGCCAATAGAAACACTGTCTCTCTCTCTGAAAAGGCCTGTGACTGGCCAAAGTCTCCCACCACGTCTACATTATATAATAACAGAGCCAAGAGGAGGTGCACAAGTCTAGATTTCTCTCAGACCAACTGAGTTACAACATGCTGAAAGATTATTATGGAGACTTTTTGCGTCAGTAACAAACGGCAAAGGCACCTGACTAAGCGTCACTTTTTGACGCGCTGAGAGTAAGAATGTGTTGACAAAACACCTAAATGACACAAGTAGATACATTTTCTCTGACCTTTTAGGAGATGCAGTCATTGAATTTTTTTTTTTTTGGGGGGGGTGGGCACAGGCTGTAAACACAACATCAATATGATCATGTGTTAGCAAACAGTTGCTTATTTACACATCCAGCAGTTACAGAAAAACGTTATCATTCATTTGGAGTCGTTTTTCTGACCAACTCATGAATGTAAGTCCAGTATTCACGCTTCGGTAACTCTACTTGAAGGTATCTACATAAGAGTGACATGACACTGTCATGACATATGAACTCTAACCCTAACCACAACCATAACTTGTCATGACAAAAACTGACACTTACTAAAAGAAGTGTTATGTCATAAATGTTTATGACTTGTTTATAATGTTTATGACACATTCACGACAGTGTCATGTCACTCTTATGTAGATACCTTCAAGTAAAGTGTAACCCACTCTTCTTTAAACTCTAGTTTGGTCTCCAGCTGATAATTGCTCCACTTTGTTCACCAGTCTACCAGTAAGTGCGAGAGAGAGAGAGAGAGAGAGAGAGAGAGATTTTGAAAGCAGAGTGACTCGGCAGAAACGGACGGGATTGAGGATTGAGGGAGGGGAGATGAGGTCAGCAGAAAGTCAGACGGTGCCCAGACTGACGCTTCAGGCTGAGTAAGGATGAGGTCATTTGGACTGGAAATGACCGCCACACACCCACACTAATACAACACAGAGACACATGGACGTCTACAACGGTGCATGCAGCTATAAAATATTTATATATATATATATATATATATATATATATATATATATATATATATATATATATATATATTTATATATTTGTCCATCTCTTGCACTTCCTGTCCTTTATGCTTTTTGTTGACGGAGGTGTGTTTGTACGTCCAATCAGCCGCTTGTTAAACCACATGCACATTTTATCTTTTATCTCTACATCTCTACACTCAACTTTATTGTCATTTATTTCTATAACACGTTGACATACTAGTGTGAAATATAAATGGAAGAAACGGCGGCAGCCTGGAAAGTTCAGGCATTCTTTTTAAAAATGGCTGATCCTGCTTAACCCTCGGAGGACCAAAGACGCACCGGCGAGTCCAAGCGATGTTTGACAACACTTCTAATTCAAAAGTGATATTACAAAATTTCTTTTTAGACATTCATTTACTATTTTATTCATATATTACACTAATTTTGTGAACCCAAGACATTTGTTAACTCGTTTCAAGCACCAAAACATTTGAGCGCGAGTATGTTTTCACAGGAGATTGGACAAATATTTCCGCTTTAGGGACAGATTATATCTTTATACATTGTTTTTCGGGCGTCACTATACAGAAAGCTGAGTTTGTTCTGAACAATTTGATGGGGATCAGGTAATGCAAATACCCTAAAAAGGAGTATTCAAGAAGATATCTTACAATGCCCTTAGAACATTAACATCAGAGGGTTAAAAGGACCCAGGACAATTATTCAGCAAGACTTTCAGAAGTGCACTCACACTTAAAGGTCCAATGTGTGGCAATTTCTCCCATCTAGCATTGAGATCATATATCAACTCTCTCACGCCACGCAGTTCAAAGTACGTATTAAAACTACGGGAAAAAGCCAAGATACCCATTAGCAGCATTAGCAGCACCTGTGAGTTCATCATGTGACAGCAAAAACACGAAAGGCGGAGCAGTATGTCCTGTATGTCCCTTACCGGCTAACGTATTTCAAGATGGAGCATGAATATGGAGCGTCTACCCCAGTTCATGGGAATGCAAATGCAACATTTCAAGCCAAAAGGAATACTTGGAATTGATGGTGGTGGTAAATATTCATGAAAAAGGACGTGTTTGTGAACGGGCAACACCGATTTTGATAATGAACAACTAAAAAACGTTACACGCTGGACCTTTAAATGACACGCAGAAACACTATATTTATATAAATGTATGCAATCATTGAGCGTTTGCGCTGATTGAGAGCTTGGTGAGGAGTTTTATACCTATTGCAGTTTTAAAAAAATATAATCTTCAATAATCGACAGTGCACCGCTCTCCAGTTTATAATCTCCTGTTTAAACCCTGATAGATTATAAAGGGCAATTTCTCTAACCTCAATCCCAGCACACGTTTAATATGTAGAAAAATTCATTTGGATTGCTGTCTCCTCCTGTTGGCTTCCCCAGCGTCTCCTGATTTGATGAAGTCTCGGTCAGCATTAGAGAGAACACCATGAATACCTTTTATTCATCCAGATCCAATATTTAATAGCTAAAGCACGGCCACATTTAAATCCTCTTTACCTCCACCCAACCCAGCAGATGGTCTATCATTTAAACTCATGCTTCGCGTCAAATGATTGTATCACACCCATGGAAATGTATTTAAAGATACAAAGTAACTCAATACATTTCTTTACTTTCTTTCTGTACTTAAGTGCAATTTTGAAATACCTGTACTACTTGAGTATTTTCATTTTATGGTACTTTACACACTACTACATTTAGGTTTTTCTAAGTATATTTTTCAGTAGTTCAGTGTTCTGGCTTTTTTATCTTTGCTATCTTATTTCATCTTATTTTTATCTTATTTATTATTTCTAGTATATTTCTTGTATTGTTTGTGTGTGAGTGAGTATATCCTTGGTAACTTGCTACTTGCTGCTTGTAACAGAGTAATAAAATGGGATTAATAAAGTCTATCTATCTATCTATCTATCTATCTATCTGACAGTTGAGTATGTTTTATTGACAATATTTACCTAGACCTTTTTTGTAATGGAGTATTTGTATTATTGTGGTATTGCTTCAATCTGACTATTTCCTGGACCCTCGCTGTCAACATGTGTATAAAATGGTGCACGAGACATCTTGGTTTATGTTTGAAAAGTGAGTGCTTTTAAGAGAGGGCATAGATAAGATTTTAAAAACCAATAATATAAGAGAAAGTATATCTTAGCCGAAATACAGTTGAGATGACAAGGTGAGGTGTCCTAAAACGGCCGCCGTACAGATGACAAACCCTTTAGGCAAGGCAGCTTTATTTTTTACAGCACATTGCAGCAACAAGGCAATTCAAAGTGCTCTATTCTGTTCTCAAGTGATTCAAAACAGTTAAAAACATTTGTTAAAGAGAATATTAAAACGGCTATATTAGAAGACAGGTATGAAATACAAGAATAAAAGTTACAGTGCAGTGTAAGAAATAAACAAAAGCATCAAAAAGAAAAGTCTTCAGCCTTGATATAAAATAACCGAGTAGACTTTGTAACAACCTTCAGGACAAACTTTACATTCCATGTTTACCTATCTAGTAATAAAGATGTAAAAGAGCTTCACAACTCATATATAGATGCTATGGTTACAGACTTGTTTTTGTTGTTGTTGTAATAAACTCATTCTAACTGGCAGGTTACAGGATTTTACAGCAGGAGGTCAAACAGTTTTAATCTGGAGGTGTCGGCTAAACTGTAATCTCTGTCGCCTTCGTTCAACCTCAGCCAAAGAGGTCAGAGGTGAACTCTATGTGTGAATGCATCATGATGTGTGTGGACATGTGAATATATGATTTCATATAATGCAGTGAGCGTATACCATGTGTGCCTGCATATATACTGGGGCTGTGAGTGTAATTGTGTCTGTTGTGCTGGAAAAAGGCATCGGTGGAGAAGTCACAGTGGTCACAACTGAGAGAGAGGTGTGTGTGTGTGTGTGTGTGTGTGTGTGTGTGTGTGTGTGTGTGTGTGTGTGTGTGTGTGTGTGTGTGTGTGGACTAGGGCTGCCTCCTCTTAGTCGATTAGTTGGCTAATCAGTTGTTTTGGTGTTAGTCGACTAGGATTTCTTTAGTTGATTGGTCACTTTTTATGCTTTTTTTTTTTAATGCTGAATGACTTATTTTCAAGACAATTATGAGCACATCTCTGGTAAACACAAGATTTAAAGTGGTGCTTTTGCATGATTCTTTGTGGAGAAACTACGCTTATCGATAGTAGTGTTAAAGTGCCCATATTATGCTCATTTTCAGGTTCATAATTGTATTTAGAGGTTGTACCAGAATAGGGTTGCATGGTTTAATTTTCAGAAAACACCATATTTTTGTTGCACTGCACATTGTTGCAGCTCTTCTTTTCACCCTGTGTGTTGAGCTCTCTGTTTTAGCTACAGAGTGAGACATCACACTTCTGTTCCATCTTTGTTGGGAGTTGCACATGCGCAGTAGCTAGGTAAGGACTACTAGCTAGAAGTTAGCGCTGCTAGCGGTTAGCCACCTCGTTCTCAATGGCAAAACACTGCTACAACACACACTAATTCACCCTAATCAAGAAAATAAATTGTATAGAATTACTTACATGTCCCTGTTCTGCAGGTATTCCACACAAAGTTGGAAGTGCGCCCTCGTTTAGAAGAAGTCTCCCGGCTAATCCTGCCTTGTAGTGGCTGAAGTTGGAGAAACAGCTAGCTGATGTGGTATTAGCTAAAGTGGTTAGCACACACCAAATGTTTCTTCCAATGATGTAGATGTCCCTGCAGATTTTGACCAGCTCACCCGGAAACTGAAGGCAGGATACATTCAGAAAACCGTATTTCACTCAAAACAGCATGGATGGATTATTTTTTTGAAGTTTGTATGTGTGTGGAAGCACCAGACACAATATAATACCCCAAATCCCAGAAAAAGGGATTTTTTTTCATAATATGGGCACTTTAAGGAAAAACTCATTTCACATATGTGATGAAGGTTTGGGAGTCTTAGGACTTACACAGAAGCATTTAATAAACACTCAATTATGGAGACAATTAAGCAGGGAGGACAGTATAACCATGATGTATTATTGTGCAGCGCTGTCTCTCAAGTTCCTGTCTTCCTGAAGGAGTATTTAAACTCATGCTGGAGGCGTTACGTTTAGCTAAACCTTCAAGGTAAACAAAGATATTGCAGGCGCCATAAACAAAGACGCTAAAGCATAGTTCAGCCTGTCTCTCTCTGGGAAGTATCCGATGATAAAGCCTAGTTTCAGCTGGCCCACTGACCTCCAAAAGGAGACAGTCCTGAGACAAAATATTTCCTTATTATGCAGCTGCCTAGATTCCCTGAATCTGTAGAGAGAGGAACATATTTATACATGAACAGTTTTGGTTATGAGAGACTGGCAGAATACTCTCGTCCCCTGACCTGTGACCCATGAATGACCTGATGTTGTCTGAGCTTTCCCTTTAGTCTCAGCATGGCACAACATGGCATTTCCGGAAATTCCACCACAAGTAGGGCTGGGTATCGTTAAAAAATGTTTTCGATACCTATAGCGATATCGATATCGTGACTTTGATACCGGTTCCTGAACAATACTTTTTTCAATACCAATTTTATAAAATCCATTTTAATAAAACGGTAATTACATTATGGCACAAATCTTTTTTTTTTCTTCCAGCTCCCTTACACCTATGTGACGCCTTTGTGACATGTAAATTTACAGCCAATCAGCAGTATTATTAGATCTTGGTACGAGCATGCTGCGTGCTTATAGGCTCACTGACCCTGATATGATTTACTTCTTACGGCTTGAAATTTGGCATTGAATGTGCCAGGAGGCCTTGACCACCTGCCACTTTGCTCATTTGAAAGCCATGATGTCTCTCTCTCTCTCTCTCTCATGGGTGGGCCAAATTCTCTGGGTGGGCAAAGCAGAGAAAGGGCAGGTAACCTTGCTCCTTATGACCTCATAAGGAGAAGATTCCAGATCGGCCCATCTGAGCTTTCATTTTCTCAAAGGCAGAGCAGGATACCCAGGGCTCGGTTTACACCTATCACCATTTCTAGCCACTGGGGGACCATAGACAGGCTAGGGGAAAGCATATTAATGTTAAAAAACCTCATAATGTGCAATTTTCATGCCATGGGACCTTTAATGTCAATGAATGTCCTGAGTGGTAAGAAAGTATGTTTGTTGAGGATCTGTGCGCTTTTCTACTACAGGCAGAGGTAGTTGCCACAGTCATTCATCAAATCAAGTAATCGGCTACACACACACACACACACACACACACACACACACACACACACACACACACATAAAGCAGCTCTATCAGTCATCCTAAAGGGGTTTGTAACCCTTGTGTCTGGTGACAATGGGAGTCACTTGTTCCGAGAATCGAACATTAGCAATCGCTATAAAAACTCTGCGTGCAGCTCATCAGTTTCATGCTCTGTAGCGTTAAATTGCATCGTTCCCTATCAAATCATATGAAATTTAATTCAACCGTCTCCATCAGGAAGCAGCTGGTTGTGTTATCTGATGTTAATCAGTTAATACGCAATCGCAGCAAAGAGAGTTGTGTGGCTGTGTTGTGTGTTAGCACCGCAGTGCTGGAAACACACTGAACCCAGATCAGCCTGAAGTAACACGAGTGTTGATATAGAAGAGATGGGATGGCATGAGAATGGGAAAGCACTTGGCAGCTCTTGTTCTGCGGCACTGAACACACTCATACAGTTGTTTTCTGTTTGAGAGGGATTATACTTCTACCTCTTGTTCATATACAGAGTGCACTTACTGTAAGTCGTACTGTAAATATCCCAACAACTCTCAGACAGATTGTGGTGATGTTTTTGTAGGGCTGCACACCATATTGCAATTTTATCAAAATCGCAATATATACTAGTTTAGTATGCAAATGGCAGGCGGGGCGCAATACATACATAACCTATATTTGTTAAAGGCAAAATGGTTGGTGAAACCAGTCTGAATTAAGTATAATGGTGCTGGTACAGATCCAAAATACCATTATACCATTATACCACCATTATAATGATTTAAAAAAAGTATTTGAATATTTCCCAATGAGAATAATGATATAAAAATGATCATTCCCTCCAATATCGTGAATCATATCGCGATATCATTAAAAAAAATTATCGTAATTTTCCTCGTATGGTGCAGCCCTAATGTTTTGTACTGACATTGATGATTCCCAGAGGATGAATGCTACAGACTTTGGGGCTCCTCTGACTTTTCATTTAGCGTCATCAGCTCAAAATTTCAATGTGTCCAATACTTTGGTTTATGATCAAATACCTGCAAAACTACATTCCCAGCTGCCCCGGGTGAACTTTGTGTTTTGTGCCAATGAGCAAATGTTAACGTGCTAACACGCTAAAGTATAATTGTGAACATGGTAAACATTATACCCACTGAAAAATGAGCATGTTAACATCGTCGTTCTAAGCATATGAGCATGCTAATGTTAGCGTTCAGCTCAAAGCAATGCAGTCTCACAGAGACGCATGAATAAATACTCCAAGTTATGTTGCTTGAAACATCGCTCAAATTATTAATGATTGTTTATTACTAATTGTTTCCGGCCCATTCAAAGTCCATATGGAAAGAAGTGAATCTGGAATATATTGCAGTTACCCTGACCTCTGCTTAAACAACTGTATCTCTGTTTTTTTTAACTGCCTTTTATAATAGGGCTGCTGGATTATGGAAAAAAAATCACAATGACTATTGAACACGATTACTCATTGACTTTTGGGAAGATGAACAGTGAAACAAATCAACGGTGAAATCACCTCGAACTGTGAAATTTCCCGTAATACTTTTCCTGTTTGAACGTTTTTTGAATTCCCCTTCAGAACAAAAGACAAAATAAGAGTTTACTCGCTAAACGTAATGCGCCAAACAGTCATTTTTCTCAATTACAGTACAGTGTTTTTGTGATCGCGATCAAAATTCTAGTCATTGCACAGCCCTGCTTTAAGCAGCGTTTATGAAGCTGAAACTTGATGCACTATCCCTCTCTCCTCCCTCTCTCTCTCTCTCTCTCTCTCTCTCTCTCTCTCTCTCTCTCTCTAACAGGGCCTTGTACACATATGAGGATGACAGCAATGATTTGACACTGGCATCATCAGGAGGTAAGTTTCTGCTGTTTCTTTTTTTGTCATCAATCCAGTCCATTAATTGAATATTTTTCCTCTCGCTGTTCTCATTCTTTTCATGCCTATACACTGTAAGTACATTAGCATTGTTGGGTGTGTGTGTGTGTGTGTGCATGTTTGAGTGTGTCTGCGTTTGTGTGGGTGTGTGTGAGTGTGTGTCTGTGTGTGTCTGCGTGTGCGTGCCTGTGTGTGCGTGTGTGCGTGTGCTTGTGTGTGTGTGTGGTTGTAACTCTGATGAGCTCTGCAGGTTCTGCTGTTGCTTCAGGGGGGAAATGATCACGTTGTCTGTCTCCTGATTGTTACCGAGCCATCAGAGAGCTGGATTCATTATTATTAGGGTTAATGGCGCGCGGCATGATCATTAGCATTTAATGAGACTCCTCCGTATGTGATGCACACACAGACAGTAGAAGAGGGTCTTCCTACTTTCTTCCTTTAATAATATCATTGCATCATGGTATGCGTGAATTAGCAAATAACCATGTGGACCAAACCTCACTGGAAGGACTGTCAAAATGAAATATTTCAGCCACATTTATCTTGTTTATCATATAATACAGTTATTATACTTAATGTTGTGACTCAGACTCACATATTTTCTCAATGTTTTAGAAAGCATGGCTGGGCATTTATACTCTGAAGCACACACAGTGGAAGGAAATCAAATAAAGATATTTATCTGAGCAGTTAGAGTGCAGAAATGTAAGCAAGATATTGTAAGTAAGGACACATGAATGTAACAAACGGAGGGATAAGATAATCCTTTATTAGTCCCACAGCGGGGAAATGTGCAGTGTTACAGCAGCAAAACCAAGAGACATCAGAAAAAAAAAATGCAAAATATAATTATAGGTATTTAAAAAAACAGTAAACGGAACAAAGAAAAAGCAGAGAAAAATATAATAAGTAAACAGACTGAAAGGTTGAATACACATTAATGCATGGAGAAAAAAATATAATGATTTCGTACAGTTATGTAAACATTATATATATATATATATATATATATATATATATATATATATATATATATATATATATATATATATATATATATATAGCACATGAGTGAGTTGTCAGTTTTTATGTACAGTCCATGTGGATCGGTTTTGGTTGTAAAGTCTGACAGCAGCAGGAAGGAAGGACCTGTGTGTAATTAGATACATTCCCGATTAAAGGGGCGCTATGTCTTTGCTCGCAGGTTTCTCTATAGAGCTCCACCTACAGCTTCAGAATAGATATTTGGCAGCTCCTTACTCGTGTCTGACTCCTCGCTCAGTCAGTCTGCCGTTTCGTCTTTCTCTGTTGCTCCGACAATGCTTTCCTAGCTTTCTGCTTCTTTTTTGCCGGCTCAGCCATGACGATAGTGTGAAAAACTCCATCGCTACCTTGTTCTTATAGCTAGCCAGTTCCTGAATGGGCGTGTATGTGTGCAGTGCCGTGAAGCAATTCGTTACATTGCTGAGACCTGATATCACGCCATACTTCCTGACGCTGAGGACGGCGGCTCGCTGGCCGAAAAGTTGCAAGGGTGGTTTGTCCGCTCGCAGGCGCTAGGGGGGAGCGAGACGACCACCATTCAACCTGAAAAAAGTCATATAACCATTCCAGTGACTTCGAAGCTGTTCAGTTAAGGTAAATTAAGCTAAAAAAACTGCATAGTTCCCCCTTTAAGTTCATGATTTATGCACAAACTGGAACTTAATAAATCATAAACAACATGATCCCATAGCGTTTTATGATACTGTTCTTAAACTTACTGTTAACTTACTGCATTGTAAGTAAACTGAATCTTCTGCATCAGCTCGCCGCACTGTTATAGTTGAGTCACCAACTGTCGAGTCCGGGTCATATCTCGAGTACCCAGCGTTTGAGTCCAAGTCCGAGTCAGCAAATAAGAGTCATGTTGGATCACTAGTCTAGAGAATAGCGACTCGAGTTGGACTCAAGTCCGAGTCCAGGACTGCCTACACATAAAAGTAGTGAGAAACTTCATCCAACTTCTGAGTCTTATTTCATGAATGCTTGAATCTCGAGTCCAAATGCAAGTTATCAGTGCATAAGTCCAAGTCGAGTCACGAGTTCAGAGAATAGCGACTCAAGTCGGACTCAAATCCAGGAGTCCAGGACTTGATTACTCAGTCACTGGCTCGCCGTTAGCGGAGCAAATAACTGGGAGGCCTGACTTGGACGTCCCAGTGGATTTCTGTCCTTCAGGTGTTTGTGTCCACTGTTTTTTTTTTTTTTACAGGTGATGTTTTATCAAAGAACCAGACATTGACCAATAGGGCTGCATTAAAATAATCAACTCTCCAAGTAAAATCGATCTTTGTTTGTGTGATCTGATTTTGATTAATAATATCCAGAAATCAATCTTTTAATCTTGGGCGTAATTTACGATTACAATAATCAAAATGGCCGGGGTAATGAAGTCAAACTGTTTTTAAATGCTGTGGCAAGTAAATATTTATTGTTCAGATGTGCATAATTCCTATTAAAAAAAATATCCTAAAACACGTGTAACGTTTTGAATCAGCAGAAAGTTTTGAACAATACAGGATATTGATTGATTGATTGAAATAATAATAATAATATATACATAAAAAAGACATTTTATGTCTGTTTCATGCAGAAAAGGCACAAATTGTTGCAGGAAAATTCGCCAGAATGCAGGAAATTGTGCAAGTGTTTGATGCTCAAAATGTCTTGATGGAACCAATGTATAACCCACCACAGACATTTTCTGCAAATCTCTTTTATATCTAAGCAACATTGGTATTGCAACTGAAATTTCTCTAACCTAATTGATAGTCTATTCGGAATTGTAATCTGGAGATTGTAATCTGGAGATTGTAATCTGGAGACCTTGTGAATCCAAATCAAATCGATTCGGGAAATAATTTGCGATACCCGGTCCTACTAACCAACCTCACGGAGACGCGCACACGGAAAGTACTGAGAGACAAAACTGACACTGGACCTGTCTCGTGGTTTTACTTTGACGCACTCTTTTAATGAGAACCACAGCTTACTCTGTGAGTCTAATTTAATCATCGACACAGAAGTCCTGAACACAAAAGGGCTGATCACATGAGAGGAATAAACTGCGAGCGTCTGCATCACTAATGCTGCAGAGCCGCGTGATAAAGCGACACTTCTGCCAGCAGCGGTCTTAGTTTCCTTCATGGCGGCATGCTTTTCCTCAGAGAGACATGAATATTTCAGAGGAAGCATAGTGAGTTCATCTGCGCTGTAAGCCTCAGAGAAATCTATCTGGCTCCTCACATCAGAACCAGTAGACCACATGTCTGTGTGGTGTTCACACATGTGTACGTAGACATCTTTGAGATATGGAGAACGGGATCATAATCTGAGGCTACATTTACCTTGCTACGTTTATGTTTTTTAAGCGGTGAGCCAAAAGCGATCTCCATGAACACTCTCCATGAAGTGTTTTCAGCTCCAGCAGAAGAACTAATCTCCGCTTTAAACTAACACGCCCAAACCAAAATATCTCATCAACATTCTCGTATACCGGGCAGATGCGTGTGCCGGGGTAAACAGGAGGCAGCATGTAGACCCCTGTTGCTGGTAGTTGCCATGATAACGTTAGTAGCTTAGTCTCAGAGAACGAGACGTCATGACCCAATCAGGCGAAACGTTGGCGTTAGTGGGCATTCACACCAAGCAAAGTGATCCGCCGATTTTCCGCAGAGTGATGCGGTGTGTGTGTGTGTGTGTGGGGGGGTGGCAATGAAACGGACTGTTTTCCGTCAGATTTCGATGTTTCCGACCGCACTTGAAGGCAGCTTATTTCACAGGGTGAGAGAGAGAGAATGAAAAGAAACAAGTGAGACATAGCGAGTGCTTTGTTGTTGCAGGAAACATTCAGCCATTACACAAACTCCCGGCCAGTTCCGTGCTTGTGTTTCGTTTTTTTACCCTCAGAGCGTTTTTAAACTTTCTTGTGGCAGCGATAGAGGCAGCGATGATTCCTGTTTCCTGTACGGGACTCTCACGACGCCTCAAACCATAGCTGAAAACACCAACAAGTCTGATCTCCGATTACATGATAGGCCATCGCAGCGTGACGTGGGGTTGCGTTTCTCTAAAAGTTGAGTTGGTCTCAACTTTTCGCCGCTGCCCCCACCGCAGCCTAAACGAGTTGCCCCCGTTAATAATGATTGGCGGATGCAGCCTGTCTGAACGCTGCCTTACATTACTGATCCATCTTTGCGACACGACTGAAGCATGGTGTCGCGACGTAATACATCTATGTTGGACGAACGCGTCACGTGGGTCTGGCTGCTCGAGAATTTCAACTGACTGTCATGGCGGCTCGTTGAGAATACGATCTCATATTTTACGAAAATAGTTCACCGAAACATGTGTCTGAAAACATTTTAAGCGAGAAATAGGCCATACAGTTGCTGAATCTGTCTTCATTTCAGATCGACAAAGGTTAGTTTGAAAGATTTTTGTCTACTTCTACTGGATAGTCGCGTCACGTTCAACGGATTAATTTGCATAAAGATAGGCACTAAAGAAAATAGTCCGTTCTGTCTCTGCGGTTGGAAGACTGTGTCCATAGCAACATAAACTCTGTAGCCTACTTAGCCTAACGTTACTTATAATTCACATTAAACTGCAACATGTCCGTTAATGGTTAAGTAACACAAGGTGAATGGGACTTCTTTGGGAATATTTATGTTGTCGTTTCTGTCCTCGTTCATCTTGTTTCCTTCTTCTTGCCATTACTATTATTATTACAATGTAAACATGGAAGGAGCATTTTAATGTTATATCTGGTCTAAAGACCCTTATATAGTCTACTCTAAGGCATTTCATCTGTCACAACACATTATATTTTATAAACCAATGTTTTTAATGTGAAATCTTAATCTGCAAAGTAACCACTAAGTATGGCTGTCAAATTAATATAATGGAGTAGGAATATAAAGGAGCCCAACGTGGAAAAATAGTCTATGAATTGTACAGTGTTTGACTAAATGTACTCCGTTTGATTTGATTTCTTGAGCCTGAACACGCAACAAAAGACCAGAAATCCCCTGAAAGTCCGGATCAGCACAGAACCACAGTTAGTTAATAAGACATCCTATTGGTTTTTCACAAATAAGTGATGCTAGAGTAACATAATACATTTGGGCCTAAACGGTGATTACTCTTGAGTCTGATTCACTTTAAATGTTTTTTTTTTCGCAATTCCCCCTAATGTGAGCCCCAATGTTCCCAGACTGGATTTAGTTATGTTTAATGATTGTTTCTCACTACGTGTGCAGATTCAGAGGTTGCAGGTTCAAAACAACAGCACATTTTAGAGGATTGTGCAGAGTTACATTAGATGCTCTCTGATTGCTTTCTTTCATACGTTGATGAATGTGTTGATCTTGTGTGCGTGTGTGTGTCGATAACCGGTGCAGCCTCTCCCTGGTAGAGGACGTTACTGTATCCTCTTGTTCTGTGGTGCAGGAGGCGGTCTGGCAGAGATCACGCTGACCTTTGACAGTGCCAGGGTGATGTACGGCTTCTGCAGCCTGAAGGAGCCCACTGCCGCTCTGCCACGATACATCCTCATCAACTGGGTGAGTCGCCGGGTCAGAGAGGGGGAGGGAGAGGGGAGAGGGGAGAGGGGGGAGGGGCGGTGCATGTCGCAGGCAACACGCACGCATGCATGCACACACACGCACACACAAGCACACTCACTTTCCTCACTCCGACATCTCCTTTTCTTCTTTCATCGACTTCTTTTTTCCCCACTTTCATCCTTCTTACCATCCATCTGTTTCCTCTCCTTAACCCCCCCTGTCTCTCTTTCTTCCTTCCCTCTTTTCTTGGCTCTTTCCTCTTTTATTCAGCTCTCATCTTCCTTCCTCTCTTTCTCCTCTTACATGCCCAGCTGCGCGCACCCGTGCACCCACGCACGCATGTTAAGTGTCCACTTCAACCCCTCCCAGCAATCTCTCTTTGTAACACATTTTACGCACAAATGATAATCTATGATCCTCTGATCTGTGTTTGCATGGGGCTGTTAGCAGCACAGCAGCTGCAGGGACAACGTGGTGAAAAATGAATGGACTGGAAATTAAACAGAACAACTTTTGACAATATAACTAAACTAGTAATTTGACATATATTTATAATACTATTGGAATTAAGTTGATGTAACTAGACCCATAACCAGTGGTGTAGTCTACGTGATACGCAGGTATACGCAGTATACCCACTAAGAAAGCACCAAAATTTCCATAGACCCACTTAAAAATGCCCAATGACACTCAACAACATAGTTTCCATGATATTTTTGATATATTTTGAATTGTCATCTGTGTTTTCCTTCTTCACATAGGCTAAATAAAGGTATTTCCACCGTAGATTGGTGCATAAAAGTGTATCCGAATACAGGAAATGAAGTTGTTGATGCTCCAAATTTCCCTTGGGGAGGACACCCTGACCCCCCACTATGATATGCCCCCCCTCCCCCAAATGCAGATTTTGGCCAATATACAGTACAGTATAACCACTACAATACATTTGACTACACCACGTAGTCAAATGTAATGTAATGTTAACATTACTTCTAAGCTTTACGTTTTCACAGTGCACTGTTTAAGGCATGTGTAGTTTTTAAAGTATTATTTTTCAAAGCCTTTGCACTTGTGTCCAACATGTGGGCGTGGCTAGGTGTCAAATTACCATATAACACAGTGAAACAGGTAGTAATCCGCCCCAAATGTATTATTCTTAGTTAGAGACCAGGCCTGAGGACATCTATAAGTCAATAATGAGTTATAGCCATAGCACCACCGTCTGGCAACAGCAAGTCAGCCTTATGGGACGAAGATTGTTTGATTAAGTCTAACTCTTGCGTGCAGTTTCCGACGGTCACGGAACTATGCGAGGTCCCGTTTCATTTTTTGTCCTTTTTTGCAGAAAACAAACATATTGCTGCTTGCTGTTTTTAATCAGCAGTTTTGAAGTCAGTTTTAGCAAATCCAATCGATATTTACATATCAAAAAGAAGTGAGGTACTGACAACGTCAGCTAAAGTTTTTTTGACACTATGATGGAACTAAACCTGACACTTTATAAGTCACAGTAATAACGACCTATTTGACACAATGTTCTAACATTCAGTAGCCTGGCTGACACCAGACCCTTCTCAGTTGTAACTGAGAGTGGGTCTGGGAAAGGTTCATTGACAGCTCATTTCCAAAGGGGCGTCACCGATGGACGCCGCTCAATGCCTCTGGGCGCAATGGATAGTCCTTCAACCAATCAGACCAACGATCTGGGTGACGCTGCGCTTCGGTGGCCGTCATGTTGAATGTAAACAAAAAGCTGCTCGCCGTCGCTGCGCTATCGTCGTCGCGCTATCGTCGTCGCGTAAAGCCCGCCTCAATGGTTGTGATTGGTGCCTCGATTTTGGGGACATTGGAAATGGGTTTAAATGGGCTCTTCACCAGACTGACTTGCAGAGCAAATCTCAAATTTGCCGGAAGTTCGTCAGGGTTTACCCAGGCTAAACATTCAGCAATTTTAGCCATGAAATGACCAACTTCTTCTCTGGGGACTACCAACGTTAACCTTCACAACCGCACTCCTGCTCTCCCTCTGACAGATTAGATAGAGTCTCAGCCAAAGGCGGGAGTCTAGCACAACCTCCTCCCATTGGCCAACACTCCGTTTCTTCTAACCTTTTCCTTGACTGGGTTACGGGTGCATAGCATCGGCGACAGCCCCCCTAAAAAGTGTCTAAAATTGCCAATGATCAGACGACAAAATGCAGAATGAGCAGCAACATTTTGCGTTAGACAGTCGCTGACTTGTTCATAATTTGGCTCAGGTTTGTCAGGTGTTCCTGACAGTTTAATGGATTTGTGTTTGGAGACATCTTTACACTGTATTATGTGGTGGTTTACGATACTGATACTAGTATCGGAAAAGCCTCTGATACTGCCTAAAATGCTGGTATCGGTATCAGAAAGTACTGGAGTTTATTCACCGATCCGATACCACGTAATTTAGCCCTGGAGAAAATCTACTTTAAAGTAGTTTATTTATGTTCTTTTTCCGTTATGACTCACTGTCACTGTTAAAACATAATAAAATATATGACACACTGGTATCAGATCGGTAGTCGGTATCGGCCGATTTGTTCAGGTATGGGAATCGGTATCGGGAAGCAAAACATGCTATCTCTCGGACCATCTCTAGTTTCAATAAGTCTTTACGCTGTATTATGTTTTTTCAATAAGGGAGCAGATGCAGACTTTCATGCTGTAATGAGTGTTACAGAGATTGAACTTTCCAGTTATAGGCCAAACGGAGAGGAAAAAAGTAGAGCTGCTGAGTCACCACAAGTGTAGTAGAGCCGCAGAAATTTGTCCACCAATTAATTCATGATGAAAAGGAAATGTAGCAGGAAGGAATGAATAATTTGTGATGTTGGAGCTCAAGAGTCTCCAACAGAGTTTGTTAATAGCATTTAAAACACAGTCTGAGTTCATCTGAGAGCCTAAAGATGAATGTTTTACTCTCGGAACCTGACAACAGCAGGAGCGCCCTGAGCGAGTGTGTCTGCATAAAGAGAGAGTGCAGAGAGAGAGGGTGAGAGGGTTTGAGAAAGAGAGGTAGAGTAGAAAGAAGAAGGGAAAATAGGAGGAGAGTGGTGCAATTAATCAACCTGTTCTCCTAGAAATCAAGTTTATATACTACTCATTTTTTTTGCCAATAACGTTTTGAGGGGAAACTTTAATATCTGTCTGGATTATGTTCACCATCTGTGTTTGTAACTTTTCTTGTACCGCATGCCAACAAATTTGCAACAACAAATACGTTTCAAAGGAAATGTAATGACATTATTTATAATTAATATATCTCAAAAAATAATTTGCAAATGTTGTTTACAGATTAAACCTTTTCCTAGCCCCATTCGATTTCTTTCTCTAAGGGAGGTGGGTGTGATTTTAACATCTTTTACATATAAATGATGCGCTCACTAAAAAGTTTCATCATTACGTTAATTAAAAACGCGATCTGGGTGGCATTACACTTCGCTCAAAACATATTTGCTGTTGCAAATTAGCAGAATATAAATGGGATTTTGTGACCGGGTGGAATGAAAAAACGGACAGAAAGAGATGGAGAGAACTGGTAATTGCTGTGAGAGGAGTCAGAGAGGACTCCATTATAATGTAACACAGCAACACTCACAGCCCAAAGAGCACCAGACCGTAGCAAACCGGGCCAAACCAGGCTGAAATGAGCCAGAAAATTGACGGAAATTGTCAAAAATGTACAGAAATACGCCAAAAATACATATAAAATTGCCGGAATGTACCACAAAGTCTTAAGTATATGTATGCTGCAAAAACCTTCTTTTTCTGCTTTCCCTTTTTCAATCAGACACGCAGGAACAGATAGATAAAGTGGTTAAATGTTGTTATTGAGAGATAAATTGCCATGAATTCAGATGAGATGAGGCCATTTTCCAAGTTTCTTTCTCTCTGTAATTGCTGCTCAATGTGTTTGTACTGTGTTAGTTTGAATGAGCTGTGATTAGTGAATGACATCCAGCCGGTTATAATACGAACACATTTCAATAACTGAACATGACCACAGCTGAACAAAAAGCCCTAATGAGACCAGAACTAGGGGAAAACTGTCCTGAAAAAAAAAAAACATCACAGAAAGCAGCAAAGGAACACATCCGCTGCCGTTAAATGTTAACTGGTGCCATGGATGGATTACTGAACAGGAATACCGGGCCCATAGGGTCAGGGGCTCTGACTCACAAAATGTGCTGAAAAACGACACAAAATGATTACAAAGAGATGCTAAATGTCCACAAACATACACAAAACGACTACAGACAACCCAAAATGACTACAAAGACACACAAAATGACTGAAAATAGATGCAAAATGAGTAAAAATGGGATGCAAAATGATTAAACATAGATGCAAAATTACTATAAAAAGATGCAAAATGACTGAAAGATACAAAATGACTACAAATATATGCAAAGTAACTAACAAAAGAGGCAAAATGACTACAAAGGGATGCAAAATGATTAAAACAGATGCCAAATCACTACAAAGGGATGCAAAATGATTAAAACAGATGCCAAATCACTACAAAGGGATGCAAAATGATTAAAACAGATGCCAAATCACTACAAAGGGATGCAAAATGATTAAAACAGATGCCAAATCACTACAAAGGGATGCAAAATGATTAAAACAGATGCCAAATCCCTACAAAGGGATGCAAAATGATCAAAAAGATTCCAAATGATTAAACAACTAAGGGTTGCAAAATTAGTTTGTTCCTATGTAGACAGGATGGGGACCTCTTACATGTCTGTGCCAGGGGCCCGATGTCTCAAAATCTGTCCATGACTGGTGATGTTGAACTTTTTTTGCATCTTTTTTTAAGGTCACCATCTCTCCTCTCTCTCTCTCTCTCTCTCTCGCTCTCTCTCTCTCTCTCTCTCTCTCTCTCTCTCTCTCTCTCTCTCTCTCTCTCTCTCTCTCTCTTTCAGGTGGGGGAAGATGTGCCGGACGCCAGGAAGTGTGCCTGTGCCAGCCACGTGGCCACCATCGCAGACTTCTTACAGGTCAGACCTACCACGGTACTTTAAATACTTTAAATACTTTAAATATCTTACAACAAGTATGCAAATGAGCTTTTATGTGTTTAAACATTTGTTTTATTTTCTTGTTTATTTATTTGGATCCTTATTAGCTTCTGCTGTAGCTCCGGAGGACCACATTGACTCTGGAAATAAATATATATATCAACATTAGTACAACCGTTAGAACAGTAAGGAATATGGGGCTGTTAACGCCGTCATCAACTTAGCTGCAGTTTAAGTTTTAAAGACAGGCTTAACCTGCGTTGCGTTGTCTTTAAACTTTTAAATGGTCTGAAGCCATCTGCTGTGTGCTGCTCCTGAACACCACTAGATGTCATCGCTTCTGCAGTTTCCTTAAACCTGCAGAACACCTGGTTTAACTGAGGTTTTCGGTCATAACGTTTAACTTCTCAAAGTTGAAATCTTTCATCATGTGTGATATTATGAAGGCAACGGTGTCGTAAGTATCCAACCCACACTTACATTTTTGAGAAAAAGAGAAAACTATATTTGAGCCAGCGCAGCGGATGTGAAGTGATTGTGTTTGTTTAGTCGTCCGATTCAGTGTCGTGTTTGCAATCAACTGTGGAAAAAGAAGCTACAGCACATTGACTCTGTAGGAGGATCAAGTGTGTGTGTGTGTGTGTGTGTGTGTGTGTGTGTGTGTGTGCGCGTGTGTGTGTGTGTTTTGAAGTGTCATTATTGTAAGTGGCAGTTCTCTCTCCCACACAGCCCTTTTTGGGATAGTACACCCACACCCACAAAAGTATTGACTACTACTACTATATTGCATCACATTTAGCTGATGCTTTTAATCCAAAGCAACATTCACACACCGGTGGCGCAGCATCGGGAACAATAGAAAAAAAATGGGGTAAAATCTAGTAAGACCCTTGCATTGAATAAAATGACAAGATGATATTAGAGTGGATTAATCGATGAAATGGCTTCATTGGCATGACCATCAGATACAGTATTGCCAAAGCACTGCATGAATACTGATATTAGTTTACATATATCGGTATGAAAAGGAATGAGGGTGAAAAAAAATACATGTAGGATGTGAACTGTAATACTTAACAATTCTGAAAACTGGCGCTCTTTTTTAAAAGTAAAGTAACTGCAGATTACTTTACTTTTTTTAAAACACTAGCGAAAACGTAACTTGGAAAGAATAACTAAACATAACAGAAGGTGTGTGTGCGTGCGTGCGTGCATGCGTGCGTGCATGCGTGCGTGCGTGCATGCGTGTGTGTGTGTGTGTATCTGTGTGTGTGTGTGATTTACAAAAACGGCAATATTACTAATAAGAAGATAATAATTAGAGGAGTCAAAACAATAATCCTAAATCAAATCCAATCTCTCTCTGCAGGGGGTGGAGGTCACCGTGAACGCCAGCAGTCTGGACGACATCGACCCGTCAGCCATCGGGCAGCGGCTGACCAACGGGACAGCGGTGGTGGCGAGTCCGGTCCTGAGCCGCCTGAAAACCCGAGAGGAAGAGCACAGAGACGTGGTACGAGGAGAGAGAAGAGTAGATAGTGTTTTTAGACCAGTCTGTAGTTCATGTGTGATTAGGTTTATTAAGAAAATGAAGGTAATCCAACTTAAATTATAGGTGGTGACAAGTAACCTGTACTTGTTTTAACTGTGTTGTATCATGTACAAGTGAGTTACCTTTACTAAGAAACAGAAGTTTATCTATCAAAAGTAATATCAGTAGTATTAATTAACTCCACTTGATTTTGGTGGGGTTTTTTTTAGCAATATTACAGCGTGCATTTTACTTTAAAAAAGCCAAGAAGTAAACACAACTTAAAAATGCCCAATGCAGCCACGTACCTCACTTTTTATGAGTAACAGCCCTTATTTCAAACAATAAAGAAAGTAAGACTTTCTTTTGCTTATACATAGTTTACTATTTTCTCTGGAAGAATTTATCCTTATCAAGTCCGGCTCCATTGTGATCAACTCACACACACACACACACACACACACACACACCACCAAAACAACAAATTTACACCCTTGTCTCCCTTAACACATTTTTATTCACTTCTAGTTCATGAGTCAGAATAAAAAGTCACAAAAGAGTAACAGAGCCGGACTTGCCATTAGTGTTTTTTAATGTTCGTTACGTTTAGCGGTAGACCAATTATTCGGGCCGATTAATGCCTGTTTGAGATAATCGCATCTGCGTTCACAAGGCAGGCCGATTAAAGGAACACGCCGACTTATTGGGAATTTAGCTTTTTCACCGTAACCCCGATTTAGACAAGTCGATACATACCCTTCTCATCTCCGTGCGTGATGTAACGCTGTCTGACGGCTCCATGGGGCATCAGGCCAGCACAGAACATGCAGGTGAATGGTTCCAGCAATCCTACTGCTCCGAATAAGTGACAAAATAACGCCAACATGTTCCTATTTACATGTTGTGATTTATAGAGTCACAGCGTGTACAAAAAACAACGTAACATGAGACACAGCCGTCTTCTAACCATAAACAAACCGGGAACTATATTCTCAGGCGGAAGAATATAGTACTTGGGCGGAGTGATATGCTCGCAGCAAGCCTGTCTGAGAATATAGTTCCCGGTTTGTTTACTTTTAGAAGATAGCTGTGTCTCATGTTACGTCGTTTTTTGTACACGCTGTGACTATACAAATCACAAATAGGAAAATGTTGGCGTTATTTTGTCACTTTTGTCACAATTTGGAGCAGCAGGCTAGTTGGAACCATTTACCTGCAGGATCTGTGCTAGGCTAAGCTAATGCTGGAACCGTCAGACAGCGTTACAGCACGCACGGAGATGAGAAGGGTATGTATTGACTTGTCTTACTCTGGGGGTTACGGTGAGTAAGATAAAGTCCCAATAAGTCGGCGTGTTCCTTTAACAAACTGCCTCATCCGTGTGACTGCTGTAGAACAAAGTCAGTGCTCCCCCTTCTGTCAATGTGAAAGTACTACGGGCGGACATCAGCGTCACCTTAGCAAGCCTTTAGTCTACAGCCACAACGTTTCATTTCCGGGATTGCTCCAGTGCTGCCGGAAATTCCACCGGATGACACTTACCTTCCTCTGTCTTTGTGTTGCCGTTCTAACCTCCGGTGGATTTCTGAGGACTATGGTTAACTGCTCCTCAGATCTCTGCAGGGTAAATCCAGACAGCTAGCTAGACTATCTATCCAATCTGAGTTTTCTGTTGCACAATTAAAACTACTTTTGAACGTACACATGTTGCACCAAAACAAGTTCCTTCCCGAGGCTATTTTGCAGAGGCAACGGGGCTCCGTCCGGTGCTTAGCACCGCCCAAGAGGATTGTGATTGGTTAAAAAAATAAACCAGAGCACGTCTTTCTCCCATCCCGGAATGCTGTGTGGACTAGCCAGACCCTCCTCCGCGGCGCTATGGAGGAAGGTCTGGCAATGCCAGACTATGTTGTGACTAATCTTTGTCTGTCTCTCTCCCCTGATGCAGGGCACGGTGTACGAGAAGACCAATGCAGAGGTGGAGATGAAGAAAATCAATAGAGAGGAGTTTTGGGAGCAGGCCAAGGTAGGTGTGGAAGAGGAAAGAAGGAGGAAGTGAGTGGGGTTAAAGGAAGGAAAGTGGAGGAAAAGATGAAGGGGAGGAAAGATACCTGAGTGAGACAAGGAAAGGGACAAGAAACTGTTTAATTCCAACGCATTCTGCATCTTGCAGATCATCCCCTCGGACTCTGAGGAACTCTAAAGTTATTTAGTTGCAGCCCGTGTGCATTTCCACTCATGTCTTCTTCTTGTTCTCTGTGCTTGCTGTGCAGCGCGAGGAGGAGGTGAGGAAGGAGGAGGAGAAGAAGAAGGCAGCGGAGGAGCGGCAGCGCTTCGAGGAGGAGCGTATGGAGCTGGAGAGGAAAGAGCAGGAGAGCCGCGAGCAGCGGTACCGCGAGAGGGAGAGGCAGATCGAGGAGCACAGGTGAGGAACGGATACACCCACACTCAACATCACACTCTGCATTTAAAAAAATCTATGTCAGGAGTAACATCTGTGAAGGATTCTTCTACAAAAAAATGGGGCCCTTCATACATTTGCAAACCGCAAATGGTAGCGCTAAGTCTCCATTATACACATGATTGTTTTTCATAATTGGCATATCGAGCACGAGCCGCAAACGTGTCAAAATTAGCAAGAGAGTTTGTTTTTTAATGGGAAAATGATTATGTTTGGAAACTAATTAGTGGTATTTGAAATTGTTAAGTTTATATTACTTATTTTATTTGTTTTTCATAAACTAGACTCTTGATGGACTCCCTTGCATATTGTTATATATATTGCTTTGGTAATGTGTTTTTTTTAATGGGCTATTAAATGATTGAAATTAAATCTCATTTTGCAGTTTTAGTAAATAAGGATGCTGACTGACCTTGTTTTCCAAAACCATTTTAAGATTAAGATGATCATGAAATTGATCTCACCAACCTTCTAAAGCTTAAGAGGTGTTTCCCAAAAGCATCATAACCCTCATAACGTGGCTGAGAGAGTCCCTAGGAACTGCAGGAATTTTTTTTTCTTTTTTAGTTAATTTGCATGTCTAATACTTTTCTCATGAACACTGATGTAGTCTATATCCTTGACGTTCCACTTCCGGGATTGCTCCGATGCCGCAGGAAATTCCGCCAGATGATGACAAATTGTTGTTTTTGTTTGACAAAACTCCTACTCAAAAAGCGATATTACAAAATTATTTTTTTATTTATTTATTTACTATTTTAATCATATATAAGCTAAGACTTTGGTAAACTCATTCCACGCACCGAAACAATTCGTAGAACACATCATAAGTTAAGCTTGATTTTCTAAAGAGATTTGAGGAATTTCATGAAGCCAACTTCAACGCCAAATTATCTCTTTACACATTGCTCTAGAAAAAAATGTGGGCGTCACTATACGGAAAGCTGAGTTTGTTCTGAACATTTTGATATGTAACACCTTAAAAAGGTAAATTTAAGAATATGTGTGAAAATGCCCTTAGACCTCAGAGGGTTAACCTCCAAGACTGATCGTTATCGGAAAACGTGGCACTGGTTTTGGGTTTGACACAGGTCTCAGGAGTGTATATTATTATCTGATCTGTGTGTTTGTGTGTGTGTGCGAACAGGAAGAAGTTGCAGGAAGAGGAAGAGGCCAAAGAGAGGTTGCGGAACCAGACCACCATTGTAAGTCTCTGTTGTTTTTAAATCTGCGATTATGACTCCGCTGGTTATTCATCATTCATTGTGGTGAAACATTCAGTGTCCGGAACTATTCGAGTTAGATTGCAACATCATATATAGCTCATCCACCTTTACCAGCACAAATAAACACTTCTGATTTACCACATATCTGCATTCATATCCCGAGCTTTTATTTATTATTATAAAACACTTTCATTCAAATTATTAAAATGATCCTTCTTATATTCGTAGTATGTGAAAGGCCTCACTCCTGGAGACTCCCTTCTTCGTGTTGGACGTGTTAAGGCTTTTTGTTCCCGTTTCTGCTCCCTCAGCCCATCAAAGCCTACCTTGCCTTCCCAAAAAAAAACGTGAAGACGCGGTTTGCACGCCTCTGGTTTTTATCACGCTGCGCCACAAAATATTAAATCAATTTATCTGAGAGTAGGGTTTGTTTTTGAAGGGAGTGTTAATGTGCTGTGTGTGCGTTACAAAATATTAAAGTCTGACAGTGACAGAGTATTCTTCATCCATCAGTGGAGTGTGTGCGCGCGCGTCTGTGTGTGCGTGTGTGGTTTATTATTCTCATCTTGCGATCAGCTGCCTGCTGCATCGTAGCCCAGCTGTGATATTTCAGCTATATTTGAATGTCTGTCCTCAAGGTGAGTTCATACAGGCACAGCGGTTCGATTGCCTTGCTTAAGGGGCTTCAGGCGTTGTTTGTTAATGATTGGGCTGCTTCCCCAAATAATAACACCCCCGAGGAATCCTAATCATAACTTCTAGTGGCGCTGCAATAAGAGAGCAGACATTTGAAATTGAAAACGCCACTTTTGTTTCTCGTTTGTCCAAAGAATTAGATTCATACGCAACTATTTGCATTAGCTAAATGTCAATCTACTTAATGGGTGAGATATAATACAGTGTAAAAAAAGGTTTTAAAATTTCATGTTGTGTCAACATAAAAATATTTTTGTCCAAGGGACTTGAAACATTGCGTTCTTCCGACTATTATAATTTCAAGTTGCTAGTTGTTATTAGTTGTTATAAAACTTGGGAATAAGTTAGAGGGACAAATTATTTTTCACAAAAATATTATAATAATAATTAAAGACATTGCAACATAAATTGATGCAGAAAAGGCATACATTGTTGTATAGAAATTCACCTGAATGCAGGAAATTAAGTGTTTGACGCTCAAAACCTTCTGGGGCAGGACCCCAAGAGCCCCCCACCCCCTTTCTTTTTTTAACAATATGTCCCCCTCATGTTGAAACAAAACCTACGCCGTGCCCTCAACTATTATAATTAGGTTGGCAGCACAATCCAGAAAGAGTTCTTAAAACTCCAAATAATCAATGCAACTTGTTCACTCATTATTTTAAGTTCATACAACTAAGCACTTTTTACAGTGTACTCATTAAAGAAACGTTTTGATGCTTCTTTTAACAGGGAACATTACTTGAAAGTCTGGATTTTTCCCCCACTTTTCCCAGCTTTAGGTTTGAATCCTCGAAAAACTGTTTTGCAGCTAGGTTTTTTTTTTCTTCTTTTACATCTTTATTTGTATTCTTCTTCTCTGCAGGCAGCAGAGCTGAGCATCGACGATCTGAACCTGGATAAGAAAGAGACTGAGGTGGAGGTGAGTACCTTTTTAAAAAAAAAAGTAGAATTCAAAGCGCCTCTGTCATTTTTCGGGAGGAACTTTACTCTTATGAAGGATTCCACTGTAGTCCTCAGTGAAGAAATCCTGCAGGATTAAGCTTATCAAAACATTTCACGAACCTTTGTGTATTTGCTCTTCCTTTTGCTTAACACCAAGCAGGTCTGAACAGTGTAATCCAGACTGCTGTATGGTCCATCTTTATCTGTGTGTGTTTCCAGGAGGCGAAGGCCATCATCGCTCAGCGGTCAGGAAACCCTCGGGAGTTTTTCAAGCAGAAAGAGAGAGCCATGACCATCAGCGTCGACACCTCACCCGTCTCCATCCACAGGACCGGTAAAACACGTTTAAACTCACCTAACCATTATCTTCTAGGATCACTCTGTTCTCGTGTAAAAACTGGAACACTGAACAAAACTGAACAAGAAACCGCACACAAGGTTTTTTTTGAAGAGCAGGCAACAGGTGAAAGAGTAGAGAGGACTGGAGTAATGAGGGAGACTCTTATAGTCTGAGGCTGTCATCCATGTGTTGTTTATACTGAGGTGTTGAACCAGGGGCATCAAACTCAGTATCACTAAGGGCCAAACTGGAACATGAGAATCACATCAAGGGCCAGACATGTATAGTTTATTGCTTTTATGTCATCGAAAAAGTCAAATATCTTTGACAGTGTTATTGCATGTCTCATATAGTCTTGTCACTTACAGTTTGGTCTCTAAAAATTCGGACAAAGTGTCAAAAACGTGGAAAAAAGCAACAGAAATACAGAAAAAAAAACATCAGAAGCACTGTAAAAAATGTTTAAAAAAATGCACCAACAAAAACTAGACCGGCAAAAATGTATTGTGAATGTAAATTGATACAGGTATAGGGGCCGGATCAAAATTAGCGAGGGGCCGGATTTGACCCACGGGCCTCGAGTTTGACACATAGGTATTAAACAGTTGTGTGAAACCTGGAAAATGCACCATTAACTAAACAAAAAGATCAATTTTAAAGTAGGAAAACTGCTTATCTTTCCATCCACACTCTTAAAAAAGGTTTAAAATCAGGACAGGAAAGGTTTTTTTCTGCCACAGCCTCCTAGGCAGTAAACAAACATGAGTTTTTACATCCTTTTCTACTCAAAAATTTAAGTTTTCTGTGGGGTTTTTAAGGTAAGGTTATTATTTTTCTTCCAACAAAGGTGGAAAGTACAGGCATGTCAAAGTTCTACTTGAGTTTTTCCATTCAAAGCTACTTTATACTTCTACACTACATTTCAGAGGGAAATGTTTTGATTTTACATTTATAGTTACTTTTTACATAAAAAAAAGGTACTACAGTAGTATACAAAGTTGAATTTGCGCTCCACGTTGACAACATACCCTCAAACATATCCGTAATTTAATGTTTAATAATAATATAGCACTGTGAAAGGAGCCATTCTGCATAGCATATTGATTACTTTAGTAGGTCCTTGGGGTTAGGGTTAGGGAGGCTTAGGGGTCAGGGAGGGTTAGGGGATTAGGGTTAAGAGGTTAGGGTTAAGGGGTTTGGGTTAGGGAGGGTTATGGGGTTAGGGTTAGAGGTTAGGGAGGGTAAGGCGTTAGGGTTAGGGAGGGTTAGGTGATGAGAAAGTTATCTCGATGATTCCCCCTGCTTTGTCCAACGACTGGGCGGTTTGGGGGTTAGGGTTAGGGGAGGTTTATGACATCTGAATCATATGTGTCAAATTAAACATGTCATTTATCACATCTCCTCAGCTGCTGCTTCCTTCGAACCAGACCTTAAATTTGTCATTTCTTTCAGACATGCTCATTCATCCCAAAAGGTTTTTGAAGAAGAATAATGACCGAGAGAAAAAAAAAAAATCTTAACGTTCACTTCTGGAATCACAACGTACTGTAAAGGAGCCGACACTGTACAACCACCAGACAATCTCTGTTGTCGCTGATGGTTGGCTGCTGTTGACCCTTTAAGCTTTTTTTGATGTTCTTTAATTTGAATTCACATTGTTGTATGTTTGTGTGCAGCGTTTAGTGTTTGTTGTGGCCCTGCTTCAAACAGAGAGTCAAAGTCTCAGTGGCAAGGATGTCATTTCCACTGGGGAACACAGTTTCATGATGGATTTTGTCTTAACTTTAATCCCTCCAGTGTGTTGTCTAAGAAGAGAGAAGTCCATTTATGTCACCTTTAATTAACCGTGCATTCAATAAGCTTTTCAGGCACTAAGTTCTAAGTCTTTTTGCCCCTCAGGCTATGTATAATCAGGCTACACATACAGTAAGTTCTGTATGCTACAAGTATCTCTATGCACCTTTGAAGTAGGTGATGTTGTGCCCGAAAACCCCACTCCACCTAAGCCTTCTTGAGTCTGTGTTTGGACCGACTTTAGCCCTGCGTGACAAAAAACAGAATTCACAACATTCTTTTTAAATGAGGCCACTGCCACGCAGAAAGTTCTGGCAGAAAACACACAGGGGCGTTCGCCAACAAAGGTGAACCGGGCTCAACTTTTGATGCAACGCAAAGTGATGTAATCCAGCAAGACGCTGCGTTGGCCAGTCAAATATGTGTAAGCGCATATTCCTGCTAGATAACTTTTTTAAAAAATATATATTTTTTTCTCCTACCTATCGTGCTATTTATCAGTCTACATAGTTGTGGTGTGAGTTGCCCAGTGTTGGAGATATCGCCCGTAGAGGTGTCCGCCTTCTCTCCAATATAGCAATGTCTCTTTCCAGAAATCATGACCCGGTCACTCAAGATAATCCAAACACGTGTTGGAACTATTTTCTTTCTACCGTATGCTTCACTCTGCACGGCGATACGGTTGGTGTGTGTTGTTCAGTAGAAAGAAAATAGTTTCTACACGAAACTGCCCACAACCAGGTCTGTGGATTATCTTGAGTAACCAATTCATGATTTCTGGAAAGAGTTTTTCAAATATTATTTTTGGCGCTTTGAGCTCAACAAGCCGAGTGCCACCTAGTTCTGTTAAATTGGAGAAAAGCCGATATCTCCAACACTGGGCAACTCACACCAAAACTATTTCCATTGAAAAATAGCACTACAGGTAAGAGGAAAAACATGCATTTTTGATTTAGGGGTCAACTGTACCTTTCAAGGTAAACAACAATAAAAAAATAAGTCATAGTAATAAAATATTTTAATTCAGGGCGGTTAAAGGTCTCAACGGCTACTACCCCTCTGATTGGTGGAGGTTGTTTTGTCGGAGAGGAAGGTCTGCAGAGTTTTTTCAGGGCTGAAATTATTTTGTATTTTTTGAGTTATAGTTAATATCAAAGAAAGATGCTGGAATTGAACATCGATCAAAGATAAGATAATAAAAGCCTAAATACACATTTATCTGTCATAATCAGGTCTCTGGCAGTGAAACTGAATATGATTCTAAGTAGGGTTGGGTACCGAAAACCGGTTCCACTATGGAACTATAACCAGTTCCTACGCAACCGGTAGGAATCGGACCGGATTAGAACGCAAATTTCTGTTCCTCATTTCGGTTCTACTTAAAGTGTCGACTGAAGTATTTTCCCTCTGTCGCTCCGAAACGGCCGTAAAAACATCACACTTTCTCTGTAGTGTACCGTTAGCTAGCTACCGTAAATGTAGGCTAGTTTTAAAATGCCATATTTTCCCTCTGGGCTCACCAAAACGAACGTAAAAGCATATTAACCATTCACTTCACGTGATTGCTAGTAAACATATTACACTTACTCTGCTAGTCTATTGTTAGCTAGCTAGCTTTTAGTGAATTTAAAATGCCTAAAGCGAAGCGGTCGAAAGTGTGGCTGTATTGCACAGCCAAGGATTCCAACATCGCAAAATGCAACAAATGTTTCAAAACGATTACGTGCAAAGGGGGTCTGGGGGAAGCACGTCGACACCGTCTGAGTTTTCTCCTGTGCAGGACATGCCATAAGTCAGGAGAGGTGTCATATATTGCCAGGGAAGGCAAATATGGTCATTTTTCTGCAAAAGAACTGCTAAAGTTTGAAGCTGGTTTAGTTAGCATACAAACTCAACATTTATTTGTTGAGTTGTTACTTGTTAATAGTGTAACTGTTATTTCTTGTTACATTTTTGTAGTTGTGTGTTAGGTGACTTAGGTTTACTTATTATATATTTAACCCTTGTGTTGACTTCATGTAATATTGACCAATTTTCAATTTTGGTTTTGTATCAGAAAATATGGGACGTAGAAATAAGCGCTGAAACTGTGTAGAAGAAAGATTTAACAATTTAAAACGTTGAAAAAAGCAAAAACAAACTGTGAAAAAATGGCGTCAAAAAACGTTGAAAAGTTTGACGGAAAGACAACACAAGAGTTAAGTACTTTATAACGTTAATATATTGTTAAATTGAAATAATTTTCAATTAAAAAAAAATAATTCTTTGATGTCATTTTTCAGTTTTTCAAGAATCGGTTTAGGAATTGGAATTGTTTTAAAAGTACGGGATCGGAATCGTAGAAATCCAAACGGTACCCTACCCTTATTCTAAGTAGGGTTGGTGCATTAAACATGGAGACATTATTTTGTGAAGCACGATAACCAAGTTCTTTATAATGTGTTATTCTCCAACAAGCAAAGAAGCAGGAGAGTCATGTCGTCCAAAAACCAACATTTATTCTGTTTTCAGTGACTCAAAATTATGTTTTCCTTTCTTGGGATTTATTATTCAGAAATATGAACTTGTTGGTTCAAAAGGAGCAGAAACAGAAGTTAGAGGATAAAAAGCAACAAACTCCGTCAGCATTTCTTTTCTGCCTATCTGCATGCTGTCTACACTCAGTTTGATTAAAGCCGCACTAACCACTTTTCTTTTTTTCTCTCTCTCTCTCTCTATCTTTCCTTCTTTTTTCTTTCTTTTTTCTGTCTCTTTTTTTCCCTTTCGGTTTTCTTCTTCCGCCTCTGCACTCATTTGTGTTCACCATCCTCATACCTTCTGTACTTCACTCACTTCTTTATGTATTTATTCATCCACTCCTCCACTCTTTGATTTCTTCATTTTGTGGAACAACTTTTTTTTTTCATTTCCTCTGGCACCTCTGGACATGTCTCTTTCTCTTCATGGGTTCCCACCTGTCTCTCTGCCTTTCCCACAATCCTCTCTGCTTTCTACTTTTTTTTTCCTACTGGGGGTGAACTTCTTGTGTCTTGACTCTGACTTCTCCTGTCTTCCTTGTACTGTCGCTCCCTCTCTTGCTTTTTGTCTTTGTCTTCCTGTCTCGTCCGTCTTCCCCACATATCTCTGTCCTGGTGCGTCGCTTCGTGTCCTTGTTACATATTTGTGTGTGTGTGTGTGTGTGTGTTTGTTTGACTCTTCTTGTCCTGGTGTGTGTGTGTGTGTGTGTGTGTGTGGCTGTGCGTCTTCCCGACCGCCAGGCCGCTTGGACAGCCCGTTCTTGAAGCAGCAGCACAGTCCCAGCAACCCCAGTCCGACTCCCCCACCCTGGGGCGCCTCGCCCCTCCGCACCCCGCCACACGCACGGACGCAGCCCGCCGCTGCCGCCGGTAGGTACAGCACATAACCGATAAACAGCAGAAGAAGAAGAAGGCAGATGGACACCAGCAGCTTGGTCGAATATCTCTCCCCACACACAAATCCCCTCCTCCAGAAAAGGAGGGCCTAAATAACAAAGGAAAAATGGAGGATGAAATGCATGTGAATTAAAAATGTGAGGGATTAAATAGTCTCCGAAGACACTGAGTCCATGCACACTAATATCCCATATATCGTATTCTGGTTTTGATCACGTTGACATCAAATTCAGTTCTTCTTCTTGTATACGTGAGTCTAACATTACCTTGGTTTCAGATAATGTTTCTTTGCCAAAACAAACATTTTTTTATCCTTTACATAACAAGATGTCTAGTGAAACCCTGATAGCGTGGGTTATGCTCATGATCAGATGTCATGAACAGGTGGCATTCATCTGGTTCAAACAATTATTAACAACCCATTAGTTCAGTTTAGAGAGTTTGACGAATCGAGTTTTCAAACCTCTCAGAAGGAGAAGAAAAGTGAGGGAAGACAATGTTCTTCCATGAGGCCCATTGTTTCTCAAAACCAGAATAACGTCTTATCCAGGTTTACCAAACCAGGATATGATGCTTCCGTGCAAAAACACGATCAGAAAACTCTAGTATATAGGATACTAGGATACTAGTGTGCAGGTAAAACTCCAAATACTCCACAGAGAGTCGATAAACATTAACACTTTGAATTTGGGACAAGAAAGCCTTCTGAAAAAGTCCTTTAAATGAAAAAGTGTTTGGATTAATCAGGAATTAGTGTGGCAGTGTATTTCAGCCGGAAATAGCAGAGCTGACTTCCTCCAAACTTCAACAGTATCATTGAAGAAAACAGAAACCAACGCGATATGTGAGGTTAGCTGCCAACAGGGATCAGCTGAGACGTTATTATTTAGATTACTTAAAGTATTTTGTTCCCAGTCTAAATCAACAAAACTAAACATTTCCAAAATATAAATAAAGACAGTAGCGAATAGATCATTTCTCTGACAAACACAGTTTGCCACATTTCTAAGTCCACATGCATTTTCATCATTTCAGTTTTCATTTTCGCACTCCACTCCACTTCTGCGCACCAACCCTCAAATCCCTCCCACCACCTCCCGCCGAATTCACCCCCTGACCCTGCCCTCCGTTCACCAACACTGAACGTCAACTTCCATCTCCCCCTGACTTCTTCACGTTACAAAAAGTAGCTTATTCTCATTTTTGAAATACTTTGAAGGATATTTCGTGTGATAGTTAAAAATGTTTTCTTGTCAACAAATCCCATGAACCCCAAACCATCGTGTATCTACTAAACTACACACACTGTAGTTTATTTTCACTCAGTCACACACACACACATACACACACACTGTCCTGCTGCCACTCACTAGAGCACACAAATGTGGATTAATCCACCGCTGAAAATAGTCCCCAACAAATGCCCTATTTTCTCCTGTTTGATAAAAACAGACCAGCTGTTATAGGAAATGACTGAAACCTTTTCTAAAAATAATACTATATACGTGTGAGGTGTTTCTAAAGAGGTTTGTTCTCGACGAATGAGCTTTGAGCTGAGAGCCACAGACAGGAAGTCAGAAAGTATCGGGAGACAGACTAACACACAATGGGTTTTGGTCCTAACATGGAATTTATTGACAATAAAAACATTACAAAATATTGCCAGCGTTATCCTTCAAGCACGGATATTTCGGCTTCTATCAATTTCAATTGTGCAGTAACAGTTTTTAGCATTTAGCAGTAGCTCCAAACACTAAAATCCTCATAAGGACGCGGTGGATGTGTGATTGTTAACATACAGGACTTTCAAGCCAGAGAGCGGAGTTCGCTGCCCGGGGAAAACTAAAGCCTTTCACCGAGGAAATATGTGTTCCTTGGGAGTGTTTTAATCCAAACCACGATCTTTTTCCTAATCTAGTCGTTTTGGTGCCTAATCTTAACTTTCGTCGCGGCAAAACACTCATATTTTGTGGACTAAATTTAACCGTAATGTCCTCCTAAACGACCGGCCGCGGTGCTTTGTACCCGGCTCAAAATCACCTATTTTCGGGTAACTGAACCACCAACGACCGCTGATACAACAGAGGTCTCTAGTCGGCGTCACGAAGCTCTGTAGTGGCTTAAACAACTAGCAACTGCCGCTCTGCGTCATCGAGCTCGTAACCAGACGGCGTCACATGACCAGTCTCCTAATTTTGTAGGATATCGTACGTTTTGGTGTGCATACATTTTTGTACGATATCATACGGATCCGTTCATGAGAATGCGTTGACCTACAGGACATTAAAAACACACCAGTTTTGAGCCGTAAACCTTTTGTTGTTGTTAATCAAGGTAGTCACTATCAAGCCTCAAACATCTCATCACCCACCTACCTTTTTAGGTCGTGCACTTGCAACCTTCCTTGCTAATGAGCTAATTGGCTAACACGCACACAAGCGTTTCACTGACTGCTAGTGAAATCTCCTTTATGGCTGTGAACCGTAAAGCTGTTTGTCGGTTTGTGTTGTAGATGTTGAGTCTGTCGCTCCCTCCAGTTTTTCATCCTTCAGATGTCGTCCAGTCAGCTGCTGGTGTTAAAAAAAGAAAAAAAAGAAATTGTGAATGTTTTTTTTTTTTCTTCTGTTTTCTAATTTTAAAACAGCAACAAGGTTGTTTTACTTCTCACAGGGAGAACAAGCTGTTGCTTTAACTACAGAATCTCACTGGTTTTCTATCACCTCCCTCCTCTTCTGATCCTCAATCTCATGCCTCTGATCCTGGATCTGCATCGCCTCCCTGCGCACACACACACACTCAAATACACACTGCTGCTTTAAATCCTGACCGACTGACCAAACCGTGAGTGTTTGTGTGCGAATGTGTGTATGTGACGTCGTCGAGCCGTCCGTCAGTCGCCACCGCTGTTTGTTGGCTTGTGACTGAATATGAATCTCTGTGGAATCTGTTTAAAGACCATTACAGTGATTATGTTTGATTTAGCCCATTAACTACACATATCAAACATCTGACATTATGTTGCTAGATTTACCTTTTCCTTTAAAAAAAAAACATCTAAGAGACCTCTGAGACTTAACTTTTTCTAAAAATGGTAACTTGACTTGGTTTCTTGGGTTTGAAGTGTTATAATATAATAATAATAATAATAATGTTCCAAATTCCCTAAATGCATTAACCAAAAAGAGTTTTCCAAACTGTTATTCTCACAACTGCCATACCAAAAAAAGATATACTTTAACAAAACATCAAGGCAACTAAATGTCTAAATGTTATTAGTTTAAGTGTCAGGTCACAAAAAGAATATTCTCACTGACCTTTTTGTTGTATCCGTCCATGCAGATCGTTTTTGTGTGCAGGATTTGAGACCTCTTCCTCCGAGATTTCGGCCTCCACATCAATACGATGCTGTGAGCTTCCCAAACAAAAGCCCATTCGTCTCCATTTTATCGGGGTGGAGGCAGAAATCTCAAAACCTGGACAAAAGAAACAAAGTATCTGCATAACTTACTAAAGTTAAGGTAGATAATGTGTTGTAGGTGAATCAAAACTTTAAAACAAGTGCTTTGGAAAGTGAACAGCATTATTGCAGTTACTGGGCAAAATCATTCAGACCGCCATTGTGATCTGCAGTGTGTGTTTTTGCATGCGTGTAGGTGCTGTAATGGCAGATATTATGCTGGGTGGGCCAAGAACCAGTTCATCTACAAAGGCTGTTCTCTGTAAAACCTTCCTTTTTCATATAAAAGGGTGTTTTCAATCTTCTAAACTGGTTTCTATTATCAGTAAAAGTTTGATTGTATTAAACACTTCTTCCAGCAATGAGCCTTGGTCCCTCAGAGCCTCTCGAGGCGTTTGGCCATGAAGTGAATTGGAGAACCCACCCAAGCAAGACCCCGCTGAGCTGGATGTGATTAGTCATTTCAACAGATCTCAGTCAGCCCTTTTTTTTTTTTACAATCAGAGTGACAATGTTGTTCTCCATCTGTGGTTTATTGTGTTTGTGTCCTCCGGGAAATCTCGTTTTGGTTTCTGAACAGGACGTATGACTCCAACAAGCATGAAATCATCGAAAACATCTGAGAGAAAGTGATGTTTTCATCGTGGAAGTGATTCTCTTGACTGTAAATGAAACTGTGTTGATGTTGGTCATAATGAGTTGTATTCCTGAATGTGTCAGCATTGTGACTGTGACTCGCCCACAGGGTGTCCATATGCATCAATGGCATTCTAATGATTGTTCAGAGGATATCTTATGGCTGTTTAATGACTTGCTAGATCATAGCGATTGTGTCTTGGGTTTTGGTGACAACTTTCCCTGAATATGCCACTGTCCTATTTACCAATATCAATTTGCGGTACTTTTTCTGTCTGTATGACATGTCCAGTGTGTGCTATAGATGATCAATTGACAAGGGTCACATAGCAATGCACCCTTGGCTTGTTGCACTTATGTCTTACACTGCAGTTCTGCATAAGACGGGGTTGCCACGTCTCAGATTTTTGCTTTCAGCCACAAATCTCATGCCAAATAAGACAAAGCAACAAAGCCACTCCTTGATGATTAAAAGTTTACAACCATGCGAGCGGCTCTGCAAGGCTGTACTTAGGCACAGCGGTTATTTATGCTGAATGCTAACATGCTGATGTTTGGCAGGTAAATTGTCAGCATTTGCTAATTAGCACTTAAGAGAAAATACAGCTGAGGCTGATGGAAATGCCATTAGTTTTGCAGATATTTGGTCATAAACCAATCATGGCGCATAGGTGAAAAGTCCGAGGATCACCAAAGTCTTTGGGATCTATCCTGAGGGGAACATGAATGACTCTACCAAATTTCATGGCAATCCATCCAATAGTTCTCGAGACATTTCACTCAAGCCCACAAATGTGAACCTCATGGTGGCGCTAGAAGAAAGGTCAGAGGATCACCAAAGTATTTATGATACATCCTCTGGGGACCATAACTGCCTGTACCAAAATGTGTGCCAATCCATTTTGTAGATCATGAAATATTTAACTGGATATGTAAAAAAAAGCATCGACCTGGTGGTGGCACTAAATGAAAAGTGAGGGGATCACCAAAGTCATTAAGATTCATCCTGGGCATGGGATATTTCTGGACCAAAGTTCATATAAATGAATCCTTTTGATGTATGTTGTGATATTTCAATCTGAATCAAAGTGGTGGACCGACAGATCTGCAGATTGACATTGCCGTACCTAGAGACCAGCTGCTAGCGTGGCTAAAAATAAAGCTAAAAAGTTCAAACAGACTACCGCTGCATACAGGATATCAAACTTCCATATTTTGGAAGATTGTTCCTCAAACATAATAGAGTGCAAAAGGGGGAGTTTTTCACTTTGCTCTACACAATGTCCGTCACAATAAAACTTTGAATGTGATTAAGGATTACGTCTGACAAAGCATGGTAATGTCTCCAACTTCAGTCCCATCCACGAAGAGTCTGATTGGCTCAGTGACCGTATCTGTCTGTTTGCTGGTCTTGTGATGGCAAAAGTGATGTGATTATTGTGATTTTGTGCAGTGTTGAACGTGTTGAAGTAACACAGGATGTGACCAGAGTATCAGCCTCTTATCGGCATCCTTTGATTCAGACTACTTTCAAAGAAGAAAACCCCTTTTAACCTAAGCAGACTTACTAAAAATAAATTGGCTGTCCATTATTCCCAAAATTCTGCAGTGTTTTGGCACAACAAACTGCAAAAAACACCGGTTCAGTTAAGCATTCTGTGTTACAGTAGATCAATACATCTGGTTCATGAGTGTAATTTTTATATCCGAGGATTTTTTCGCTTTGTACCTTTTTTCGATGTTGTTGTGCTATTCTTTCCCCACTAGGGGACGATGTCGATGAAGCAAGCACAGAGCACAACATGGCCGCGGTGTCACCCATTCCTAAAATAGTCACCACGTCCATCAAAGAGGACTTCTGCAGGGAGGAGGAGGAGGACTGCAGAGACGAGTGGGGTAAGAGTGAGAGTTGAAATATACTGAAATGCCGTTAAAACAAATGTTAGAAGTATCCTTCGACCAAATTTAATCCAGTTAACATTTAAACATTTTTTAACGCTCTGAGCCCTCAGGTATTTCTGAAAATGTATGGTCCGCCTGGTTTGTATAACAACCCTGTAGTGCACAGTCAATCTATAAACATATTTTTTTCAGGACAAACTGGGCTTTGTGCTGCAGTGATGTCACTTGAATGTACAAAAAAAGAAGTTATGGGACCATAAAGACAAATGAAAAAATAAAACTGAAATTGAATCCCACAGATACAGTATGTATTGATATCTCACACACAGCAATGCTACACACGCATTTTTGTTGTCTAACACAGTTCTCCTATGTCTTGGGAGTCATACAGTGAAAAAGTTAACATTATAACTAACACAGTGGACAAATTATTTACATTTCTTCAAAAAAAGTCCAGACGTTTTTGCCCTCATGACATTCACTTATGCCAATCCTCAAAACAGTAATGCCATATTTGTTGATATCACACATACAGCAATGCTACACCAGCATTTTTGTTGTCTAAAACAGTTACAAACTATGTCTTGGGAGTCATGATCCAGAAATATTACTGAAAGGTGCAGTAGGTAAGACTTATAAAACTAACTTTCTGTCATATTTGCTGAAAACTGACCCTATGTTCCAGTAGAACTACATGAAGCAGGTAATTTAAAAAAAATCCAGCTCCTCTGGCACCACCTACAGCCTGTAGTGTGATTTGCTAAAATCCACCGCTCCCTGTTCAGATGCACCAATCAGGGCCAGGTGGGGTGTCTCATTCTCCCTTGTGGGGGGAGGGGCTTAGGAGACCGTTTTGGGCTTTAGCGGAAAGGGGGAGGGACTGAGAAGTTGTCGATGTTCAAATTTTTTGTCTAAGTCCTGAATCTTCACCATCCCACCTACGGCACCTTTAATGTAACCCCTAACCCTAACCTAACCCTGACCCTAAACCTTGTCGTATGAAACAAACTCGGGCTCTGAGGGTTAATTAACCTGCACATCATCAAATCAATTGTTGACTGTGTTAAGAAAAATTCTCATTGAATTGGCGTATTGCTTGTTTTCTCCAGATTCGGTGCCGAAGCAGGAGCAGAAGGCGCCGGTCCAGGAGTCGGCCTCCTCCAAGCCCGTGCAGAGCGTGGCCCCGCAGGCCCGCGACTCCTCCGACTTCTCTGTGTGGGAGTCCGGGACGGACAGCCTGGTCAACCTGTGGGACAGTAGCTCCGGCCCTCCCTCTAACCCCTCCCAGACCTCCGGGTCCTCCGATCTGGTGGACCTGATGGGCGATGCTGCCCCGCCCAGCGCCTCCGCCACCAGCGCCAAGCCTCAGCCCCTCCTCAGCTTCGACGACATGGTGGACGGGACCTTCTGCTCGGCCACCGTCGCCGAGGACGACCCCGCCAGCCTTGTTGACGTGACAGGCCCTGACCAGATGACCCTCAGCTACCAGCATGCACTGCAGCATGCGTCCGCGGAGGGGAAGGAGCTGGATGATGTTCAGCTGCTGTTGACCAATGGCGAGACACTGCTGAAAGAAGGCACTCAGGTCAGACAGGTTAATAATTGCCCCTGCTGTGCATTCAAAAAAGAGTTTTCTCTTTTTTCTTTGTAAATAAGTTGTTTTCCTTCTCCTTCTGCCCGTCTGTCGGTTCTTACAGGCCAGTGAGGGCTATTTCAGCCAATCACAGGAGGAAGAATTTGGCCAACCAGAGGAGTCCTCAGCTAAACCTGCGCCAGTCTTTTATAACAAGCCACCAGGTGAGATACTTGTCTGAAAAGAAAATGACTATACATTATTAAATATTATAATGTAATAATCAACACCAGGGCTTTTTTTGTAACATACTGTATATATGAGTAATTATTTACCCCTGTTCTTTTAGTTTATGCAAACTCAACACTCCTCCATGTTTATCTGTTGTCCTGATAAATTCAGTATAATGTACATTTCTACTGTCATGTCTGCTGCACTCACTTAGGATGGTAAATAGACTTTTTTTATACACCGCTGCCTTTCTAGTCTTCCAACGACTCAGAGCCCTTTACACCACATGCCACATTTACCCATTCACATATTCATACAGCGATTGGAGAGGCTGCCAGTCTGCTCGTCAGTTTCTAATCATTCACACATGGGAGCTATTTGGGGTTCTGTGTCTTGCCCAAGATTCGGCACGCAGACTGGAAATGGAGCCAGGGATCCAACTGCCGATTTTTTGATTAGTGGACGACACTGGCTCTACCTCCTGAAACATATGCATAATGCAGCCACTCACTTATGGGTGTTTCTATTATTGCGTCCATCCCATTTATAGCCATGAGGGTAGGCTGAATATTAGAAAAACTTTTTCTCTATCATCTAAATCATGACATCAAAGTTATCTTTTACAGAATAAAATCAATGTGTGTGTGTGTGTGTGTGTGTGTGTGTGTGTGTGTGTGTGTGTGTGTGTGTTCTCAGAGATTGACATTACGTGCTGGGACACGGACCCCGTGGTCGACGATGACGATGACTAACCAGCCAATCAGAAACGACCACCGGACCAAGAGGAAGTAGGAAGTGCGCTTCATGAAGAAACTGATTTTTTTTTTTTTTTTCTAAAAAACAAAACGCCAACAAACAAACAAAAATAATAATAACAAATCTTGCATCAAAAGTACTTCTGTATTATCTTTTAGAGGAAAACAAAACAGTAGCCACCGAGAAAAAGTAAAAGGTATCGTTAAAGGCGGTTTAAAGGCTCGGTTATGGGTTTTTCTGTGTGTTTGTTATTTTATTTATTTGTTATTTTTTCTTTTTCTTTTTTTTTGCTATGCAGATGTAATAGCTGGGAGCTGGGAGGGACTTTCGTTTGTAAATGATTTATTACACATTAAGGTAGCGCACTGCTGCATATTAGACACAATGGAGCCCAGTGTGTGTCAGGCAGCCGACACACTTAGTTTGTAGTGCTTTAATAACACCCTATAAAACTAATACGGTGGATCATTACAGCTGCCATGTATATCTCTTCACTCTGTTTCTTTTCTTACCACTTTTTCACCTCCCTCCTTCCTTCTGCCTTCCTCCCAAAATATCCAGAAATATTCACCTCGGCAAGTCAGTTAATCTTGGATTTAGCCCTCGCTTTATTGGGGGAAAAAAAAGGTGAAACATTTAATTTATTCTGGTGTATCTCAACCTCTGTCACTTACAGCTGATGCGATCCTGAAGAAACCATATCCATTCTCAAGATGAAATTCCTGAAACAAGTCAAACTGTTTTTTAACCTTTTTTCGCTCCTTTTGTATGATTTTAAGACTGAATTCAAGATTAAATGGCTTGTAAATCTGTACGCTTTTTCGGTGCACTTTGATTTCTTCTTCTGCCTCCCCTGTAAATGAACTGCAGCTTCTCAATCAAACCCTTCCCTCTGGTTCCATAAAATTCATAATTTTTACCCCACGTATATATTTACACAAGCAAAAAAAATGATTTTTTTTGCATCTCACCTAGATGAATATACTGTAGATATTTTTCCAAGTGTTAACAGTTTTTTAGGAGAGTGTGGCTTTAAGGTAATGAACCTTTAGCTTGTGCACAGTAGGAAGAAAAACAATGACTCCTTTGTATGAGTCTTCAAAAGCTAAAAATGAGACTTTTTCACAAGGCCCTTTATAATGTGGGCAGTGGGCACAGATTGTGTTCAGAGTGTAGGAGGTTTGAGAGGCAGGACGCCCTGCCTTTTCTAATTTTAATCAGTTTAATGTTTATTTCTGGCAGTTAGGACTTACTGTCCCACTCGGGCATCCTGACATCCATGACAGAGGGAGGGTGGGATGAAATGGCTGGAAGCAAACACAACTTTTTTTTTTTAAATCTGCATGGAGAACCAGATGTTTACGATCTATCACATCACTACGGATTTGATTGTGTCAAGTGAGATGTCAAATCAAGTCCATTTTATTCATAGATCCCAAAAGTTTGTAGAGCGATCTCTTCACAGCCATTATCGACAGGAAGAACAATTACAGCAATCAATAACCATAAAATTCACAGTAGTGTCTGAATCCTTCCTCCACCACTGCTAGGGAATAAAAGTTCACATATCTTAGCCTTTTTGCTTTGACTTTGACCATCAGAGGGTAGTCGATATCGACGACGTTCCACTTCCAGGATTGCTCCGATGCCACCGGAAATTCCGCCGGATGTCCGTTTCCTTCCGCTTTCTTTGTGTTGTAATTCTAACCTCCGGTGAATTTGTGAGGACTATGGTTAACTGCTCCTCAGATCTCTGCAGGGTAAATCCAGACAGCTAGCTAGACCATCTGTCCAATCGGAGTTTTCTGTTGCACGACTAAAACAACTTTTGAACGTAGCACGTTCCACCGAAACAAGTTCCTTCCCGAGGCTATTTTGCAGCGGCACAGTAGCTCTCCGTCCGGCGCTTAGCACCGCCAGTGACGATCGTGATTGGTTTAAAGAAATGCCAATAAACCAGAGCACATTTTCCTCCCATTCTGGAATGCTGTGTGGACTAGCCAGACCCTCTTCCGCAACGCTGTGGAGGAAGGTCTGGCAATGCGAGACTAATCGGACTAATCACTTTATCATTTTACCTGGATCTGTATTTTCTCTTATGTAACCAGACCTATATAGCACATGAACGGGCTAAAGTCAAACGTGAATGTATGTAGCATTTCTGCAGCGTGAAGGTGAAGGAAATGAGGAGAACCAGAGGGGGGTGGGCACCGAGCTGATGAGCAGAAATGGAAGTCTAAGTAGACGATAAATTAGAAAACTTAAGAAGTAGCCCTGTGGGGGAAAAAAAGACAAAAAAAGGTGCTCAGCCAACATAACCGCATTTAAAAAGAAACTTTGCTGCATTTTAGTCAAGGTGGGAGCGATTCACCAACAGACAACAAATACCAGAACATTTCAGCGGTCCAACATGTGACAACTTTCCTCCAAGCAGCTTAAATCAAACACTAAAAGTAATCCTCTCTGACCCACGCCTGCTGCCCGACTGCTTTTGTTCTGTGCCAATGCAAAAAGTACCATATGTATTTTATTTTTTATTTTTTAATGATGCAATATTTAGTTGCCCTGGAAACTGGAGTGAGAGGTGGGGCGGGCCGAGACGTACGGGAGGTGTGTGTGTTTTTAATACCTGTCAAAAAGTGTGCTAGAATTGATTATCGGGACCTTTTTGAATATTAGCAACAACTGTGTTAGTCTTTTTTTGCTGTAAATTCCTGTAGAAAATAAAAAACTCCTAGGCAATAATAACACTGTGTGTGTGTGTGTGTGTGTGTGTGTGTGTGTGTGTGTGTGTGTGTGTGTTTAGAGCATCAGTATACTGTGTGTGTTCATCTGCAGATTATTTGGCTGGTTCAATCACAGAACAGCTGATCCTGGAGTATGGGATGACATGTCTCATTAAGTTTGTGTGAACAAATGTGTGTGTGTAAATGTGTAATCTGTAAATATAAAACCTATTTCACAATTACAAAAATAAGATTTGTAAACTCACAAAAATAATTTCCAAACCTAAAAACAGATCTGTAGATACACAAACAAGTTCCACAGATAAAAACATATACCTGTAAGTACATTACACACATTTACAAATAAAAATAAAAAACATTTGTGAACATCTTCCTAACATTTGTGAATCCAGTTTTTATGTGTGAATCGAAAAGGCATTTGTGGATCTCAATTTTACGCCTCAATTTGAAAGTTGCAAATGTTAGGAAGATGTTCACAAATGCTTTTCATTTATTTGTAATGTGTTATGCACTAACAGAACTTCTATTTGCAAGTTATTTTTGGGAGTTAACAAATCTTATTTTTGTATTTGTGGACTATGTTTTATATTTACAGATTACACATTTTGTCAGTCTGTTCACACAAACTTAATGAGAGATATCTAACTCCATACTTTGGTTCAGATGTTTTTGGGGAGCCGGTTTGATTTCATCCTTTGCATCCTGAATGATCAGGTGACGGGCAGAGGATGTGCTTACATCCAACATCATCTAAATTGTGTTAAATCTTTTAAAATGACACTCAATTAGTGAATAAATATCCATATTTAATATATATAATCAGTATATACAACTCAAAAATATTAAATTAACATAACTGAATAATTTTAAAAACTCACGTTGACTAAACTTAGAATGTATTAGTTTCTTGTTCAATCGTTTTAATTAACCATGACTCAACAACATCGTCATAAAACTCAAAATCCTTCACCTCCAAACTTAAAATATTTGTTGCTGATTGTCAATCTTGTCATATTAATGAAAAAATAAATTTACTAAACTCAAAAGAAGCTACTGGCACTCAGCAGTTTTAAGTAAGTAGAACTTAACATATTTTAAGTTAACAGTACTTTGGGGTTTACAGTGGAAAGTTTTGAAATTGGTGTGAGTGTGAGTTGTATGCCAATAGGAGAACAAAGAACCCTGAAACATGTCTGTTGTTCAGGGTCTCACAATCCCAGCACTGCTGCTGTTTAAAATGTTGAGCTAAAGAACGTTCCAGTAGTTTTAGTTTAAGTAAATAAAATGAGATGCAAATGTTTTCCTTTTCAGACAACTGTCATTAAAAGGTAAATATGGAACAATTATTTTCAAAATCACCACCAAGACAAACATCAGTGACATCAGCTCTGACGCATTTTGGTAAAGAAATGTTTTTAATTCCTATTTGGAAAAATAGTTTTCCTTCCATATTCACTTCAATACAGTCAGACGTCCTCTTTTCAGTGACATCTAATGGCCGTTGGGGGAACTTGAGTTTAAATCACTGGAACCACAACTTCCAAGGGTAAGCAAGGTGTGTTGTTATTTGTTGCTTCAACCCTTGTGTGGTCCTTCGGGTCCTGGTGACCCAAAGGACCACACAAGGGTTATGTACTTCCGTTTACTTTGTTGAGAATTGCTCTCTATACCCTGTCTCTTGTAAAGTAAGGAAGTAAAGTTTATTTCTAGAGCACATTTAAACACAGTTCAAGCTGACCAAAATGCTGTACAAATGAGCACTAAGGTGCTGTAGTAACCCTTGTTTTGACAACACAAGAGTAAATTGATTGCAGCGTGTAATTTATGTATTCACTTTTAAGGCATTTAACTGATATTTGAGAATGTCCTCCCAAGAAAAAGGACAGCATCAGATGTCAGCAAATGCCCAAAAACAGCATGTTTAAGTGACAAAGCTTGACAATCCATGTCTATCAGGAATAAAGGCGGAAGTCACATTCCCTAACATTAATCACATGGTTATTATTGTAAGCATGAAGATGAAGGTCTCTTAACCTTAACAAAGTGGTCATTTTAAACCACATTCCCCTTCCCTAAACCAAACCTTATCAATAGCTGTACAAGATGAGAACACAGTTTTATTTGTACAAAGTTATATTATGTTATAAAAACTAAGGAAGACAATACAAATATAGACACAATGAACATCATACAAACAACACACTTCTATACAAATGTCCCTAAACTAAATCATACACCAAAGAATTAAAATGTGTTTTAAGACAAGACTTAAAAGATCTTGGCAGTAGAGTAGGACCTAATATGAATGTCGCCATCGTCCTGACGAATGGGGCTGCAGATCATAAAACAAACTCTGTGTGTGTGTGTGTGTGTGTGTGTGTGTGTGTGTGTGTGTGTGTGTGTGTGTGTGTGTGTGTGTGTGTGTGTGTGTGTGTGTATATGTTGCATTTTGTCAATTTTATTTAATTTGGAGGACTCAGCTCAGGCAGACATCACAACTCCAAAAAGAAATCTGGCTGTATAATGTCAGAACAAATTTCTAGTTGAAATCCAAAACCTGTTCTTATTAAAAGGTTTCTTTTTTGTTTCTTTTTTAAAGAATACAGTTATTTAAAGTTAAACATGTTCACTGCAACCAAAATGAAGCAATTTGGATCAGAGGTATAAATCAAACCAGGGTGACCAGCACTTCTCAAACCTATTTTAGCAAAATAACATTAAAAGCTGAATGATCTGAAAATAAAGCCCTTAAAAATGCCAAAAAAAAAAAGAAATGTCAAAAAGATCCTGGACACCCATACAGGTGTTTTCAATTGCTCTGGCTGATTGGACCTCCCAGGACTGTGTGTGCGTGACTAGACTGATTGATTGATTGACATCATCTTGAGTCTCTTGTTAGCTTTGTTGCACCTGTTAGAGTAGGTAAAATGGCACCTTTACCATTCTTATTAGTAGTTTTTTATTAGTAGAATATTTAATAACTAAATACCCAGCAAAGTTCCAGCCCACCTTCAACTTGGGCAGAAGTCTGATCAGCCACAATAACTGAAATCACCTGTGTTGGTGGTCAGAGGCTTCCTTCCAAGAAAGGAAGTGTAGTTCATATCTACACCACTAGATGGGGCCATTGTATTTCCTTTCCACTGCTGGACTTCCTCTGCACTGCCACTCTGAGAGGATGTTTGTCCGGTCTTACAACCAAGAAAATGATCTCGTTCTAACAGACATCGTTATTAACTCGTGCAAAATTACTCAAATTACATCAAATTAACCCGTATGTTGAGTTCAGTAAGTAGGCCAATGAGAAACAGAAAAGTTGAAAAGGTGCATCCACATTACACAAGCCTTCCGTAATCGCGCATTCGCTCCCCCTCCTCTACGCAGTTGCTAGTAGCCAAGGAGGACGCGTGGGATTAAAAACACACAATGGACTCTTCAGAAGAGGTCATTATCTTCACTCAAATTTTTGCACGCGAAAGTCGCCGGACGACAACAGTCATACTGAGAAATCCAGAGAGAGTTGTGTGGAGCTGATAGTCTTAATTAGCTTTGTTGCTACTCATTAGGCAATGGTTTGAATGTAACGGACGTTCATTAATCTCAAAAAGTTACGTACTAAAGCTTTAACCCTTGTGTTGTCCTTCGGGTCCCAGTGACCCGAAGGACAACACAAGGGTTAAAAACAGAAATATATGGGCTATCCTTTGGGACAAGATTTTTTTGACTTGTCATAGTAGGAAAAGCACAGGTGTTACTAGTAATGCTAACGATGGCTCAGATCTGTCGGCCAGCATGCACAAGGAGCCTGGAATCAAAGCATGGCTCATTAATTAGATTATACACACCTGTGCCTTTCCTACTGGGACATGTCAAACTGTGTGCTGTGAAAAAGGCTGACTATCTGGATCACATCAAGCTGTGATGCATTGAAAGGAGTATATCTGAAACCACCTGTACTAATCTAACATATTGTTAACTGTGATTAGGCTGGCAGATGAAAATGAATAACAGAATTGTTTTTTTTTATCATGTCTGGCTGCTTACATGGCTCATCCGTTATAGGATTATTGAGACTCATTTTAACTAAACACTTTCCTACTGCTGACACAAAACAAAATAAGAATATAAAAAGTCCAAATATCAAATTTACAATTCAACAAAAAACAATTACAAGAAGGGTACATACATAAAGTTAACATTTCAATATAAAACCCTTTCAGACTAGAATAAATGATGGAAATAAACAGATTAGACAAAGGGAATACGCCTAAGGTTGTCCAATGAATCGGTTTGGCCACTGCCTTGTCTAGTCACTCATTACACTGATTACTGATTACACACGCATCAAAGCCCGAGAGGCTGCAGGTTTTCTTCTTGCTCATTTCACTCTTTACATCTTCTGTGAAACGAGCTGCTGTGGGGTTTGACAGGGGAAAACACCACTGTAGAAAAACATTGCTGTGGACTACCATTTGGTTTCACATTAAGACTACGTTTACACTACGTGTGTATGTATGTATGTATGTATGTATGTATGTATATATGTATATATATATATACAGAGGTGGGTAGTAACGAGTTACATTTACTCCGTTACATTTACTTGAGTAAGTTTTTGAAAAAATTATACTTCTAGGAGTAGTTTTAAATCACTATACTTTTTACTTTTACTTGAGTAGATTTGTGAAGAAGAAACTGTACTCTTACTCCGCTACATTAGGCTACAATGAGCTCGTTACTTTTCTTTTTACCTCTTTGGTATTCTACGAGTCATTGTTTTTATCCCCCCGCGTACGCCTCATTTTAATGTTTTATTTTGACAGAGAGAGAGAGACTTCCGCTAAAGCCTCTACCACGTGACTGGGTTTCACCCAATCAAACGTAGTTGTGCAGTCTCGTCACCTTCCTCAAACCTAGCAGCGGGATGGGTTAGCTTTTACAGTCGCAGCAAAACAAAAATGGCAATGTCAGAAACGTCACAGACGAGGAGGAACCGCGCCCTGTACTACGAAGCAAGATCAACATGCCCTGGATTTATTTCAGTTACCCGGCTTCACCTAACCTAACCACCGCGGTCCCGCATAAACTGTGTCATGACGGTGGTTATCAACTAGTTCAACCAACCCAGGGTTTCCCAATCCAGCGGCGCGTGTTCACATAAAAGAGGCGATGTTTGCACAACATGACCAACAATAGCCACATATTTTACATAAGAAGAGCAAACTATAATTCTACATAAATTTGAACACATACATGGTTTTACATGCAAAACGCAATACAGTCGCTGCTTCCTAAAACGGGAAGGAAAGCTGGCAAAAAAAAAGAAATTGCCGACGCTGTAGATGCGCACAACTCTTATCAATATCACTTCCCCACCAGTCAGGCACAATATCTGACCATAATTACACTTGTACTTTCCATCAACTGTCGTTGCTTTAGCCTTTTATTTCAGTTGCAACCCTGGCAGTGAGAGCGATCGTGAGAGCAAATAAAAAATATAAAAAACATAAAACCGCTGTGCGCATTACACACGGCAAATATACCCATCAGGGAATGTTAACGGGGCTGTCGGTCTCTAAATATTTTTTGTATGAGCACACCCCTCTCTTTTTTCTCTCCCCCTCTCTCCCCCTCTCTCTCTCCGCGCACCGAGCTCCACCTGATCTTCTAAGAACGGTGAAGCCATTATCAGTGGAGTATTGATTGGTCAGTAGGCGTGCTTTTACACCGGTTGATCTCTGCTCCCGACCAGGTTAGGCGTCCAGCATAAGTTACCACGGCGATTGAACCTGATAACAAGTGATCCACCTTTGTGAATGAAAGCATGTTTACCTTAGTAAAAGTACCAAACAGCAGCTACATTACCTTGTTCTAGTTCTGCCTGCAGAGTCTGGTAAAAAAAGTGTAAAGGTTTGGAAATTTGTGTTACTTGTGCTTATTTATTTTTTATGTATTATTATTTTATTGATATTATTTTTTAAGTACTTGAATTTACCTGGATTATTTTAATTTAAGCTATTTTATAATTAATGAATTAATTTAAATTAATTTAATTGATTGGATGAACTATAATTTGTCTAAATTTGATTATTTTGTATTTTTGTCCGTCTGATTGAATGCTTATGTTAAAAAATAAATCAGACGTTACTCAACAGTTACTCAGTACTTGAGTAGTTTTTTCACCAAGTACTTTTTTACTCTTACTCAAGTAATTATTTAGATGACTACTTTTTACTTTTACTTGAGTCATATTATTCTGAAGTAACAGTACTTTTACTTGAGTACAATTTTTTGGCTACTCTACCCACCTCTGTATATATATATATATATATATATATATATATATATATATATATATATATATATATATATATATATATATATATAGGCTCTTCAAGAGCATGCCAAAACCTGTAGGTGGCAGTGTAACGAGAAGCTCAAGCCCACGTTAGCCAATCAGAATCCTGAAAAACCTCTGTTTGTCTCAGTTTACATGCACACGTGCAAACAAAGTTTTCCAAAATCTCCACTCTGGCCGGAGTTTTTAGAAAGACTCGTTTTCAGAGGCGAATTCTCCATTTGCATGTAGGGCACAAATGAAGAGAAATATCTCTGTTTTTCAAAATAACCATGTACTTGTAAACCGGGCCTAAATGTTAGGTCTAGAGGGAGGATGACTTTAGAACAGGTGTCGGCAACCTTAGGCACGCGTGCCACCATGGGCACGCGGGAACCTTAACCAATGGCACGCTGGCCATATGTGTGCAAGAGAGTTATTGATGTGTTGAAATCATGGTTGAAATGCTGAAGCACTCTCTCATCCGCATGCCAAATTACAACGTTCACAGTTGCGTGACCTGTTATTTACGGTAGTTTGACTGACTCCTATCTCTGACTGGGAACAATACAAAGAGGATTACCAACGGCCAACGCTAAGGCAGATGAACTAACGCTAGTCTTGTTACTGTAAGTAGGCTACATTCAAACCTTTGTGAGTTAAAAGCCAATACTTATCAATGCACTCACCTGTGTAGACCGGCATAAACATGTAGAAAGCCATATTTCAATTTGCTCTGTCTGCTCAGTCCACTCTTGTCCACCGCGCTGTTTTACGCAAACACAGCTCTGCTCTGCAAATAGCACATTTTTACAAAACAAGCTAAAACAAAAGCTGTTGATTTGTAGTCTGTTTATCTTAGTTTTCAGGGAATCTTGAAATTTGGACAAATTCTTATAAACTGAAGCTGGCTGAATAAACCATCCTCTCCGCTGGAGTGTAAATATTAACGCATTATAATACCAAAACAAATACATGTGGCTACTTAATATGCACGTGAATGACGCAATCATTATGTTCGTGTTCTTCATTCTTGATAATGATGCTGGTTGTGTTATTGATATTTTTGCCATAGCATCGTTTCATTGAAAATGAGGCATACAGTACCTGCTTATCAGTCCTTTCATCTTTAAAGCTGGGATTTTCCACGTCAACTTTTGCTACAAGCTCTTCGACAGTGATATTTTTGTCAGCCCATTTTCCACCAATCAGGACGCTGCATACTAAAACCATAATCCATAATCATAATAATAATATACAATAATAATAATTACAAGGTCCTGATTATGATAAATAAATGTTATCAAGTGTTGCTATGGAATAAAATTACAGATTCCCTGGATATTACATTTTGATGTGATGTCATAATTAAACTTAATGTTGACATGGCACACTAATAAACAAGAAATTTTGAAAAGGGCATTTCATATCAAAAAGGTTGCCGACCCCTGCTTTAGAAAGTAAGGGGAAATCCCCAAATACTTGGATGAAAGTTGGCTTTACACCTGCGCTGCTGCTTTGCTGTATCTGAGACTCCCCTGAGAAACTCTGAATCTTTAACAGTGACTGGGAACCGTCAAATCCTCCTACCCTCTTAAATTGCTTCTGGTAGTATCCATAAATCTCTAACTACTGCACTACAAAGAGAAATAGGCCTACTTCAACCCTACTATTACAGCTGCAACAACTACAACTTCTCTCCACGTCACTCCCTAAAAAGAAACAACTTCTCCTTCTCCCCCTAAAACAATAACAACTTCTCCACCTTCACCCCCTAAAAGAAAGAACAACTTCACTATCACCCACTAAAAACAAGTTCACACCCTAAAACAAAAGCCATTTCTTCCCCATCACCCCAAAAACAAGAACAACTTCTCCCTGTCTCCCCCTAAAACAAGAAAAATATCCCCTGCCCATCATCCCCTGAAATGGGTACGACTTCTCCCCCGTCACCCCCTAAAACAAGGGCAACTTCTCCCTCCCACCCAGATATATTTCTTATTTTTTTCATTTTATTAACTTCCCTCTTTTTCCATCTGCTTTTTACACACACACACGCACAAAAACTGCAAGAGCTTTTGTGAAAAGTGCTGATGAATAGTACGTTATTAAAAGACTAAAACACCCTCTAAACCTGCCTGTGTGTTTTCCACTGTTCTCTTTTTTTGTGGGATTTGAGAACTTTCATTTTGAGTTGGGATATACAACGTAACTGATTCATTCCTATCATTTTTACCCCTTGAGTGGTCCTTGGGTCAAATTTCACCCTTTTTATATCAGAAATATGGGTTTCTTTCAACAAAATTGTCCCAAAATAACTTGGATCCATGGATGTATGTTGTATGGAACCACAACATTCTTCGCAGGCAAAATGAATGATTCCTTTCATTGACGTTTGGGTGTTTTATAAAATTTTATAGCATTTGGAAAAATGTTTTAAATGGTTTTAAAACAGTATCCTGACTAAACTATGATCCACTCAACATCCTCTGATCTTAAATATTAGTCAAAATAATTCATAATTTCTGCTTTTTAAAAACAAAAGAAAATAGGTATAAAGTAATTTTAAATAAAACATTGAAAAAAAACATAGAAAAAAGCGTCAAAAATGTCAGAAAGATTTATTTATTTTCAATTTTGACCCGATAGGCAAAATTGTGCCCACATGGGTGGCAGTGAAGGTCAGGGGCCTCGACGGACCAGACGCAGGCAGCAGACGCTGGCTCTGGGGACGTGGAACGTCACCTCTCTGTGGGGGAAGGAGCCGGAACTGGTGCGGGAGGTGGAGCGCTACCGGTTAGATCTACGCACAGTCTCGGTTCTGGAACCGTACTCCTGGATAGGGGTTGGACTCTTTTCTTCTCCGGAGTTGCTCAGGGTGTGCGGCGCCGGGCGGGTGTGGGGATACTAACAAGCCCCCGGCTGAGCGCCGCTACGTTGGAGTTTACCCCGGTGGACGAGAGGGTCGCCTCCCTACGCCTGCGGGTTGTGGGGGGGAAAACTCTGACTGTTGTTTGTGCATATGCACCAAACAGGAGTTCGGAGTATTCGGCCTTCTTGGAGACCTTGAGTGGAGTCCTGCATGGGGCGCCAGTGGGGGACTCCATTGTTCTGCTGGGGGACTTCAACGCGCACGTGGGCAATGATGGAGACACCTGGAGAGGCGTGATTGGGAGGAACGGCCTCCCTGATCTAAACCAGAGTGGTTGTTTGTTGTTGGACTTCTGTGCTAGTCATGGATTGTCTATAACGAACACCATGTTCGAACATAGGGATGCTCATAAGTGTACCTGGTACCAGAGCACCCTAGGCCGAAGGTCAATGATCGATTTTATAATTGTTTCATCTGATCTGAGGCCGTATGTTTTGGACACTCGGGTGAAGAGAGGGGCAGAGCTGTCAACCGATCACCATCTGGTGGTGAGTTGGGTCAGGGGGGGGGGGAAGACTCTGGACAGACCTGGTAAGCCCAAACGTGTAGTGCGGGTAAATTGGGAACGTCTGGAGGAGGCCCCTGTCCAACAGACTTTCAACTCGCACCTCCGGCGGAGCTTTTCGTGCATCCCTGTGGAGGCTGGGGGCATTGAACCCGAGTGGACAATGTTCAAAGTTTCCATTGCTGAAGCTGCGGCGAGGAGCTGTGGTCTTAGGGTCTTAGGTGCCTCAAGGGGCGGTAACCCACGAACACCGTGGTGGACACCGGTGGTCAGGGAAGCCGTCCGACTGAAGAAGGAGTCTTTCCGGGATATGTTATCCCAGAGGACTCCGGAGGCAGTTGCAGGGTACCGAAGGGCCCGAAGGGCTGCAGCCTCTGCCGTGAAAGAGGCAAAGCAGCGGGTGTGGGAGAAGTTTGGACAAGACATGGAGAAGGACTTTCGGTCGGCACCAAAGTGCTTCTGGACAAACTGTTCGCCACCTCAGGAGGGGGGAAGCGGGGAACCATCCAAGCTGTGTACAGTAAGGATGGTACACTGTTGACTTCAACTGAGGAGGTAATAGGGTGGTGGAAGGAGCACTTTGAGGAACTCCTGAATCCGACTAATACGCCCTCTATGTTAGAGGCAGAGCTGGAGGATGATGGGGGGATTGTCGTCGATTTCCCGGGCGGAAGTCACTGATGTAGTCAAACAACTCCACAGTGGCAAAGCCCCGGGGATTGATGAGATCCGTCCAGAAATGCTCAAGGCTCTGGGTGTCGAGGGGCTGTCCTGGTTGACACGTCTCTGCAACATTGCGTGGAAGTCTGGAACAGTGCCAAAGGAGTGGCAGACTGGTGTGGTGGTTCCCCTTTTTAAAAAGGGGGACCAGAGGGTGTGTGCCAATTACCGGGGTATCACACTTCTCAGCCTCCCTGGTAAAGTCTACTCCAAGGTGCTGGAAAGGAGGGTTCGGCCGATAGTCGAACCTCAGGTTGAGGAGGAACAATGCGGATTCCGTCCTGGTCGTGGAACAACGGATCAGCTCTTCACTCTCGCAAGGATCCTGGAGGGAGCCTGGGAGTATGCTAGGGCTGTAATGTCCCAGTCGACTAGTCGATTTATTGGTCGATACGTTCTGGCTCGACCAAAATTCTGATTGGTCGATTTTTTGCCGTGTTAATTTCATCAGGTGGAAAGCACTAATTGCTAATGGGGGTGTTTTCAGAGCACCCCTGTTTTACAAGTAAGTCTGTCTTCAGAAACACCCCCCTTGTTTTCACTTTTTTGGATTAGTCCAACCCACTGGAGACAGAAGAAAGTACTAGAAGGCATTCGATGCGATGCGAGTAAAAAACGCTCGTCTCCACGTGGTCCCTGACATGGTGTCATCAGCTTGTCCGCTTTCATTGGCCATAGCAGAGGCAAACCTGAACGGATTGGCTAATATGACCTACCAATGGAAAGCTTAGAAGCTAGGGAATAGGACGACGCCCACACCAAGCATGTAGGAAGCTGGGAACTGAAGCTATCGCCGATTGAAGTGCAGAACTGGAAAGCTGTTTCGCGTTTTTCCGTTGTGATTCGGCCAGAAATGTCAACATTGTGAGGCGAATATATCGTTTTGGAATATAACGGCTTGGATATTACATTTCCTTGGACTCTTGGGGATTTATGAAAATCAAGTTTTGGGCAAAATACCACTGTTTGGCTGAAAGGACAACAAAAACAGGTATGCATGCACTCTTAGCTCTAACGACCGGCTGCGCGGGCTACGAGTGAATTGTTTTATTTTCTGTTATTTTGTAACAGTTGTGTAACTGCTATAAATCATCTTACGCTTTGTATGTGGGCTTAAATTAATCATTAGAGGCTAAGCTTTCAATTGGTGTGTCGCATGGCTGTATATTTGGAAGATTTAATGCTTTAAAGTTATAAAAACGCTAATGGGTGGAAGTTTTATCGAGGTTACAGCGACGCCACAGTCACAAAGTGTCCCGCTGACGGGACGGTGATCCTGTAACTGGTTAAGAGTAAAAGCTTTAAGTTAATAGTCTATTCGTGTCTCAGCCGCGATGCTGAGCTCCTATGTTCTGCCGCTCTGTGTGAGGACACGCACACAGCGGCTGAAATGATAGTGTCTGTCAGTTATTATAACATATGACAAAAACAATTGTCTAAATTATGTTGCATATTTCTCAACAGTTATTGTGCTGATATCACTAGTTGACATAGTACTATTTTCGGAAATCATAGGCTATGATATTGCGCAGCTGCACGTGATGCAGCGCTATCAGAGCCGACAGACTCGAGGGGATTCATTTCAGTGCAAAATAATTAGGTCAAAAACGATTTAATATACTGCAAATAGCCTACTAGTTTTTATGTTTATTTATAATTAATTTAGGCTGACAAGGCTACCAAGTACTGGGCAGCTAATTAATCTAACACCCCCCCCCACGACTTTTAGTCGATTTTCAGTCGAAATTTCAGGACTTCAGTCGACCAAGATTTTCTTTGGTTGATTACAGCCCTAGAGTATGCCCAACCGGTCTACATGTGTTTTGTGGATTTGGAGAAGGCTTATGACCGGGTCCCCCGGGAGATACTGTGGGAGGTGCTGCGGGAGTATGGGGTGAGGGGGTCTCTACTCAGGGCCATCCAATCTCTGTACGACCAAAGTGAGAGCTGTGTCCGGGTTCTCGGCAGTAAGTCGGACTTGTTTCAGGTGAGGGTTGGCCTCCGCCAGGGCTGCGCTTTGTCACCAATCCTGTTTGTAATATTTATGGACAGGATATCGAGGCGTAGTCGGGGTGGGGGAGGGGTTGCAGTTCGGTGGGCTGGGGATCTCATCGCTGCTCTTTGCAGATGATGTGGTCCTGATGGCATCATCGGCCTGTGACCTTCAGCACTCACTGGATCGGTTCGCAGCCGAGTGTGAAGCGGTTGGGATAAGGATCAGCACCTCTAAATCGGAGGCCATGGTTCTCAGCAGGAAACCGATGGAATGCCTTCTCCAGGTAGGGAATGAGTCCTTACCCCAAGTGAAGGAGTTCAAGTACCTTGGGGTTTTGTTCGCGAGTGAGGGGACAATGGAGCGGGAGATTGGTCGGAGAATCGGCGCAGCGGATGCGGTATTACATTCCATCTATCGCACCGTTGTGACGAAAAGAGAGCTGAGCCAGAAGGCAAAACTCTCGATCTACCGGTCAGTTTTCATTCCTACCCTCACCTATGGTCATGAAGGCTGGGTCATGACCGAAAGAACGAGATCCAGGGTACAAGCGGCCGAAATGGGTTTCCTCAGGAGGGTGGCAGACGTCTCCCTTAGAGATAGGGTGAGAAGCTCAGTCATCCGTGAGGAGCTCAGAGTAGAGCCGCTGCTCCTTTGCGTTGAAAGGAGCCAGTTGAGGTGGTTCGGGCATCTGGTAAGGATGCCCCCTGGGCGCCTCCCTAGGGAGGTGTTCCAGGCACGTCCAGCTGGGAGGAGGCCTCGGGGAAGACCCAGGACTAGGTGGAGGGATTATATCTCCAACCTGGCCTGGGAACGCCTCGGGATCCTCCAGTCGGAGCTGGTTAATGTTGCTCGGGAAAGGGAAGTTTGGGGTCCCCTGCTGGAGCTGCTCCCCCCGCGACCCGACACCGGATAAGCGGACGAAGATGGATGGATGGATGGATGGATGGAAAACATAGAAAAAAGCGTCAAAAATGTCAGAAAGATTCATTTATTTTCAATTTTGACCCGATAGGAGAACTAGTTCATGGTCGACGGGAAGACAACACAAGGGTTACATCTGAAGCCCCTGACACACCAACCCGTCGGCAGAAAGGGCAGTCAGACTGATCAGTCGGCTCCCCGAGGTCCAAAAAGTGCCTCGGAACACACCAAAGCGACGCCGACTTGAGCGTACGTTCTGTGCGTGCGCGAGACGTAATACGTCTCCATAACAGCAGGAGGTACTAATCTGTATTGTCACCCAAAACATGGAAACCAGTAGCTGACGAATGCGTCACGTGGGCTTGGCTGCTCCCGGATTTTTTAACCGGGCATAATGGCAGCTTTCTTCGGAATACGATCTCATATTTTACGAAGATAGTTCACCGAAACGTGTTTCTGAAAACATTTTAAGAGAGAAATAGGCCGTGCAGTTGTTGAATCTGTCTTCATTTCAGATCGACCAAGGTCAGTTTAAAAGATTTTTGTCAGATTTTGAGAGGCTTAGTCACGCTCATCCCACTTGTCATTTCCAGGTTAGCACTCCACCAATCAGATTGGTCATTGAGTCCGATTGCCCGCCCTCCGACCCAGCAAGTCAGGTCGGCCAAAATGAAGGCCGACAGCTCCTCCGACGGACGACGGCACGGAACACACAGAACAGACTTGAGTCACTGACCTCGCCAGACTGTCCAACAGCTGATTATCTGGTTGGTGTGTCAGGGCCATTAGTCCACGTTCTTCATTCACACGGACTTCCAGCAGAGAGAAGAGAAACAGCATAAGAAGACATTTCTCTCGTTTCCAAGGTTCCATTCAGAGGCTTTGAGGGGAAGAGAAGCAGCGCCATTGACTTTGCTACAGTTGGATCAAGAATGTGAAACATTTAGACAGAGACAAGAACACAACGGCAACGTCTACTGTAGAAGAGTTAGACTTTCCCTCGGCTTTAAGAGAGCGTGCCAAAAATGTGAAACAAGTTAAAACTCAACTTCTTTCTCATGACTTTATAGCCTACTTTTAATTCGGTAGAGTATACATTTAAATTCAGCTTGTTTTCATATATAGCTCTTCCTTCTCCACTTTTTCTCTTCCTGTAAAGCATTTTGTAATTTTGTTAACAGGTGTTATATACCTTGTATGTTTCTGTGCTTATGTTTTTATGTGGCCATGTTTCATATTTGTTTAATAGCCCTTATAGGGACAGGCATTGTAAATTAGCAATAAAATGTCTATGTGGTAGCATAGACACATTTACTTATCTAGTTTAAGATATTGTAATGTAGTTAATATATTGTATGTAGCTTTTTTTTTAATGTCACCTCTTTAATTTCTTTATTGTATTTCTTATTTGTTTCATTCAAATAGTTCTGTTTCTCCGTGCCTGTGTTTGTCACAGTTTGTTCCTCTGTCCCTCCACTTTAGCCACATTACTCTATCCAGCCCTTCCATTGCCATTTTCTTTCCATCCCCCACATGTCCTCGGACTTTCCCTCCATTCCCAATCACCTGACTGCCACACCCACCTACACACCTGCTTCCACTTCCCTCATCTGCTCCGCCTAGCCTCCCCCGCCCACCCCCTCACCTGCATCACCTGCTTCACATTCCCTCTGATTAGACTCAGCTCTACAAATACCAGCCCTACCAGGTAAACCTGTATTTACCTCATGAAGGTCTAAGGACTGATTTTAACCCTCCTGTTGTCCTCGGGTTGAATTTGACCCGTTTTTAAGAAGTTTCTATATCAGAATTTTGGGTTTCTTTCAACCAAATTGTCAAAGAAATAATGATGCGGATGGTTCTATGCAAAGCTCTTGACAAGTAAAATAAATGATCAGTTGGGTGTTTTATTCAATTTTATATCATTTTGGGGAAAAAAATGAATAAAAGAACTTGTCAGAAAAAAACAAAGCAATGTCTTTGGAAAAAAATGACAAAAACGCTGTAAAAGCTTCAAAACATCAGGAAAGCGCCAGAAAAAAAAGATGGATAAAAAAGTTTTAATTTTAAATTTTCACCCAGAAAAACAAAAGGTTGTACGGTTGACAGGAAGACAACACAAGGGTTAATAAAGTTTATTGAAAGTAAATAGGGCAGTGTGCCCCTATGGACATTTCCTCCTACACACCTGTTCATTAGATATTAAAGTTGTGCATGAGCATTCACAGTCAAGATAACTTTTTTAAAATACCTGCACGCCAGATCACATTTTTTTTGGAGGGATGTTTGAAAAGCTTGCTGCCATCTTTATTTAGTGTATTGGAGCCATAAAACACAAATTTGGAACCAGAATAGATGCATGTCAAGTCAAACAGGCTGAAAAATTCGTAACTGTCTTCCATCCTTAACTGGTGCAGACTGTTGTTGAAAATGTAACTGTTCAGAATTGGCCGACTGCCCGGGCTCTGGTGTTGCTGCCTGCAACTTTCTTGAGAACGGCTCATCCAAACAGCTTCACACTCGGCACTGCGCTTCATTGGGTCCTGTTTCCTGGTCCTTTCGTACGGAGAGTGTAGCCCAAAATGCTTTACAACAAAGTGAGAAACCACAAACTAAATCATCATCAATTCATTCATCAAGCATGCACATTTCAGACACAAACAACAGAGGCCGCAAAATGTCAAGAACAGGTATGCCAAGAACAATGGAATATGTGAAAGACAAAAAAACAAAGGAAAGCAAGACATGTTAACTATGATAATAATTAAAAACTAAGAGTGACAATTAGTTAAAAGCTGAATAAATACGTTTTCAATTGTCGTTTAAAAATGTTTACGGAGCTCGCATCTCTTATATCCTTTGGTAAGAGTTCCAAAGTTTTGGTGCTTACTTAAAAAATATATTGTATTTATATACACAATACACGCATGCGTCCCCTAGCAATGCTAGAGTATACGCATCATTTGCTAACAGCTAGCTATTTGGGACTAGGCTAATTCCAGGAACAAAAGTGTTCATTCTGAAAGTTACATCGCTGATTATTGAAATGTTTGAGTTTGCAACAATGTAACATCTTCGGTATCTCTTTCTTTATCTGTTCTTAAATGTTCTGTAGCGAGCAACCGAGAGCGAGCTTTACCCAGCATGCTGTTTGGCGGTATATCTATTTACCGTAAGAACGATGAGCAAAAACTCAAACATTAGAAACAAGTGAAACTCCAACTTGTAATAGAAAAAACTATGAAAATATTGTTCATTGCTTCACAATGAAGAAAGGATGATTGGGGGTCAGGATTAAACAACACATTCTTTCTCCCACGCAGTTGTCCTTGGTGTCACCTTTTATTGCTCTGAGCAATCAGGACCCCTTTGCTTCACTTTTTAACGTTTAAGTGACACGCGGGACAAAAATGGGACACAAACCCCGGTATCCTGGGTACAAAATTTCTGTGTAGTTTAACCAGTGATGTAGTCAAGTCCACCGTTCTCGAGTCCAAGACCAGGACTAGTCAAGTCAAGGCCGAGTCCAAATGAGAGACCGTTAAGACCAAGATAGGAACTAAAGAATCCTCTTCAAGACCCCCGACTTACCTGTTCATAATGTGAGAGACAGTTTATCTTCTATTTTAATATAATTTTGCTTTTATTATTTGTAATGATTAAAAAGCATGTGTAGAGTAACACATTAGGCCACATTATTTACTTTAAGGATAAAACAGAAATGTTCTCATTCTTGAAGTTATTACTTGTCCTGAAGAATCCATAGTACAAAGTGCTTGTTGACATTGTGTCTGTGGCTAAAATGAAAATGATTGCAGCCTGATGATTTAAGGTACATGACGCAGCCAGGCGTATACCAGGAGAACAATGTCAATGCCCGTTCTAGATGGATTTTTTTTAAATTAAACAAATACCTGTTTTCTGAACAAGCTCGCGTCATTAATGGTTTTGTTGTGAAGGAGGAAGTTACTTTAGAGAAAAAGCATGACGCTGAAGGGCCATTGACCAAGCATCAGTAGGCCTATTTGATGAGTTGAGAGTGAGAGTGGCTTGAATTAAAAAGGTACAGAAATCATGTTTTATCTATCTATCTATCTTATGTAGCCAACATTAGTTCTCCAGTGGACCTGCTGCATGTTGGTGCCAGTCGCCAGTCGCCTGGAGATTTGTGACGCAGCTGGAACGAGAAAAGACCCTTGATTGGCTCATATCCTGCTGTGGGGCGATGATGTAACAGCAGACACTTTGATCAGAGGACAGCAGCGGGGGGGGGAGGCAGTTAATGCTCAGCCGTTGCCTTGGCGATGTGACATCCTGGGGGTCGGAGATTTTCTCTTTACTACATGTAAACATGGCTGAGCAGGTTGCCAGGCAACACATACTTTCACAGGTGCCATCCCAGGAGTCGGGAGAAAATCTCAGCGGTGTGTCGTCTTTTTTGGGGGGGTGGTTTCTGTCTGGTGGAAAAAATGTCATCCGGTGCCATCAGAAGGAGTCCCGCTGGGTGTCAAACCCTCGGATTGTTGCCAATGAAACTTGAAAACGTTGTCATCAATGTCTTGACCTTTATGAATAAATGAATGTGCTTTGTCAGCTATGAGGACAATACTTCACACCTCACACTTAGAATATAATACTCCCACAGACGTGATTAGAATATTTAAAGAAAGACATAATTCATGAATTGAAGCTACATGTCACGTACATTGAGGCTGCAGCTCAGTAGAAAAGATATAAATATTCAGTGCACTCCAACTGCTGTCAGGACAAAACCAACCGATTTTAAAGGCAAAAACTGTGTTCCTACTTTGCATTACAAAAGGAAACCGATACAGAAAATGAGCACCAATTAAAATACATTTTTTACTCTGCAAACTGGTTAACCTTCAGCTGGAAATGTAAAAGTTTAAACCTGTCAGTGAGGGCGGTCCGGTCCTGCACACAGATGGAAATGTAAGTTGTGTTAGAGATGATGTAGTCTGGATCAAAGGAAGTACATTTCGAGGGTTAAGGAGCTTGACGCACCACACCTTCCGCTCTCCCTGTGTGTTGCCGTTCTCAAACTCCCTTCGCTTCTGGAAATATAAAAAACAAATTTTGAGCTAGCAAGCTACATGCTGAAAATGGCAAGTTTTGACGAACATTTGGATTGTGTAACGAGGCAGTCCTGCTTGTTTCTTTCGGGGAATGATTGTAAAGATTTACAAAGAATATGTTTATGGCATTAACTCTCTAACTGTGACGTTTTGGGGCCTATTGGTGGGATTGCTGTGGACCAAGTACACCTGGCAATACTCTGGTAGGAGCTAATGACATATAATCATGTATCCAGCTAATTTAAATAGCTCACGCTAAGCCATTAAAGTTCTTTTAATATTGTAAAAATTGAATCATATTAGAATCAAGCCTGATTTACATAATTTTTGAAAAATCTGACAATTATTAAAAGGTTCCATGACATGGTGCTCTTTGGATGCTTTTATATAGACCTTAGTGGTCCCCTAATACTGTATCTGAAGTCTCTTTCCCGAAATTCAGCCTTGGTGCAGAATTACAGCCACTAGAGCCAGTCCCACAATGAGCTTTCCTTAGTCTGAAGCTATTGAGGAGGAGAGAGGGGAGGGGCAAGGTGGAGGGTGGGGGTGTGACCTTGACCAACTGCCAATTTTCTCGTTTGAAAGCCATGATGTCTCTCTCTCTCTCTCATGGGTTGGCCAAATTCTCTGGGTGGGCAAAGCAGAGAAATGGGAGGTAACCTTGCTTGTTATGACCTCATAACAAGCAGATTCCAAAACGGCTCATCTGAGCTTTCATTTTCTCAAAGGCAGAGCAGGATACCCAGGGCTCGGTTTACACCTATCACCATTTCTAGCCACTGGGGGACCATAGACAGGCTGGGGGAACTCATTAATGTTAAAAAAACTCATAAAGTGAAATTTTCATGCCATGGGACCTTTAAAAGTAATAACATGCTTGACTATTGGAGTGATTATCTAAAATCCAGGCATCATGTCAGTCTTTGGTACAAAAATATCTCAATTTAAAATCTATACAGAGACAATAAAAACATGACTAAATGAACAATGTGCATGAAGACGTCACTCTTTGCTTTTGTCTCTTCGATCTCAACAGATATTTTATTACTGGAGGGCACATTTGTAGTTGTGGAAACATTATTAAATGGCCTCTCTTTATATAACCTTGCAGGCTGAATCATAATCGAGGCGTTTGTCTCCGTGGTGAAATGCACGTCTTCTAACTGAGATGCTCAGCTTTAGTTGTGCAATCCATTTCTCAGGTTTCTCAAGGCAAAATCATATTTGTCTCAAGGTGTGAGCATGTAATGTGTGATCCACTGTGAATCATCAGCCTGCAGCCCCGGGTGTAATGGCCAACATGATTGACGGCTCCTTGCAGCATCTGTGATGGATTTATATTTTATATATATATATATATATATATATATATATATATATATATATATATATATATATATATATATATCTATCTATCAGTCAAATCTGTTAAATAGTCTGAGGACACACAACTCAATCTGAACAGGACTCTAGTCTGTCATTCCAAACATAAATGGGATTGAACTCAACAGGACACAAGAATTGTGTGGCATTGTGTTCGTTACAAAGATCAGCTACTGTATGCGGGTGAGTTTGCAGCCCAGTATGTGTAAGATTTATGTTCATATTGGGCGACCAATGCCAACATTCAGTGCCAGTGCAAGAAGTAGTGTTGCTCCTTTGCAGCGAAGCCAAAAGTAAGAGTGTGGAGGAAGGTTTTGGTGTTTGGATCCCAGGGGTCGAGCCAGAAGTTGTAAACATTCGGAGTTCAGCCCAAAACCTACAATGTAAACCCAGATTGAGTTGTAATTCAACTTTTTAAGTGGTCACAACTTATTTTTTCATGTTTTATTAAAAGCCATATTCATTGTAATAATCAACTTAAGTATGCAATACGCAAATCATATTAAGCAGAGATAATGCTGCGTTCCAGGCAACCCGTAACTCGTGTTTTCACAACTTCCTACCCGTAACTTACTTCCCGTGAACTGGTACCAGATGGTTGTACTCCCAGTTACAGTTTTTGACGTCACACACATAAATAACAATGGCGACCCTTCTTAATGCTGTACAGACGCCGGTGATTAACTTTAGACTTAAATAGGCAACGTAAAGCAATTCTGCACATTGTAATCAAAACAATACACATACGATTGTGTACTACTGCAGGTTATGTTTAATAAATGAAGCCCAAAATATGTCGCCGACTAGAAATCGCTAGTATCAGCTAGCGCTACCTAACATCAATGTTAGGTAGCTGCTAGCTAACGCTAGCTAGAAGGGTTTGTGGTGACTTTGCCTGGAACGCTACCAAGTCGTGAGTTGTGACTTGAAGTTGTAAATTACGGGCTAAAAATTGTGTCATGTTTAGTGTTCATGTTTGTCTACATTTATTGTTACACCATGACCGAGACCCGGGGGGGGGGAATTATAATCCATCAATTGTTATCCTCTCTGTTTTACTGGAACTATACATTGTTCTTAAAATTATACTGTTATAAAGGAAAAAAAAACATATTTACAAGTGTCTGTCTATTATAGTGTATATATTTTTGTCCAACTATCAATCCTGACCCTTATCCCTTATCTTTTGTGATGATAATGGTCTGCAACATTATTATTGAGGATGTCCACCCTGATAGAAGCCAGAGTTGGAAATGATTATTATAATTTAAAACCATTATTACCAATTTTGTTTTGTGGCAGCAGGGAACGAGAAGGGCTGAGAGGATGTGATATTTAAACAAATTGCTGTAGTTGTCTCTTTCCGACTCTCGGTCAAACATGGCTTGGGAGTTTAAAATTGGATGAATATAATTTGCGGATCTGTTTTAAAGGGAGAATCAACACCGATTCACCTACTGTAGGGTAGAAAAGCGCTTTTCTTTATGTGTAGAAAAGCTTCACCTCCACATAATTAATGATGTGAAGCAAGTGTGTAACCTTTCACAGCTGATGCGACATCACTGATTCAAGTGTTTCTCAGAAGTGTGTGTGTGTGTGTGTGTGTGTGTGTGTGTGAGAAACTTTCAAACAGCTCCACTGTTAAAACAAGGCCATGGTTGGAAGCAGTGGTGAGATGTAACTAAGTATATTTACTGAAGTACTGTACTTAAGTACAAATTGAACCCTCCTGTTGTCCTCGGGTCAAATTTGACCCATTTTTAACATTTGCACATCAGAAATTTGGGTTTCTTTTAAGCAAATTGCCAAAAGATAACATGGATGGCTCCTTGGATTTGACTAATGAATCCCTCTAGAACTCTAGACATGCTGAATCTCTGATACTCCTCTGAAACTACCTACAACTCCACAATGTTAGATGCAAAAACTGAAGAACTCGATATTATAACATAGTAGAAATGTAGAACCATAAATACCAAATGATCCGTGCACCTACAAACAGCAGGGAGACGTCGAGTCATCGAGTCAAGCATTTCATTTTCCATTAAACATTAACTGCATGGCACCTTTTTGTAAGGCACTGCTGCAAGAATCCCCTTAAAAGGCTTAAAAAGGTCTGAGCTCTTCATTTCTATCACTTCAAGTGGGGAGTCTGTCTCCTCGGCAGCAGAGTGGCAAGCTGAGATGAAGGGAAATAAGTGACTCGTCCTGAGCTCAGAAAGAGGCTGAAGAACATGAAAACCTTTGCCAGGGGATGAGTGGAAGCAATGATGGCTTTAGCCAAAGTGGCAGATTCTATTTTCTCGTCACTCAATGCTCCGTCTGACACCAATGAGGCAGCAGCATTAGAGAGAACAGTTGGGGATAGATGATATAAAAAGAATAAGTACAACAGAACTGCAGTCAAAAGAGAAAGTGAGGATGCAGAGGAGGGAGGGCGGAGAAAAAAGGGAGGAGAGGGAGGGTAAGAGTGATTCACAGGCTTGTCTGTATCAACGACGTTCCACTTCTAGGATTGCTCCAAATATTCGTCACCTTCCTCTTTCTTTGTGTTGGCATTTTAAACTCCGGTGGACGACTATGGTTAACTGCTCCTCAGATCTCTGCAGGGTAAATCCAGACAACTATCTAGACTATCTGTCCAATCTGAGTTTTCTGTTGCACGACTAAAACTACTTTTAAACGTACACGTTACACGTGCACGGTGATTTCGGTGGCTCTGTCCAGCATTAAGTGCCACCCAAGACGATTGTGATTGGTTTAAAGAAATGCGAATAAACCAGAGCATGTTGTTCTCCCATCCCGGAATGTTGTGTGGACTAGCCAGACCATCCTCCGCAGCGCTGTGGAGGAAGGTCTGGCAATTCGAGACTACTCCCAGGCTCATTGTGGGAGTAAAAAAAAAGGCTTTCTTGATTGGCACATGCAGACGTTGCAGAAGAATCAATTTATAGCTGAGAGAAGCAGAGAAAAAAGAAACGGAGATAATCTGATGAATGATTTACAGTATGTGAAATTGTCACAGGAATAGTAGGCTGGACATCATCTCTTCCGTCCTGTTTGATTCTAAATAAGGTGAACCTGAACAGAAAAGTAATACATGTCATTTTTCCTGTATTACACAGTTTTACAATTTGGACCCAGCCTGGCTACAAAGAAAAATATGAAACAAACAAGACTAACACAAGCAGGTAATATAACCAGCCTTGTCTCACAGAATTCCGTGAAATGATCACAAACTGTTGACAGCTCATTACATGGTGGTGGCGCGGAATGTGTGAAAATTCGGTGTGGCCACCACGGAAAACAATGCCAATGTAAAGTCAATGAGAAGATGACGTAGCATTCACCCCTCAGTCACATTAGCTCCAAGAGACAGAGAAATAGCGACAGGCTACCATTCATTTTCAATGGGAGTGGCCATTTGCCAGCGACAAGCGACGAGCCTCGCCGCTGCCACGAGCAAGGCGGAGCCAAAATAGACGACAAGTATATTTTATGCAAATGCTGAGCGATGCGACAAGGCGACTGCCAATCAGAGTGAAGGCAGTGTGACGTATGTCAGTGGCTCGGTCAAAGAAAATGATTCAAGATGGCGGAAAACACTTCATGACATCGTATTTCTGTATATATCTGATATGTTTGGCATTTTATCTCTCATTTTATACTTTTTAAATCCAAAAACAAGACGTGCTTGAATGTAGCACCGGAGAATTTCTGTTACTGTTGCCAAGCAACCAGGGGTAGGCTAGGCACGCCCAGGAGCGCCCACAAGCGAGTGCATGTCGCTCTCTTTTGTAGCTAATGTGACTGTAGGGTAAGAGCGACTACGGTAGAGAGTAGTATGTAAGGCCAAAATTCCACGTGAGGAGGTTGGTTACACAGGACTTTCACCCAGGAGACCGGGGATCATGTCCCCCATGTCACGTTTCCTAAAGTCACTTTCTTCTTTTCCTAAACCCAACCGTCCCGTTCTTCTCGCATGTCACAGAACCGTAAGACCACCCACGACCTTTTCCTTAAAGGGATACGCCACCGTCTGTTGAAATAGGGCTTATCACGGTCTCCCCTAGCTGTAGATAGGTGGGCCAACGCATTTTTTGTGCATGCATTGTTATTGTCCGGTGCAACACCGGCAGCGCTGCCGCTAGTTAGCTTAGCGTAGTGAATGGAATCCTATGTTGCCGGTTAGCATGTTGTAAGTAAAAGTGAGCCAACAAAAGATAAAAAAACAACCTAATTACTTGCACTGAGACAAAAAAACTGCCAGGGTAGACCGTTGTTGAACGAGAGTATGTGAAAATCCAAAAAACAATTAAAAACTATACTCCTGCTTTTTGAAATATTTTTGCTTTTTGAAATGTATTTGTATTAATCCAAAAAACAGCTAAAACTATACTTCTGCTTTTGAAATGTATCAGCTCAAGAACAGTGGAGACTGTGCTTCTGCTTTTGACATGAGTTAACCCAAAAACAGCTAAAATATATTTCTGCTCTTGAAACTATAATACTGCCTTTGATTTTGGTTTATGAGTGCTGATGTGCCTTTAGAAATATAATCATGCTAAGTTTTTGTGTTACTGATATTACTATAAACATGCTTAGAGACATTTTAGTGTGAGTTACTGTGTGAAGCTGCCTATTTGGCTACGTTCACACCGCAAGTCTTAATGCCTGATTCTGATTTTTTGCTCAGATCCGATTTTTTGTTTGGCTGTTCACATTACCTTTTAAAATGTGGCCTATATCAGATTCCAGTGTGAACTGTTTGCGGTTTTGAACTGACCCACATGCGCAAAAGAACAATAACAATGACATCAGACGCAGCACGCTGTTGCACTAAAGTTAGGGAGGTTATGGAGGAAGTCAGCATTTTTATTTATTATTCAGCTTTTATTTTTTGATTTTGTATTAAAATGTTTGTGTAATGGCAGCCATGCACAGGTGCTGAGGAGGAGAAGACTGAACAGAAAGAGAGACAAATTTGCGGGGTTATGGCTGCAACTTCACTAAAGAGGTCTGTGTGACCGGACGGCCAATTTGCACGTCAGGACCGCTACGGGCCTCCACCACTCTGGCTTCGCCCTCGCACACGCTCCACCTCCCCGGTGGTGCGGCGACTCGGCCGGTGGTGCACGCCGGCTTTCACTTTCATTGCACCACGGGGCGACCCCGACTTGCGAGCGTGTTAAACTCCTTGGTCCGTGTTTACAGGCGGGTCAAGGGGGGGGGTTGCCGACATCACCTTTTTACGTGAGCCGATCCCCGCCCTGGTGATGCGAAGCGCGGTTTGGTAACTGAGGACAGTCCGCCCCGGTTAACAGCCGCACTGGAAGCTGGGGGCCCCGCCCCTCCCCTCGGGGAGAGAGGGCGCAGCGAGGGTTTTTGAGGTAAAAGTCACATCAAATCCGCCTTGGCTGTTCACACTGCGGTGAAAAATCTGATCTGGGTCGGATTCAGAACCACATGTGGAAGTGGCCTGAATCTGATCTGAGTGTTCACACTACTTCTGAAGAAGCCTGACCTGGTCACTTGACCCCAAAAAAATCGGATTTGGGCCACTTTGGCCTGCAGTCTGAACGCAGCCTAAGACCCTGCAGTCGTGAAGAGGAAGTGTCTGCAAGAGGCTTCAGATGCATAAGTTGATTTGTGTAACTGTCTGTCTGAACCTGCACAGCTGGAAAGAGGAAGTGCTGTTGGGGCCCTGTATACATGCACTTGGGGATTAGGCTCTGGGTGCACATAAGAGGTGAAAAAGGTTACTGCTTTGACCTATTGATCAATGCAGTCGAACTGAGCCATTAGATTCTATGTTAGATAGCAACATGCATATGTATAAAGGAATTATCGTCATATGAGATGGTTTTTACGTATATCCAACCTGATGCTTGCTTTAAGACTGTATTACCATGTAAGGTGAAATAAATGTGATAAAAAAACACCTCGCTGTGATGGGGGGTTGAACCCCAAGAAATGTACATATGAAAATGGGTGCTTTGCCAAAAAGCGCTCTCTCTCCCTTGGGCTCGTTTTCTGCTCTCTTGACCAATACCCTACGAGTAGGGACCTCCTGTGTCTTAGAGCATTTTTTGAGTGATTGAACTCTGTTCATTTTTTCATTTTTATTTGCTTGTTAACTCTTTGCTTTTTAAAAAAAATAATAAAACCACCTGTGTTCGTCTTGAGCAAGGTGACCCAAAAAATATTGTGAGTCTTTTTTTGCTCTTTTAGAAGACTTTCTTTCCTTTTTTCCTTTTTCTTCTTTTTGCCGCTTACCTGTGTGAGCGGGGACACCCCGAAAGGGGAAGTGGTGGTCTCCTCTTTAACCGTGCGGTTTGCAGCAACCCCGGGGACCGACCTGACAAGCAGACCTTTGATCCTCCAGCTGAGCGGAAACCTCTGTGACCAAGGCAGAGGCAGCTGTCCGAGTGTGAGTAATCAATTGTAATTGTTTGGTTGTAAAGATCTTCTGTGTGCTGTGTATTTCACATACGGGGGACATCTAAGTTGTCAATCAAAAGCCTCTTGTCTCGTCATCGGGTTTCCACTGTAGCGAGAACCCGCAAATGCGGGGTGTGTGTGTCTCTCTAAAAATAATCTAAACCATAGGGAAGTATTTCAGTTAGTTCCTTTGTACTTATTAATAGTTATAACACAATATTTATAGTATCTTAAACTATGATGTTTCAAAAACCTGCGGTTTTAACCATAGGGAAGTATCTGAAACAACTCCTCTAATATAGGCTTAACCATCCGCCCCGCTGACAGTTTCTGTAACGGCTGTACGGCAGAAGAGGGCTTAGAGAGCGAGGGTTATCGGGGGGGAAGAAGGGGGGTTGGCTTTAAAAGAAAAAGCGATATTATGCCTCGATAACTGTCACATCGTTCCACACCGTGATAAGCCCTATTTCATCAAACGGTGGCGTATTCCTTTAAGTTAAGGGGCCGTGTTCATTTAACGGAATTCTTCCGTTGTTCCCATCACGGGATGTTTTGCGATTCCGTGAAACTGCCACAGATGTTGAGTTCATTTCACGAAATTCTGTGAGATCAAGTTGAAATAAAAGTAAATACATACCATTAAAGAATGATGAAGAAAAAAATAAAAAGGTTAAAAAAGTATGTATTATTTGGCACCTTAAAGGAGACGTTACTTCCAATTTAATCCACAAGACATAGACAAGTTAATGGCTTTAATTTGTTTTTGCCTCCAGAGGGAATCCAACATTTTATGGTATATAACGGTGAGCATAAATACAGACAATTAGCTGTTCCCATTTTGGCTTTTGTTTTTAAATTCATAAAATATTGAAAGAACCCTAGCAGCTGAAGATGTTCTTTTTTTTATTTCACAAAGAGAAAATGCATTTCAGACAAAGCTTTAAAAGAATGATAATAAATTTGTACATGAAAAATGATGTTTCTTCCACATGAATGACCCAGCAGACGTCATCCTGTGACTACAAGAAGGACCCGCGCACCCAGACAATTTGTAGTAAATACACTAAAAACAACGAAGCAGCAGCATGTTACAAAATACAAACTAAGTACACTCGGTTCTCTGGGGAGCTTGTTGTACTCTACCTTTTTTTTTTTGTTTTGTCTCACTGTGAAAACTGGCCTTCGGGCTCTGACGTCACAAACGCAATGGCAGAGTCCAAGGGAAAGGGTCGCCACGTGTTCCTTTTGTAACTGTTAGTACTCACAGTCCTTGAGACGAGACAAGCTGTGAACACAGTCTTTGGAAAAAAATCAAAGCAGATAAAAGACGAGAGATCCTGTTGGGCAACATACAGTTCCCGGGAGCTATGGCAACGGCAGACTGCTACAATAGGTTGGCTCCGGCACAGAGAGAGACGAGAGGAGGGAAGGGATGAAGAGAATGAGAGGAAGACACGAGAAGGGGAGGTAGAAATGAAAACGAAAGGTGGAGAGACGTGCCCGTTGCTCGTAACTGCTCCTTTTTTCTCTGCTCGGCTGTTCAAAGGAACCCGGGACTCGATTAGCTTTAATGTGACATCAGGATGCATCTGTAACTCGACGACGCTGGTGTCAAATGGTGTGTGATTTCCTCCTTTACTCACACACAGAGCTGAAAGTCACAGTCCCAGCTGAGTAAGCCCATGGGGAAATCAAACTCCTGGTGTCTTTGCAGTGACTTGACACGACAGATGGTTTGTTAACACAGAACCAATCCGAGAAGCCGTCATCGGAAACTGTTAGGGAAAGGGCAGGCACTTTAAAAAAAAAATACCGGGCAGGTTATTGATCCATCACGTCCGCCATTGTTGTTTTGAACCAACAGCCGCGCCGTCACACACACCTAAACCACGCCCGTATCTGCCGGTATCTCCTCACCGGTCAGCTGTAGTTCAGAAACAAACGACCATAGGTTGGAGCCTGACAGAGATGGATTTTCGTGACATGTGATACCGCGATTCTCGCGCGATATCGCGAGAATTCAGCTGCCGTGCACGGTAACCTCGGCGGCACTTTAACCCTCTTTTAGCTCTTTGGGGAATTAAATCTCTACTACTGGCCGTGTTAGTGCTGTAAACACGGAGCTGCAAAGGAGGCACACAGACAGGAAGTCTGTCTTTAGAGGTCCCCTGCTTATAGGCTCTTTAGAGACGAACCACCTTAGTGGTTAGTTAAGACTCCTCCAGTAAGCACTAGACAGCGGTGCTACGACCCAGCAGGGGGAAGGCTGTTGGGAGGCCACAGCTGGGCTCCAGGTCCCTCAGTCCATGGACCCCCTGAAGACCTTGAAACCCTCCTTGGAACCCCTGTATCCCCCCTCGAAGTCCTTGTATGCCTCCGTGGATTCCTTGTATGCCTCCTTGGAGTCCTTGTATGCCTCCTTGGAGTCCATGTATGCTTCCTTGGAGTCCATGTATGCCTCCTTGGAGTCCATGTATGCTTCCTTGGAGTCCATGTATGCCTCCGTGGAGTCCTTGTATGCTTCCTTGGAGCCCTTGTGTTCCACCTCTGAGCCCAAGCCCATCGTGGTGAATCCCGGGCTCTCGGCGGGGCATGGTAGCCATCGCGGTGGCAGCCTGGATAGGACGGGCCCCAGGCGGGCTGAGGTTGTTTTGGTTCAGGTCCATGTTGGACAGGAGATGACCCAGGGAGTCCCAGCGCTGGGACGATGGCAGGCGTATCAGGGAGGAGTAACCTCGCTCGGGGAACACAGACCTCACTGGAGGCTTGCTGGTCTCGGACGTGAACACTGGACCAGGATCCTGGTGTTCCCTCAGAGGCGGAGGCGCAGGTGGTGCGGCTCGGAGCGGGGCGGGCTTCAGGTAGGTGCCCCCCCGCGGGTCTGCCAATACTTCACTGTAGGGCGGAGGAGGATCCTCCATCAGAACTGCCTCCTCATAGCAGGGCGGCTTCCCAAATATGTCTGTGTCTGGAAAAAAAGAAGAGACTGGGATTAATCACAACATACATATACATACATATCACAACATTTTAACAAGTCAGCCTTGCTGCCAACTTGTCCCAGAGGCCAGCAGTAAAAAAATCTCCTTACTCATGGACGAACATTATAAAGGGACACCTGTAAAACTAACAAGACATATCAAACTGTAGACAAGGTATGGTATAAAGGTCAAATATTGATAAAACTAGAAAAGCAATTTTTATGTTTGTAGCGTGATCCGAATTTAAAGTCTATGAGACAAGAGACAATAATAAGTATTGTGCAGTGGGCTGCATAATACTGAAGCAAACCAGAAGGAACACCATAGACCCAGGGCCAGATGTACGTACATTTGCGAATGTAGCGTTATCAGCGGCATGTCCAACCCGCAGAAAGCGTGTGCTGTGATACTTCAGCTTATGTCGTATTTACCAAACCTGCAGTTCATCGCCGCCTTTCTCCGCCCACTATAACGTAAATTGCGCTGTAGCAAAGCGTTAAGTACTGGTGCTATGATACGGCTGAGTGCAGACTGCGATATTCCCACTGCTGATGCTATGACTGTTTTGAAATGATCTTGATGTCAATATTTGTAATGTAGCGAGGAGTTTAACAACTGCTGGAATGGAATGTGACCGCTGAGTCGGAGATTCAATGTCATCTTTGATTTCTTCCAGTAACTATTATATTGCATGGCTGCTTGATCTGTAACGCTTAATGATTTTGTGTTCACTCAACTGAAAAAGTGTGATCCTTGTGGCAAAAATCCTTTCAGCTCGTCTCCTTGGCCTATGTCTTCGTCTTGCTCAGATTACTGCTGCCATTTCACCAGGAGGCATCTGCAAGGAAACCTGTTTGCGGCTGGTTTACACCTGCTTTTAATAGGCGGAGAATTTTCACCGCAAAATAGAGGTGCGCTGTCACGGCTGGTTTTTGTACGTACCGCGGAATACATAATTAAGCGCACTTTACGCTTCCCCTCCCATCTCTTTAAGGGGAAACTCCCCCTTTCCGCTTGACCCTCCCGTGAATGCATATGCATGACACGGAAAAGCGCAAATATGGGTTTATGTTTATGGGTAAAAAACTCCTGCGTCTCGTACACACAATTTAATGGCACTGAGCAAATGGGGATGAGGAACAATTGGAAATACTGTCATCTCATCTACCTAAAATGCATTTTTGATGCTTTCAAATGTCAACACTTTGACTAACGATGGCTTGGAGACCTAATTTACCTGTTGGGCCACAGACTAAAGAAAATTACAGCACCTAAACTAGCGGTCAGTCCGGCTGGCGCTGTTCACAACGCTAGATTTGGTTAATCAAAGAAGCTAGCAAAGCAAAACGGTAAAGAAAATAAGTACAGCAGAAACTGGTCGGGTCGGAGCACCATGTTTATATCTTTAAATGATAACAAACATTAACAAGTTTGGGCGCCTGGGTTGCTCACCTGGTAGAGCGGCCATATAAATTGGCTTAGTCCTTGACGCAGCGGGAATGGGTTCAACTCCGACCTGTGGCCCTTTGCTGCATGTCATTCTCCCTCTCTCTCCCCTTTCTTAGTTGTCCTGTCGGAAATAAAGGCCTAAAATGCCCAAAAAGTATTCTTTAAAAAAAAAGAAAATTAACAAGTTTGCCAATTTCGCATATCTCTGTAACAGCGAGTTGTCTACACGGAAGTGGTTTTTGTGTTTGTGGTAGGTCTGCGCAATTAATCGAAATTTTAATCGCGATTACGATTTTGGCTCCTAACGATCACAAAAACTGAATAATCGAGAGTATTATTTTGCACACTACGTTTTGCAAGTGAACTCTTATGTCTTGTGTTCTGAAGGAAAAAAAAAAAGCTTAAACGGCCAAAGTATTAAGAGATATTTCACAGTTAGTCAATGAGTTAGTTATCCTGTTAATCGTGATGTCAATATTGACAAAAATAATCGTGATTATGATTTTTTTCCATAATCGAGCAGTTAGTAGGATGTAAACAACTTTTATTGTAATAAATTGACGCCATTTTGCCATGATATCCACTTTTCATAATGATGAAGCCTGGAATTTACATTTGTGTGTGTGAAACACACTTTGGTTGCATCTGAAATCTCATACTCTGCACCACATACTCAACATGTATACTATCGTTCAACATAAATTTGTGTAAATAAACAGTAGTGTGGATCTTTTTGGACAAACTAAGCTGTAATTTTCAACGTCACTTCCTGAGAGCCTCCTTGCCGTTGAAGACGCATAACCATGGTAACTCCTACCGACCTATGCTCTAGCTGCAATGCCAGATAATGCTGAAATTACTGAAAGAGGTGAATAACTACACCAACAGTTGTTGGTAAAAAAAAAATGTAGAGATGTAAATTAGTGTTTTTGACGTTGCAGAGCTCCTTGGTTTCTGTCCGTTTTGTCTGTTATGATCGGTCAGAAAGTGTGTCTGTGCGGGCCACAATGATGGAACAAACGCCTCCATGTTTAGAATGCTTAAGTTGTAAGCAGTAATGATGACAATAAAAAAACTAGATCAGAGAAAGTGGTATCTCTACCGGGGTTGAATGATTTGCATTAAAAAGCTTACAAAACTACGGACTCCAGTAAAGGCATCAATGTAGGAAGAGAAAACGCCTTATGGGCTGAAATATGTGCCACCAGAAATGTTTGAATCATTTATATTTGAATTTGAATTGCTAAACTTGAATAATTGCATTGATAAACTGAATTTGAATCACATAATTTGAAATTGTATTGTTTAATTTTAATCATTGCATTGAAAAACTGAATCTTAATAGTATAATTTGAAATTGAATTCATTCGTTTGTAACTGAATTCCAATAAAATTTGATCTTCACTGAAAATTCAACTCTCTATATATCCTCACATTCAGTTCTCACAATTCAGATTCAGATCAGCAAATTCAATTTCAAGTTACTGAGACAGACATCCGGATACTTGGAGGATGAAGGAAGAGCAATCGAGCGCAGATTCAGTTTTTCAATGCAGTGATTCAAATTAAACAATACAATTTCAAATTATGTGATTCAAATTCAGTTTTTCACTGCAATTATTCAAGTTTAGCAATTCAAATTCAAATATAAATGATTCAAATTCAGTTTCTGGTGGCACATATTTCAGCCCATAACGCCTGCTCTTAGAGTCAACACGTGGTCAGAGGCAGAAGGATGAGCTTTAGAGATGCCTTTCATTGTTTGTTTTGGCCGTAACACCCAATCAGCAGAATCTGTAAACTTGTGGTAATGCACCCCTGTTTCATTTTGAAAAAAAACGTGTTGCTACATTTTGTCGGGGCTGACAAGGCCCGGGTCAACCAGTCCCACTCAGTTTGTCTCAGATTTCTCGAACCACCTTGACACCACAATGACTATGTTTATGCACATAATATTCTGGTTTTTGCCCTTATTCCAAAAGAGACGATATTCTGAGTAAGCTGTTTACATGGCTAATAAAAGTGAATGTTGCACTAATATTCCCATTTTCATGTAGCCGTGCAGTTTACAGGCGGTGGGGGTGGACTTTTTGGACCGTGCGAACACAGCGTCCCTCTTTCATTCCTTCAACCAGCTTCTTGAAAAGCTTGGCGTAGCGATGTGTGCACATATCCAAATGTCCAAGTCTTTGATCATGTTTAAAATTAGCTGTGATTCTCCTTCTTATAGGGTCTCCAGTCTTACAAACTGTTGGCCGTAAACTGTAGTTAAAGACCCCGATTGAGACACATAATGCGAATGCGCTGTATACATGTCCAAAGAATGCCTCTAAAACCAGAATAATACCGGAATATCCCACGTCTTAATCGGAAAATGCTAAATTCGGAAAAAAGGCCTTATTCAGAATATCCAACCGGAATATGCATGTTTACATGACGTGTATCAAATTCTGAATATTATTGTTATATTCAGAATAATAGTGGAATATTGCTGTGCATGTAAACATACTCAATGTTTACCTGCTGTTTTCTACACTGTGTCGAACAATACGAGCACAGCACAGTCAAATAAAAGCCTTGGCGAGATATTTTCTGCAGTACACAAGCAATTCCTCACTTCTCCACTAATTGGACCATTCACACAGTCACTGTGCTTTTAAGGAGCGCTGAGCCATGAATCATAATCATAGTCTCAGTGGCTACAGCTGATATACAGTACGGAAAAGGATGTTTTCTTTTATTCTATCGGTTACATTTCCCATCATGTGGTTGAAACAACAGAAAACAAAGCGCTATATTGTTCAACTTCAGGTGTAGTTTGGTTGTAAAGTTGTGTCGACGTGTCTTTTAGCTGACACAAATTTGTTTGACATTTTCTTCTGGCCAAAAACTACTGAAAATGTTAACTTTGCTGAAGAGAAATAGAAGCACAGGAAACAAGTTTACTCCTGCAACATTTCCAAAATACATCTGACCTGCCAGAGAGGCTGTGGGCATAATGTAAGAAAGTTGGGTCTATATTTCAATGTATTGTCAGTATAAAGGAAAATATTTCTGGCCTTGGGCAACAAACAGTCTGAAAGCATTTTTTCTTTAAACAACTGACAGCAGTTTCTGTTTCCAGGCTGATGAATCTGCCCAGATCCTGATCAATATTTGTCGAAATGTTGCACAAGCTCTCTGCTTCTGCTTTTACAGTAACTCGACTTGTTGGTTTCTTGCAGAGGCTCTTTTGGAAAAAAGAAAAGGTTTTGCACTATCCATGCAAAAATCATGTTTATTTAAACCATATAACCCCTTTTTTCAAAGTGACTGACATCTGAACTCAACAGTTTCTCTGCAATGATATTGCAAGCTTGCAGTGTTCTTGCTTGTCTGCAAGTCGTGGTGGGAAATATTGTAAATGACTACTAATGTATACTTCTAAGATATACATTATCCTGAGTTCCAGTGTCTCTGATGATTACACCAACAAAAACCTGTTTACACCTACAACAGACATCACATTACGTTATATTTAATTTAGCTAACGCTTTTATCCAAAGAAACTTCCAATTAGTGCATTCATCCATAAAGGTACGAGCAGCAAGAATCAATTACATTAGCTTCAAATAAGCCAAACTACAAAGAGCCACATGTAAGTTCTTGGGTCTTTGTAAATTATAGTGTGGTCTAGACCTATTTAGTCTTGCATTGCCAGACCTTCCTTCACAGCACAGATATTCTAGCTAGCTGTCTGGATTTACCCTGCAAAGATCTGAGGAGCAGTTAACCATAGTCCTCACAAATCCATAAAGTGCTCATATTATGCTCATTTTCAGGTTCATAATTGTATTTAGAGGTTATATCAGAGTAGGTTTACATGGTTTAATTTTCAAAAAACATCATATTTTTGTTGTACTGCACATTGCTGCAGCTCTTCTTTTCACCCTGTTTGTTGAGCTCTCTGTTTTAGCTACAGAGTGAGACATCTCACTTCTGTTCCATCTTTGTTGGGAGTCGCACATGTGCAGTAGCGAGGTAAGGACTACTAGCCAGTCAGAAGCAGAGTATGAGGGCATGCCCTGACAGTACCTAGGTAAGGACTACTAGCCAGTCAGAAGCAGAGTATGAGGGCATGCCCTGACAGTAGCTATGTAAGGACTACTAGCCAGTCAGAAGCAGAGTATGAGGGCGTGCCCTGACAGTACCTAGGTAAGGACTACTAGCCAGTCAGAAGCAGAGTATGAGAGCGTGCCCTGACAGTACCTAGGTAAGGACTACTAGCCAGTCAGAAGCAGAGTATGAGAGCGTGCCCTGACAGTACCTAGGTAAGGACTACTAGCCAGTCAGAAGCAGAGTATGAGAGCGTGCCCTGACAGTACCTAGGTAAGGACTACTAACCAGTCAGAAGCAGAGTATGAGAGCGTGCCACGCTACCAGCTAGGCGAGCATTATAACGTGTGTTACAAAGTGACCACGTTTGTCTCTGAAGTAAAGGCTGGACTACAATAGAGCTGTTTGGAGCAGTTTGTGAACAGTGTTTTCTGTTGGAGATGGTAATTCCCTTGGGGTGGACTTTGGGCTTTTTCACTTTGTAAACCGATTACATGCACAAAAAAGCCGAAAAGCATGATATGAGCACATTAAAATTACAACACAAAGAAAACAGAAGGTCAGCTGGCCGAAATGAGGGCCATCTGACGGAATTTCCGGCAGCACCGGAGCAATGGTCATTATAGACCAAGACCTATTCTATCTGTAAAGTGTCCTGAGATAACTTATGTTATGATTTGACACTATAAAATTTTTTTTATTATTTAATTAAGTGCAACATGTAAGTGCAATTGTTTGTTTTTTCATCATCATATCAGTGGTGTGAATCAACAGCTGTTTGTTGAACTGTTGCCATGGAGCTGGATGTACAGTATTTATAGATGCAAATGTGTGCGTTCCATATATGTGAGTGTACCTGGCCAGAGTTGGGTCACTCTTGCATCATGCCTCACAAATACCTACGAGATCAGACTGTCATTGTTGTCCAGCTCTCTCTGCTCTAAACCATGCCACCAGCTGCCAGGGCAGCTTTAAATAAACATCAGCAGAAACACATGGGACTGATGTCTCCACCGGGAGGATCACAAGGGGTTTGCTTTGAAGAGACAGCCGGCTCTGTGAGGATAAAGTATACGTGACTGTGAAGCAGTGATCTGTGGCATCTGTATAAATGACAGTGATCGTATTTGTCAAGGTGAATTACAGGATTACACTCAAACGTGTTTGTGTGAATAAACACTAGATACAGACATCCTTTCATTCATTTTAAGTGCCAACCACGCGGTTTTATTTCTGTAAGTCAGGATGTTAGTTCATCAGGGTTCATGATCTCAAAAGTCTTTGTCTTTTCTCTCTTTAGCTAATCTCCAGTTTTATCTCATTTTCATCAATTTGTTTCTCTTATCTCCTAAATACTCTTCTCTCGTTTCATCTCATCCCTTTCTTTATTTTCTTTACATCTTTTTCTCCTTGATGTATCTTCTCTTCTCTCTTGTCCTCTGATCTCATCCCTCTCCATTTTCTCCCCTAATCTCTCTCCTCTTATCACATTTTATCTGGCATCTGCTCCTCTCTTCTCCCATCACATCTCTCTCCACCCATGCTCCTCCTTTCCTCTCTCACTTCCTTCCTTATCTCTCTCCATATATCTCATCCTTTACCTCTTCTTGAAGGGGGCATTTCATGCACATATGCATTTGGGTATATACCAACCCACAAACTGTGAAATAAGACAACCCACTCAGTTTTTTGTGGGCTGCCTAGATCAGAAAACATGAGATTCAACAAGCCATTCAGATTTGGCTCCCCTTGCTATGAGACATGCAGGTTTATTAGAATATACCACCCCCCATCTGAGTCAGACATACATATAGAAAACTAATGCCTAGTAATTTCTATGTATTCAATGTATTTATTACTGTAAGCCCCACATTGACTCCCGCTGTATAAGACCGCGATGATCCGCAAAGGGAGAAGGTCGGGGTGGATGGATGGGTCCCAAAACACAATACTTTTAAGCCAGGAACAAGTGTTCGTGTCCCGGGTGTACTACTAAAGTGGACTAGTTTTTGTGCCTAAACTTAACTGTTATGTTACTGCAAGACAATCACCTTTTTGTGGCTAAACTTAACAGTAACAACTGCTAAACTTAACTGAACTCTTGACCTGGTCGCCGTAATTTCGAAAGTTATCACACGAATTGTTGTGCGTAGGTTTACGTACAGAAACATAGGGAACTTGTTCATTGGAATGCGTCGTCTGAGTATCTACACCCACATATCAAGAACTTTGCAAAGGTGCGCCATATTTTTCTCGCAAGCCGAGGTGAGGCTTAAGGGATGGAGGGTTTCAGACAGAGGGTGAATACGGGTATATTCAGACAGATAGTAATCAAAGAATTTTTTTTTGAACATTAAAGCATGTAAACATGTTATAATAGAAACCCAAAATACAAGTATGAACCTGGAAATTAGCTTATATCTCCTTCAACTCTTAGTAGTAGTGATTGCCAATTTAATTTGAATGTTGAAGAAAAGCCATGATTATCAAGTTCAAAACACTGTGGCTGCAGACGGCTGCAGAGGAGGAATCATCACCCACCACCGGTCTGAACTGAGCTGCTCCCAGTGTGAACATCCTGTGTGGGTCATGACTTTGGTACAAAAGCCTGTCAGAGCGAGACATGCTGGCTGTGTGGGATGACAGCTGAGTGATCCATGAAATCTGTTTCTGGAGCTAAACTCATATGCTGTTTTTACAGTCTCAGATGTTTGAACGCATCTTTTATTTGCTGTAAGCATCCACCTCTCTCTTGCGTTTCTCTGTTTTTCACTCTGTATTGTGTTTCTTGTGTTTGCCTCTGTAAAGCACATTGTGACTTACTCCATCGGTGAAAAGTGCTTTACATTGACATATACAGTAGCTTTGCTATTTAAAAATGGCAGGATGTGCAGGATGTCCCGTGTTGCGCTAGTGACGATTCTCTCTGACTAATCAGTGATCTGTAAAGTTTTAAGTTGTATCGGCTCAGATCACTTGGAAATTCGACTGAGGTGATACCAGAAAAAAGTACCAGGTCTACTTGAGTAGAGCCTTGCCGTACCATGAAGTGGAAATGCGGCATTAAGCGGGATTTATGGTTCTGCGGAGGCTCCACGCAGAGCTTTGGCCGTTGCCTACGTAAGTGGACTGAAGTTTATACTTGTGCGTTGGCGTCTGCTTCGATCTCTTTAAGAGAATAGCAGGGCCGGTGTGTGTGTGTGTGGTAGAGCAAGTGAGAGAGTGACGGTGATTATTTTCGGAGCGAGTACTAACTCTAGAAGCATATAGTGAGAGAAACAAAGTGTCTCCCCTTGTGCTTTCTGACCATGGTGGGAAAGCTGTAGCAGGAAAAGTTAACCTTCTACTTGATTTCATGTTATTTATGGAGAAGGAGAACCCAGAAATGATTAGGGGGGAAATGCAACGCTACCAAGCCACAGCCAAGATGACAAGTAGTCAATCACAGTCATTGCCATCTGCGTTGCCACAACGTTGCCACAACGTTGTTACATTTTTTAAGAGGTGCACGTCGGTTACGGCATAGGGTCCGGCATAGGGCCTGGAGTAGGGTCCGTATCTCCACGTACCTACGTACGTACCGTAACCGAGAAGCATAAATTGGCATTTAGAAAGCATTAGTTTTAGCAAGTGTACCTAATAAAAAGGTTACAAGATACATGTTAATTAGTGAGCTTTTTTGGTTTGAGTGATCAGATTTCAAGCCGTCTCTAATGCTTCTTAGTTACATTTACATTCAGCTTTTTTTGATATTGCATACTATAGCTATTCCAACATGTGTAAATGGAGTTTAAGCCAAATGAGTGTGAAATGTGATGGGATCAGATTGCCGCCCACCAACACCCTGGTTCTGCCTGAGGTTTCTTCCTGTTGAAAGGAAGTTTTTCTTTGCACACTGTTGCACCAAATGCTTGCTCTTGCAGGGAATTGTTGGGTCTTTGTAAATTATAGAGTGTGGTCTAGACCTACTCTATCTGCAAAGTCTCCTGAGATAACTCCTGTTATGATTTGACACTAAATAAAATTTAATTGAATCTCCATCTCCACAGCCCCCTCTCGTACGACTGAAACAGCTCCCAGCTTCTCCCTCCGTCCTCTGCTGTGCTCATCTTGTCGGCACCTGCTTCTCTTTCAGCTCTGCTGCTGCCTGGATACTAAACCTCTTCATCAGTCTGCTTTGTGACCGAGACTCCAGCAACCTTTTGTTTTACCCGTTACTGTCTGCCTGTGCTCATTAACCAACTTTGACAGCAGCTGATGCTATTTTACTCACTCCAGCTTTCCTTTAACTCTCCAATTATCCCTCTTCTTTCCTAGCACTCTACAGATTCATAAAGGTTTACGCTGTTCCTCCTCCATCATTGGTTTCTAATTGCTTACCTCTTCTCTTCTCCTAATTCTTCTTCGCTTTTTAATTCATCGTTATTTTCCTCTGTGAATAATTCCATTAAAATCATTCTTCCTCTCCACATTTAAATGTTCGATACAACAGAATGAACATTAGTAAAGTATCACGCTATACATAAACTGGAGACAGACTGGAGAGTGAAAATTGCATTTTAACTTTTGTAAAGTTAGTTTTGATGAAACGTTGCAAATATTAAATGGGCAGTATGTTAACGCTTTAATGTCACTTTAACCTTATTTAAGCTTTTTATTGGGTCCTTCAGTGCAACACATTTTCAGTCTCCCATTATGTAAAATACGGACACTTGGTCATGTGCCTTTGGCGTTTGTTATTCACGCTAAGTCTCCTTTAGCATCAGGACTCTAGACGTCACTTTTGACGCTCTGGGTCGGGACCTACTGACTGACATGTGGTCCAAGAACGGGACAGTTAGGTTTAGGAAAAGATTGTGAGCGGGGTTACAAAATATATGTTTCTGTGACACGCGGGACAAGAACAGGACATGAACCCCGGTCTCCTGAGTGATAGTCCTGTTTTGTTTGACCCATCCAACACCCCAACCAACCTCCCTACGCGGCATTTCGGTCTTTCATTCTATTCGCTACCGTTGTCGGTTTTAATGCTATGTCATCATACAGCGCCACGGTCGAGCTGCTGCTCCTCCAGGTGTGTTCCATACAGACGCTGAAGGGTGATTTTTATGTCGTATCTGACGCTGAGAGCCACTGCCCAAGCTTATTTTAATTCACCCTTGGATGTTTGTTATCTTCTGGTTTCGCCCACTCGCTTGATGTAAATTCTCCGGACAATCTGTTCATACGAGGGCTTAACAGACATTGCACAGACTTTGTAATTGGGTGCTGGAAGGGTAAAGATCATTTAATGTCCGGTCCAACTGATTCGGGCATTTGCGTTCTCACATACAGCTAGGGTTGGGTACCGAAACCCTAAACGACCAGTATTTGCCTGACCAAATAACAAGGCATATTTCGTTGCCTCATTTTGATGCCACTTAAATGCCTGCACTGCCCTCTGGGACTCCGAAACGGACGTTACAGTAAACCATCACTGCACGTGATACAAGTTAACATTACACTTGCCTTTGCAGCAGGTAACGTTAGCCTACCGTTAGCTAGTAACTGGCTTAAACACGGTTAAAATGCTGACAGCTGAACAGTGTACCGTGTGGCTGTATTTTAGACAGCCAGCTGCACTTTACGTGACACCATGGCCAGTGCCGCAATCACAGTTTAATGTTTAATTTAGTTTAATTTAATGGTGCATTTCTTTGCACCACATGAGCTTATGATGCATTCAAGAGCAACTCAAGAAACTCAAGTTGTGGTTGTAAAATACCCTTTTGCCATCTAGTGATTCTTGTTTTACAGCAATTGACTGGTAAAATAAGTTATTACACTTATTATAATAAATTATTTAAATTTGGCCATATGGCCTTAGCAATAAACAAGACAATCTTTAAATTTCTTTTAAATAAGAAAAGTATCGGTTCAAGCACTGTTTATGTACCGGCACCATTTTAAAAGTATCGTTTTAGCACAAGTATCGGTAAAAAACCCAAACCTACGTACAGCTCCTCCGGGTAATGTAGAGATAAGTTCACGTTTGCAGTGCATGTGTGAAAGGGACCTAGATTATCTCTGTTTTCTCGTCTTTTTGTTTCTCTTTTAGTTTCGCCCGGCCGTGTTGTTGCTCCCTCTGTCACCGCTCGGCCTCCACAGTCACCACCCACGCCTCAGCGGCAGCTGTCACCATGACACCCTGCGGGGGAATGCTGCCTGGCAGGCAGGGAGGTAGATGCTGGGAAGCCAAGTGTCTAAAACAAATCTGACAGTGAATAATAATAAAAATCCTCCTCCTGTCCTCTGCTTCTCTGTCTGCATCTGAATTGCTCATATGGATGTTGTGAATGTATTTATTATTTCTCAGTCTTCAAGAGTTCAAATTATGAGTCTTATTAATGAAATATGCATTTACCTCGTTAAATAAAGAGCAAATAAGATGTAGCAGGTTTGATATTTGTCAGTAATTTTACACACAGCAGTAAAGAAGAGATTAATATTCTGAGAGAGAGAGACGATCTGCAGTGAGTAGTGTTAGTGTTGAGACTAGTGGATGCAGTAGTTATACAGTGACTGCTAATGTTTAAATACAGCTTCCGAGAGATGAGGAAAGGAAAACACTCCGCTGTGTAGTGAAAACCAGTTGTTTCATACACTATTGGGGCTGTATATCTTCAAGTCAAAGGCAGCTGGATTTGCCGGTGAGCAGCTCCGAACAATGAAATATTTTTAGGTCGGCCACATGTTGACCTGAGGGTCGTTGAAATTAAATGAAATCACGAGTTCCTGCTGCCTGCAGAGTTTGGAGAGACTCTCTGCTGCAGTTTGGTTGATAGTTAGACTTTACGTATTTGTTAGTGTCAATAATTGTTTGACATTTTAATTTAAATAGTTAAATCTCTAATTCATTTCTTTTTTGGTTACTTTTACGACACAACATATATATAAGTTCTAAGCCTTTTGCTCAGTTACTGGAAAAGAACGAGTAGAAGCAACATGATTATCACAGTAGGTTGAGTTAAAGATTCAATTATTTCATTGAGTGTCAGGCTTTTTGTAGCCTACAACTTAATATTTGGGGAGAATATGACGCACAAATAACTTCCGCTACATCTAGTACATCCTGTTAGCATGCTCTGTGCTCTTGTGATCTGAAATACTCAGAAATGGGGTATATAACCCTCCATCTTCCCTCTATGATATTATACTGTACGTACTGTATATAGTATAATGTAGAGGTGGGGAAAAACTTCAACAGAATAGATTTTTTTGTTTTTTTACCAAAGACTCACCTAAATATGTTCTTTTTCTATGGTACCGCCGACGGTGCATCATATCCGTTTCTAGTAAAACAGACCGAAAGTAGAAAATGCTGAAAATATACCGTATGTTATGTACTTCTTTACAAATTAAATACATGTGGTGTGCATTCTTCTAAGAAAACGATTAGTTTTTAGAAATGTCTCATGATATATTGTCTCTAGAAGTTGTGACTGCTCCTAGGCCTCAACACCTATTTCAAGTCCATTTGGTGGGATCTGGGGATTGGCCAATAAGGACTGATGACTGGCACCTGGATGAGTTGATTTCTCCCATGTCTATAACTAGGTGTGCCTGGGCAGTCAGTCGAGTTCCCTCTCTCCTTGAGGTTGCTTGGTTTGTTTGGACTTTGGTTGAGTTACTTTTGCTTTCTTACATCGCTACACCTTCACACATTCATACACCACACACATAACTGATAAACCGGTCGCACGTTTAAAGGTGCACTATGAGTTCCTGCATGGATACTTCTGTTGACGTTCCAAGGAAATGTTAAACAAAACAGAGCTCCCTCCCACCCATGGGTCCATTCTTCGTACGTTGCTTAAAACATCTGAGATCAAATGACACATCCTAGATGATATCATCGTGCTAACCATGATCTGGCTAATTAGGTTCTTCGAACACACCTGCTGTTGATGATTAGTATAGCTGGATTGAGTTAGTGAGATAATTGCGCGTTCATGCGCTTGTTTAAAAGGGGATATGTATCGATAGTAGAAACTTTAATCAGCAACGCTGCTATTGGCTGCTCACCGTGGCCAAAGAGCGCGCTCAGTTTTTCAATGCAGCAGAGCAAGAACTATTACTGGAAGGGTATGCTGAGTTTGAAACAATAATTAAAACGCAAGGGAACACCTCAAAGTCTGCAAAAGCCAGGAGAGAGGGCTGGCAAAAAGAAGCAGACAAATTAAATGTTCCATGTTATGGTTATATCACTTATTACAGTATATATTCTTGTATTTTAATAATTTCATAATTGCTTAATGTCAGAGCCAGCTCAGGACCCACTAGAACATGGGAACAAGTAAAAGTGAAGTACAAGAATATTCTTCAAACTAGTAAGCTTTTCTACTTCTACTGTTTAGTCGCTTTTACCCAAAAAACATTTTAAATGATGTGTTTGTCTGTTTATAACAGCAACCAAGAAAAAGGCGGAGCATAAAAAAAAACAGGTGGTGGTCCTGCACCCCCCACATTATACCCCGGCAGAAGAGCTGGCCCTTGGGCTAAATGCGAACCGACCCATTGTGGAGGGCATCCCTGGGGGCAGCTCTTCCTTAGACCTAAAGCCAGGGACCAGTAACACCAACACCTTAATTACAAGTAAATGAGTTTTAAATCATCTTGCTACAGTGTAAATAATTTGTTGCTGCATTAAATTAAGTATGTCTATAATCGAAATGGCTGGTACAGTCATTCCAACAGATAAATATTGAGTCAATTGCTTTGACTTGTGAAGGTGAAAACTGCATAACTTAATGTAGTAATGTTTTGCAATATGTTATTGATCATATTTTTTCCTAGTGTAGTTCATTGTAATGCCATTGTGTTCTCTTTTTTTCCGACGAGTCAAACTTTTAACGTGTGGCTCCAACAAGTTGATAATGTAGATGAGACCCTCCCGAGAAAAACAATATCTCTCAATCAGTAGATTATCGCGCTGCGCTAAAGGATCCTGTCGATCTCGCAAAACGCGATTGCTTCGAAAAGCTCTTTGAATTATTCTGGCACCTTCAGCAACAGGTTACTGACGTAAAAACGGACAAGACATGGCTGCGACAGACTTCCCATATCACCTCCGTTTATATAGCCGGGATCTAATCCTGTTGACATGAAATAAGCCTGCTCGCGAGCAGGTTTAAGATTGCGCACCTGTTGCTATGACAGCAAGTCCAGGATGAGCGTCGAAGAACTAAACAATCCAAGATCATGCCAAATCGTCAACAATCAAATCCAGCTAAGTGAGTTAGCGACGTACGAAGAATGGGCCCCATGTTTCCGTAACTGCGATAACTAACTAATTTACAGTCACTAACCCCCACCCCCTCACCCAACCATCTTGTCGGTGATTGGCTGGAGTGGTTTGTTGTATTTTGGTGTACAGCCTGTGCCTTTAGTGTTTGTTTGACGTTTACGACCCCTGTGTTGTCTCCCGAGACCGGGCTTTTTCACAGTGTATTCAGGGGGCAGGCAGCTAGCGGATCATTCGAGACAAAAATTAAATTGCGCTGAAACCATGCAGGAACTCATAGTGCACCTTTTAAGTTTGTGTATTTTTTTTCTTTATTAGATAGGACCGCTTTAGACATGAAAAGGGAGAGAGAGGGGGAACGATCATGCAGCAAAGGGCCACAGGTCGGAATCGAACCCGCGACAGCTGCGTCGAGAACTAAGCCTCTGTATATGTGTGCACGCTCTACCAGGTGAGCTTCCCAAGTTTAATTTAATTGAACAAACATGTGTTCTCCACATTTTGTCAACCCTTTGAGCCAGGCTGTGACATGGGGGCTCGTCCGGGTTGTGACAAAGTGTGTTATTCAACTTTTGTTTTTGTTAAAGAAGGAAAAGAAAATCGCAATACTCAATAATATTGAATCGCAATAAATGAAAATCGCAATACAAATTGAATTGGCACCCATGTATCTTGAAAGAACTGAAACGAGCTTAATTAAAACTTGTAGTTGTCGCATTCTGTCTCCATCGTCAAGAATAGTTTGAAGGAAAATTTGCTTATAAGATATGATTGTTGAATATTCTTTAAGTGTTATATTTATACTGGGATCATCTGTATATTGTGGTATTTGTCGGTGTTGAGTCTACTGTGAATTTAATTTTTAGTGTCTTTATAATCTCTATTGTATGTTTATTGTTATCGGGCCCCCTCCAAATAGCTTTTTGTAGCTTATTTGCGGTTCCCCATTTCACGCGGCCTACATATGGTCATTGTACCTTCTGGAATTGTGTTTTAATGATAGGAAGATGACGGGCCCTATTTTAACGATCTGAAACGCAAGTAGCTTTGTGGGCTCACTCCATCTCCGTCCACCCGCTCCACTAGGAGCGCATTGCCACTCAGATCCCACTGGAGTGTCCAATCCCGCCGTAGTTCAACATCACGGCTCCTTAAATCCTCTAATATTTCCTCATTTATGTCATCAACACATCCATGATTCATGGAAATGTTGTGTAAAACACAACAAGCCACAAAGAATGCTGCGACTTTTTGAGGACTGTACTGTAAAGTGCCTCCTGACCTATCCGAACACCTGAAGCGCATTTTCAGTAATATCTTTCCTTGTAATTATGTATGGTTTGCAAAAATGGGAACTGCTGCGTCCGTGTAGATGAGAGAAGTGTATGCGCGTTGTGCACATGCTACATTATGGCCAAGCATGCGCCCCTAAAATAGCATCTGAATAACGTGCTGCTGACTTTAGACTAGCGCCACTGACTTTAGACCAGGTTTTTCCTGGTCTGTGGCAGAATTGTTTTGTGAAACTGCAAAATAGCACCAGGGAACGTTTGCGCCGGAACACGCCTCCTCTTTTCGCTGAACTGCCCCCGGGAGCGCAAATACATTCCCTAATTTACCGACGTGCGTCTGTGGAGGGAAAAGTCCGCTGTGCGTCGGGTGCAAAATAGGAATGATACATGCGTCGGTGTACAAAGGCAATTGCGCTGGGTGCAAGATAGGGCCCTCAGTGTGAATAAAGACTGAATTATAAGAATCGAACCGGGACGAAAGCATATTGTCCCAGCCTGAAAAAAACATTCAAATAACATACAAACTAGGATTAAAAGTTACATTAAAAATGTAAAATAAAAAACCCAATAACAATCCGTTGACGTTACCTGGTATGCTGACCCAGTTTGCTTGCGGCATGGGATGAGGGACCTGCAGAGGAAGAGGCGGCGACAGGGTTTCGGGGGCGCAGAACTGCGGCGGCTCCCTGGGCAGCTGTAAAGGTGGTGGGGGGGGTGAAAGCGGCGGCTGCGGAGGAGGCGGCAGCGGGTATCCTGTGGGAGGACAGCCGAGCGGCTCCATCTCTACGGTGCGCAGACATTGCTCCCTCAGCCTCTCCTCGTGGTGGCGCTTCAACCTGCGCTGCAGGAAGCTGCAGAAACAGCAGAGCATGACGATGACGGCCCAGACCAACCAGAAGCCGGCGAAACACGCCAGGAAGGTGTAGGTGCCCTGCGACATCACCATGGCGCTGACGGGACGGGATGAGAGTTCCCGTCCGTCCCTCCCCTCCCCCCCACCGAGGCAGGCAGAGGTGATTTCAGGTACGTCCTCTTGTCCTCTGGATGCCGTGAAACTTGGCAGGCCTGTGGCTCGTGTCTCTGGGGTCAATAAGCCAAATTCTGACACTTTAATCACATTCAGTGATAAAAAAAAAAAAAATGCAGATTAAAATGCTGACATTGTGATTCTTTGGGCTGTATTCCAAGGTGGCAACTGACAAAATAAAGTAATGTGATAGAAGGTGTTAACAGCAGTCAAAGAGAGCTGCGAGTTTGGCCGCTTCACTTGAATACTGATGCATTTAACTCCGGTAAAGTCACAACATCCTTAAAAAAAAAATAAAAAATTGGTTCCAAAACTTCCAAAATAATAGCTGTGATCGGTGTCAGGTTTGTTTCAACGCTTCACAAAATGTAAACAGACATTAAAAAGACTTTCGTGATGAAATTATCAAGAAAATGTTATCAAGGACATTATAGAATCGCCTGAAGAAGTTAAAAAATTATGATAATTTAAATTTTAAAAACATAGTTTACATAGATAGTTGTTGAGGAAACATTCATTATAATCTGCACCTCTTCTGGAATAGAACTGTCACGTTCTGCAGTTAGTCTTGGTTGTGTTTATGAAGGACCGTTAGCATCAGTATATGTGGATGGGTGAGTGTGTGTGTGGGAGAGAGAAAAGAGAGAGTGAAATGTATGTAGGGGATGGGGGGGGGTGTTTGTTTGTTACATATTTTATTAATTAGTTATTTTTTTAAAAGCACTGATCTGGAGTGGCACCTTGAATTTCGTTGTGTTATTACACTGTATTATAATAATATATAATAAAGCTTGATTTGAGTTGATCTTCAATAAAACCTGAAATGGCATACATTAACATTCTTATTAAATGAAATGTCATTAAAATGATTTCCTAAAAAGTGCACAAAGTACCTGAATGCCAAAAGTTAACGACGAGGTTAATTGATTTGGAAACAGCAGCAGCGACTTGTTAGCCTCACCAACACCTGGTTTAGACATAAATTGATGTAAATCACAGGATGTTCCACTTTAGAGGCGTGACAGCAGAAACTGGCATACAAAATGATTTTTGTCCAAATGATGTGCCTGAAAATGAGAAACGTACTCCACCACCAGCAAATTAATAATAATAAAAAAACGTCAACAAGGAAATATTGTGCTTTAAAAGAAAATACTAAATTTTAACTACACTAAAAGCAGAGTCTTTATTTTTTTTACTGAATGGCCCAAAATCTGGAAATTGGATCAGAAAAATCCAAAAATATACATCTTTCTTTCTGCTTGTAAATATTCTTTGTCCGTACAGATGTTTTTGAAACGAGCTCCTCTGCAGCGCTCCTCATTTAAATGATAATGTGTCTCAATGCAGGTTAAACACACACAGATCCACACTGTTATTCCACAAGATTACAGATGTGCCTTCACGTGTGTTTCAACAGCAGCGAACATCCATTTAAATTCTCCCAAAAAGCTCCACCAGACTCCTTTCAATAATCCACCTTCTCAGCAGTGGTGGCGGAAAACGTTTCCATATTTTCTGACAGAAAATTGAGTTGCGACGGCATCGTCATCTGATTTTTAAAGGCAGAACCTCAAGTCCAAGATACAAGAGAGGAAAAAGAAGAAGTTGAAGCTTGAAGAAACAAAGGCCTGTGGGCCGGACGAACTGAGGCGGCGTCCAATCAGGTGATGTGTGAATCCCTGTTGGACTCGTTTAGTCCAGGTGAAGTCAAAAAGCTGGTCCCCTTCAGGGCTGCAGGGGGACCGGATCTCGGGGGTCAGTCTACACTGCTGGGACGCCGAATTCTTCCATCTCAGATCCCAGCGGGACTCCTCTGTGTCACGCTGCTCTACGAAGACACACAGGGAGGAGAAGAGACCATCATCAGACATTTTCAGAGGACATATTCAGACAATATTTTCAACACAGTGAGAACTCAGAGCAGTAAAAACAGCACAGAGGCCGTGTGCTTATAAATCTCAGCTGCTCAGGCAGGACTATTGGGGGGGAGGGGGGGGTGTATCAGTTTCACACTTCAGAGAGCAGCCCAAAGAGAAAATATTCACAGGGATGTCGGGAAAAGAGACGGAGATACTGAAACAAAAACTAAAAAACAGGACACATTGCACATTATTCCTTATTTATGTTCAAACTAAAGAACTACTTGAGTTATTACTTCCACGCTGCGCTGCCCACAACACGCTATCTAATTTTGTAACCAGGTTTAAAAGTACTAGACATTGTCATAAATATGATGGTAATCTAAAGGTTTTTGAACACATATGAAAAATAAACACTAGGTATTGTTATACATATGGTAAAAAAGTTATGTCATGAAAGGGTTAAAAAGTAGTGTGATGTTTGGTTATTTCCTTTACTAAAGGTTTTCAAGCTGATGCGCTAGTATATTTGTTAAATAAGGGATACTTATATCTCATTGCCATATGTTAATTACTTAAAAGCCATTACAGTGCATTTATTTAAGTGGGCTAATTAAACTAAGCCTAATAATAGTGGTTACAGATACATTTTTTTTTTATTTAACCTTTATTTATCCAGGTAAGTTGATTGAGAACAAATTCTCATTTGCAACAACGACCTGTAGTCCTAGTAAAAGTGTAAATAAGTACAAGAGAAACAGTACAACATTACTTTAGGTATTCTTTATTATAAATTACGTTAACTGATTTAACGAACTTAGGGCCCTCTTGACTAAACTGGGGAAAAGGGTAACTACCGTTTTTTTTCAACCTGGACTCTATTTTCCTAGGTTTTTGTTTCTAAGTGACTGGTGGGAACAGTAATTTTCCCACACAATTTAAGTTAATAGGACAATTGTCCAGCTTGTATTTACCTTCACAAAAATGCTCATTTTGTCACTGACAGACTCTGGAAATAATCCCTTCAGAGACAGACCTTTAAAACCTCTTTGAGACCTTTCTGTTTAACCACAAACCGCTCTGAATTCGCTAGCGCTAAACCCACCAGACTCCATTTAAAAAAGTAACACTTAGTGAGTATAGAGCCAACATATTTTCACATCTAAATCAGTAAACTGTGTTTTTTCAACCAAAACTAGAGTTGTGATGGTTGGAAAAGTGGAAAGATGACCCAAAACGGCTTTTCATAGTCTTATTTTGTTTCTGTTGACTTTAAATGAAGTGTATTTTACGGTGCTAAAAATTATTTACATGGAGTCTGGTGGATTTAGCAAATGTAATTTCGCAATGTTTTTATGTTTTAAAAAAAGGATCTTACTCTTTAACAGAAAGGTCGACCTGCTTGGAAATCCTTTCCATAATGTTGTCAGACACTTATAATAATAATCTGAGCCTGTCAGCGGCAAAACGAGCACTTCAGTGAAGGTAAATACAAGCTGGACAACGTCCCTGTTAACTTCCATTGTAGCTTGTTTCTCCGCTGCCGACTGCAGAGATCTCTCTTAATACTGGACCAATGTCAAAGATTGTTGTTCCCATCAGTCACTTAGACACACAAACATAGGAAAACAGGGTCCAGGTTGAACAAAAACAGTTTCTAAATGCTGTCCTGACCTGAAAACGGTCAAAAAGGTTGAAAAAAGCCTCCACATAAATTTTCTTTGTATAATGTTTTGCTTTAACAATGGAATACAGTAAATAGTTTATAGAATAGAACAGACCTTCCTCCACAGCGCTGCGGAGGAGGGTCTGGCTAGTCCACACAGCATTCTGGGATGGCAAAAAAGCGTGCTCTGGTTTATTGGCATTTCTCTACACCAATCACAATTGTTTTGGGTGCCTCTGCAAAATAGCCTCGGGAAGGAACTTGTTTTGGTGGAACATGTGTACGTTCAGAAGTAGTTTTAGTCGTGCAACAGAGAACTCCGATTGGACAGATAGTCTAGCTAGCTGTCTGGATTTACCCTGCAGAGATCTGAGGAGCAGTTAACCATAGTCCTCACAAATCTACTGGAGTATAAAATGCCAACACAGAGAAAGCGGAAGGTGTGGGACATCCCGCAGAATTTCCAGCGTCACTTGAACAATCCTGGCAGTGGAACGTCGGCGATACAGACTATCAAACTGTGTGAATTTTCTCTTTTATTACTCAAAGGCTAACTGAATATCTACGAGAACTGTGTTGAGACCATTGGACACTTGCACTGCATTACAGTTACATTTATAGCACGAGTGGAGTCGCACTGTTTTCGTCAATTTCATCTTCCTCCTCCGCATCACCTTTACACACGTGTCTCTCGTGTCTATTGTAATTTGAAATTGTTAGGCAGAAGTAATTCAGAGGCAGAGGGCTGTCGTGAGGTCGCCCGGCCGCTGATATTTCAGTCCGCGAGTGCTGATGGGGAACAGAGCTTTTGTCTACTCCCCTTCGCTTCCTGCCTGTCCGCTCCATCATCGCAGAGGAGCACTCTGTGATATATACTCAGACCTCCACCTCCACACCCACACATGTACCGTACTTCCACTATTTATATCCTTCTTTTGTCTTTTTATCTTCCTCTCATAACTGATGTCACTCTGATTTAAAGGTATTGAATGATTTAGATCTGAACTGAAGGGCAACAATAAAATATAAAAGCGTTAATTATGGAGGACATTTTCCATGATTAACCATTCAAAGCAGCATAATACAACCCAATTTTATCCATGGAGACTGCTACAACTTTAAGGCCCAACAAGTCCTTAACAATATTAAACAAAAAAGCATTCAAAGTGCTTAAACAGTAGATGTAGGCAATCACACTTAACCCTTTGAACTCTGCAACAGAAATGCTCCACTGGTGCCACAGTTGCATTGGTATTTTGGCTTCTTGTGATACCATTTCTTGGGAGTATCTTCAAATGCTTCAGTGCAACCTACACTAAAAGGTTATGTAAGTCAATGAACAATCGCAATTAATAAAAGTATTAAAATTAAAAATGGTGTCATAAAAATAGGACCCGTTTTCATTAAATTTCACTAAATAAACACACAAAACATATTGATCCCAAAATATTTTTAAATGTAGAAACCTGAACAAAATATTTTTCAACACTCCAGAAGTTATTTGAACTCTGTACATTTTTTTTGTTTTGAGATATCCTCATTTTTCATCTGCAGTAGAAATGGTGTCACACGGTTTTGGGTACTCTAGCTGTCATGGTTTTTATTTTAGATCCATTTAAACTTGATCTTGGAAACAACGATTCCCCTTCCGGCTGGCAGGAGCACGGTTCTCTAAAGGCCTTTTTACAGTCACTGCAGCCGACCTGTCGCGCGCCAATGTGACGTCAAAATGATGTAGATCTCGCTGGCGCGCCAGGATTTTAACCACTCTATTTGTTCTGCCGTTGTTTACCTTTTTCTTCTTCTTGTAGTCCGTAGAAAGCGCAAAGTCTGTAGCCTTTCCTCATTAGCGCCACCTCTGTTCAGGAGAAGACTGCAACTAGTGTCGCAACCACCACACGCGAGTTACGGCGCTCCCGTGACGTCACACTGGCGCGAGACAGGTCGGCTGTGGCGAGTATACCGCACGTTTAAGGGTTAAGAAGCTGAAACCATAAAATATTGAGCATTTCTGCTTAAAAAAAGAACTTAAACAATAAATCCATTATCAAAATAGTTGTTTATAGAGTTTTCTGCCGATCGCTTGCTTTGCTTAGCTCTAAAAAACATCAAATATGCTAAATTTGGAAGATGAGAAGTTATAAAATGCCATCAATCTAAAACTTTTGGGCACATTTTTGGAAGTGGTTCATTACTTATTACACAGTTTATATGAATAATATTCAACACATTAACCTTCAAAAGCTGATTCTTCAAAAATCCTTTCAAAATGAAAGTTTTCCTTCTCAAACACACGAAGACCTGCGACCCTCCTGTTTCAGGCTGATCTCCAGAAAATGTGAGGATTCAGCGCTTTGCTTCGAGGACACTCTCCAGGCCTCGGCCAGCCACTTCATCTGCTCTGAGCTTTCAGAAAGCAGCACGTCTGTCGTCACATTTCACTCAGAGCGCACACATAGTTACTGGATCCACGTGAGGTTGGTGTCGGATGGAAATCACAAGGGCACAAACCTTATTTTTTCTCCAATGAGTTCTTTTTCCTACTCGTGCCCTTTCATTCTTTCAACTCTACTTGTTTCATGAAGATCGCTGAGCTTTCACACAATAAAGGAGCTCAACTGAAACAGTGACTGTAAGGTTAAAGTTCGGACTTTTCAGTAGCTGTATTTAACCGCTACTGAAAACACATGCAGGTCCGTATCCAGGATTTTAGCAATACCGAGGTCCAATTTTTTGGACCTTTTTGCACATTTTAAGACGTTTGGAGAGCAACAATTGTATATTAGTAGCTTCAAATGCGAGACTAGATGACGCTATACCCCAAAACCACAGTGTTGACCAAAGATTGTACACTCTAAGAAACAAAACCGTAAAATAACAGAATAAGTTCTGGCAGCTCATTACCCGAACTTTGTCCCGTAATTAAAGAACAGAAATTTAGTGTGTAGCAACAGTTTGAATACAGAACATTTTCTGTTAGGCCTATATATGAAATTCTCTCATGCAAAGCTGTTCAGTTAGTAACCTACTGAAAATGTCGAAAAAAACTTTACAAAATGTCAAAAAACTCCTGGACTCCTATAATCTCCCAAAACCAACCTCCGTGGCTGGCAAAAGTTGTCGGAGCACAAATTATACAATTTGAACTGTAAAGAACAAAAATACAACTGTGAATGACAATTTCTGTTGAAATATACAGACATACAACTGTTGATACACAAGATAATCCGCTTCACCCCCTACTCAGTCACCCAGTGACGGTGATGATGATCACACAGAGGAATGAGTCTGATCTCGGGTGTTGTACAAGTTCATTTTAGGCAGTTAAATCACTAAAACCACTTTTTTTTTGGGGGGTGGATGGGTCAAACAACACAGGACTCACCCAGGAGACCGGGGATCGCGTCCCGCGTGTCACGTTTCCTAAACCCAACCGTCCTGTTCTTCTTTTCCTAAATCCCGCGTGTCATGGAAACCATAAGCGCACCCACGACCTTTTCCTTAACCTAACTGCGTCAAAAGTGAAGCCAATAGTCCCGACCAAGCGCGTGTAGATAAAGCGCGTTTAGATATGATGCTAAAGGAGACTTTTAGCGTCAATAACAACGCCAAAGTCACCTGACCAAGTGTATTTTACGCGATGGGAGTGAGAATGTGTTGTTCACCATTGTGCGTTAGCATGCTAAGAGCTATGAGCGAGGAAGCACGAGGGCAGCCCTTCCCAGAAGCCGTGCAGCTGAAAGCCGTTGCTTACTCCGCCCACACAGCTGACGAATTCATGTGACATTTCAGAGGAAAGGATGTCGCATCCGTCTAAAAACACATTTCCTTGTTTCCTCTCTCCTCGCATGATTTCCATGCTTCCTCGATTGGGCGGACTAAGACGCAAAGTAAGGGAGCAAGGAAGGGAGCAAGGAAGGGAGCAAGGAAGGGAAACGTGGTTGTTATTTAACGACCTGAGACGTAGCCCATGTGTCGTGCTGCCGGAGTGTCCATAGGAAAGGCACTGGCCTGCTCACACAGTATTTCATCATATTAGCAAAATGTATCTCATGAGTGACATGAATATCATTTATAAGAAATAACTGAATTATAAAACACCAAATTGGAAGGGAAACACTGCAAATTTATTCAAGTGTAAATATAGTTCAAACAAATGCAAGTCTAAAAAGATGGAATATCTGTCAGTTGCTAGATGTATTTTTTTTTATAATGTCAGCTTAAATTATGTTTTTGGTGAAATACAATCTATGAATTGATTTTACAGGCACAAAATAAAATTAATTAATATACAGTTTCATCCACTTCAGCTGTAAGTTATCTACGTGGGAACTTCTTCAGGGACCCTGTGGTGTTTGGGGCCCCAGCATATGTCCTCAGTACAGCGTGTGTGTGTGTGTGTGTGTGTGTGTGTGTGTGTGTGTGTGTGTGTGTGTGTGTGTGTGTGTGTGTGTGTGTGTGTGTGTGTGTTTCTAGAGAGAATTAAAGTCTTTGCTTGATATTCGCTCCTTCACTGTGCGTTTTGAGCAGCAGTGTCTGAGGCAAGGCATCCAAAACATACTGATGATGATTATTACGCAACAGACGCACTGCTGTCTTTTGAATGTCTCTTCTTTAATTTCCTCAGAGAAACAGCAGGAGGGGTTTGTCCTCTTGAGACTATTGAGAGACTACAGAGAGTATAGGCTACAGATTCTTAGAAAAAACAGCCAATAAATGAATATTTAAAGTGTAAGACAGCCTTCATACATGGAGATCATGAGATAAGGTGGCAGCGCAGGTAATAAAATACCTTGAACAACAATACCGTCGCCCACACTTCGTTTCCACACACACACACACACACACACACACACACACACACACACACACACACACACACACACACACACACACACACACACGCACACACACACACACACACACACAGGTCCGTTTTTGAATCATTACCTATTTTGGTGTAAAAACTCACCTTTAATTATTCTGGCGCCTCCGACGACATGACGCACTCAGCTCGTGTCCGTGCCAAGTTTTATGTCCAAAATAAATTCCCAAAAAAAAAAGAAATACCAAAACAAACGATGATAAAATTAAAAATAAAAATAAAACACTTTCGTACGTCTGTTCCCTGTCGGTGTGTGTGTACTGTCCACCGGCTCCGGGCAAATAATCGCCCGTTAAAGGATGTGAGATCCTGCCCTCTCTCTCTCTCTCTCTCTCTCTCTCTCTCTCTCTCTCTCTCTCTCTCTCTCTCTCTCTCTCTCTCTCTCTCCCTGCCGGGAGCTGCGCGTCGTGTTTTGGATGTCAGAGTAATAAAAAGAGGTTTATAGGTTCACCTTGGCAGCCTGGCTCCTCCCTCTCTCTCTCTCTCTCTCTCTCTCTCTCTCTCTCTCTCTCTCTCTCTCTCTCTCTCTCTCTCTCATCGCTGGAACAGCAGAAGGAGCGTTTCGTGACACTCAGCCTGTCTGCCTGTCTGGATGATGAGAATACAAATCAATCTGCTGCCAGAGTTTTCCAAGGACGCACGACTTGGCAAAGGAAGGCAGACACTGTGGAGGGCGTAAAGAGTGAGAGTTTTAATGTTCAGCTGATATTTAGCCTACATGACTTCAAAAGTATTTGGATTATACATGGTTGTATTGTGCTGTTATGTCGTCTCCATTCACGTCCACTAAAATTGTACACAAGGAAATGGTCTTCAGAATATTTATGTAAGACTTTGTTTTGTATTATTGGCGATGTTGGAAGAAGACCCATTTGAAACCCAATCAGTGTGTTTACATGCACAGCAGTAACCTGGGTATAGTCTTAAAGTCCCAGTGTGTAACTGTTTAGTTCATTATCAAAATCTGTGTTGCCCGTTCACAACTTGTCCTTTTTCATTTACCTCCACCATCAATTCCAAGTATTCCTTTGGCTTGACATTTTACATTTGCATTTGCATGAACTGGTAGACGCTCCATATTCATGTACCATCTTGAAATATGTTAGCCGGTAAGAGACATACAGGACATACTGCTCCACCTTTTGCATTTTTGCTGTCACATGATAAACTCACAGGTGCTGCTAATGATGCTAATGGGTATTGTAGCTTCCCGTTTGAAGAAGGAAACATGGAGGACCATACATATTCAAAATCCAAATTTCAGGAACCGGAGTCTTCTTCTTCGCCTAGAAAAAGAAAAAGGAGATTGAAAAGAGCAAGAGACCGGCTTTTAGAAGCGTGAAGGCTATCGTAGCTGTAATACGTACTTTGAACTGCGTGGTGCAAGAGAGTTGATTGCGATATATGAGCTCAACGCTAGATGGGAGAAATTCCCACACACTGGACCTTTAAGTGAGGGTTAGGGTTAGGGTTCATGGTTCATGACAGTGTCATGTCCCTCTTATGTAGATACCTTCAAGTAAAGTGTTACCGATCCTTGTCCAAAGTAGTTGTTGCCCCATTTTTTTGCATCTAAAAACCTGTGTACCTAATGGCAATTCAAACATCCGACTGCACATGTGCAAGAACTGGACTCCTGTTTCTTGCTCTGTAGCCTATTTGGCTATAAACCAAACTTTTAGATAAATAAAAATTTTTACCAAATTTCATGGCCACTTATCACCAAAAAGCTAAACTGGCTGGTGGTGCTATGAAACGCCTGAGAAAACGTATTCAGCAGGATCCTAAACGACAGACTTCCTGTCAGCCTCAGCTGTACTCTGAGGGTAATGCTAACTGTAATCATGTTAACCCGCTAACTGCAAACATTAACATTGCTAAAGATTGCATGCTAAACATTGAACCTGTTAGCATGCAAACATTCACATTTAGCCTAAATACATCTGAATCTGATAAAGTCTATCTGATAAACATTGAATCCCATCTAATGTGGAGCTGAACCTGTCAAGGTGGATATGAGATGTCCAACAATGGCCACCGTGCAGAGATTAATTTGATTTAAGGGACACCATGACCTCTCGTCTGACGCCATCCGTACAAAGCGTGGCTAGATTTTTTTTATTTCTCTGCAGATCATATTAAACACTTGGACAGAGAGCCCAGCTGGGTTTCTTTCTTGCTGTCTGATCAGCAGCTGAAGTCTACCTGGTGAAATAAATTAAAAGCAGCAGGACTGTTCGGAGCTCTTCAAGAGAGTGAATGGATGGCTGAGATTAAAGGAACACTCAGAGGTTGGTTTTTTTCTCTCGAGGCGTCTCGCTGGTCAGTTTACCTGATGAATAAAAAGAACAAAGACCTAAATCCTCCCCGTGTCTCACACCCGCACCTTTGAGAGTTTAGGAAGTCTTATCTAATTACACTGTCTCTTTAAAAAATTAAGGTTAAAATGTGTTAAACTGTACAAACATGTAAGGCAGGTGTCCTTCTGTCCAGAGATAAGGAGTCACAAAATATAAAACTACCAGGTTATATAGCCTTTGCCATCTCAGATTAGAGCAGAAAATGTCCGTGTGACCACATGCACCAGTCATGTGTGTTACATTAGAGAGAGAGAGAGAGATGGTGGTTTCCTTAACAACCGTCAGAGTTCAGGGTCTGAGTTCACTCTACCTGAAGCTGATTTGACTGCCAAACAGCATCACTTCTTCATTAGACTGAATTCAAATCACGGTGAGCAGTGCCTGCGCACAGACATGAGACATCAGTGTGCGTCCAGTGAGCTATCGCAGGTTAATTGAAATTCTGTAGAATCTGCAAAAGAAAATGCAAATGAATGAAATGTCTCAGATACATGGTTTGGAATATACTTAGCAATTGTCTATATTTATTAATTAGTTTATGAAAAGTAATTTCCACTCAAGCTTGTGATATACCAACCCGTTGCACATGTAGACGTGCGGCTGCGATGCCATCCTCATCTTTCCCACTGTTCCCTGTGAAGTATATTAAGTCAGCGTATTCTCATGAACATATACAAACCATATAATATCGCACAAAAACATATGTACAACAATTTGTATCATATTCTACCAAATTAAAGCGACCGCCGGCCGGTCATGTGACAGTTAAGCTTAGCGCCTGTTACAGTTGCTTGTTCTACTTCTTATGAAAACTGTGCACAAAACAAAAGAAGCTGATTCATGTTCATCTTTTGTCAGTCACTGACATCAAAAACTCCCTCTTGGAAAGGTCGTTCAGATTTAGGTACAAAGTCTGTAAATAAGTGTACTTGAAATCAGCCAATCAGCTCTGACTTGATTCTTCTCCAATCAGAGTTGTGATAAAAACCTGCAGTGATGACGATGAAGCATCTTGTGACTGACAGGCTGAAAGGCTCTCTGCAGGTTTAATTGGAGTCCCTCTTGAAACAGACTGCTGTTATTTCTCTCTCTCTCTCTCTCTCTCTCTCTCTCTCTCTCTCTCTCTCTCTCTCTCTCTCTACACACACACACACACACACACACACACACACTGCGTTTGATCATTGACTATCCTCCAGCCAGTTGTTTCCAGAGGCTGCTGGGATGAACACTGAGTCTGTTGTTTTCATCAGTTCCTTCGTTATAAAGATCAGTCTGTTCGTCATACACACGCACACACACGAGCGCACACACACGTGCACAAAAGGTCTTAGCCTTTTGTCCCTTTATTGCCTCTGAAGAGGCCACAAGTTTGGTTCCTTGGAGTCACAGCTGACTGATCCGGGGTTTGAGTCCTAAATAAAAGTAAATGGCAATTCTTTTTCAAACTTTACGGAACAAACAGATCAACGTCACGTTCCACATGTGTAACCGGAAGTGAAGTAACGTCTGATTTTAACCCAAACCACAATATTTTTCTTAAAAACTTAACTAAGTACTTTTGGGGCCTAAACTCAACCAAACTGAGACCGTTTCACATTGTTAACAACGTGTTTAAAACTGCTGCGACCGTTACATTCTCAGGTTTAGATATGAGGTCGTATTTCCTGCCACCACTAGGGGGCGCTAATTAACGAGACACTCCTGTGGGTCGTATCAGAGGGGGGGAATAAGCGACCTACAGTATATACATTTGGATGGTTTGGAGGACTTGTTGGATTTATCTAATCTTGTCATGCATTTAAAATCAACTACCCCGCACTGGCAGACCTTTAACATATTTGAGGGTCTTCTCTTTAAAATGATAACTGTGAAAGATGCAAAAAATGCAAGGTCTGAGTGATAACCCTAGGATCATTCCCAGCAACAGCCTTCAGCAAATTATATCATTATAGCTGCTAGAATGTGGAGCTGTGATACGTGAAGTTGAAAAGTGGTTTAATATTGAGTGTAGTATAATATTGAGTGTACCACAAAGGAAACTGTAAAACATTTTTTAATGTGTGTGTGTGTGTGTAAAACATGTGTGTAAACATTTGCTTGTTTATTCTGAAATATGATTTGGCAAAGTCGTGATGTTTGGGTGAGTTTTTGTTTAGTTTTCTTGGTCTCCAGCACTGCGGTCCTCAGTGGGAGATCAGAAGTTTGTCATCCAGCAGTGATGAGAAAGAGATGTCGTAAGGTTCAAACTTGGCATTCTCCCGCAACACGACGGCAATAAAACAACACAGCCATGAGCCGGAGATGATAGCATTGCTATGACAACAGCCGTGTGGGAGCGAAGGACTAACAAAAACTATTACATAAAGAGAGCCGAGAGAACAGTTTAATACCCGTAAATAAACGTCTTTCTACGGTGTCATTAACTTACTGTTGTGGTTCATATGTTTCAAATTGTTCAGCAGGGTCATTGCAATACCCTGTGAATGTGTGTGTTGGGTGGTAATATGCCACTTGAATAATAGCATTAATGTTTCATAGTGAAGGCTCTGTATTCACCTATCCATCAATAAACAACTAGTAATCATCCAATCTATATTCCACATACTCCACATTTTTATTTATTTTTTTCATCAGAGATGCAGGAGACTGGCTGCTGGAGGACTGGCCAGAAAGGGTCACAATTCAATTTTATTCATAGTTTCAAATCATAACAGACATAGGACACGTAACAGATAGAGTAGGTCTAGACTTGCCTTGCACAGCAGGTGGATTCTCGCAATATCACAAGATCACGCGAAAATACATCTCGTCAGGCTCCAACCTGTGTTTGTGTCTGAACTTCCAGCTTACCAATCAGCGTCCAGTGAGCAAATTTGAGTTTCTTGGAATGGCGAAGGAAGGTCCTGCCCTACTCTGCATCTGATTGGCTTACCCTGGTATTCTTACCCTAACCAATCTCCCTCCTCATGGGTAAACATAACCAATTCAACCAACGAAGGCATCGAGTACTAGCCATTTAGAGGCAGAGTAGGGCAAGACATACCTTCGCCATCCTAGGAAATTTGTGTCTGGTGTGTGTGACAGCAACGACTCTTCGTTTAAAACAATAATGGCAGACATGATAGACAGATGGTTCATCCAATCACCTGCCTGGTATATTTTGAAAGTGCCTGCCCTTTCCCAAACAGTTTCCAAAGACACTTTCTCAGATGGTTTTCTGTTAACAAACCATCGGCCGCATAATATAATTTACAGAGACCCAGCAATTCCCCCAATAGTCCTTGGGCCAAGACCCAAAATTTCACGTATTGGTACCATCTGGGTGGGCAAATTCTAGTTGCGATTTTTTACATCCTATGCACCCCTAGATAATGTTTTGACATGATAACCCTTGCCAACTGGCAGCTTAGTAGTGGTTATGACTGCTTGAAGTGACTGACCCCTGTCAGTGAAAGAAATAGTGAAAGTACCTTCCATGGCAATAATCTGGTTCATCCAGTTGATAATTTATCAAGTGGTTCATTCATCATGAATAAAGTAGGTTCTAAATTAGTGAAATAATGAGATAAAGGCAATAATTCCAAAATGCATGGCTAAATTTGGGAGAATTAGCATGTCAAACCGCAATACCACAATATCATGAAAGAGCATTGAGACGATGATTGATGTGCCAGTCAAAGATTAGAAAAACCACAATGTTTAATGTATGGTGAAAACAACGGTCATTACAAAATCATCACAAAATTTCAATAAAGTACTAGTCATCATCATCTTCGGTATCAGACTCTGACAGCTGTGGAGCGGGCTCCTCCTCACAAGGTTGATTAGTACAGGTTTGCAGCTTGCACAGGTTGGTGCACCTCAGGCTGTTGGCGAGGCACGTGCAATCGGGTAGCTTGCATGACCTGGTGCACTTGCAGGATAATAGCTGCAGGACGGCATCAGGTGCTGGGGTGCCTGGCATCCACTGGATTGTCAGCTGCCCGTCTTCATCTGTGTTCCACCCATGCTCCTCGGGACTCCGCACAGCCGGCATGGTTTGCAGAGACCGCCTCCAGATAGCAGCCTGGTAGTTGGCTCGGATGGCGTGCATGAGGAGGCAATCTTCGCATGGAGGAAGCTGGCTGGATTCAACCTCTCCTCGCCTGACACAGAATAGTTGGTAGCGAAGAGTGTTGACCTCCGCAGTGCTGGTTGATGGCACATACATCTTACAGGTGGTTGCCTGCAGCTTCTCGAACAGCTCATCAGACACAGCCCATGACCGACCGAGCTCCAGGAAGGCTTCTCGGCAATCTTCCTGTGATTTCATCTGTTTCAGGGCACCCACTTTGCCACGTCCCGCAAATGCACTGACAGTGTCACAGCCAATGAAGGCATGCATGCCGAGCAGGGCATCTGCGGAACTGCTGCCGAGAGACTGGCGTAATTTGGATATGTCAATGTACCTCATTCTGTTCTGGGTGCCGCTCTTCTGGAACAGTGGGCATGGGATATCTCCTGAAGGCCACACCCAGAACCAGAACATCTGTGTCGTCAGCTGTGATGATCACCGCTTTGTAGCCTGACTCTGCTGCATGATGAGCATGCAAAAGCATGCGCGTATCCGCTTCATCCTGTGATGATTTCAGCTCTGTTGCCTCTTCCCAGTGCTCTTTATCCAGCTTGAAGCAGTCTTCGCCACATGTGAGTCTTGTCTTGGAGAGTACAGAGTCTTGTCTTGGAGCTTCTCTCTGTGTTTGGGCTCTTTCCATTCTTCAACCAAGTAGGCGATCAGGCTTGTCTTGTTGGTAGCGCTGGAGAGCAGTCTCCTCCACTGCTGGATCTTGTGGCCTGACACAATGTTCTTGAACTGAATTCCTGTGTCTGTGCCTCTCTTAACCCTCTCAGCATTCGGCTCTGTGCCACCAAGATCATGTGACCAAAGAGGTTTCTGTCAGCCTTCAAGACTACCTGCTTGGCTTGCTCCTGGCTGTGTTGCTTCTTGATCTCTGAGAATGTTTTCAGCTTTTTCTTGGTCATTGTGTCATAGAAATGTGTCACTCTTTTTTCCAGACGTTCTGTCTTGAAATTTTGGTAAGCCTCTTCTCCAATCTTCTTGACCTCAAGTAGGTCATTTGCCACATCAGGTGGGGCTACAGTTGCAGTTGACAGACTGACAAACTCTTCTTGTTCTGGACTGAACGGATTCTGCCAGCAATTTTCCAGGAGATCAACGATGGACTGGACATCTGCCTCATCTCTTCTGATCCTGGGCGGCTGTAGGTCTGGATGATTCAGCTGAGAATCACCACGACCGACCATCTCTCTCAGCTTTCTTAGGTATGCGCTGCGGTAATCTGCTGTCAGGTAGTACTTCGAGACAGCTCCGGGCTTGAGGCTGAAGCCCTTTGTTCCTCCTGCTGTCTGCGTGTCCTTGTTGACGGTCTCCTCAATGGTCTGGTCGACTGGTATACGCCCAAAGGGGTTTTCTTCAGCCAATCTGGACAGAGAAGCCTCCTCGTGAGAAGTGCTCATGGACATCTGGTTGGTCAACAGGCAGTTGCTTCATCGTGGCATAGTAGTAGGGCAGGAAGCGGGCATAGTTGAGCTTGTCATAAGCGAAGCACCAGGGAATCATTTCTCGGATGCATGCAAGATGCAGCATCCAGTTGCCTTCTCTGGAAGCGAGAATCGGTCCAAGCATGATCTCTGTTATGTCAATGTAGGACATCCAGATGGATGAAAGGTTATGCTGGTTTCGCAGAGATTCCAGGTAGACTTGGAACAGTTGCATGGTGCGGGCACATGCTGCATTATCAAGAAGCTTGGTGAATGCCTCCTGCCTGATATCGTCGCTGAAGCTGGCAATGCTCTCCAGGGCTTCCTCCAGCTGAGGGAGCTCTGTCGGCTGTTTGACCTCTAGCCATGGTAGGAAGCCTCTCCAGGCAAGGCGCATAAGTGCTTCATAGACTATCTTGTGCAGCCGGACGGCTCTGTTATACTTTCTGCCCTCCATTACACCTGCAGGGCTCCAGACTAACTTTTTTTCACTAGGAGCACAGTGGCCCCCCTACTGAAAATTTTAGGTGCGCAACCAGAAAATTTAGGGGCACACACCGTAAATCAACATGCTAACCAAATATTCACATTTCTACTAATTTCCACTGTATTACTAATAAATACTTTGATAATGGATGCAGAAATTACAATGTGCTGTTTCAAATTCAGTGTCACTTTTGAAGATGCAACATAGAAGGCACCATTGCTGTCATGACAGTAAACAAAATATTTAAAAAATATACCAACTCTGGTCTACAACTGCAATGAATTCACCTTAAAATTAAAAATGCATTGTTTAGGCTACTACCCTTAGGGTGGGGTACCTTTCGCATCTGAACAAATATTGGTACAGATACCTGACATTATAACTGTACATTTTTTCGGTACTTTCCCTCTGTAATTACAAAACAATTATTTCAGTTGTAAAAATAATTCCAAACCTATTTATCCTATGTACTTAGAACATTATGTTATTTTATTAGAATATGTTACACTCTAAAGAAATTAAACAAAAATAAAAATAAAACCCCTCCGTCTCTCCTCCCAAACCCATCCCTACAGGATTAAATTGAATAATTATTCATTTCTTACTCACTGTAACTTGTTTAGCCTGTTGTATTTTCATCATGATGGTTTTCAGTTGCTCTTGAATGTTTCATGTAAAGCACTTTGAGTTGCCTTGTTGCTGAAAGGTGCTGTAGAAATGAAGTTGCCTTGCCTTACAGCCTCAGCCTGTCAGTCAGTCCCCAGGGCACAGTTGCACACTGTTGAGCCTGCTGCTTGTATGAGGAAGTGTAACGTCAACAGCACCGTGACTGTTTTTAATATCATATCGCAGCAAACGCTGTCTGTGTGAAGTTTTTAAAAACTGTAACCATACTTGAAACCACTTTATCGGCATCACTCGCTGTGACTTCAACAAAACAGCCGACGTAGTTTGCGCCGATCGCAGCTCTGCGTGCGAGTGTGTATGTTTGTGTTGGAGCACCACTCTCTGTCAATTTTCAGAGAGGACAGATAAGCTTGCGTTTACGCGCTCAGGTACCTATGTTTCGACATTTAACGTGTAAAAAAAGGGGGCAAATTTGCACATGTGCGACTGGATGTAAAATTCAGTCGCACACTCTCAAATTTTGGTCGCAAAATGTGACCATTTGGTCGCAGTCTGGAGCCCTGACCTGAGACCGATCCTTCAGCAATCACGCCAGATTCCACACACAGATCCTGCAGCCCTGCATCTTAGAATCGCTTCCCCAGAATGGAGAGCAGGTTGCAGATGGTGTGGAAGACACCCATCCTGATGACAATGTTCTTGAACTTCTCATGCTTCCACACAATTTCTGCTGCCTTGGCATACAGGGCTTGGTCAAAGACACAAACAATTGTCTTCAACTGCAGGGACTCCATTATGCCTAATGTCTGGTTGAGTACCTCGTAGACAGTTGATAGTTCTGTAGGAGGCGCATTGATGGTCGGCAGGTAACCCACATTGTCTTGTACCACCTCAACCTGGTCACGGGTCTGGATGTTAAATCCAGTCCAGCTGCTCACAGTCTGAGCATCGGTGGGCAGACATCCTAGCAAGCAGCCAGGCTATGTTCTGTGCCTTGCCTCCTGGACCTGTGCACCATAGTTGGCGTCAGCAGTTGCGGTCTTTGGTGGTCCAACTCTCTGGCCAGCATTGTAGATGGGTAGCATCTGATGTGTGGGGGTGATGCTTCTCCTCTTTGACTTCATGACTGCTGTTGCGTGCCTCTCAAGTCCAGCCGGTACAATCGTTTTCGCCTGGATGGCAATACCATTCACTCTGTGAGAAGTTCCTACTCCACTACTGGTCTCTTCCAGTCGGTCAATGTTGTCATACGCCAGCGTGGTGAAGATGCCTGGATAGATTTTCGCTGGCAGTGGAATACCATCCTTTGACAGCTCCATCTTCCGAAGACACAGAGCCGTGTCAACTTCTTCCAACTACACTTGGAAGGGGACTACACTTACCTGAAATTAGCGAAAACAACAGTGAGAGACGGAGTTGCTGCTTGTCGTCAGTTGAGCTCCCCGCCCGTTTCCATGGTAACTCCAGTTCAAATCTGGTTCAAATGCTTGGCCTTGGCTTGGAAGTTCTGAGAATGTTGTTCTAAGAACGTTTTCTATCAACGTTATGAGAATGTTCAGCAATCACAAATAACGTCATAAAGACAAGAACGTTAAGAACGTTATATGAACGTTCCGAAAACATTATTTTAATAACGTTTTGTACTAACATTTACACAACTTTTAAAGAACATTAGTGAATGTTCTGGGAACGTTCCCTGTTAGCTGGGTGTGTGTTTATTTTGTGGTTAGAAAACGGCAATATAATAGCAATGAAGGTTGTGACCAATATAAACACAGATTTTGGAATATAATGGGGTTTCTGGGCATATGTGTTAATATTTACCTGAAATTCAACGTTTCTTCTTTTCTTGTGTTACAAAGCTGAAACCTAATACATTCCACATGAACCTGATAACAAAACTAATTCAAATATATTAACTAAAATTAAGAACAAATCGTCCGTACATTTTGACTTTCCAATAGTAGACAGTGTAGAGTCAACAATACATGTGTTATTTTTCTTTTCTTTTATATTTTTTACATCTCAAAACAATGTTCAATTCAAAGATATTGACTTTATTATGCCTATTAATATGTACAATATATTTTAGTTTGCTTGGGATTAATATTAGATCACTGTTATTACGGTATTGGATGTTTGTGTATTTTTCAAAAATAATTCTAATACATAAAAGTAGGAAAATGACTAATTCTAAAAAAAGTATAAAAAGCTGGGCCTGTGGAAAGGTTATCATATTATAATTAACTTATATTAACCCCATGAACAATTTAGTATAGGTATGGTTTTGCCCACCCAGATGGTACCAATATCTGGTCTGGCCCATGGACTACAAGAGCAATGGCACACAGCGGTGACGAAAAACTCCCTTTTAACAGGCAGAAACCTCAGATAGAACCTGGCTCTTGGTGGGCGGCCATCTGCCTCGACCGGTTGGGGGAGAGAGAGATATAAATAGAAATATGACTCATAATTATAGCAGTGGGTATAATGGAAGGACATGATAAACAGTGGCAATTATATTAACAGTATTAACAGTAAAGATAATAGAATGATGACTAATAATTACAATAACAGTAGTAGCAGTGGGCGTCAAGCAGGATGGTGGCAGCAGCTGCAACCACGATCCAGGTGCCACCACAATCCAAGGAAATCTGTGAGGCGAGAAAGCACAAGGAATCCTGGGAAGAAGCTAACTTAGTAACCTGCATTAATGGAACATGAATGCACACAGATGGAGAGAGAGAGGAGGAGAGGGGAGCTCAGTGTGTCATAGGAATTCCCCCCGTTGTCTAAGACTATAGCAGCATAACTAAGGGCTGGTCCAAGGCAAACCTGAGCCAGCCCAACTAGAAGCTTAACAAAGAGCTCTCTGTGGAGCATAACCTGGAGCAAGAGGAGCTGGAGCCTTAAAACCAGATACAACACCTCGTCTACACTGGTAATGAAGCAAATACAACAGCAAGTTCAATTAAAGTGCTGCTTTTCTGAAGAGATGTATTGCGTCCATCTGTTTTTGGCCTCTTAACTGTGGAAAGAAATCATTGTCTTACTTATTCTTGTTTCTTAAAAGTTGACATTTAGAGATATGGAAGCTTTATTGGCATGCTGATGAGATGCCAATGTGCTGATTGCTTGGTTTTTCAAGTTTCTTTCCTGTTTCCTGCCCTCAGCAGGGAAACCTGACTGCTCCGTATTGAGGCTTTTCAGTGGCTCACATGCACTAGGCCTGGGAAAAAGCCACATTTCAGGGTCACAAGTCTCCTTCAAGTTCTTTTTTTAACTCTCAAACAAAAGCTTGATTCTTCTCTGTCTTCACGGCTTTCGGTAAAAGCATAAGTGGGCATAACAAAGGTATGATGCAAATACAGGATCCATAATATGCTGCCAACAAAGAATAACCAAACATGAGAAAAAGACATTACAACCTCTCTATAACATGATTATTACAACCTTCATTAAGAGGGGTTATTTATTGCAGGACTATTGTATTAGATTGCGTTAGTTTTAACTACAGTATGTGTACCTAATAAACTGGCAGTGTATGTCCTTGCCCTTATTGTGATAATATTTTTGCATTATTTTGTATGAAAATATAGAATATTGGAAAGAAATATAAATGTATAACTGGTAATACAAATTGTATGAGACCATCTTTGTTTGGATGAAGAAGAAAAGGGTAAAACTTGGGAAACAGGTTTAACAATTATTAATTAACTATAATAAACAGTTTTTAGGGCTTCCTATTAAAGTTGAGTCATTGTTTAATCACCTTTATAACCAATAAAAAGTGTTTATGAAATCTTAACTATGGATTCTTAATTAGCAACCGTTTCCTTACAGTTTATTAAAGAGTGATCAAATGTCCTTTTTAAGAATCCCCCGGAGAGAATTTTATTATGCATCCTGTTGAAATAACGAGTCCCATGAGGCTTTGCAGCGGCTGCTGGGGAGGGTGGGGGCGGTGGATCATTAGTGCAGGTACCAGGGGAGCATATGAATTAAACACATAAACACACTTATCCCATCACCAGCATGTTTATATTTCATATTTTTGGCTTTAATGGATGTTAGTTGGGAGAAGCAACTAAACAACTTGCAGCTTTTTTAACAAATGTGTTTGCATTTTGAAAAATGTGTTTTGGTATCGCAAACAAAGAGCTGAGCATCAGGGAAGACATGTCTTTGATTGCATATCTGCCAACACTCCCGATTTACGCAGGAGTCTCGCTACTTTTAACCCTTTCTCCTGACCTGCTCCCGATTGGTAATTTGTCCAGGTAATCTCCCAAATTTCATAGTGATATGACTCAAATTGGTATTTCACGGTTTCTGTGATATGTCTAGACTGTAGAATATGTCGTGGCACTACCTACCTGGCAACCCAAACAACCTGCCTGACATGCTGTGCATCAAGCTTGTTCAAGCTCCTGTTCCATTCAGAGTCAACTGAACTGAAAATGTATGCGTCAAAATTTCTGCCCTCTTTGTGCGAGTCCTTCCTGTTTCTAGCCGCTAACCGTCCGCAAACACCACGCGTTTTGCAATATATATCGGACAGACTTTAGCATGGAACATGGTGGAAAAAATTACCCCATTAAAGCCACAAAACAACATTGATATTTACCACGTAAAGTAATTGTGGTGGACATTCTAATTTGCTGTCACCATGTTTTTTTAAACTTAATTTCTTTTTATTGTCTTTCCAATGTAATGACAAAAGAGGCAGCAACAGTAAGTCCGTGTTCAGACAACAGCACTGCATAAAAACGACACATCCTCATACTTAAACGACAGAATAGGTTGATTGTTAATGACTCCCAAAATCAACATGTACAATCATTCTATTTAATGTAACGGGGGCCGTTTTAAACGCGTAGTTAATGTTGTGAAACGGAACTAGTTGGGTTTAGGCAACAAAACTAGTTAGCGTTGGTAAAACATCAGGGATTGGTTTAAAACGAGTCGCATAAAACTACAACGTGACGTCACGTCTGGCATTGCATCATGGACTTCATTTCAAAAAGTGGCCGCTGACTTTTGGTTTCAGGCGGGAAACAAACTCCGCTCTCCTGAGTTAAAGTCCTGTGTTTGTTTGACCCAAACCTACCTTGGAATTTGGCTCACTTATACTTTATCACCTTGCTTCGTCACCTCCATTCATCTTAAAAAATTCAAGCTACTAGTATTATTATTATTACTACTATTTACCTTCCTGGTTCATCCCTTCCTCACACCCATTCATCCTCTCATCCTTCCATACCTCCTTTATTATTCAATGCTGTGCATAACCCATCTCCTCCTTCTGCAGGTACCAGTCTAGGGCTTAAAATAGGTTCAGGCTGCCTGAGATGGATCTCGCATACGGAGTACCCGCCTTCCCTGCTTCCAATATATTTTTGTCCTGAGACCTGCCTAACTCATTGACTGAAAATCTGAGAGTCTACAGCCATACTAACAGCTCTGGCAGAGCGGTGCTTTTAAATTAAATGTTAACATCAGCATGACTACATACATTTCTTGTCATGGTGGTGTCATAAAAATCTCTACTGTAATTTGTTGGTAATGATTATTGCCAAAGTCAGAGTTTTGGCATCCAGACATCACATATGTTTAGGCTCCCGATGTCAGTCCCCCAACAAACAGAATAATTGTCTCCCCTCCAACTGAGATCAGAAACAATGTCGTAACAGTTTATTTTTAGAGGAGCTAGAAATAAGACGCTGCCGAGCTGTTGGTGGTTCCCATGCGGTGACTGGAAACTCCTCCAAAAGTGGTTTCCACTGTTGGAGTCCACCCACGTTGAGTGAGAGTGTGAGTAGTGGATTATATGTGAGATGGCAGGACTCAAATTACAAACTATTTGACTCCAATCATGTCTGTGTTTGTTACTGCCTGACCAAAAGAGCTTCAAAAGCCATGCTAGCAGCATGCCAGTCGGTCGGTCCACCACTCTGTTCCAGACTTAGCATATCTCAACAAGGATTAGATGGATTGCCATGACATTTTCTTCATAAATTCATGGTCCCCAGAAGGCTGAATACTACGGACGGGTGATACCCTAACTTTTTTTCTAGCCCCAGCACGAGGTTGACATTTTTGGCTTTAGTGAAGTCTCTCGACAGCTCTTGATTGCCATAACATTAACATTTGACCATTGCCTCTAGTACATTTCCTATCATCCTACCAGAGGAGCTGGAGGAAAAAGTCAACAAAGTCATTAAGACATCATCTTGGAAGGGTGAATTTGGTGCCAATCTGTAAAATTCTGATATTTCACAGCATAAGTGAAAACTTTAAACCTGCTGAGGACTTAGATATTTTTGTCTGGATTTTATTTTAGCTGTGTAAAAATAAAAAAGGGGCATTTATTGAATCAAGAAATTGTTGCCTTGAATCATTCAAAGCTCAAACTCATTCACACCCAGGTGATTAGCCATAATCCGAGTGGGTCGACTCATCCCGGGTCGACTCAGACCGGAGTGACTCAGGGAAACACGAATAACTGAACAATACAACAATCAGCCAGAGTCGGGGCTGAGCGTAGGATATGACCCAGAGGAAGAGATGGTGTGACGGAAAGAGAGAGAGAGAGAGAGACAGAGAGAGAAGACAATGAAATTAAATGAAAGAGAAAATGGTGGCCTGAGTGGGTTTAGGGTGACGTCACAGCTCTAAGTGTCTGTGAGTTTGTGTTTAAGACATCAAGTGACACACAATGGTGACAAATGTGTGTGTGGGCGAGCTTGTGTGAGAGAAAGAAAGTGTGACTGCATGACGTCTGATCCAGAAGTGACACAGCACCACCCACACACACACACACACACACACACACACACAGAAAGTCTTTGTGCTGGGACGTCCGCTCCAAACAGCCGACAGTGTCTTTTTTCCCCCTCAAATTTGCTCTATGGGCATGTACACAATGAAGTACAGTATTGCGAAAGCTGATTGTAGCCTACAAGGTTCTTTTACCTGTCCACCAGATCCCCTCAGACTCCCACATCCAGCCACAATGGGTTACTACTCGTTTCCCACTCACCTATTCCTCATTTCCCTCATTAGTCTCACAGTGTAAATGCAGCTCATTTCCACCCAAAATTTGCCATATTAGTCACTACGTTTACATGAACATAATATTCCGGTTTATGGCCTAATGTGTTTCTCCTTCTTATCAGGTCTGCAGCCCTGCAAACTGGTTGGTTTGTGTACAGCAACCATAGCAACGCACAGAGCTGACCATAAGACTGAATACCCAGATTGAGAAGCATATTCCGAATGTCCAAAGAGAGCCTCTAAAACCAGAATAATATCCCACGTCTTAATCGGAAAATGCTATATTCCGAAAAGGCCTTACTCTGAATATCCAACCAGAATATGCTGTTTACATGACATTTATCAAATTCTGAATATTGTCATATTCAGAATAATAGTGGAATATTGGTGTGCATGTAAACGTACTGTATGTGCATCTGCCCTAGTTTTCCAGATCCACTGATTAATGATTCCCTGCTTAACCCCTACATGGATAAGTTCTGACTGATTAACAGTGGCTCTTCTCATTTATCTATGGGTGTTTTTGCTTATGCTAACATGTCTCATCGAGATAAATAACCACATATATTGTTTCTTTAAGCAGCAATTACAACTCATATTTATGTTTATAGTGGCGCCGCCCTCTAGTGGCCTTAGTAATTATGATGGGAGCAAAACAGAAAGTAAGGGGACGTGTGCCAAATTTGCTGTATGGAGGAGGCTGGTTGGGGTGGTGGATGGGTCAAACAAACACAGGACTTTCACCCAGGAGACGGGATTGTGTCCTGTTTAAAAATACAAATAAATGGCAAGTTTGTTTTAACTTTACAGAACAGAGCTAAGTCACATTCTGCGACAGGTGCGTAACTGGAAATGAAGTAACGGCTGATTTTAACATAAGCCACAATCTTTTTCTAAACTTAACTAAGAAGTTTTTGTGCCTAAATGTGACCCAACTGACAATGTTAATGACATTTTTAATATGATAATATGCGATATGATGACGGAAAACGCTCCTGTGGGTCGTATTTCCTGCCACCGCAGACGCTAATTTATGAAACGCACCTCTGGGTTGTTGGTCTCCTAGAGTTCCTCATTAGTGTCTCTTCCTCGTGTCTTAGCTCCTCCCAGCGAGGGTGTGAGAGATAGGAAGAGAGGCGAGGACAGAGGAATCGAAGCTGCCAAATGAAAATATCTTTGGTTAACAGCGTCAGTCTCAAGCGACGTCAAAAATTTACAAAGAGCCATTTCAAACTGTGTAACACAGTAGGAAATCCACGTAGGATACACCTGTGTTTCTTCACTCTAAGCTCCTCTCTCCTTGTCTCCTCGAAGACACAACTGGACAGCAAGAGTTTATTACAACATAAAGACAAATAAGCAGCACTCAATATAAGCCCTGAATATGTACTTTTGTGTGTTTGCGTGGGTGAAAGCCTTTGTGTGGGGGTGTGTCAAGGCTGTATTTTCTGCAAAGGTTAAAGGTTTTTAAGGTTGACGTGATAAACCCTATGGAGCTTGTGACGTGCCGCCCCCTTCTTTTCTTCTCCCTCTCTGCTCTTTTCTCTCAGGTGCTCCTGATCTGCTCATTAGTGCTGGCCCTGCCCCCTGTATTTAAGGAAGGCTGGAGGATCTCTCAGACTGAAACAGCATTTTCACCATTTGGTGTACTTAGTTATGTTTCTCCTTCTGTTGTGTTTATTTCTTCTGAGGATGGAGGTCTGGTAGTCCAGTCCTTTAAAATTTTACTTAATCCTTGGGTCTGGTTTCCTTTTTACCTTCACAAGGTTGAGCCAAATTCTCTGGTTGTTGCCGTAACAGTGCTATTCCACAGATTATTGAAAAATAATAAAGTTAGTCAGTTTAGTTAAAACTTTTCATTGTCAATTTTACACATGTAAATAGTGTTATGACATCATTAACGGGTTGTATAATTCCATTAAATAGTTGGCAACATCGGTTCGCGCTGAAAAGCCACTTTTGTTTACTTTCTGAAATAAAGGACCCATTGTTAAAAAAATACTTAGTGGTAAATCTACCACTGTAACCACTGTAAACTGCTTAAGTGCCATGCAAAAAAATGAAAATCTTAACAACAGTAATTAAGGTGGGGTGGTCAGTAGAGGATAATTTAGCTGAACCTTAAAAAAGCAGCATGCTTGAAAACCTGTTTTCTCTTGTTTTGTGATGAGACAAAAGAACCAGGGTCAGAGAAAGTAAATGCATATTTAGATTAACGTATAATTAAGATAGTTTGAACTAAAATCACAAAATAGCACATGAACTGTAGCAGTGGTTAGAAGGCTTTAATAGTTTTGGTCCTAAATTTAGACAGCCTTTCAGTTCTGGCACAGGCTGTTGCAGTGACATGAACGATGACATTTCTGTTTTCCTTTTATGAGAATGTGTTGAGAAATCACTGCTTTCTTTTTTGGCACATCTTTGGTCAAGGTTTGGTTGGGTCCATCAAGTCAACACTTCCTATTTTCTTTAGTTTATGACCAAATACTTGCTAAACTAACAATATTCCCATCAGCCTCAGCTGTACAGGAATATTTTCTTTTTCTTTTCAATGTTCATTTGTACAAGTATGTAACATAAATCTATGCCATAATTTTATTCATAGCCTAAGCTAATTTGCAATGCCAGCCCCATGTTGGTTTTTACATGAAATTCAACAACAAATACTTAAAAAAAAGTACAAAACACAAACTTAACAATGAATACATGCCTTAAAATGCAAAACTCCAAACTCAACAAGAAAATACAGACAAAACAAGATACAGACTAATACAATAAAGCACCATAAAACAGAAAGCCCCAGATCATTCATGACTGCATGACTGCTCCTTCTTCAAAAACAGTTTTAGTTTAAAATGATCCCAGTCAGGATCCAGTTTGAGATCAGTAGGTAAAGAATTCCACATATTTGTTCGAATGAGAATTTATGCAAGGGCACCTTACAATTGCCGCTGGAATATCTCAGAGTTAACATCACCTTTTATAAAAAGCATTACAGGGTATCATGATGGATGTTTCCTTGAAAAGGGCTTTCATAACCATAATCTGAGAAACAAATGAGAAATTGGTGAATGTCAGGAAAGTAAACTGGTTTTTATTAATAGAAGCTGTTGATGGCTCTCATAATGACTGACTGAAGAACGTAAAAACAAAGCTGATTTAGAGCAGTTCAACAAACATGGATACATTCAGAGCTGCACTCCCTATCTGTGAACCATTTCATGAAGAAAAAAAGAAACATTTTACACAAATGCAGTAGTATTTGTATTAAGTATTTCTTGTGGTATTCTCATCTATTCATGCAGATCATTTAAACTCATTTAATTTATAGTGATTCTGCAACAACCACATTTTACCACCTGTTTTGTGGTAAAAGATTAAGTGTTTTGTGAATGTTGCAAACTGTCTGACTGATCAGTCACAGACAATATTTCTCCTGATGACGTTTAAGATGATGACAATTTTTACATATACGGATACATCTATAGAAAACTCAGTTTGAGTAGGATTGTGTCAACTGTTTGTAGAAGTCACCCATCAAAGAGCTTTAACCACTGTTTCATCTTAAGATTCAGTCGTCCTGTATAGAGAGGCTGGAAGTTTCACAATTAAATGATCATTAAAATGCCATTATATTAAATATAATGGCCTTTTAATGATCAGTGTTTAAACTGTTATAATGTGACACTTAATTTAAGAAAACGTTGTCAAACTTTCTTTTGCATTCTTATCCAGTTATTGAAATACAAATGTCAATGTTTTAAAATATAGCACCAATATAGTTTTATTTTGGGTGATTTAACAGATTTCTTATTTGAGATGTCAAACTACTTATTTTGGACAAAATTGACCCTCAGTATGATGGGTTAATCAACTGTATCTTAAGCCTTACAACGTCTTAATCTTGATTAGTCAACTAATCTGTCGTTTTGGTCTAAGTCAACTAAGATTTCTGTCATTTTTTTATCTCTTTTCATGCTGAATCACTTATATCAAAGAAACTTGTGAGCAAATCTGTAGTAAAAACAAGATTTAAAGTGGTGCTATTGCATGATTGTTTGTGGAGAAACTGTTTTTGTACAGATCTGTCGATTAAATCAACTAATCAATTAGTCAACAAAATCATGCCATTTATTTATGCGTTAGTCAACTTAGAATTTCTTTAGTCGAGGACACCCTTATTATTTTTGTATCGCATTGAGATAAATTGAGGCCAATGGTTGCCTTAAAGCCCCAGTGTGTAACGTTTGTAGTTGTTCATTATCAAAATCTGTATTGCCCTTCACAAACGTGTCCTTGTTCATGAATATTGACCACCACCATCCATTTCAAGTATTCCTATTAGCTTGGAATTTTACATTTGCACTTGCATGAACTGGGGAAGACGCTCCAGAATGATGAGACATCTTGAAATACATTTTCGCAGCTGCTGCTAATGGCTATAGTCGCTTCCCGGCCCCAGCAAGTTTGAAGAAGGAAACATGGAGGACCACACTTATTCAAAATCCAAATTTCAGGAACAGGAGTCTTCTTCTTCGCCCAGAAAAAGAAAACTGATGTTGAAAAGAGCAAGAGACCGGCGTCATCAGAAAAAAGAGTGAACGTTAGAGCTGCTTTGGAGGCACACACCAAATCCCAAATAGCCGCTGCAGTCTCCTTTTCTTTCTCTCCTTTCCGTCGGGTGGCGTGTGTGCCCGCTCGTGGTGTGACATGAACTCATGGATGTATTAAGAGGACGCAAGAACAACAACCACGGCTGATAGACGGCCTTTTGTAGACCTTTGCTTTTTGAAGCATGACGGCTACTGTAGCTGCAATACTGCGTGGCGAGAGAGAGTTGATTGTGATATATGATCTCAACGCTAGATGAGAGTAATTCTTACACAATGTAGCTTTAACATGAGGGCCCTGCCCTATTCCCCCCCTCAGTCTGACACTCCTGTTGGTGAGTAAAATGTTATTATGACCAACAAAAATAGGTTGACAAATTTCCTTTTAGTTTGTTCGTAATCCTGAAATAATATCCAAGCAGCCCTTTGACGAAGTGAGGACCAGACAAAATATCCTCTCAAAATATGTCCTCACTTCTCTAAAACTCAGATCAGGTCCTTGCAAAGATAGAAGTACAAAAGCGCACACACACATACATACACACAAACGTAGGTTTATGGTACAAACAGAGGCCTTCCCTCTGTTCTCACAGTATTTACAAACCGGGCTCAGAAAAAACAGAAAACATGATACACATTTAGATCTAAGCTCTCAGCAGTTGACATTATTTTTTAAATCTAATATATATATATATATATATATATATATATATATATATATATATATATATATATATATATATATATATATATATATATATATATATATATATATATATATATAAATAGGACCAACACAACTTTTCTATTCAAGTTATCAGTGACATTGAAGCAGAGCTCGACGATCAGTTTGGATAATTTCTCGCAAAAAATAAATAAATATATATATATATATATATATATATATATATATATATATATATATATATATATATACACTTTGTATATGTATTTAAGTGAAAATGGAAACAAAATGTCTGTTACAGAGATTCAAGAACATTCATAAAAGAATCCTTAAATTTTCAGACACACATAGATCCAGATTTTAGTCCTAAATGATAAGTAGCCTACATCTGTTTGTATTCTCATTTCTACCAATTTCAAGTTCTTCACCTTCAAGGATCATTAGAATTTGTTAAAATTTGTCCATCGTTTCCATCAGTGATAATAACGTCAAACTCACTAAATTAAAGCTATAGTGCGTAGTGGTACCCCATGAGAAATTCAAAGTAATGACAACTACTCTGTCGGCACATCCACATGATACAAGCCTTCCGTGATCGTGTACGCATCCCCAACCCTCCTCCACACACTTGCTGGTAGCCACGGAGGACACGGAGGATTAAAAAAACAAGATGGACTCTTTAGAACAGGTAATTATTATCACTGGAGTTTCTGCGTGGAAAAGTCACCGAACGACAATCTTCTGAACATAGTCACAACTGAGAAATATAGAGTTTTACTCCCATCATAACTAATATCCCACTACACCCCCCGCCCCCAACTACAGACTCACAAATATGTTTACAGCACCCCTTCCCACATTATAGTTCCAACGTTCCTGGCTGCAGCCATTATAAACCTAAATATGAGTCGTAATTGCTGCTTGAACAAACGACTTATGTGGGTGTTTTTCGAGGAAGGAAAGCCACTCTCTGCAGCAGAAAGTGTTGTTATTGTATTATTTGTGCCAGTTTGGCAACGCTCCAAAAGGCTAATCACATATTTCAGGAGTCTCCTCAGTAGCCTGGTAATCAAACCATTTTCTTTCACTACATTCATTCAGTATGGTATTGTGTTCACGTCAGTTAACTTCATTTTGGGAGATAGGATGTTTTGGTATTGCTCTAACCAATCGGCAGCGAGTGACATCCACATCCCTGCATGTGTGTCATTTTTAGTCAACATGGAAATAACGTAGCGGCTGCTGACAGCAGTTACCTTAAAGTTACCCTTAAGTTAACTTTTAAAGTCTCAAGTCCAGTGTTCCAGTCAAGTTCTGACTCTATTCAGAGTATCAAGTCTGCAGCTCTGACGAGATCAAAGCTGCAGCAGGAAGTTGGTCTACAACTATAATTAATTTTAGTTAACTTTGTTTTCTCTAACCTGTTTGTTAAATGCCCCTGAATACGTTTGTCTCTATAACATTACAAATTCTAAATAAGCAACAATCAGTAAAATTTTGTGGGGGAAGCATCTCATTTATCAAAAGTTTAAAGGGACCCTGGCCCGTGGAGGAGCTTTTTTTATGAACAAAAAATGAATTACATTTTGTGTAACCTTGAGGCCTAATTAACATGTTAAACACAACTCCTTCCTCATAACAATTGCAGAGACAAGTTTTGGAAGAAGTTGAAACCTTCGTTGTTTACATCCATGTTTGTCATCATCTATACTAACAAAACAGGGACCAGCTTTTAGAACCATTGATTCGGAGCACCACTAATGGTCAGAAACTCCACAGGGTACCTTTTTAACATTCAAAAACACAGCTGATCTTCTTCATCAGGACTGTGCGATTGATATGATTTGATTGACAGTGGCCAGATATAAGCAATCAACCCCACAAACATCACCCCATTGCCTTTTTTCTATTGAGCTCCGCCCACAGAGAAAAACACAAAAAATACTGAAATCTATCATGTGAAAAATCAAAAGTCATCTAACGTTGGCCGAAAATGATTGTATGTAATGCCCACAGCAGCTGAGTGAGATAAAAGGTTTTCAGGGCCTTTAATAACTGTTTAGTTTTTTCACCCATCTGACTTCACTGTAAGAAAAAAGTCCGTACAAAAACGCATAATGTCCTGGCAGAAAATTACCAGTACGATTTTTGTTAAGTTTACAGACATTTCTGTTAATCCAAAAAACGGAAAATTCTCTAGATTTACAGTACATCATCTGTACCTTCTTAAACAGACATTTCTGGTAATCCAAAAATCTAAATACGGAAAAACACCTGTGAAAAATTATTACAGAAAATTCCTTCATATTAACACAGAATATTATCCCATATTTCTACGGACTTTTCTTAACAGTGTTCTTTTTAGCAATGTTCCCAGATTTGAACTTGGAGAATACAATGTTAATACTACTGATAACAACGATGAACAAACAAAAACAAGACTCAAGTTGTAATAAAGTGGAATTATCCTTTAAGGCAGATTAAAGCGCATCCTCAACAACACACAAACATAAAGGACAGAGGTTATCTGACAGCAGAGAGACACAGCACAGCAGTTTTGATACAGAGTCCTGATTTAAACGTCCATGGAGGATGTCAGCGAGCTCCTCTGACTCGCCACGCTCCCCCCCCCCTTTGTCCTCGCGGTCTTTTAGAAAATCACTGCAGAGACTCCAGAGTTCAGAGGTCGGGGGACGGGAGCGTTGACAGCAGTCCTTAAGTGCAGAGATTCTTTCGGTCTCATCGTCCTCGATTTCACAAAGGAAGTCCACATCCGGAGCAATGTTGTTTTGACGACGAACACACCAGGTACCACAGACAGGAAGTGAAGAGAAGCTGATGCAGCAGCAGGCTTTGAATGAGCACATGTACAGACACGTAGAGTATGTATAAAAAGAGGCGACTACAGGCTGGAGTACCTATAAACATCTAAAGGCACCTTGGATGGGAAGGACTTTGTCATCTTTGATCTTCTATGGATAACTGGTTTGGTTTGAATGAGTGCTTTGAAACAAAAAGTAGTACAGAGCTCTGTGGCTGAACAAAAGGAAGATAGCAGGAGGCAAATTATAACAGGCTTAAAGAAGCTTGAACAAAGAATCCATCTCTGCATATGCACATCAAAAGACCCATTTTGACACGATAATACATAAAAACAACAGTGGGTTGATTATCTTAAAAGAAAAAAAATGTTTAATAAAGTAAATATCTTAAAAGATGAGTTCTGTTTTTCAACACAGAAAGTATCACAGCTGCAGTGATTTGTTGATTAATCGATTGAAAACGATCTGCAATTTGGAGAATCGATTAATCAGTACTTTTTTAATCAAAAAAGCCAAACTTTAGCTGGTTCCATCCTTTCAAATGTAAGAATTTGATGCTTTTCTTTGTCACAAACGGCAGTAAAACTTAGTATTTGGGGGTTTTGGACTGGTTTTTTGAGTACATCACATTGGGCTGTGTGAAATTACAGCATTTTTTCACAATTTCCTGAAACTCTTAGACAAAATGATTGAGAAATAATCAGCAGACTAATAAAAATAATCATCAGTTGCAGCCGTAGACTTTATCAAAGGGTAAATTCATTAAAATTACACCAACGCATACTTTTCTTAACTTACTCTAGCGGTATCTGGCCATGCAGATAATTTTGGTTTGGTCATTTTGGTTGATAAAAATGCATGCTGGGATATTTATCTACCCCCCAAGTTCACAAACAAGTCAGCTCCAGGATATTAAAACAGATAATTCTCACAATAATCTAAACCTGGGCAAATAATAAAAAAAACATGGCTTAGATAAGACGAGAAGCAAGTGAGAAAATATGTAGTTTTTATTGTAAAGTTGGTGAACCGACCCTTTAAATGTTTGCCATCATTTATGAAACAGTTAAACGACCTCACTGACAGTTTCAGCTTTGAGAAATGTAGCTGAGACTCATTTTTGGAGGGCGGAGAGATTGTGGGACAGCTAAAGGTGAATTCCACACTTTGTTTGATGTAATTCAATAAACCTATTGTGTCTTCTCTTATGTTTCTGTCGTCTGTCTTCTCAAATATCAGAAGTCACATGACAGCCGTTTGTACATTCAGAGGTATTTCATTTTAATAGCTTAAAACAAGAGGCCATATTCTTTGACTGCAACAGGACCAGCTGAGGCATTTAACTGCAGTGATGAACAGGCCAGCTTCAGTTAACCCAATAGCTTCAGTTACTCTTGCTGCTGCTTCAATGTGACTTTAATCAGCCTGCGACAGATCTGGACAGACAACACTTTGGACTTTTTTTTTTCCTTGCATTGTTAGTGGTCTACTGGCAGGGCGAATGTAAACCCGCAGAGGCTGGGAATCACCTCACCACCATCCGCTCACGAAGTAATGAAAAAACGAGAGGAAGATCGGGGAATGAAATCGTGGAAAGGAATAAATTCTACAGCGTTTGGGTTTTCACTCAATTTGATAATGATTGTAAGAGTACTCAGATTCTTAGTTTTATTAAATATTTAAAAAAAAACTTCCCAAGAAATTAGGGACCTTGTAAAATAAAGTTTTACAATCATTTTTATTCCGAATGTGGGTGTGTTGCAGGCTGCTAGTTCAGAAACTGGCACTTTTTTTTTTTTATTCCAGTTCCAACACTGCAGCATTAACATAATGTGTGAGTTGTTCATTGGGTTTTAATAATAGGACATCTCCGAAAAATAACACAAGCATGTTGGTAAAAGCAGCGTGTATAATCGGAGCATGAAAGGGATTCATTGAACCCTCAGAGTTTGTGTAAAATGTGACCACACAGAACTGACATAGTGTAACAGGAGCCGCACTGAGCACGAGTCGATTTCTCTGAAAAAATTAAAAAAGATAATACTATTGATATAAAAATATCTGCAGATGTAGCCGACTTCACAGCTCTGGCGTTAACAATGTCAAACCCATAATGTCCAAGCAAAAATCAAAATCACACTTTAAAAAAGAATTAATTAGAAGAAAATGAAGAAGAAGAAGAAGAAGAAGAGCGGTGAGGTTGGTTCACGGCAGAATGGAGGCCGGAAGAAGAAAAGTGGTCACAGTTACTGAGCTGAAAGTCACTAGTTTGATTCCCTGAACAATGTGGGGAAAAGTAAAGAGATTGAGGAATGCTTTGTCCTCCCTACTACCCACCGTCACAGTGCCCTCCAGCTCTAGGCACTTTTACAGCAGGCTATAGTTCCAGTGGAGCTGCTCAGTGGCCAGAGGCAGCTCCCAGATCAGTTACATGGACATTTGCTAAGTGGATCAATGTCAAAGCAAAGCCTTCCCTGGACAAAAAAATTAAAATCAACAAAACAAACGAAAAAAAAATAACAGAAACATCTGTTCATCGTCTGTAGGTTCGCGTCGACAGTCGATATTTCACAACTTTTTAAATAACATTAAAAACATTATGGCTATGCTGAAAATATACATTCTGACATTTAGAGATAGTACTATGCTTAAAAATACAAATGTGCAAAAGTTGTAAACAAATGGGATCCTGTGTGTGTGTGTGTGTGTGTGTGTGTGTGTGTGTGTCACAGCCTGGTGGGCTCCTCGTCACTGTCACTGCAGTTACCACAGCAGTCCTGCAGAGGGAGGCGGAGAAAAGAGAGTCACTTTGGGGAATATTTGAACTAAACACACTTGACTGACACACTTTAATATTTTTTTTGTATATAAAAACATTTGTAATATTGTCTGTATATGTCTTCTGTCCAATCAGGCAGATTGAACACAAACGCTGTTGCGTCAAACACCTTCATGAAGCCAGTTTCTCTGGCGCTGCTTCAGATGCACGTTACTATAGAGGATCTTTGATAAGATCTAAGGTGAGCGCAGAGAAACAGGGGGACTTTAAGTTGGAATGTTTTCAATGCAATAAACAATGCTCGCAGGAGAAGCACAAACTGGGGCAAAACTGGCTGGTGTGCACAGGTGCCGGACTGTAAAAGTATACTGATGTGTGTGAGGGAGCCCACTAACCTGTCGGCCAAACAGCCGCTGCAGGAGTCCCTGTTTGGGCGGAGGAGACGGCTGTCCCCTCCAGTCCAGGTCAGGAGGAACCGCCCCGTCCTGGTGGAAAACATTCAGCTCTGTGAAACACTCCGTCTCGATCATCTGCAGGAGAAAAGACCAGATTCATTCTTTCCCGGGGCGTAGCACAAAATTCTGGGCCCTGCAGAAAGGAATTTTCTATGGGTCCCTCGGCGCATCACCAGCTATTCATTCTAGCATCGTTTTGGGCCCTCCCCTGATTCTTGATTCTTTTTGTCACATGCATGAAAAGACATAGCTTTGTCCTCTTTAAGTGGAAGCATAATGCTTATAAAATCCTGCCCCTACTTCACAATATCATATTATTACAAAAACCAAAAAGATATGCGTATTCAATAAAAGATTGAGTGGATGAGAGCAGTTAATTCTTGCGGCACACGTATACACGTTGCACATGTGTATCCAGGATGTGTTTGTGTTGTTTATGAATGCATGTCACTCACCTCATCCTGCCAGGGAATGGAGACGCTGCCTGTGGACACTTTGCTGTAGAAAGACTCGTCTTTCGGCTCCAGCTCCACTCCTTTCACGGTGGAGAACTGCTCGATGTCCAGCACGTCTTTACAGTAGATGGCCTGCGGCTGCAAACGCACAAACACACGAACCGCTAACTTCACCGACACATCTGCATTTCAGCTGCTTAGCTAACACTCTTAAGCCGCCGACACATGATACGCAATTTGCTTCCTCGCCACCCTAGACAACTAAAAATCTCTGACTTGTAGATCTCAGACTACATGAGGACGTACGCAGCTGTATAAGGTCAGAGATGTATGGGGGCGCCTGACCTTGTAAGGCTCTAAAAGTTAGAACCAAAATTTTGAATTGTGATTGGTTTAAAGAAATGCCATGCAGTGCTGTGGAGGCAGGTCTGGCAATGCGAGAATAGCTGAGGCGTGACTTTCCTGAAGTCTTTGTTTCGATCAAGATTTAAAATCTCTCTGTTCTTTCATGACATAAAACCTGCTGGAAGACAACAGCTTACTCACTGTGGGGAATCCTTCCTGTTCCAGACACCGGGCAGGTGAATTATGCACGCTCCATATAATGAGCCTCAGTGACATTCTTACTAATCTGATTTAATTAATTCCACTTCCTGTGCTGTAGAGCAGATTGGATTTCCAGCTTTCTCTATTTAAAGAATTTTTAGGAAATATTAGTTTTCTTGCTGGAAGTTAAACGAAAAGATTTAGATTAGCTTTGATTAATGTTATTACTAACATATGCACATTATGTTAGTAATAACACTGGTGCAAGCAAAACAACCTAGAGCTCAACGCTCTAAAGACAGTGGAGATGGTTGTGGACTTCAGGAAGAATTCTGCCCCACCTGCCCCTATCACACTCAGTGACTCCACAATTAACATTGTGGAGTCTTTCCGCTTCCTGGGAACTACCATCTCCCAAGACCTCAAGTGGGAGCTGAACATCAGCTCCCTCGTCAAGAAAGCACAACAGAGGATGTACTTCCTGCGGCAGCTGAAGAAATTCAGCCTGCCAAAGACAATGATGGTGCACTTCTACACAGCCATCATTGAGTCCATCCTCACATCCTCCATCACCATCTGGTACGCTGCTGCCACTGCCAAGGACAAGGGCAGACTGCAGCGTGTCATTCGGTCAGCTGAGAAGGTGATTGGCTGCAATCTCCCACCGCTCCAGGACCTTTACGCCACCAGGACTCTGAAGCGTGCTGGAAAGATTGTGGCTGACCCCTCCCACCCCGGACACAAACTCTTTGAGCTACTCCCCTCTGGCAGGAGGCTGAGGTCCATCAGGACCAAGACCTCACGTCACAAGGACAGCTTTTTTCCCCTCCGCCACTAGCCTTATTAACAAGGCCCGGAATCCACCCTGACTCTCTCCACACCCACCTCTGGCTCTACATGCCACTGTACTTAATCTGCTCTTTTTTATCTTAACTGTTACTCTTATTTTATTATGTTACATCCTGTGTGTGTACATATACACATATATTTATATATTTATACTTATATTGTCTGTTCTGTTAACCTGTTTGTTTAACTTATTTTAGATAATGTGTGACATGCACCTACGACACCAAAACAAATTCCTTGTATGTGTAAAAAATGTACTTGGCAATAAAGCTTTTCTGATTCTGATTCTGATTCTGATTCTGATTAATGTTAATTTATTCATATTTGTACCGTATCTGTGAATTGTCCTTTTATGCGCTACTCTTTGAGTCAAAGTTATTTGAATTCAATTAAATTGAATTAATCACACCTATATTACCATTGAAACTACTAGCTACACCTGTGCTAACACTTCCTTAGTCTATATCCACGACGTTCCACTTCCGGGATTGCTTGGGTGCCGCAGGAAATTCCGCCGGATGCGTGTCTTTTCGCCGATGTCCGTCCCCTTCCTCTTCCTTTGTGTTGGCGTTCTAACCTCCGGTGGATTTCTGAGGACTATGGTTAACTGCTCCTCAGATTTCTGGAGGGTAAATCCAGACAGCTAGCTAGACTATCTGTCCAATCTGAGTTTTCTGTTGCACGACTAAAACTACTTTTGAATGTACACGTTCCACCAAAACAAGTTCCTTCCAGAGGCTATTTAGCAGAGGCACCGTGGCTCTGTCCGGAGCTTAGTGATTCACAAGACGATTGTGATTGGTTTAAAGAAATGCCACTAAACCAGAGCACGTTTTTCTCCCATCCCGGAATGCTGTGTGGACTAGCCAGACCTTCCTCTGCAGCGCTGTGGAGGAAGGTCTGGGAAAGCGAGACTAACACTTCCTGGACCTATAGCTGTACCGGTCACACATGAGAGATGAAACTGATCTCCGTTCTGTCATATATATATTTTTTTCCCCCATTCTAACTCTTGAGTGAGAAGAATGTGAGTGAGAATGTAGTACAGAAATCTTTATTGAAATTGTTGCACAAACCTTCCTGAGGTTCAGTGAACTTAAATGTCGACGATGATATTTGGATGGACTTACATCAGGAATGAAGGGCGCCTGCAGCATGCCGGCCTCGAGGCGTTTGAAGTTGATTGAGCGGAAGATGGCATGGGCTTTGACCTCAGAGGCTCCGCCTCCATGGCTGCCCAGCCTGTCTGTGGGATCTTTGGCCAGAAGCTGAGAGATTCAGAAAAAAAAAACTGTTACAAACAACAGGAAGTGACAGCAGAAACACAGAGGGTCAGAGGAAATATGCAGGTGTTCAGTCCAAAAATTAAACTGCTTTTAACCCTTGTGTTGTCTTCCCGTGGACCATGAACCTGTTGTCTTTCCAAAAACGATTTTTCTCATTTATATGCACCACTAACACCAACTTCTTACCACAAGTTTTACATTTGGAATTCAAGGTCAAAAAATCTAATTTATATGAAATTATTTTTTTGGATTAATAAACCACCAGAAATTATTAATTATTTTGACTAATAGTTAAAATCAGAGGATGTTGATGGATTATCACAGTCGGTTATACCTCAGTTTGGTCAGGATACTGTTTTGAAACTAAATCTTTTTTTCAAATGTTATAAAATTGAATAACACCCCCCCAAAAAAACTGAAAAAATTAAATTAGTCAACAGACCATTCATGTTACTTGCTAAAAAGCGTTATATGGAACCACCTATGTTTTTTGGGGGCAATTTGGTTAAAAGAAAACCATATTTCTTATGATTAAAAAAAAAAAGCGGTCTAATTTGACCCGAGGACAACAGAAGGGTAAAATAACACCAGTGGCTGCTTTGGTACCTCAGGTTTAGGCGAAACGATGAAATAATAGTTTGAGTAACAGATCCATGAGTTTGGGAACTCCAAAACAGAGCACATTGGTTTATAATACTATATTAGACAGGATTTAACACCTAGAGTTATCATTGTATCCTCTCTGTCTCGGTAAACAGTCAACAGTAGAAATACTCTGTCCACATACAAACTCATCTACCAGGGACGTGAGCTTGCACGTTGGACACCAGGGTGTGTTTTTAACACATTTTGTTGCTGCTGAAAAAGTTTGACGGACAACCTTATGTGTGTTTTTTCTTCTTCCAGGAAGCTCACGGTGTCGTGGTCAGACGAGAGAGGAGTCTGCGTACTAACGGTCTGAACACAACCTAAAGTGAAAGTAAAACCGGCCAACGTGCCAGCTTGCTCGCCAACTAGGAATAAAGTACATGCAGTTCCAACATTTTAATTGGTGGTGCAGGCCAGGCCAAAATAAGCCTTTTCTTGGCTTCTAACCTCCCCTGCACCATGTTTTACCTACTATCAAGCCTTTTTTTCGAATCAACATTTCAAAATCAACATTTATTTATATACTGTAGCACTTTACAGCAATCAGCAAGTAGCCAAAGTGCTTTACATCAGGAACCAAGAATAAAACAACATATCATACTTACATAGAAACAGGAGGAGGAGGAGAGGGAAATTGTCACACCACTACTACGTATTAAAAACCATTCTAAACAGATAGGTTTTGATTTCGGATCTAAAAAGAGCTACATCTGTAATGGTGTGAATATCAGGGGGTAACTTGTTCCAGAGTCTCGGGGCAGCAACTGCAAAAGCCTGATCACCCCACCGTTTATACCTTGACCTTGGGACTTCTAAAAACAGCTGATTTGAAGACCACAATGACCGGTTGTGCTCACGCAGGGTTAAAATCTCGGACAAATATTCCGGGGCCAGACCATTTAAGGCCTTCAAAACAAACAGTAAAATCTTAAAATCGATTCTAAATGTATTTGTTAAAAAGCGAGCAGCAGCATTTTGCACAAGTTGAAGTCCTGAGATGGAGGTTTGATTCAGACCAACATAAAGAGCATTACAGTAATCCAACCTTGAACTAATAAAAGCATGAATCGCCTTTTCTAGATTGTGCCTGTTAAGGAAGGGCTTAACTCTAGCCAGGAGACAAAGCTGGAAAAAGCTCATTATAACAACATTGCTGATCTGCTTGTCAAATTTCATGCTGCATTTTAATAAACTAAACTAAATAGTGACAACTACATTGGGCGCCACTAAGTTCTGATAGCAGAACTAGGGAGACGGAAGAGACATCTGGCGCGTGAGAGACGAGCTGAATGTCAGGCTTTCTCCCAGCAATTTACACCAACTGAGCCAGTCTATCTCCGGTGTGACCGAGCCATGACCGAGCCATCAAATGTCAGATTTGCGATTGGTCAACAGCAGTATATATGTCAGAATTGACCTAAAATGTAATGTGAGGAGAGAGCTCTGCATGTAATTATATACATGGTGTGGCTGAAACCACTGATTTGGAGACAGATTTGTATGATTCCAAATTGAATTTGGTGTGAAATTGAATAGATCAGGGGTGTCAAAGTCATTTAAGTTCATGGGCCACATTACCCCTAATTTGATCTGGGCCAGACCAGTAGACCACTCCAGAAAGATAAGAAACTTTATCTGCCACAGAGTTGTTGATGTTGGCAAACGCGAGTTGCTTCTGCTACGACGGCGTTCTAAGGCCATTGAAGGAGAAAATAATAATTTTACGGACCCGGGGGAGAGGGGTAATATCCAGAGAAATAACTCTCTATTTATTTATTTATTTAAGATTGAAGTCATGAATTTACAGAAAAAGAACTCTCTGAGATTAAAGTGAAAGTAAATTTGGAATTGGAATTAATTACTTCTCTGCAATTTCTCTTTGCAAAGTCATCCAGTGGGCCTGATTGGACCCTTTGGCGGGCCGGTTCTTGCTGGAGGCCTGTATGTTGTTGTTTTTACCTTTATTTATTCAGGAAGGCTCACTGAGAAGAATGCCCTGATCCCATTCACACAGTTCCACATTCATACCTGGAAGCTGCCCACAGTCTGATCTGCTGGCCACTGAGCACCTCCACTGGAGCAGTTGGGGTTAAGGGCCTTGCTCAAGGGCACCTCAGTGGTGGTAATGAGGGAGGGACAAGCACTGCTCTTTCACTTTCCCCACCCAGATATCTGGGGATTGAACTGACAACCTCCCGGTCACAAGCTCGCTTCTCTAACCTTTAGGCCACCACTGCCCCTGTATGGTTGACACCCCAGTGTAACCGGACCCTTATAGTGTGATGTGAGGGAAGTGATGCAGCCAAACAGACAGAGACGTGGACTTACCAGGCAGAGAAATGTGTCACATTTTTGTAAGCAAGACTTTCTTCTCAGGAAATCTTTTTAAACACTGAGGTAAAGCGTTAGAATGTGGTAAAATATGGAGCTTTTGGTAGATGGGGAGCTACAGATCAGAGCACATTAGAGACAAGTGGATTTGGCCGCTTGAATCATCCACCCACCATTTTACAGAGGGACTTTGCGTCCTCGGAGAACTTGCTGGTATATTCCTCCTCCACATCCCTCACCAGCCGCTCCACTTCCTCCCTCTTGATCTTCTTCTTCCTCTGCTGGAAGGGAGACTGGCCCTCGATCATCTCGTACAGCAGGCAGCCCAACGCCCACCAGTCGGGGCTGAAGGTGTAGCGCTCGTTTTTCACCACCTCCGGAGCTGGAGGAGAGAAGGAAGGCAGCAGAGGGAGTGATTTGTTGGGGCTGAACAGCGGTGGAAGAAGTATTCAGATCCTTTACTTAAAGGTGCAGTAGGTAAGCCTTATAAAACTACCTTTCTGTCATATTTGCTGAAACTGACCCTATGTTCCAGTAGAACTACATGAAGCAGGTCATTAAAAAAAATCCAGCTCCTCTGGCACCACCTACAGCCTGTAGTGGGATTTGCAAAAATCCACAGCTCCCTGTTCAGATGCACCAATCAGGGCCAGGAGGGTGTCTAACTGCGTGTCAATCACTGCTCATGCACACGCATTCATTCTCCCTTGTGGGGGGAGGGGCCTAGGAGACCGTTTGGGATTTAGCAGAAAGGGGGGAGGGACTGAGAAGTTGTCGATGTTCAAATTTTTTGGCTAAGTCCTCGATCTTCACCATCCTACCTACAGCACTTTTAAGTAAAAGTACTAATACCACACTGTAAAATTACTTTGTTACAAGTAAAAGTCCTGATTGAAAATGTACTTAAGCAAAAGTATATCAGTATGTATCATCAGGAAAATGTACTTAAAGTATTAAAAGTAAAAGTACTCAATGTAAAAAAATCCTCACATTTTTAGAAACCGGAAATGATCCAAACAGTTCTGTGTTTAGTTGTATAATCATTTCAGCTGGACTTGTAGGCCAATATATTGTTGGGCAGTTTAATTCATAATAAAACATCGTATTTTATAAACTACATGTGTTTTGTGTGCAAACTTCTCAACCCTAACCCTAACTAGTAACTAAAGCTGTCCGATTAATGTAGTGGAGTAAGAAGTACAATATTTCCCTCTGAAATAGTAGCGGAGTAGAAGTAGAAAGTGGCATGAAAAGAAGAGACTCGAGTAAAGTACAAGTACCTCAAATGTGTACTTCAGTACAGTACTTGAGTAAATGTACTTAGTTACATCCCACCACTGGCGCTGAAGGTGATTAAAAAACACAGAATCTAGAACATTCACACCACAGTGTTAAAGTGAGACGGTTCCCCCTCCGATCGACATTTATAGTGAAATCTGTCTCTACTGGTAACTAGTAGAGATGGATAAAGGTCAGAGGTTACTTACCCATGTACCCCACCGTTCCCACCCGGCCCTTGATGGTCTCTCCCTCTGGTACATGAACCGCTAAACCCAGGTCTGATATCCTGATGTGGCCTGAAGACACATACATACACACACACACACACACACACACACACACACACACACACACACACACACACACACACACACACACACACACACACACACAAACACACACAAGATGGAAGAACAGGAATATGTCAGATGTTTGTCAGCATCAGTTACTAACCAGTAAAACAGAGTTTCTTGTCAGCTTTCTAGCAATCACGCAAGTTGCTTCTGCTACGACAGCGTTCTAAGGCCATTGTAGGAGAAAAATAATAATTTTACGGACCCAGGAGAGAGGGGTAATATTCTGAGAAATAACTCAGAATTTCTAAGAATAAAGTCGTAAATTTATGGAATAACAACGCGGCTATCCTCTGAGATTAAAGTGGTAAATTTGGATTTGAATGAATTATAATATAATTTTCATCCATTTGCAAAGTCATCCAGTGGGCTCTGGAAGCTTTTGGTTTCAGGATCGGGCCGTTTTGCTGGAGTCAGAGTGCCCTCTGGTGATTCACAGCGGAAGATGATTTCACAAACTGCTGTCATACAAACACCAAACTCCTTTACAACCACAACAATCTCATAGTTCTCCATAAAACGGCTTCACAGGATCAAAAATACAGTCTGCCATTTTGCATAATAGCATATAAATACAGTATTTATCTTCTGCTTTTCAGATAGATACTGTATGAAATGCATCATATCTTCAGAATACATTTTGAAAAGGAAGTGTAAGCCGTATTAGACAGTGTCTGTAGTGGGACACAAATAATTATAGACTTTTCAGTGACTTATTATTTAATTTTTTAGAATTAATAAATGAGGTGCTGGATGTCAATTACAATTCCCTTTAAATAGAAATACACTGGAATTACAAATTGTATTGTAAATAATTTTTAAAGTTGTGTTTGACAGTTTATTCTTGACCTTGGAAACAGCACTTGACAAAACCATCTTAATTTCCTCTCTTGTTTCAGAGCTTTCAAATGTATCACATGGATCCTAAAAGCCCTAAATAATGGAGAATTTAATTTAGTCCATACACATCTTTACAGTTTGGCAAATTGGCACCATTACAATTATGCTGAATAAAATATTAGCAGTTCATGTTTGCAGTGTGCCAATGGATATACAGACAACTATCACTGGATTACTTTGATACTGAAAAAAAAAGCTAAAAACCTAATGAACCTTGGGCACGTTCTGTTGCGATAAAGAGCGTCTTTTTCTATGATTTCAAAACTAATTTATGGACATTTACTCCCAATGGACATCAGAGATACTGATATCCTCATGCTGAATCTAACAAAATGTGTATCGTGTCTTTCTGTTCAGATCTGACTGAGTTATGACTCTGAGAATAAGGGTTATTTTGAAAAATAAGCCTAATTTAAAAATGGTTTTAAAGTACCTATAAGCTCTGTGTCACAGCCACTGCTGCTGCTGAGTTAATGAGCGGGCCAAACTAAAATAACTAACTCCCTGTTGTCCTTAGAAAACCGGCATGCACATGTCCCTTACCTAAATGAGCCAACAACCCACAGAGCGGTACCAGAAGTTCTCTTTGACGCCTGTTCATCGCTGCTTGCAGCTTTAATTCAGATTTGAATTTGAGTTTCCAACAGCTTAAATGGGAATCTGATTTTTTCCTTTAACGCTGTGCTACTCACCGTGGTCGTCCAGCAGGATGTTCTCTGGTTTAAGGTCTCTGTGGGACGGAGAACGAGAGAGGAGGGTGAGAACAAAGATGGGAGCCAGCGAGACAAGATGGAGAGAGGACAAACGACTGACCTGTAGACAATGCGTTCTCGGTGCAGGTCCTCCAGCCCGCAGCAGATCTCTGCAGAGTAGAAGATGGCTCTCTTCTCGTCGAAACCCGCGTCGCCCATGTGATAGATGTGAAACTTGAGGTCTCCGCCGTTCATGAGGGTCAACACAAGGCACAGAGCGTCCTTCGTCTCGTAGGCGTACGCTAAACTTACCTGGAGACAGAGGGCGGTGTTAATCATTTCATTTATTATACATTATAAAATGTAAAAGCAACAATTAAGTTACAATAAACGGGCCTGGCTCAGTTTAAAAACTGGTTTCCAGCAGGTTCCTGTTCTGCAGCAACATAGAACGTTAAACACAATTTCGGCACATTTATACAGAACATTATCATGGACCAGACAGATACAACAAATAAAATAAAAAAAAAATAAAAAAATATGGACAAACAAGACTAAAAACAATACATGATCAATCAATGTGTGCATGATGCTGCTGCAATGTTTTAGGTGATCAGGTGCTGAGATGTTTAAATTACAGTGATGCATCTTAATTAAAAGAGCTCAGGGGCCCTATTTTAACGATCTAAGTGCACAGCGTGAAGCGCCTGGCGCAGGCTAGTTCTGTCAGGTCCATTACAGTCAAGAACAACACTGACAATAAAAACGCTTTAGGAAATTTTATTGAATAAATTACAAATTAAATTTGGCGGTGTGGCTCTGTTCAGAGGAGTCCCCTGACCTTTAATGAGCACCATGGAAAAGCAGAGAGTCAGGGGACAGCAGCAGCATTAGGGGACGCTCGACCAGTTTAAGAGCTAAACTATTCCCCCATATGAACAGAGCAGCAACTATGCCATAGAAGCTTATGCCACGTTATACACGACAAGGTATAACAACTATCAAAAGCATGGTTCATACAGCAGCAGCAGTGTGATCATGCCATATGAAATGTATAGCTGTGTGTATATGAGGTGTGCATCTGTGTGAGTCCGAGTGAACGTGTTTATTTACTACACTTATTTTTATTGCTGTTAACTGGTTTTTGGACCTTTTTATTGTATTCACTGTAAGAATTTTACTCCTTTATTATTTTAACTGTTAAAAGCCCTTCTAGGGACAGGTGTTGCAAATTAGCCATGGCTACAAACACTGTGATACAGGCATCGGATTGTTCTTTGTGTAATAATCAGTTTTTTTGTATCTGTCCCTGTTCAAATAAACAACAAATAAAAAAAGAAAAAGAAAAAGTGAAGCAGGGGAGGGGTGGGTTGCGTAGATGCGAGCAGCAAGCAGTTAGGAACAAACGCCCTCTTTTGAGTGTAGCCATTTAGCAGCGAGGGGAGTTGACCACCTGATGGGTTGATGCAGTTAAGCTGATGCAGATCAGCTGATGCCACCGTGTTGTTGGCCAATAGCGGTTAGCAGCATCTTGACTACTTGGCCTGCCAGAACTAACGCTGGACGCTCAATTTTAACGCCGGAAAAAAGGGTCTGTGTGCCAGGCGCATGGTTCAAAAGGGTTGTACTTAGTGTCTTCAATAATTCATAGGTGTGTTTTGGGGCGTAACATGCAATAAACCAATCAGAGATCATCTCCCATTCCCTTTTAAAGCCAGGCGCATTTGGACCTTGGAGCATTGCTGTTATGATGGAGGATTTGCTGAGCAGGAAGGAGAGAAGAAACTGATCTGCTCGTGCATGAAGGAAAACGCCCGCAGGCAGATCATATCATAATACTATTTCACATTGTATTATTTAGATTTTTAATCTTCTGCATGTGTGTGTGCTGCTGCGCGTCCCTGTGTGTGTGTGTGTGTAACAAGCATAGTGTGCGCACGTTGTGCACGAGCCTAGGCACATTTTACTAATGCTCTGTTAAAATAACAATGAAATGCTGCATTAATGACTTTAGACCAGGTTGTTGTTGGTCAATGGCGCGATCACTTTCCGCTGCCTCAAGATAGCAATACGCCAAGAATGCACCTGAACACACCTCCCTGTAAGACCAGCACGCCCATGGGCGCACAGATGGGTGCAGGTGTATTTGCTATTTAAACAACGTGGGTGCTGGACAGGAAATTGACAACTGCGTCGGTCTTAAACTAGCAAAGACACTTGCGGCGGGCTATGAGCTGCGCTGCACCGGGTGCAAAATAGGGCCCTTCATTTTATCCTATGGGATGTCTTGTAACCAACCCATGTAACTCCTAATATTATTTTACCTTTTAAATACAGCTGTTGATTTGATATTGTGTGTAATTTTAGTAGGGGATTTAGTAGAGGCCTCACGATACGTTATCATCACGAAACTAATGTCACGATACCATATTATTGCGATTTTAAACCTATTGCAATATTCTGCAACATATTGCAATTTATTTCAAATTTCAAATGAAACGTCAAAATGTAGTTTATCTAAAAAGATACATTTCTCTGTTTGTTCAGCTTACTTCAATTTTATTGCTGCAAAATGGGATTGTCAAGCAGACAAACTCACCAACACATATATAATAATAGATCGATACGGCGTCTGTGTATCGATACAGGATTGCCGCGGAAAATATCTCGATACTATGCTGTATAGATTTCTTTTTCCCCCACCCCTAAATTTTAGTCTGGGCTTGTTTTTTTCTCTTTCTTTTCTATTCTTTTCAGTTTTTTAGTTTCTTTCTATTTTAATTGGATTAGGCCTATGTATTGGAGAGTGCCCAGATTGAGCCCCTCTAAGGGTTTTTTGCATCTCTCCGTCACATCTTTTATTGATTATGTGTATATTAATCTGAAGTGTTTGTATATGTGTAAACCAATAAACTAAACTTAATCTTAACATCAACTTCTGACTGCCGCTGTCAGTAGTGCTGGAATAATTAAAATAAAAGTAAAGAGATAAATAGTAAATAGTTGTATTTACAGTAATGCACAGACATTATTATTGCACATGTTATCAGTGGTGTGTGTGTGTTTTAGTCATTTAAGCATAAGAAAATGTTTTATATTTTAACAATTCAAAAATCAAGCATTCACAGTAAACTGAATATCTTTGGGTTTTGGACTGATAGACGTCCCAGTGGGTGTTGGGAAATAGTGATGGATGTTTTTATTATTTTTTAGATTTTTTAGATTTTTTAGATTCTTTAGATTTTTTAAGATATTCAGAAAGCTGAGAACGCCGTTGCCTGCACGTCCCCATAACTAAAAACCCACCCGCTGCCAAAAAATTAAGATCTGTAATTAAGTTGTTTGTGTATTTTTGCATTGAAGCTTAAACCCTGAGGGACTCTGCAGCCCTGGGAGCCCCGGACCAGCCGACTGACTGGAGTCCAAATTAAATAAGCTAAAGGAAGGTTGTCTGGCAGAGAATCAAACCAAACCAGAGACAGAACAAACCTCCATGTTGTCTTTTAATTACTGCAGTTGTTAATGTTGCAGAGGGCAAACTCAGGAGGAAATATGTGAAGCTTTTCACTCTATAAATGTCTTATTTTGGAAGAAAGAAATGTCACCTGTTGGTTACTGTTGAATGTGGTAAAAGGAAACACACAATTACACCTTCTAAAACGTTAATTTTATAGGATAAGTCTGGTGATATTCTATATTTTCTATAACTCTTCAACAATGTGCTATTTCATTTTGTTTGACAAACTTTTTATGAAAACTGCAGTGACTAGCTGTTTTACAGAATTACTGAGCCTTTTTTTCATTTATTTAAATTTTTTAAATAAAACCATATAAGACTATGCAAATAAATTACTTATCATAAAGTATTTAATATATAATACACAATATCTCAAGTATTTATGGATATATTTAAGTAGTCTTAGTGCATTATTAATACACCAATCTACATAACGTTTCATAAATGTTTGTTATATTATAACAAATTTCCTAATAATGTTATTTGCTGAACTGAATGTATGTAAAAATACAGGAATTCATTCTAATTCATATATGCTATAACGTTCACTAAAGGTACTAGTTATGTAATCATCATTGTTCTGTTTAACCAATAATGTTGCTTTCTACAGTACTTGTACTTTCAAATTATAAACCTAACTGGGATTTTTTTTGTACTATTAACATACAATATCTCGCTTGTCTGCTTATTGTTATTAACTGTTGCTTTCTGTCTGTCTATCTCCCTTTAGGGTTTTCCATATGCAAACTCAAAATTTGCATAGAAACAGGTGAATGCAAAAGTGGATGAGATGAGAGGCTTACTACAAATCTGCTGTTGACTTTCTCCAGGATCTGTTTCTCATTGAGTGCCATGGACTCTCCTTTCCTCTTCTTTATCCTCTTCTTTTCCAGTTTCTTACAGGCGTACATTTTCCCTGTGGCCCGTACCTGACATGCACACACCTGCAGGTTAAAGTGGGAGGAAGACAAGATGAGAGAATTCCATTTATACATATAAAAAAAGCTGCACCAACAAAAGACACAACACACTAACTTAATAGAACAGTGAGGACTTCATCGCGGTCCATCTCATGACTTCATAGCTCTAAAAGCACCAGGGACCCAAACAAGACCATGATTGTAAATGTAATCTAATCATAAGGTAACACAGAACGGCATCTCGGGACATCAAGCGATTCAAGGAGACATCTCCTTTGATTTTACACTGTTGTGTAATCTAAAAAGAGAATGGGATGAAAATGAACTTTTCAACTCTACTTCGGCTGCATTCGGGTGTAAATCGTAGCTGTATGCATGAACATGATGATTCTATTTTTACTAAACACCAATATTGTCCCAAAGAAATGTTAATGCTTACAGCTGAGTTACACTGTTTTAAACAGTTTGTAAGTTGTTATGTTGTGTGTTGAGTGATTTAAAATAGAGTTTAAATAAAACTGAATGTACTCACCTCTCCAAAGCCTCCTTTCCCTAAAACTCTGTACTGTCGGAATGTATTTTTTGTCACCGGTTGCCTGTTGGACACAAAGAGAAACTCATTTATAACATACACCGCAACAAAAATTAAGGTCAAGTTATTAACACTGCCGTGTTAAAAATACATATATTAGAACAAAAAACTGTTTTAGGACACCTTTTGAGATGATAATATGTGAAGTGTAAAGTGGTTTGTAGGGTACAAATGTTTTTGGAGCATCATGAATTACTTGGTTTTATGTGCACCTGCAGATGTGGAAAATAAAATGTTGAACATAAACTATTAAACTGTTAGCACTTTTAAGAACCTGGTTATTTGGTCAGATCTTGCGGGGGTGGGGGGGTCGAAAAATCAATTACTTGTCAACTATTAAATTAATCGGCATCTATTTTGATAATCAGTTAATCGGTTTGAGTCAACCAGACATTTATTTGCCATTTGTGCACATAGGAATTCTTGTGCAGGCTCTTTGAGTCAAGTAAAGAGTAAAAAAAAAGGGCTAAGGGCAAAGAAAAGCACACCGACTAAAATAGAAAAAGATTATACAAGGTAAATAAATTAAAATAAAATAATAAAACTTATATATACTAAACAAAAGAGTGCAAAAATGCATAAATATTGCAAATACTGCACAGTAGTATTTCACAGTAGAGTGAAGTGAATCACTGATTGGCATTTTTCACTATTCTTTGACATTTTAAAGCTATAGTGCGTAGTTTCTGTCTCCCCAATGAGGAATTCTGAGTAATGACAACAATTCTGTTGGCGCGTCCACATGATACAAGCCTTACGTGATCACGCACCACCACCCTCCTCCACACAGTGGCTAGTAGCCAAGGAGGACACGGAGGATTAAAAAAACATGATGGACTCATTGGAGGTCATTACCTTCACTCGAGTTTCTGCGTGCAAAAGTCGCCGGACGCCACAATCTTCTGAACATAGTCATACTGAGAAATCCAGAGAGAGTTGTGTGGAGCTGATGGTCTTAATTAGCTTTGTAGCAACTCATTTTGCAATGGCTTGAATGTATTTTTTTAATATCAAAAAGTTACACACTAAAGCTTTAAAAACCAAACAACTTATTGATTAATCGAGAAAATAATGGACGGATTAATCCACAATTAAAACATAATAGTTAGTTGCAGCCCTAGAAAAGATGTGCTTTAACATTAATTTGAATGCTGGTGGAGTGTACAAATAAAATTATCTCAACATAAAAACAGAAAGCCCAAAAAGCAACACAGACAACATTGTAGGACTGCTGCAATGAAAGCTCGCTGTGTTTCAACAGTGCAGTGATCTTAAAAACTGTTGTCGAGACCACATTCAGTTGTCAGTGGAGAAACAGAGTTGGTAATGACAAACTGGTTCCCTCTGGTTACAGAAACTCCTGTCTCATCTCCCATTGGACAGTTTGTTCATTCAAGCAAAATAAATGAAATGGACTCATTAAAACAGGATGAGTCATTTACTGCTTAATAAACCTTGTTACTTCTCCTGCTTGTTTTTTAACAGTGCTTCTTTCAATAATTGGTGTTGGTTTGTGTATTCTTGCATTTAGCTCCATATTGAACCACCAAATTCATTAGTGAATTAATGTATTGTGACGTTTAAGATGAGCAGTGAAGACCAAAAGCCAAGACTGAAGTTCTGTAGCTACTCTGGCAGCTTTTAAAGGAACACACTGACTTATTAGTATCCCCCAGAGTTAAATAAATTCATACATACAATTCTCATCTCAGCCTAGCTTAGCCCCGATCCTGGAGGTAACCGGTTCCAATTAGCCTACTGGTCCCAATAAGTTGTTGGGATTTGTATATTCAGTGTGTACAAATAACAAGGTCACATGAGACACAGCCGTCTTCTAACCGTATACATACTAAGAACTATATTCTCAGAAGGCGAAGTACTGCTACTCGGGCGGAGTGATTTGCTCGCAGCACCGGAGAAGCACCGTGGTGAGGAGCAGAGAGTAACAACGGTGCTTTTCAGTTCCAATGGTTTGGTGCTAGCGTTGGTTTATTATATGGGTTACAGAAGTGAAACCATTCAACACCGTTTAGTACTTTCTTTCATAAATATAAGAATATTCTTTCTGCAGCAACTCAAAGCCAAAATTTCTCAAGTAGTTTAAAGTTTAGTTGCCAAAAATTAGTTATGCCACTTTCTACTTCTACTCCGCTACATTTCAGAGAGAAGTAGAAATATTGTACATTTTGCTCCACTACATTAATCTGACAGCTTGACTAGTTACTTTACACATTAAGATTTTTGCACACAAAACACATGTAGTTTATTAAACTACCCAACAATATAACGGCCGACAAGTACAGCTGAAATGATTAGCTGATTAAACACTTAGTTGATTGACAGAACTGTCTTGATCGTTTCCAGTTTCTAAAATGTGAGGATTTGTTTGCATACTGAGTAATTTTACATACATACACTTACATGCTTGTACTTGAGTAACATTTTCAATGGAGGACTTTTACTTGTAACAGAGTATTGTTTACAGTGTGTTATTAGTACTTTTACTTAAGTAAAGGATCTGAATACTTCTTCCACCTCTGCTAGTTCCTGTGTTGGCCTGTTCTGGCCTCCAGAGGTCCCTAACTCTGGCTGCAGTCCTGCATGAGCAGCTGCCTTTCATCAGCCATTACCCAGCCCTTTTCAATCAGCCCATTCGTCTGTGGGTATACCAGTCCCTTTAGATGGCCGGTCGATGCTCTAGTGTAGAGACTATACTACTGAGCTCCCAGCCTTAATATTTATGTCCTACATGTTTTTTTGTTCCTTTCAGTTAAGCACTGAAGTCCTAGTCCTGTCTGCTTATTGCACACAGATCTTAATTATCTGCTCACATAACTTGAAACTTAAATAAAGGTACTTCATATTTGATGAAAGGACATAAGTTTGTCAGCTAAATTCAACTCTTAAGCTTTGTTTTGTATCCTCAGTTGCTCTACTTTACAATATCTGTTATGAGCCAAAATGCAGCTACGTTTTACTTATACCTGTATTCAAAATAATGACCCAGTATTTTGGAAAATGCAGGTGTTGTTGGCGTGAACTACTCGTGTCAAAAGAATGCTGCTTCTCTGTAAACCACCAGTTGGCCTGAGGCCTGTGTCAGGACAAGACATACATAGTTCTCCTTTTAGATTTACATCATTTAGTTTCATGATGTTGTGCTCTGACCAAAGGCATGATTATGACACAATGTACATACAATGTATGCAATTTCCGGTGTATCCAGATAAAATCCAGATGAGATTTTATACACTTTCTTTTAAACGTAGCCACATATATGCGTCTCTGTTGGTCAAATCGCTAATCTGATCCCAATTGGTCTTGGGTTTCCCGGCTACATGTAAATGGGGATCAGCCCTACACCAGTTCAGAGGATGGTGGTAATGCACCTGAAGCTGTTTGGTCAAAAACAGCAGAAGAACAATAAAGTGAACTTTAGCAGTTTAGTTACAACAGTTAACAGCTAGCAATAACAGCTAGCTAGCTAACAACCATTCATAAAGTAACACAAACACGAATTAATCATATTTATGAACTACAAGCAACACAAACGTTTTTCTACGTCATAAACAAAAATTTAAGGTCTTTAAGGTGCTGGTAGGCAGCTTTTTTTACTTTTGTACAGGGCCAGGCTAGCTGTTTCCCCGTTTCCAGTCTTTATACTAAGCTAAGCTAACCGACTGGCTATAGCTACATATTTAACAAACAGTTACGAGAGCTGTAAAAATTGTCTAATTTAACTATCAGAAACAAAGCTAATGAGCAACATTGTTGCTTTACTAGCATCTTTGATAAACCAAATGTAGCGTTGGGAACAGCAACGTCTCACCGCCGGTCGGACTGACTGCTAGTTTGGGTGGTGTCATTTTGTTCTGTGGCCCGACAGGTAAATTAGGTCTGCAACCCTAACGTTAGTAAAAGTGTTGATATATAAAAGCATCAAACATGCATTTTAGATGAATGAGATGAAAGTATATCCAGTTGTTCCTCAACCCTGCTTGCTCATCACTGTTAAGGTACGCAGGAGTTTTCTACCCGGAAGTTATTGTAAACATGATTAGGTCTGTAGTTCACTAGTCTCGCTTTGCCAGACCATCCACACACTGCAGAGCGGAGGAGGGTCTGGCTAGTCCACATAGCATTCCAGGATGGGAGAAAAACGTGCTCTGGTTTATTAGCATTTCTTTAAACCAATCACAATCGTCACGGAGACGCTGTAAAATAGTCGTGTGGGAGAAAACTCCGATTGGACAGATAGTCTAGTTAGCTGTCTGGATTTACCCTGCAGAGATCTGAGGAGCAGTTAACCATAGTCCTCTCCCAGTGACCCATAGACTTTACGTTGTGGTGATGTCACAGGTTTTTAAATTGCTTTTCGTGGCTCAAGCTAAATTTCTATCTCGCTATCGTTTTATTCTCTATATATTCCTCCCTTACTCCTTCACCTTGGTGGTTTCAGGGCTGATCATTTGAATTTACGTCACAAAAAACGAGAATCCCTGTGGATTGCTTGGCCTCCAATGTGGGTTGTTTCAGCTGATCCATAAAGAGTACCAGGATAGACTGCACGTTCATAGCATCACTGAGGTCTTCAAGGTGGAGTCTGGGAACCATCAGAGGTCTCTGGTGGGACACGGACCCAGACAAACTTTCTCTGTCCATACACAAACCGGATAAAACTCAAAACAACCATTACTGTTAAGACAGACTTATTTCTCCACCAACAGATGAACACTTACGTGATTCTGTACTGAAGTATGTCAGACAACAGTGTGAGTACGGTTGAATAGCAGGAATTGATATCCCAGTATTTCCCATGTGCCAGTAATATAACTGGATCAAATTTTCTGTTCCAGCAGTATCGTTCAATTCATTCTCATGCTAAATTAGCAGTCCAATTGTGTGACAACATACTGTATTTTTAGAGTAAAGATTCAACCACGTTTCACTTCCGTCCATAGACTATTCTTCCATCCACTTCTATTGAAGCTGTATGACAAATAAGTTCAAGTGTGTTTCCTGCTTCAGTGCGATTTCCAGGTCAGGGTTAAACCTTTGTTAATCTTTGACGGTGCAGATGTCGGCCAATAGAAACACAGCTGCACTGTTCTAATTCTAGCATGTTTCTTCAGTACATTATCGCACAAACAGACTACAAACTGTAGCCTTGTTCTCATTCACTGTAAACAGTTTGCGATCACTGCGCTCAATATTCATTTATAACCGCATTAGAACCGGGACATCACGTTATTTTGTTAAACAGAAATGTGATGTGAATGTAAAGTTGAAGCCATATTCATGCTTGATGCAAGGGGTTAACCATGCGAATCATGCTGCAGGTACCTTATTGAACACTAGACACATTTTGTACATGATCAAGCTGTGTTGTGCTTTAATTATACTCAACATATAATTATATTATTTCCCCACACAACCTGTGCTCAGATGTCAACCTCTGAGCCACCCCCGCCCCCATAAATGTGTGGACAGCTTTGCTTCTGTTCCTGGGACTTATTTTCATTGAAAGTTAGCAAAGTATACACTAAACCAGGTAAAAGAACTTTTATATACTGTATGCTGCTCCCTCCTTCTAAAAGCCTTCTGCTACTGCAGTTAAAAATAGCAAAATTTGGACTCTCTGTGACTTTAAAACATTGCCACAGAAACTGTTCTTTTGAGGTATTTTGTGTTGTTTTAAAGGTTTACATAATTCAGATTGCGTGACATTCTGTAACTCGTTGTTGCTGTCTATCTAGGCAAGAACACTCTTGAAAAGATTCTTTTTAATCTCCATAAGGCTTTCAATGTAAAACTAAATAAACTTAGATTAGAGTAAAAAAGTATGAAAGTTTCTACCTTAAACTTATACTGTGATTATGAGTCCAAAATTACTTGCTGTGCCTCCTCCAACCATCCATAATTACATAAACAAACCCTGCTCAGGTATTATCTGTAACAGTAGAATCACTTGCGTCTAACTTTTTACAACAGCCTGCTCTGAAAGTCACCTCACTGCAGGAACTAAACTTTGAAACTTTGCCGTTGAGCAATTTCAAATTCCTGTCTTGAAATGTGTTACGTTGATATCAATCTGAAATGCGTGGATTGCGTTGCTCTCCCCCAGGGAAATCGGAGGACATGAGGACACTGGGGAGAGGAAGGAATGAAGCAACTCGCTGAGCATGTTGTTACTGGTACTGTGGTGGAGCTTACGGCTAATTTAGCCTCTCAATCAGCCCAAGTCAGCTTTTAGGTGGTACATATGTGTGTGTGTGTGTGTGTGTGTGTGTGTATGTGTGTGTGTGTGTGTGTGTGTAATGAAATAATGCATTATGCTCATGTACATAAAATGGAGAAACATTTTGGTAGCCTACTTTTAAAAATGTAATTTTACTCTATGATGACTAAAGGAATTTTTTTTAGGGCTTTATGTGGACCAAACTGTAAATGAGAAGGCTATATATGAGACATACAATAATAAGGTCAAAAATATTTGACTTTGATTTAAATAAAAGCATGTCAATGAATTATACATGTCTTAATATGATTCTCATTTTACAATGTGGCCATCAGTGAAACTGAGTTTGACACCCCTGAAATAATGCATTATGCTCATGTGCATAAAAGGGAGAAACAGCAGTAGAAAGACAAAGAAATAGGCAGAAAGAAAGAAACAGAGATGAGACAGGACGGTTAATTTCACTCGGTCATCACAAAATTTACCTCTCCAGCCATTTCCACTGGAGGAACCTGTTGTAGTACATGCTGTCGAGGTAGTCTGCGAAGGGCGCCACGCTCAGGTAGTCGTGGATCAATCTGGGGGAAAACACAACAAGAAAGAGCATCTGCAGGTCATTCTCAGTCCAAAAAGCTGCAGAGACTTAACGTCAGTCTCGCTGAATTTTAGCTGAACACTTGAGTTATTTGCTTTCAGATCTGAAACTATTGATCAATTAATTGATTGTCTAGTCGCTTCACAGAAAATTAACAATGTTCAACTTTAAATGCCATGAAAACATTCTCCGCTTCCAGCTTCCCTGATGTGAGAATTTACATTTTGTGTAATTACAAACGGAATATCTTTCGGTTTTGGACCGTTAGTTGGAACATGGGAAACAATTAGGCATTTTTCAGTATTGCCTGACATTTTGAATTAATTGATGATTTGAAAAAGTTAACCATACATTCATCAATTTAAAAGAAAAGTGTGAGTTGCAGCCATAGTTGCTTTAAAGAGTAAATGAACACTAAATCTGCTATTTTTCATTCAGTGAATTATAATTGTAGAGCTGAAACAGCTTGGAGCTCCTTTATCCATTATTTATTTTGATAATTGATCGTCGTTTTTTCAAATATATCAAATATTAACAAGAGCTAGTTTCTAAACTCTGATGGTTGTCGGCTTTTGTTGGTCTTATGTGACAGTGAACTAAAAGACGTCACCTTGGACTCTCAATTAATCGATAATAAAAAAACTTTATTATACTATCAATAGTGTTGCAAAGGGCAGGTCTTTGCCTGATTCAAATTTTTTTGATATAACCATTGACGTTTATCAATGATATAGTCTATATCCACGACGTTTCATTTCCGGGATTACTCATGTGCCGCCGGATATTCCGCCGAATGTCCCTCATTTCGGCCGGATGTCCGTCACCTTCCTCTTCCTTTGTGTTGGCGTTCTAAACTCCAGTTGATTTCTGAGGACTATGGTTAACTGCTCCTCAGATCTCTGCAGGGTAAATCCAGACAGCTAGCTAGACTATCTGTCCAATCGGATTTTTATGTTGCACGACTAAAACAACCTTTCGAATGTACACGTTCCACCAAAACAAGTTCCTTCCAGAGGCTATTTTGCTGCGTCACCGTTGCTCCATCTGGTGCTTAGCGCTGCCCAAGATGATTGTGATTGGTTTAAAAAAATGGCAATAAACTTCCATCATTGTTTTTGTTTTTACTAGTCAGAGGGTCTGGCAATGCGAGGCTAGCTATGACGTGATAAAACGTAGTGTAACAGCAGCAGAAGTCGAGTCAGCAAAGTGATTTTGATTTTGAAGTTTGCTAACAGTAGCTGGGGGGTTTATATTAGAATGGGCATTCCTATCTTATCTTATTAGGAATCGATTCACATAAAATGCTCCTTGTATAGTAATATGGTTTCTTATATGTCATGGTTTCTACTTGATGAACACAGTTCACTCTGTGCTGCGAGCAACAGTTCAGTCAGCTGTTTCTAACTATGATGCTGTGGAGGAAGAAATCTAACCAGCCAAATTTCAAACTAGAGGAAGCTTTTGGATTAATTTTAGATTCAATAATCTTCTGAGAAAGGAGCTACTGCAATGAGCTAATACAGGAAGGATTTACTCTTGTTTGTAAGCATAGGAAACATGTTGTCATGTTCAAGATCACTATCTGACTGAAACGCTGCCAAATAAAGCAGTGAAAAGTGTGTGAGAATATGCGATTTATTGAACTAAAAGAATTAAGATATTTGCTTTTTTGTACAAATATGTTACTGGCAGGCTTTTGCAACAATCCCCAAGATCAAAACCCTTGCACACTTGTTTGCATTATAATTAAAGCAAACTTATTTTGAATCATATACCCCCAAGAACTTAGATTTAGGTTTTTGATTACACATTTAGTCAAAAGGGCAAAAAGGTAGCAGTGTACTATTGGTTTGGTTGGGGCCCTTACGGTTAGGGTTAGGGTCAGGGTCAGGGTTAGCGTTAGGGAACTCACAATAAGAGTTTTAAGGAATTTCATAGAATATGTTGAAAATAAGAAAAAATGTATTATATCCCCATACTACTTCTTCTTCCCTCCTTACCAGAGATGTGGAGAAAACAAACTGGCAGAGTGCAGAGTTTGTAGTGTTACAGTGTACAGCAGCGTAGTAAATTACTTATATCTTGTACTTGATGTGGCTTGAAAACAAACTGCCCTCTGTGCTGCCTCGCCTACGCAACAAGCACCAACAGAGCCGTGTGTGTGTGTGGCGTTTATGGAATCAACAATCAACTCTTTCTCATCCAAAATCAATCTCTTGTGTTGTGTTTGTTCATCTCTTTTTAGTCTTAATTTACTTCAAATATTCTGATTTCTTATAGCCTAACTATTATCTTGTTTACTATTTTTCTATATTAAATGTATTTATCAATTTTTCATTGACTGCCCCATGATTCATTTACATTTCTTTAAGTTTTTAAGTTGATTTTTCTCTGCATTACAGTGCTCACAAACGTTATGAACAGAACTTCCTTGTTTGGGAAATTCTGGAGAACACATCCAGAGTTACAAAAGCAAGACCTGATGTCACAGGCCTGAAGCTGCTCTGTCATGAACTTTATTTTCAGTATTTCAGTTTGGGAGACTTTTGTCAGCTCTGAGTCACGTCTGCAGTATTCCCTTTCAAGCTGCGTAAAGCCCCAACAACCTTCAACAATTAGATAGGACCGCATGCAAAACCCGGAGTATCCCACTCTTGGTGCTCATTAAAATCTTTAGAGTGTAATTTTTTTTATACTAATGAACATTTGTTACATTCAAGCCATTGCCAAATGAGTTGCTACAAAGCTAATTAAGACTATCAGCTCCACACAACTCTCTCTGTATCTCTCAGTGTGACTATGTTCAGAAGATTGTGTCGTCCGGCGACTTCCCCACGCAGAAACTAGAGTGAAGATAATGAACTCTTCTGAAGAGTCCATCATGTTTTTTTAATCCTCTTTGTCCTCCTTGGCTACTAGCAACTGTGTGGAGAAGGGTGGGGGGCTGCGCGGTCACGGAAGGCTTGTATCATGTGGACGCGCCGACAGTTTTGTTGTCATTACTTAGAATTCCTCAAGGGGGCGACAGAAACTACACACTGTAGCTTTAAGCTTGATAAAGGTAAACTTTGCAGATGTCCAAACCGCTTTAGCCCCTTTTTCTGACTGACTGGCTTAAATTGCTAAACAAGGAAGTACAAGGAAGTACTCTTGGATCGATTTATGACCATTTGAGGACAATAGAACATTTCTCTTTGTTTGATAACATTAAAAGTAGGCTTTGCTGTCCACATTCCGACTCATTTTAAAAAAGACAGAGAGAAAAAGAGAGAGAGAGATCGCACGATCGAAAGAGAAAACGTTATTTTCTGATTGTTCTACAGCGATTAAGTTCTAAAGCACAAATAAATAACCATCGAACACTCAACAGATAATTTACCGTGGAGACAGATGCTCTTAAGTTTAATTTATTACTTGGCATTTTCCAACATGCAGCAGTAATTATTATGCAGGTTTTATACAAAAATGTAGATGAAACATGCAGGCACACTGAACTGGAGGCTGCGGAGTGGAAAATGTTTTTTTTGTGTGTCTGCCAGCGCTGCAGTGACACAAAGCTGGTTGAAAATTGGCAAAGTTTACCTTTAATGGGGACATGTTGGGAAACTTTTAATGGGAAGAAAGAACATTTTCAGGCCTTTGGACTGTGCAGCCAAGGTACATGTTAAACATGTTGCCTCTTCACTTCCTAATGCAGTCCTCTGGGCCAATCCGAATCCGACACGTGTCGGGACTCGACTTTAACACCACAGCGACTCGTGACTTGACTTGGCCTTGAAAGAATTGAGACTTTACCAAAAAAGCCGAAGCGGAGACAGAGCTGACATTCAGGTCAGAATCCAAGCTGTCGGCTTTCTGCAGGCCAGCGGCACTCGTTTTGATGTGCTTTGCATGATTGTAGCTGCACCAAAGGATTTTGGTTTTTTAATGTCTAGAGAACAGAAACCTCACAGAAATGGAGAGGGATGACGGTGAGAATGTTTTGGGCTAACAGCTGGCACTGATCACTGTTACCCTTTGTGTGAAGGAATGTTTTATATAATGGAAAATATATAAAATGTGGTTATGTTTTATTGTACTTTTATTGAATCCGTACTCTCTTTTTCTATGGTGTCTTGGTACGGGAACTTGACTTTAAAGAGCCGGAATTCTATTAACCAGATTGTGAAATGGTCAAGTAGGTTGATTGGGGAACCACTATTGAACCCAGCTTCACTGTATACTAGGCAGGTACAGCGTATGGGTATTTCAATCTTGAGTGACCAGCTTCATCCGCTGTATTATGAGTTCCAGTATCTGCCGTCTAATCGACGGCTTAGAGTACTGCGGTGTACAACAAAACAGCTTTGTCCCAGTAGTGATTAATTTTATGAATAGCAATAAGATGAGGAAATTGTCTTAATGGTTTTTAGTGTTTTGTTTCTGTGTGTATGGTGTTTGTTGTTTATATGTTTGAGAAATAGCCTGAACTTGTTCTCTGAAACAAGTCTTTCTTTACCTACGGGTACAAATAAATTAACCAACCAACCAACCAACAATTTGATCTGTTTTGGTTAAATTCAGTAAAACTGGCTTTGGTTTGCCTACATGTCTTATCATGTAATTTTCCAAATGTACCACAGTATAATATAGTCAAGGCAGTCTCATGCACATAATGGTATGACTTCTGTTAGTTTACAGCTAGACTTCTGTTAGTTTACAGCTAAGTCTCTGTCTGTGTTTACAGTTTGAATTTATATTCGGGTCACGTTCACACCTGTACTTAAATTGATTTGGTCCAGACCAAAGAAACTTCACACTGACTTGTTATTGTGTCATTATGTTATTGTGTTATTGTGGGTAACTAGGGCTGTCCTTGACTAAAGAAATTCTTAGTTGACTTAACAATAATGTGATTTTGTTAACTAATCGATTAGTTAATTTAATCAACAGAGTTTCATGCCAAAGCACACCTCTAAATCTTGTGTTTACCAGAAATGTGCTCAAAAGTTTCTTGGAAATATTATTTTTCAGCATGAAAAAAGCATTTAAAAAATGTCCAATCAACTACAGAAATCTTAGTAGACTAAGACCCAACGACCGATTAGTCGACTAATCAACCAAGAGGGGGGCGCCCTAGTGGTAACTCATTCACTGGACAGTTTCGGCGATGTCATTCTGCATCGTCGTGGACCCTCGGGGGGGAAATCAAATTCTCTAACCATAAAAAAAAAAAAAAAATCACGTAATTTCACATTTTACCTATTCATTTAACAGCTCAATTAAATCTTGACTGGTGTATAAATACGGTTTTATGTTAATTAGTTGTTGCCAAAAACTGAATTAATTAGTCTATTTTAGTCCAAAAATGTGTAATATGTTTGTAATCATTGAGCGTAAATTCCTTTTCCTGTCAAGGACTGGACAGCTCCGACTGAGCAAAGCGTCTGATTTCTTTGTCTGTAAGGGTCTCAACAAAATAATGGACCAAAATAAACATAAAAGAGCCCAGATGGAACCCCTGTGATCTTACTTGGTACAGTCCTTGAAGAGCTCTTTGCAGGCCTCCTGCTGCAGCCTCTCGGTGCACTGAGCCATCATGGCCTCCTCCACCTCAGGCACGCGGTCCTCTGACTGCACCGCAAAGACACACGTTAAGTCCAGGTAAACACAGTGACTCAACTCACAGAGGAAAGCCGGATGAACTGGGTTTAGGTTGGGGCCGATAGATTATTATCCTCGTCGCTCTGCAGACTTCTGCGTGCTCAGACTTGAATAAATGCACACAGATTCAGACACAAGCAGGTGAAAAACAGACAAACAGTTATCAGGAAGGAGCAGGGGGAACTTTAACCTGTAGACATAAACTAGCAATTTGGCCATATTTAGTTAATAATAATGTAAATTAATCTGCACTTTCACTGTGCTTAAACTGTTAAAGTAATGGATTACCTATCTTAGGACAGAGTTTAAGTTGATTTGTATTTATGTAGGGTATTCATTTTGCGTAGATTCATAACATGGGGAAAATTAGTGTCCAGAATTTTCAGACGCTTATAAAGAGCAGAAGGCTCTCTGGCGCACATATGTAAACATGGCGATGAGAGAAGAGGAGAGACGCTACTGCTGCTGTCTGGTGGAGGAAAGATACACACAATGCCCGTATAGGCGTTGTTTTCACGAACATCATGTTGTATTGAAGAAAACTTGCACCGCTTCCCAGCAATGCACGCTAGCGGGCTAGCCACTAGCCGGTATCTGTTTCTCTTCACTTTGACGACTGACAAGCAAAGAAAACAGGCTACACCCTCCTACAACCACGATGGCTGCACCTGATTGGACGAACGCTACACATGGGGCTTCCGGATTTCAAAACAGACCATAATACGATCTCTTATTTTACGAAAATAGTTCACCGAAGCGTTTCTGAAAACATTTAAAGCGAGAAATAGGCCACGCAGTTGCTGAATTTGTATTTATTTCAGATCGACAACAACAGTTTAAAACATTTTTGTGAGTTTTTGAGAGGTTGCCGATCCACCAAAAGCGTCAAACTATGAACTTGTGTCGACCTATGAACTTGCACGTGATCTTCACGACAGCACGCGATAATCGGTCTGTGGGGGCTCGTTGGTGTCATACTTATAGTGTGGCCACTCTTCTGTCCAAGACACAGGAAGGTTTTTTGGCAATATGTCTGTCTAGTCTGATATAGTGACTGTCGTGAAAGAAAATTGTGTAGTTTGATCCTGGCATAAGCGGACACGGAGTTCCAATCTGGTGCATCTGATCACAAAAGTGGCATTGAAAAAACAAGTGTAACCTTTAGTGCTCACTATTTACCGAATCACACCACATAATTTTTAAAGGAAACACAGTTGGTAGTGAATGGCTGTGGTGAAATGTGGAAATAGAAAGAGGTCCATGAAAGCAACAGCTACCTTTGGGTTGAAGTATTTGTCAATGAGTTCCTGACCGCACTCCTTCCTCTTCTCATCTGGAGTCACCTCGTACTCCGCCTGCAGAGGGAAACACACCAAGACTAAATGAGTGCGAGAAGCCAGAGGTGAGCGTCAGTTGCTACAGGAGCTCTGTCTTAATCGTCCCTCAGTTACACAGGTCTGGCAGTGTCACAATCGCGTGTGAATGTCTTCCAAATGAATTAGCGAAATGTACAGCTGGATTCTAGCAATATGGTTCAAACCAGCATCACAACGTGAATCTGAATTCTTATCCAATAGATTGTTACAAGTGTATGTAAAATCATAACATAAAGGTTTCAAGAATGTTCATAGAAGGGCTGCACGATATGAGCAAAATACGCGATATGCGATAATGTTGAGCATAACAATATTGGTAAGAAAATTATATTAAAGTGTACTCAGTTCTGCCTATCTGCTGCTGCTTTTTAGTAATCTGCTAAAATACAACAAATTGCTTGTTGAATTTAAAACAAACAAAAAGGAAATAATTTCCAACGTCCTTTTATTGAACATATTTAACATTGAACTGAACACAAAAGGCAGCACAAAAAAAAAGAGACATTTATTTACAGGACTCAAGGTCCAGATAGAAAAGTACACATAACATATTAAAAGAGGGGTGCACACAAACACAGAAACATAAATACATACAGACATACTGACTACCACATCCTGAGCCTGAAACTTTTATGGAAGGGGGGACTTTTACTTCTTCCAACCATATGTTAAATCAAGAGTCAATGTAGATTTACATATTGCAATAATATCATAATCCCACAATGAATCATTGTGAAAACAAAACTTTCTAGATGTTGTGTTGTTACTTTGGCCAGGTCATCATCAAAAAAGCAAATTAGTACATTCATAATTTTGTCCAGGTTGATATTAGTTAAACTTAAAACTTTGCATTGTTTATCTTTTCATATAGCTAGACGTCTAAACTCTGGGACAATGCCGTTATGTTTAAATAACTGCCATGCTGATTCCAAACAGATAGCTCAAGGCAGTTTGGGCTTCAGATAGCTTTTACACAGTGGCCATCGTTAATGACAAACCGTGTTCCTCTATGAATGTGCACACACGTATTGTTTATATCACAAACACGGTCGGTCAGTGAAAGCACAGTCTTAACGGTAGCAGTCGTTGCCGGTAACTTACTCGTATGACAAAGTGCACGGACCGAAGCTTTGTGACCAGCATCTAATGACTAGCAAGCACTTTCTTACCGCTGCGGCTCCCTCAGTTTGAGGCACCAAGTGCTGAACAGCTTCCCGTCTCCACCCTTTTCCTCTTGACCTCTATTCATGCCCAGCGCCATTTGTTTTTAACTCCTTTCTCAACTAAAGCTGTATCTACATGCTCCAAGTTTGATTAACTTTGCCTCGATTTTTTTTAGCCACGTTACCACAGAGACCACACCGCATTCTCGCTTTTCGGCAAAGACCTGCCCTACTTCCTGCATCTGATTGGCTAGAACTGGTTTCATTGGTAGGTGGAAGTTCGATGATTGGTTAAACCCAGCGCATCAAAAACAAATCCCATGTGGACCTTTTAAATTATTTATTTTTCTAAAATATTCATATGCCAGAAATCGGGCAGCAGGCCCCATTACTTTCAGCCCTGCGTTAGTTAGAGCTGCGTTGCTCTTCGATGATTGGTATGTGAAATCAATTGACTCGAAAAAACGGTGCCGGAATACTTTAAGACCTGCATATTACATAAAGGGAACATACAAAACATACAGACATACAAATAGCTATGCACAATAATTAAAACAGGTACAGATGCGTGTTCCAGTGTTTCCAGAGTTTGGAAGTAACACTAAGTGCAGGGTTGGTTAAGGCAGTTCAAATTGTATTCTTTGACTCTGTTAATCGGCACCTGAATCGGTACATACAATTCCTCAGCACAGCATGGAAGGTGGGAACATTACTCGTCACAAACAAATGGCTAGCACCGGTCCATCTTGGACACTTCAACATACATTTTAAAGTGCCGTTTTCTACTGATATTCTTTCAACTAAAACAAAAAAGCGTGTCTTTCGCGATGCGTTTATTGCGGCAGTTGATATCGAGATGACGATTTAAAAAAAACGACATATTGTGCGCCCCCAGTTCATAGCAGGTTATGCATTACATCCATAAAGGTCCTTCGCATGTGCAAAACAAAACCTTTTTGAATTAGCTGGAAAACATTCATTTAGACAGTTTGACATTTTGTACGATGACACAATCTGATCATATCATCGTGATGATGCACGGAAAGTCAATAAACGACACTGAATGATTGTTCAGCTGTGCTACCAACTCTTTGTGTGTCCACTGAAGTCCTCAGAAGGCCTTGACTTCAGAAAACCTAAGATAAACTTAAGATTTAATTGAAGAGTTTTCACAGCAGGACAGCGCATTTATAGGAATTAAATGCGCTGTCCTGCTGTGAATGAAATGAGATGTCCATCTCTATGTCTTTGATCCTATGGGTTGATTCTATGTCTTTGATTCTATGGGTTTGATTCTATGTGTATATTCCAGCCAGGCACTGATCTGTGACCTGTAGGATTGTCCAGCCTGTCTGATCTTATTGCGAGGCCTGCTCCACACCCTGCAGCACACAAACTGATTGTATCTACTCCCCCTCACATCAACCATCCCTCTGCATGACTTGCAGTAAACTGAGCCTGACTGGAAAACTCCAAAGTGCTTCCTCTCCCCCTCTCACAGCGAGAGCCTGTAAACTAATGCTAAGTGACAGCGGAGATGGTTCAAATCTCATTTTCCCTCTCCATCTCGTTCGCTCGCAGAGTTCATCAGAGAAGAGACGGGAAGCGGTTGTGGGGGTAAAGGAGAACATAATTGCTTCGTGCGTGAGTTGTATCCAGTGGGGCGACTGAAAGCTGTAAAGCCGTTTGGCTGAGCTGGTCAGTCCGACTGGAGCCTCGCTGTCTTCACACAGACAGACCTCACAACCTCTCCACCTCCACTCGTCGGAGCTGAAGGCAAATAATTACGGATCCATTGATCGGCTCACGAACATTCGTGAGATCCTTTCACACGTTGGATACAGGAGAAACAACAAAGTACAGCACTTCTTTGCAGGAACTTTTCTCTAGGGCTGGGTATCGTTACCGGTACCGGTACCAATACCGTGACTTTGATACCAATTTTATAAAATCCATTTGGACAAAAAGAAATTTCGTTGCCTGAAAAAGTATTGAATTCAGTACCAAAACCTACTTTTCTCTCCATGACTATGATATTGTCAGACCTGAACTTTTTGAATAATAATATGAATTTTGTATATAATAAGTAAGTTTAGCCAGGCCAGCAGCGAGGATCTAGCGATGGCATTTTCAGATGGAATAAAGGACTATTTTTTTTTCTGGATATTACTTTTGAAAAGGAGGGGCTGTGTTATATTTGAGGACTAGACATTTAGGCTATGTGTTCAGAACATAGACTGGAAAAATGGTGAAGTGACGTCACCCATTGGTTTGTGGGCTACTCTTTTGAATTTTTTGAAACCGGACGTGTAGATTTTTGGACGAAGAGGGTGGCACTGTGAAGGATGACGCAGCCAAGCCAGTGTCGTCTATGGTTGCAATGGCACTTCGCTAAGCTAAACGCTAAAGACGGAAAGTTGACTATTTTCAACACTTCTGAAGCGAGTCAAACGGCGGAGATTTACCGGTGGGTAAATGTGGACCTCTGGATACTGGCGCCATTCATCTTTATGTACGGCAGTACAGAAAAACAACAAACTTTCCCTTAAGTTACCTGCTAAAGCTAGCAGCAGCTAGCTAACTAGATTGGCAAAATGCTGAAGAAAACATTTTTAGGCGACCAAAATGTCCCACTTAAGAATAAAACATGGACAACACCCAAAAACAAATTCACATCTATCTAACTCCACAGTGCCATGGTTAGCAGTGCTAAGCCTCTGTCCTGATTGACAGGTCAGCGTGGAGCCACGCCCCTAAATCATCGCCTGGTTTATAGTCTATTTTTAAAATAAATGGGACTGTACTGAAAAACAAAATGAACATCATGTTGTATTGAAGAAAACTTGAAATTAGCTATTGAGACCATAAACTCACTATAAAAATGTTTACTGAGGTAATAAATCAAGTAAGAAGTAGGCTCATTTTCTCATCATCTCTTCTTTTTGGAGCCAGTGGAGTCGCCCCCTGCTGGAAATTAAATACAATGCAGGTTTAAGACACTTCCACGTTATTATTTTACAGTCATGGTTTATAACCGCAGATTCTCTAAAAAAAGATAGCACCAATGTAACATCATAAGTAAATCATGACACATCACTTTTGCTAAAGCACTTAGAAAGGATGCAATGGATTGATGAGTAACCTGATGTCTCCTTCAGGCACAATAGCCAGAGAAGTATTACATTTTTTTACTTAAATTAAAGTAGCAATACTACTGTTACAAATAAAAATCCTGCACTCAAAATGTTTTGAAAGTACAAAAAGTAAAAGTACTAATGCAGAACAATATATATCACTGGATCATAACCACTTTACTGTTGCAGCTGCTAAAAGTGGAACTCATTTTAGTTGCTTTATATACTTATATGATGACATTTGTAATAATCCATTAGTTCATTAGTATTTTTGTATCAATAATCTAAATCTGCAAGGTTACTAGTGACTAAAGTTGTCGAATAAATGTAGTGGAGCATAAATGGAAATACTCAAGTAAAGTACAAGTGCCTCAAAATTGTACAGTACTTGAGGAAATGTACTTAGTTACATTCCACCACTGGTGTGTGCCAATCAGTGTGGAAGGAGGAAACCATGGTTTATCATTCATCAACTGGGCACTCAAAGAAAGCCAAACGGCAACAATGGGACATACTCACACACAGACACACACACACACACACACTCTCTCTCTCTCTTCAGAGGGAATAAAACACTTGTGAGTGAACATTCCTCAAGTGAGCAGAGCGAGCAGCGAGCTGTTCACCGTGACAGATGAGGTCAACAGAAAATGTGTGTGTGTGTGTGTGTGTGTGTGTGTGTGTGTGTGTGTGTGTGTGCATGACATATACAACATGGGAGGTAGAAGAGAGGTCGACACACTTTTCTCTCCATGAGTTCCTGTGTTTCATTAAACAGATACATTATTAAACTCCACTTCCTCCTCACTCCAAACTGTAAGTGTTGGAGGCATTTCAGGATAATTAAACTTCCTGTAACAAAAGGTCCTACATGAGAACCAGCTCACCAGTTTATAGTTGTTTTAAGGGTCAGTTCACTCAAATCACAGACAAAAAACGATTCCCTACCCATGCAGATAGTTTGGGTTTTATTTGTTTTATTTTTCAGATATCTTTGTTTCACATTTTAGTACAATTGAGATTAATTTAATTCAATCTCTGATGTTTTACTAAGCCCAACAAAGTATTAGTGTTGCCTAAACTTAACTATTCCCGTTTCACATTTACTACGTGTTTAAAACTGCAATCATTACGTTAAAGGAGTAATGTGTATTTCTGACAGCTAGCATTTAAAATGTAGACTGGGTAACCCCAGCCCGATCTGCCAGGGATTGGATTTCTCCCTGCAGCTCAGGCTGGAAACTTGTACATTTATCTATCCTGCTTCCGTTACAATTTTGCGGGGACCAATTACTATCTAACTCCACAGTGCCATGGTTAGCAGTGCTAAGCCTCTGTCCTGATTGACAGGTCAGCGTGGAGCCACGCCCTAAATCATCGCCTGGTTTATAGTCTATTTTTAAAATAAATGGGACTGTACTGAAAAACAAAATGAACATCATGTTGTATTGAAGAAAACTTGAAATTAGCTATTGAGACCATAAACTCACTATAAAAATGTTTACTGAGGTAATAAATCAAGTAAGAAGTAGGCTCATTTTCTCATCATCTCTTCTTTTTGGAGCCAGTGGAGTCGCCCCCTGCTGGAAATTAAATACAATGCAGGTTTAAGACACTTCCACGTTATTATTTTACAGTCATGGTTTATAACCGCAGATTCTCTAAAAAAAGATAGCACCAATGTAACATCATAAGTAAATCATGACACATCACTTTTGCTAAAGCACTTAGAAAGGATGCAATGGATTGATGAGTAACCTGATGTCTCCTTCAGGCACAATAGCCAGAGAAGTATTACATTTTTTTACTTAAATTAAAGTAGCAATACTACTGTTACAAATAAAAATCCTGCACTCAAAATGTTTTGAAAGTACAAAAAGTAAAAGTACTAATGCAGAACAATATATATCACTGGATCATAACCACTTTACTGTTGCAGCTGCTAAAAGTGGAACTCATTTTAGTTGCTTTATATACTTATATGATGACATTTGTAATAATCCATTAGTTCATTAGTATTTTGTATCAATAATCTAAATCTGCAAGGTTACTAGTGACTAAAGTTGTCGAATAAATGTAGTGGAGCATAAATGGAAATACTCAAGTAAAGTACAAGTGCCTCAAAATTGTACAGTACTTGAGGAAATGTACTTAGTTACATTCCACCACTGGTGTGTGCCAATCAGTGTGGAAGGAGGAAACCATGGTTTATCATTCATCAACTGGGCACTCAAAGAAAGCCAAACGGCAACAATGGGACCGACCACACACACACACACACACACACACACACACTCTCTCTCTCTCTCTTCAGTGGGAATAAAACACTTGTGACTGAACATTCCTCAAGTGAGCAGAGCGAGCAGCGAGCTGTTCACCGTGACAGATGAGGTCAACAGAAAATGTGTGTGTGTGTGTGTGTGTGTGTGTGTGTGTGTGTGTGTGTGTGTGCATGACATATACAACATGGGAGGTAGAAGAGAGGTCGACACACTTTTCTCTCCATGAGTTCCTGTGTTTCATTAAACAGATACATTATTAAACTCCACTTCCTCCTCACTCCAAACTGTAAGTGTTGGAGGCATTTCAGGATAATTAAACTTCCTGTAACAAAAGGTCCTACATGAGAACCAGCTCACCAGTTTATAGTTGTTTTAAGGGTCAGTTCACTCAAATCACAGACAAAAAACGATTCCCTACCCATGCAGATAGTTTGGGTTTTATTTGTTTTATTTTTCAGATATCTTTGTTTCACATTTTAGTACAATTGAGATTAATTTAATTCAATCTCTGATGTTTTACTAAGCCCAACAAAGTATTAGTGTTGCCTAAACTTAACTATTCCCGTTTCACATTTACTACGTGTTTAAAACTGCAATCATTACGTTAAAGGAGTAATGTGTATTTCTGACAGCTAGCATTTAAAATGTAGACTGGGTAACCCCAGCCCGATCTGCCAGGGATTGGATTTCTCCCTGCAGCTCAGGCTGGAAACTTGTACATTTATCTATCCTGCTTCCGTTACAATTTTGCGGGGACCAATTACAAACCACCTTGGCTTACCCACCTGACGCGCTATTGCCGGGTTTAACACGATGATGATAGAGAAGCGACCAAGCAGCTTTTTGTTTACATTCAACATAACCGCCACTGAAGCGCAGCAACCCGTTGATGCCACTGTCGCTACGTCCCCAGGATCCTTGGTCTGATTGGTTGAAGGACTATCCAATTGCGAACAGAGTCATTTGAACTATGCCCTTTGTGCGGTAGAAAATCCAGAGCAGACTCCCCAGACTAATGTTCAATCTTAAAAGATTGAGCTTGGTCTGGTGATAGACAGACTATTTTAAAATGGTTACTGCAGTCCAAATTCAAAATTCTGGACAGAGTCGTCGCCCCTGGCCCCTCCTCCCGAGACTTGAAGTTCGGGTTGCCAGGTTGAGAACACTGAACCCGACTTCCCACAATGTCAATGTTAGCTGGACGCTGGCTATGTTGACGGGCATGAAAGCCTGTGCACTTGCGGTGCTCTGTACACGGCTGACAGTCACCTTCTGTCGGCTACACATAACCGCAACAATGGCCATGATTACGGTCACATGATTAAACGGCCACCGTGCGGCAGTAAATAGAACCGTCGTTTTGGGAGTCTTTGGAAATTGACCTATAATGCAGTGTGCAGTTTTGGCCATTTCTTCGGTGTGTTCGCTTTTTGCTGGCAGGTTTCTCTATAGAGCTCCCCCTACAGCTTCTGGAATAGATATTTGGCAACACTGTGTAAAAACTGTTACGACCCCGCCTCTGCAGTGCAGGGGAGGTTCCTCCTACAGGCAAAGGAGGGTCGTTTAGTGATTGGAGCCACCTGGGCTCATGTTATTTAAACTGCCTCTAACCACTCTTCTCTCTCTCTCTGCTCCTCCAGGTATGATTTGGTTTGGTTTGTTCCTTTATAGTTTTACTTAGTTTCCACTCAGTCATTTACACCTATACAGATTCACTCATCCATGCACTTTACATACACCTTACATTATGACTTTTTCTTTGTTTAAAGTTACTAGTTTTGATTTATAATAAAATACCTTTTTGATTGGCCTATGCTTGTTGTTGGTGTCCCCTCATTTCTTTGCCACAGGCCATGAGCCGGTTTGTGACAAGCTCCCCCTACAGCTTCTGGAATAGATATTTGGCAACACTGTGTAAAAACTCGCTCGGTCTGCCCAGGGGGGTAAGCTTCGCTTCAGAACTCAAACCTCCGATGGCGCCATTTTGTTGCTACAAAGGTATCACCTCCTGTTAGCATTCCACTGACCGCCATTTTTTCTTTACGTCACTTTGACAGCGAATAACTTTACATCTGAAGCGTTTAAAGACTCGGTTTGTCCATTGTTTATTTCTTTTTGTGATCAAATGTTTTATTTATTTTATATCATAAAAAGAAAGAAACTACTACAAACAATACAATATACTGAGACAGAGAACGTGTCCCAGGGCCACAGACACACACACATACAGACATAAGACAAGGAACCAAACATGGCTACAGCTTGGACTTAATAGCCTCAGCAATGTTCACCCAAGTGTCCAGGGTCTTTCCTGGCGCTCCATAAATGCGCGCCGTGGACAGCTCCATATACACTACATCCAAGAAGGAAACGGTCCATGTGAGGATAGACAGGTCGTGAGGTGGTTTCCAACGAGTTGCAATCATCTTCTTTGCAGCTGTAAGTCCAGCAAATACAGCACGTTTCCGAGTTCCAGATAGTTGAAAGGCTGACAGATCATTAAAAATCAAAACATTGACAGTGACGGGCACAGTAACATTAAATAAGGCAGACATTTTGGATGCAATACTGTTCCAGAACCGACTGACTGGAGGACACTCCCAGATAATGTGAAAGTATGTGCCTTGTGCTTTTATTGGGCAGAAGGTGCATAACGGGCTGTTAATTATTTTCATGTGGTGCATTTTCACAGGGGTGAGATATGCCCTATGAATAAAATTGTAGTGAATCTGTTGGTGGTCCGGATTGCGCGATACTTCTGGAATGCTAGACCATTCATCATGCCAGTCAAAATCGATACTCAGGCCTGGGCAATCGCGTGCCCAGATCCTCTCAATGGGGAGGGCAGAGCGGCCAGCTATCAGTAAGAACTGATAAAGCTTAGATACCATACCACAGTTTCTAGGGTGCACAGTAAATAACTTCCGGATCGGATGGATGGGCAAAGGCCTCTGCCAAGGGACACCGTATGCCTTGAGTGCCGATCTTAATTGAAGGTAAAAGAAAAAAGAGGAACATGGTAGATTGAATGCGTCCTGCAAGTCAGAAAAAGGCAATAAGCCAACCTCGCTAAAAACGTCTTTTAGACAATGTAGTCCCCTCTGCTCCCATTGTGGACACGTTATTGGCATCCCCCCAATCAGGAGTGCTGTATTATTGAATATAGGGGAAAATGTGTGCCAGTTACAAGCTATATGGCAGTGTGTTTCAACTAATCTCCAAGTATTGATAAGATGTGAGACAATGGGGCCAAAGCGTAGCTGGCACTGTTTGTTAGACACATTGGCAAAAAGAACGTCATGGAGTGGCCAAGGCTCTGTAATAGCACTTTCTAAGGAACGCCAGCAGACAGATATATCTGGGCTAAACCAAATCAGGAGGGGCCTCAACACGAAGGACCAGAAGTAATGCTTGAAGTTGGGAACAGAAAGGCCACCATCCTCTTTCTGATTGTAATTTACGCCAGTAGTCAGCAGGAGGGGAGAGAGGTAGCATAGAGCTCACAAAATTAATCCTGGGTAACACATTCATTATTTAGAGCAACGGAATAGTTATGTTTCACAATCTGGTTCAAGCAAGGTAAGACCTCAATGCCCAAATATTTAAACTGCTTAACAATGGGGATGTTAGCAGGAAAGGTCGAATCGCGGGCAGCGTCATTTAAATGAAGTAAGGCGGACTTCGACCAGTTAATTTTGAAGCCTGATAAGCAACCATACTCCTCGCACAATGATAGAAGGTGAGGGAGGGACTGAGAGGGGTTCTCTAAAAAAAACAAAACATCGTCCGCAAATAATGAGAGATGATGCTGAGTACCACGAATGTTTATCGGTGACACCATAACAGATTGGCGAATAGCTTGAGCTAGAGGCTCCAGAGAGATGACAAATAGTGCAGGACTCAGGGGGCAGCCCTGGCGTGAGGATCTAGAAACTGGAAATAAAGAGGAGGAGGTGCGTCCGGTTAAGACTCGAGCTGAGGGATTAGAATACAAAACTTTAATCATACCTATGAAAGTTTTACCAAAGCCCATCACCTCTAAGACTGACCATAAAAAAGGCCACTCAAGCCTGTCAAAGGCTTTCATTGCGTCCAGAGAAAGAAGTGACATTGGGGTCTTACTGCCCTCCGCCGCATCAACAATGTGAAGAAGGCGTCTAACATTATCTGCTGCTAGTCTCGTTTTTACGAATCCTGTTTGATCGGGGTTCACTAGTTTAGCCATATGAGACTCCAAATGGCGGGGCTAGGAGCTTTGCAAAGATCTTTATATCAGCGTTAAGCAGGCTCAGAGGACGATAGCTAGAACACTCTGTAGGATTCTTATCTTTTTTCAAGAGTAAGGAAATTAAGGCTGTGTTAACATCCCTAGAGAATTCACCCTTTTCAATAGAGAAGTTAATCATGTTGAGAAGGAAAGGGCCCAACTGTTCCCAAAACGTTGCATAGAATTCAGGGGGAATCCCATCAAAGCCCGGCGATTTTCCCTTTTGCATATTCTGTACTGCCCCTTTTAACTCTTCAATAGCAATCAATTTGTCCAGGCTAGCTGATTCCTCTGTTGACAACTGAGGCAAATGAAGCTGATTCAACCAGCTGTCACAGTGAGATTTATCCAAAGTGACCTCTGACTCATACAGATTTGAATAGAATGTCTGAAAGGATTTATTTATTTCAACAGGGTCAGTACTAATATTACCATCTGAAGACTTAATAGCTGGAATATCTGCAAAATAATCACAGGATCTTAACCTCATTGCCAAAAGGTGGCTAGGTCTAGCACCCCTAAAGTAATAGCACTGCCTTGTTCTGTGAATTAGAAATTCAGAGTTTTGTTTCAAAATGTTGTTTATTTCCTTCTTGACTAGCGATCGCTCTAAAGCTATTCGTTCTGTAAAATTAGTTTGTAACAGTGAATCTCATCTGGTGAACTCCGCTTCAAGATTTTGTAGTTTCAGTGACGTAGCTTTGCGCCTATTAGAGCAGAACAGTATGGTGTTGCTCCTGATAAATCCCTTTATCGCGTCCCACAATATTCTGGGGTCCTCTACAGAGCCAACATTAATGTCCGCAAATATCCGGAACTCCGCTATAAACTGGGTGATGTAGGATTCATTTTTCAGTAAGGAAGCGTTAAAGCGCCATCTAAGAGCACGCTGAGACAGACGGTCTAAGGTGGCGGCGCAAAGAACCCCTTTATGGTCAGACAATGCCATGGGGAGTAACACCGCTTGGTCGATTGAATGAAACAATTGGGGGGATACAAAAAGAAAGTCGATCCTAGAAAAAGATTTATGTCGACCTGAGAAGAAAGAAAAATCCTTACAGGTGGGATTAACCGTACGCCAAATATCTATAAGCCCCAAGCTGCTGGCCCATGATTTCAGAGCGTTTGTGGCCTGAGCCTGGTCCCCAGTGGCCCTTGCGTTTGACCGATCAGTATTCGGGTCCCACACAGCATTGAAGTCCGCACCAACAACAAAAGAACACTCCGTTAACTCTAGCATATGATTGGTGAGCGTACTATAGAAACAGCCATCAAAAACATTTGGAGCATAGGCTGACACAAGTGCAATCTTCCTAGAGCTCAATTCTACTACAGCAGCCACAATTCTGCCTGCATTGTCTGACCAAGAGGACAAAACCCTAAGCGGGAGATTTCTTTTAACCACAATAGCCACTCCTTTAGTTTTGGAACTTGCTGATGAGGATGCGATCGTATAATAAAATCTGTTGGCTAATCGGCCGGCATCACTCTGCATCAGATGAGTTTCTTGCAATAATGCAACATCGACATTTCTCTTTTTAAGTAAGGCAAGGGTGCTGGCGCGCTTATGAGGTGCATTCAAGCCACCACAGTTCCAAACTAAAAATGTAAGATCACCCATTGTCGAAAAAGATGGGTATTAGATGAAGACACATGTGGGAAAGCAACATGCTACTGCCCTTCACCTTCTCGAATCCTAACAGTGCATCCAAAGTAAATAACCAAAACACAAAACACGTAAGACATAAGACAAAGACACATGAGACAGTGACACGAAAGGGGGAGAAGGGGGGAAGCCGCCAGGCTAACACTAAAACTAGGTCGGTGATCAGAGATCGAACACGGGGCAGCACAGGGGTACAGCGAATATGGGCCCTGTTAACCTGCTTGTAAGATCAATTTGGATCCACATTAATTAGCTCTGGAGTAACCACATTTCTCGTCAACAAAAACAAAAACGGCAGTTGGTGGCGAACACTTTCCAACAAGATAGATATGTCATTCAGAGACACAGGCTCTATAATAGTATAAGGTAACATTGCGATCAGATAACAATGCAATAAAACTAGTTCACATTAAGAGATCAACACAAACCAAGAGTCCAAGTCCATCAGGCAGCCATCTTAAGCCTGAGCCTCCTCCACGGCGTTCTCCGCGATGCTGGACGTCTCTGCTACTGCAGACCGAGGGAGAGCAGCGTGGGCCACATAATCCTCAGCCTCTTTAGCGGAGGTAAAAGCTCTGTATCGTGGGCCATCTTTTATTTTCAAAGTGGCTGGATAGATCAGGAAAAAATCCAACCCTTTGGCTCGCGCTGAGTCCATGACTGGGGAGAAGGCTTGGCGCCGCTTGACCGTGAAACCGCTGTAGTCTGGAGCGAAGCAGATCTTTCTCCCCGCAACCACGGGCGGGGATCTCCGTGCCGCCTGCAAAATTGCCTGCCTGGTGGTGTAACGGAGCACATTGAAAATCAGCGTGCGATTGTCGGTGTTGTTCCCCTTTACGCTGCCACTGTAGATTCGGTGAGCTCTAATAATTTCGATCTGGACATCCGACAGGTTCGGGAACCACTGGGGCAGAGAGCGCGAGAGAAACTGAGTAGCATTGGAGCCTTCTAGGCCTTCCTTTAGCCCGATAACGCGAATATTACATCTACGGTTTCTGTCCTCCATATCTGCTAGCTTCACCTGCAACTCTTGGAGAGTTTGGCCGTGGCCGTCGAGAGTATTTGAGTTGCTCTCCACGGCCGTTTTAATAGTGTCCACATCAGATCTGATAGCGCCGAGGCTCGCAGTCAGGGATGCTAGTTGAGCATGTATAGCAGTTAGCTTCTCTTCGCTCCGAGAGAAAAGCGCCTCAAGGTAGCCCTTCTGTCTCTCAAGCACCGCATCTGCCATTGCGTCCATATCGGCGCGCTGAGTTTTGCTCTTGCTTGCCATTCTGCTTCAAATGACTCTATCGAGCACAAAGTAACAAGATATCAATGGTGGAACCACAAAAAAAACAACTATTTGGCGAGGTTAGGCCGAGAGCTAAAACCCTAAGCCGCCATCACTGTCGAGCCGATCAAGTGACTCCTTCCATTGTTTATTTCTAAAGAAACACGACAATGTATAAAAGGCTCCATTACCTTGTACCTCACGTTATGGCTCCGTAGCAGACGCTTTTATAAAAATAGGCTAACGATTGTGTCATAACCACGAGACTTACTGTCACACAGTAGAGGAATTACCGTATAGTACAGGAGAAGCTCGCAGGCAGTTTGGACTTACATTAGCTGTTTAGGTTTAATTACTAATGTTAACTAGCATGTTAGTTAGCAATAATTAGCCTGTGCCTATGTTATCTCCTTACATATACCTACACTCTCCTTCTCTGTAAGATTGGGAATGATTGATTTCTGATTTTTTCTTGGAACAGCTACACAGGTTGCTCACGTCACATTTACGTTGTCTCTCTCAGTTGGAGGCTGCGCAGTAAAGCAAGAGATCACCGGAAAAGTGCTTCTAATAGCCTTCACTGGTCTCCGTCCAGAGACACGGGATCTATTGGTCCATTATTTATATATATATATATATATATATATATATATATATATATATATATATATATATATATATATCTCTCTCTCTCTCTCTCTCTCTCTCTCTCTCTCTCTCTCTCAATGGGTCTGCCGTCCTCTGTTCCTGTACAATGCTTTCCTAGCTTTCAGCTACTTTTTTGCCAGCTCAGCCATGATGATAGTGTGAAAAACTCCATCGGTACCAGCCGGTTCCTGGATGGGGGCGCGTGCGTGTGCAGTGCCGTGAAGCAATTTGTTACATCGCGAGACCTGATATTGCGCAATACTTCCTGATGCTCGCCGGCCCAAAGTTGCAAGGTTGGTTTTTCCGCTCACAGGCACTAGGTGGGAAGTGAGACGACCACCATTCAACCCGAAAAAAGTCATATAACCATTCCAGTGACTATGAAGCTGTTCAGTTAAGGTAAATTTAAGCTAAAAATAAACTGCATAGTTCCCCTTCAAGACACAATGGATTTCATCCTGAAGTGACAATTTTTTGTTTTTTTGACACCCGCATCCCTCTTTCCCCTTTCTCTAGGATATTGAGGTGGGAAGAAAACAAGAAAAACCCACATCCCTCCCTCCTTGACTTATAAGAATTGAGGAGCATTTCGAGGAAGAAACACAAATCCTTGAAATCCCCAGCACACACACACACGCATGCACACACGCACGCACACACACACTCCTTTTGTCCTTCCACACTGGTAGTCATGGAAAAGGGCATTCGAGACAAAACTCTCCAACACAAACACTTTCAGGAACAAGACACACATCCAAATACCCCATCACACTCTCACACTCACACACACACACACACACACTTCTTACCACTGCATCCAGGAACTTGACGCATCGCCTCAGTTCGGGTCGAGTCTCGCAGAACTGTCTGAACAGCAAGCGTCCGATAGGCTGCCGCTCACAGAGGCTGCTGTAGTCCTTTTCTATAGAGACAGAGAGAGAGAGACGATGTTGTTTAATCAAATGTAACAATAAAGTTTTATGTTTTAATCAAAGAGCTAATTTCAGCAAAATAAAACTGATGAATGAGTTCATCATGTCATCAACTACCAGCATTTCCTGCAGGGCTTTATAAGTGGAGGACTAAAATAAAAGGGACATTAATTTCATTATCAAGAAAAACTGTTACATATTTGTGATCTGAAATACAATATCTGGCATATTAGCCTTCCAGGGAAAGGAGCAGTCGCTCTACATCACAGAGCAAAGACCACATATTTAATCAAGTTTTTGTTTAGTTTACAATACATTAAAGAATGCAAAAACAACAAAAAGATGGCTAAAATTAGATCTTTTTAATCACAAAAGAAAGAAACCCGTAATATTTCCATCATCCATTAATCTCCAGATTTATCATCTTCACGATTAATCGGATCTTTCCCTAGTCAAAATAGTGAAAAAGATTCTTCAAATTTCAACATAGTTGTCGGTTCATTTCTCTGTTGATCATTTGGCTCAAGTTGAGAATCTTGTTTACACAGTTTACGGCCCCACTGATGTGTATTGTCACTATGACAACTAACAACAATTGCCATTTTGTTGTGGACCAATCAAATGACCGCGAGAAACTGTTCAACGGCCTTTCGATCCATTTTATTTTTATGGTGACAACCTTCTTAAAATGTTAATGCGCTAACATCTTTAAAACGTACTCTGAACTAGAGCTGGACAATATATCGATATTATATCGATATCGTGATATGAGACTAGGTATCGTCTTAGATTTTGGATATCGTAATATCATGATATGACATAAGTGTTGTCTTTTCCTGCTTTTAAAGGCTGCATTACAGTAAAGGGATGTAATTTTCTGAACTTACCAGACTGTTGTAACAGTTCTATTATTTGCCTTTACCCACTTAGTCATTATATCCACATTACTGATGATTATTTATCTAAAATCTCATTGTGTAAATAATTTGTGAAAGCACCAATAGTCAACACTACAATATCGTTGCGGTATCGAGGTATTTTGTCAAAAATATTGTGATATTTGATTTTCTCCATATCGCCCAGCCCTACTTTGAACATTAGATGACAACGTTTCCTTTAAAGTGCCCATATTATGAAAAAAATCACTTTTTATGGGATTTGGGGTGTTATTTTGTGTCTCTGGTGCTTCCACACGCATACAAACATTACAAGGCAGGATTAGCCGGGAGACTTCTTCTAAACGAGGGCGCACTTCCAACTTTGCGTGGAATACCTGCAGACGAGGGACATGTAAGTAATTCTATACAATTTATTTTCTAGATTATGGTGAACTAGTGTGTTGTAGCAGTGTTTTGCCATTGAGAACGAGGTGGCTGACCGCTAGCAGCACTAGCTTCTAGCTAGTAGTCCTTACCTAGCTACTGCGCATGTGCAACTCCCAACAAAGATAGAACAGAAGGGAGATGTCTCACTCTGTCGCTAAAACAGAGAGCTCAACACACAGTGTGAAAAGAGGAGCTGCAGCAATGTGCAGTACAACAAAAATATGTTGTTTTTGGAAAATTAAACCATGTAAACCTATTCTGGTACAACCTCTTAATACAATTATGAACCTGAAAATGAGCATAATATGGGCACTTTAAAACATTATTAGAACTTGTGGGTAACGTTCTCTGCTAGCTGGGATAGTGCTTAAAGAAATGCTGAAGGAAACCTACTTTACAGATGAGCTTATAAGTGGAGTCTGGATTGGCAACCACTGGTGTTGGTTAAATAAAGTGAACCTGTTGTTTGAACAGACTATTTCAATGTGCAGCAGGTCCTCAATACATGATGGAATATACTTATTTTAAAGCTGTTGAAACAATGATTGTGTAGCCAACCACACTAGCTGGGGAGGTTTTAGATGTGCATCAGGGGCTGTTTGAGTTCATCAGCTGAGCTTCAGGACAAAGAACAGCACCAATGTTGATTTGCATCTGTGAGTCATGTGGATGCAAATCGACTTCATGAACAAACAAATGCGAATCAGGAAGGAGCAGAGAGGTCAGTGTGATCGCTGTGAGAGGAGAGGACTTTAAAGACACGAAATGATCTGCAAGTCAAACCATCTTCCTCATCTGTAACGCCCAATGCCACAGACACTAGAGCTGCAAAGACAAATCTATTATTAGTTAGTTCTCAACTATTAAATTAATCGACCACACTATTTTTGAGAAGCGATTAATCGGTTTGAGTCATTTTTTATGATTTATATTTTATTTTTTTTATCTCTGATTCCAGCTTCTTAAATGTGAATGTAATATTTTCGCTCCTCTGTGACAGTAAACTGAATATCTTTGAGACATTTGAGGATGTTGTCTTGGGCTTCAGAGAACACTGATCGAAATCTTTTCCCCATTTTCGGACATTTTAGAGACCAAACAACTAATCGATTAATCGAGAAAACAGTCAAGAGATTTATCGACAATGAAAATAATCGTTAATTGCTGCCCAACTTTACAGGCAATGAATCGATGCAAGAAGACAAGTCCTACTCAACACAACAATGGGATTTAAAATAAATTCCTGGGTTGCTGCTCTCTGTCGCTACCTCAAACATCTACTACTAGCACCTGAGCTAAACTACACGCTAATGAGAGGAAACGCTGGTTTGGTTTGTGCAGCGAGGGAGGGAAAAAAAAGTATATATAAAGCTATTTAAAGGTACTCTGTGGAGTTTACCTCTAGACAAACAAAGTTCTGTTTACATTCAGGGTCTCAAACCATAACACATTGCATTCATTTCCTTCCTCTGTAAACATTTGCAACATGCGCATTTGCATTTACAGCACCACGTTTGGGATATTGTTTACAACCTTGTCTTGAAAAAACCTGTTTTGACGGAACAGTTTGCGCCTTTGAAGCTTGAAATTCACTTGTATATGTATATAAATGCTAATATGTATTAGCAAATTATTTCAATATGCATTTCATTTGCTTCTGCCTTTGTCTTAACACATCAGAACAAAGGTTTTTTTGTGTCGGCAGTAAGTGGTAGAGTCTCAGCTTTCTGTCTCCTCCTGTTATCGCTTTTTTTAATACAGCCCAACTCAACAATTTAGTTTTCTTTTTTCTTTTTTTTACGCATTTCTCCATTTCTGTTGTCAGATAACTGGATTTGATCCCAGCTTATGAATACTGTGTTAGCCAAGCAGTCCTTCCCAAGCTGCTGAGCTGCTGAGCTGCATATGCAAATATTATTTTATGACCAGGACTTTGTCAGACAAAGCAAACACGAGTGCTGCTTCTCGAATGTTTCCTGTGGACATTGAAACTGTAGCTGGGCTGTGACTGAGCCATAATGCAGCCAGAGCCAGTGGACATAGGGCGTGAAAAAAGAAAAGAGATGTGTCCAAGATGTTTGCCAGCTGGTTACAGTCTGTCAAGAGTTTATTTAACAACCAAGTTTGTCCCATGCGTATCTAAGGTTTTTCAAAGTGACAAACCTTAAAGGGTAACTACCGTTTTTTTCAACCTATTGTAATACCGTTTTTTTATGTCTAAGTGACTGATGGGAACACCAATCTTTGACATTGGTCCAGTATTAAGCAAGATCGCTGCAGTCGGCAGCGGTGAAACGAGCTACAATGGAAGTTAATAGAGCAATTGTCCAGCTTGCATTTACCTTCACAAAAGTGCTCGTTTTGCCGCTGACAGACTCAGATTATTATTCTAAGTGTCTGACAACATTATAGAAAGGATCTCTTCAGAGATAGACCTTTAAAACCTCTTTGAGACCTTTCTGTTCAACCAGAAACAGCTCTGAAGTCGCTAGCGCTAAACCCACCAGACTCCATTTAAATAAACAATACTTTTAGGGTGTATAGAGCCAACATATTTTCACATGGAAATCGGTAAACTGTGTGTTTATTTCAACGAAAACTAGAGTTGTGATGGTTGGAGAAGTGGGAAGACGACTCAAAACGGCTTTTCATTGTGTTATTTTGTTTCTGTCGACTTTAAATGAAGTGTATTTCACTATGCTAAAATTACTGTTTATTTACATGGAGTCTAGTAGGTTTAGCGGATGTTTTTATGTTTAAAAAAAAGGATCTTATTCTTCAACAGAAAGGTCAACCTCCTTAGAAATCATTTCCATAATGTTGTCAGACACTCAGAATAATAATCTGAGCCTGTCAGTGGCAAAACGAGCACTTTTGTGAAGGTAAATACAAGCTGGACAATTACCCTGTTAACTTACATTGTAGCTTGTTTCACCGCTGCCGACTGCAGTAATTTGCCAGGTTGAAAAAGACGGTAGTTACCCTTTAAACCACTTACTAAGTGACTTGATTTATAGAGCAAATGTTTTCTTTTTTTACCTGATAAATGACTAAAATCGCTGATTATAAAATTGGAATATCAAACTTTGAATGCATCTATTAACTGATTGAAGTGATGCTTCAGTTTTTTTGGCACTTCAATAAAGCTGGAGGACTTGTGAGGGACTGATTGTTTTTCCAAAATAATTGAAGGAGCGGAGGTAGGTAGTCCCTATAGTACGAGTCATACTCCCCAAACACTGCAACCAATAGCATCTCATCGTCAGACTCTCCCTGCCTGGTACAGTTAATGAGCACGAGGTGGAGTGCCCCTTCCACTGTTTCAAATTTATTTTCTTGTCACTTTACTGAGTCACTTCCTATTGATGACATAGTGACTGACGCTGTTTTATCCCACTTTATGAGTTTTTTCTGCTCTACTTCTCTCTTTTCCGTTTCGCTCTGCTATGCTGCAACGTCCTCTTTGCTTTGTCTTCTGTCCTACTCTAATTATCTCTTTTCTCTCTTCTCTGCTCTAACAAACGTCCTATGCCCTGCTGCAAAGTGCACAGAGCGGGACAATGTGAAGCAAATGGGAGCATAAAGAACAATGAAGGAAACTGCTGAGAAAAAAAGAGGGGATGGATGTCGAAAGGAAAGCCGAGCAGAGTGGGGTATGTAGAAAGGCGACAACAAGACACATTCCCGCTTGTTCCATGGCTTTAAGACTAAATAATTAACATTTCTAATTGACAGTCTGAAGTGTCTGTTTACATTAAATACCAGCCCAATTATTCTCCTCTCAAAAACACCAAAAACATTAGCTTCATTACAGTTCATGAAGCCACTTGGCCAATACCACACTGTCTACTCATGCCTGAAACAGAACATGTGGTTGTGGAACAGTGGACTTTCACAATAGATCACTGGAGGTGTGATGTATATGAAAGGGGCTCCAGGACTCTTCAGAACATGCTGTACATCATCACACAGAGAGCTTCCACAAAGAGGCCTCTGTCAGGCCTCAGGGTCCCAACAGTGAATTAATGATGCCACGGGTTTCAAACTGGATCAAGGTCTCGGCACTTCCTCTTTATCGCTTTATAGAAGAAAGGTGGAAGAAGACCGAAGTAAACAAGCTGACATTATGTGGTGGATTCGCCCTTTTAGTTCTGTACAGTAACGCTGTAGTGTATGTGGAGGGTTGTCTTTGTTCTCGCCACGCTAGCAGCACGGCTCGAGGGCCGGTCGGTCCACTTTTGGTTCGGACTAAAATATCTCAACATCGTTAAAAAGATTACCATGACAATTTGTACGGACATTAATGGTCCCCAGTGGGTAAATCCTACTGACTTTAGCATTTAGCTTAAAGCAAGTACAGCCTCAAAAAGACACCAGCATGGCTGTAAACCCAAGAAATATGTCCTGAAGATCCTCAACAACCAACTACTGTACATGTTGACATAGTTATTGAAAAGCATTTGGCACAGTGGCCATACAGTATGTAAGCTTGAGGTCTAAAACACTTGAACTTTTCAAACCAAATTTAGTTTGATAGATGTCAACGTAGATGTCTTTCTCGTGCATAAAGCTACGAAAGGTAATGCACTGTAATATGTATTTATTACTGTATGCACCATTGACAACTGTTATTGATGCTATTGCTCCCACTAAGGTCAAAGCTATTGCTCCCACTAAGGTCAAAGCTATTGCTCCCACTAAGGTCAAAGCTGTCTCTGGTAAGAAAAGATCTCCATGGAGAAATTTTATAGGTGTGAGAACAGAAAAAAGAGAGTGTCGAAAAGCTGAACGCAGTTGGCGAAAATCTAATCTCCAGGTCCATTATAACACTTACAAAGAGAGACTTCGCATTTATAATCTGGAACTAAGAAATGCAAGACGGTCCTTTTTCTCTGACATTATCGCCAGAAACAATAATAATTCACGTGCTTTGTTTGCTACTGTTGATAGATTAACAAACCCTCCAGTACCGGTAGCATCTGAACTGTTGTCTACCAAGGCTTGCAACGACTTTGCCTCCTTCTTCACAGACAAAATTCAGAAAATTAGACAAACAGTCAGTGCCTCCTTATCAAGTACAGGATATGTGTTGTCACACTGTGCACGCAAAACAAATTCCAACATGACACAATTTCATACGATCAACCTTAAAAACCTGGAGGACATTATACAGCATCTGAAAACCTCCTCCTGTTGCCTTGATATTCTACCAACGGGTGTTTTCAAAAAATGTTTCGAACTGTTTGGCTTCAGATCTTCTACAGATTGTAAACACATCTCTGCTCTCAGGTATCTTTTCCACAGGCCCTAAAAACTGCAGTCATCAAGCCACTCCTAAAAAAGAACAATCTAGACACGACACTAATGAGCAACTATAGGATCAATATCAAACCTTCCATTTTTAAGTAAAATCATAGAAAAAGTGGTTTTTTCAACAACTCAACCTTTTCTTATTGCTAAACAACAGTTTTGATGCCTTCCAGTCAGGTTTTCGACCAAACCACAGCACTGAGACGGCTCTTGTTAAAGTCTTTAATGACATCCACTTAAACACAGATAGTGGCAAAATTTCAGTCTTAGTATTACTTGATCTCAGTGCTGCATTTGATACGGTAGACCATGACATATTGCTTGACCGATTGAAAAACTGGGTTGGTCTTTCTGGCTCAGTACTAAAGTGGTTTGAATCCTATTTAAAGAATAGGGACTACTTTGTGTCTATAGGTAATTATACATCTGAGCATACAAACATGACGTGTGGAGTTCCCCAAGGCTCAGTTCTGGGCCCTCTTCTGTTCAACATCTACATGCTTCCACTGGCTCAGATTATGGAAAACAACAAAATAACTTACCATAGTTATGCAGATGACACACAAATTTACATAACCTTATCGCCAGGGAACTATAGCCCAATACAACAATTAAATATGTGCATTGAACAAATTAATGATTGGATGTGCCAGAACTTTCTTAAATTAAATGAAGAAAAAAACGGAGGTGGTTGTTTTTGGAGCAAAAGAGGAACGATTGAAAGTCAGCGCTCAGCTTCAAATGACAATGTTAAAAACAACAGACAAAGCCAGAAATCTTGGTGTAGTCATGGACTCAGACCTAAATTTTAACAGCCACATTAACATAATTAAAAAAATCAGCCTATTATCACCTTAAAAAATATATCAAGGGTTAGAGGACTTATGTCTCAGCAGGATCTGGAAAAACTTGTCCATGCTTTTATCTTCAGTAGACTTGACTACTGTAACGGTGTCTTTACAGGTCTCCCTAAAAAATCAATCAGACAGCTGCAGCTGATTCAGAACGCTGCTGCTCGAGTCCTCACTAAAACCAGGAAAGTGGATCACATCACTCCAGTACTGAAGTCTCTACACTGGCTTCCAGTGCCTCAAAGAATTGATTTCAAAATACTTTTACTGGTTTATAAATCACTAAACGGTTTAGGGCCAAAATACATTTCTGATCTGCTACTACATTATGACCCACCCAGACCTCTCAGGTGGTCTGGGACAGGTCTACTTGTTGTCCCCAGAGTCAGAACTAAACAGGGGGAAGCAGCGTTCAGTTTTTATGCTCCACATATCTGGAACAAACTCCCAGAAAACTGTAGGTCCGCTGCAACTCTCAGTTCTTTTAAATCTAAGCTAAAGACCTATCTTTTTGATGTTGCTTTTCTTTAAATAATCTATTTTATTAACTTTAATTTCTTATACTGCACTGTAACTTTTATTCTTATACTGCACTATCAATTTTATTCTTGTTTTAATTTGTTTATTAATGTTTTTAAATTGTTTTATAACTGCTCTTTAATGTTTTATGTAAAGCACTTTGAATTGCCCTGTTGCTGAAATGTGCTATACAAATAAAGCTGCCTTGCCTTGCCTTGCCTTAACTCCCGCTGGGGCTGGGACAATATGCTTTTGTCTCGATTTGATTCTTTCACGGTACTTGGGTTGAATAAAAAGTTGAATAATACACTTCTAGAGACATTTTGTAGGCACGTGGAGATACGGACCCTACGCCGTAGCCTGACGCACCCCTCTCAAAAACTGTAACTACACGTCGCGGCGACGCAGACCGCAACGACTGTGATTGGTCCGCTTGGCCGTGGCCTGGTAGCGTCGCATTTCCTCCTGTTCATTTCCGGGTTCTCCATAAACAACATGAAATCAAGGGAGAGGGTAAACTTTTCTTGCTACAGATTTCCCCATCACTCTCTCACCTCGCTCCACCACACACTCCCCACACTCACACACACACACACGCCGGCCCTGCTATTCCCTTAAAGAGATCGACGCAGACACCAACGCACAAGTATAAACTTCAGGCCACTTATGTATGCAACTGCGAAAGCTCTGCGTGGAGCCCCTGCAGCAGCATAAATACCGCTTAAAGTGCTCATATGCTCATTTTCAGGTTCATAATTGTATTTAGAGGTTGTACCAGAATAGGTTTACATGGTTTAATTTTTTTAAAAACACCATATTTTTGTTTTACTGCACATTGCTGCAGCTCCTATTTTCACCCTGTGTGTTGAGCTCTCTGTTTTAGCTACAGAGTGAGACATCTCACTTCTGTTCCATCTTTGTTGGGAGTCACACATGCCCAGTACCTAGGTAAGGACTACTAGCCAGTCAGAAGCAGAGTATGAGGGTGTGCCCTGACAGTACCTAGGTAAGGACTACTAACCAGTCAGAAGCAGAGTATGAGGGAGTGCCCTGACAGTACCTAGGTAAGGACTACTAGCCAGTCAGAAGCAGTGTATGAGGGTGTGCCCTGACAGTACCTAGGTAAGGACTACTAGCCAGTCAGAAGCAGAGTATGAGGGTGTGCCCTGACAGTACCTAGGCAAGGACTACTAGCCAGTCAGAAGCAGAATATGAGGGTGTGCCCTGACAGTACCTAGGTAAGGACTACTATCCAGTCAGAAGCAGAGTATGAGGGTGTGCCCTGACAGTACCTAGGTAAGGACTACTAGCCAGTCAGAAGCAGAGTATGAGGGTGTGCCCTGACAGTACCTAGGTAAGGACTACTAGCCAGTCAAAAGCAGAGTATGAGGGCGTGCCCTGACAGTACCTAGGTAAGGACTACTAGCCAGTCAGAAGCAGAGTATGAGGGCGTGCCATGCTAGCAGCTAGGCGAGCATTATAACGTGTTACAAAGTGACCACGTTTGTCTCTGAAGTAAAGGCTGGACTACAATAGAGCTGTTTGGAGCAGTTGGTGAACAGTGTTTTCTGTTGGAGATGGTAAGTCCCTTTGGGCTGGACTTTGGGCTTTTTCACTTTGTAAACCTATAACGTGCACAAAAAAGATATATAACACAATAAAGGAAAAGGAAAAAGCCAAACAGCATAATATGAGCACTTTAAGTACGGAAGTGCATGATTTGAGACACAGCACCAGTGTGGACCTGGTTTACTGTTGGATCGAGTTTCTCTAATGGCCTGTAGATAAGACCTCAGGGCATCCAGGAGGAGGAGGAGGAGAGGAGCCAGCATCTATCAAGGCTCAAGATGCTTTAACTTTGCCATTTCCTGCATGTGTCACTCAGAAAGCAGAACTTGGACAACCCATGGCAAAACCATGGGGGAAGACGATAGAAATGAGGCTCAAACATTAGACAATCAGTGTATTGTTACAGACAAACACCAAAAAAAAAAAAAAGTGCTTCTGCTTCAACAAGTGATAAATCAAACCCCGGCATCTCTGTTGTAATGTCATGATGAGTGCGACCACAACATGAGATTTGGATCTCACTCTGAGAGAGACTGTTGATAGATTTTGGATGTGCTGTAACAAAGCTGGCCAACTGTTGATCTCTCCAAAGATTCCCCCATCTTTCATTCACACACTCCTCCATCATATCTGCCTTCCCTACTCTGTTTGCTTCCATTTTAATTGGCAAACAAAGCTGACAAACGCGATGGGCCCGTTTACACGTGACTTCATACTGATTATAGACTCTGAAATGTTGTACCGCTGCGTATTCTCACACAGACAATGAGTCAACGCAGCAGCAACACATTTCTCTTTATTGTGAACAATATTGAGACTATTGTGAGCAGAAGACTCATTTGCTCAAGTACAATTTTGACATACTTACTTTCCTTGAGTATTTCCATTTATTGCTACTTTATACTAGTACTCCCCTATACCCTTTTAAGTAAAAAATACTGTACTACTACTTTTATTTGACACATATACTGTAGCAGTGATGTTCACAAGTCATTTTTTGGAAGTCCAAGTCGAGTCTCAAGTCTTTGAGCTCGAGTTCAAGTCAAGTCTCAAGTCTTTGAGCTCGAGTTCAAGTCAAGTCTCAAGTCTTTGAGCTCGAGTTCAAGTCAAGTCTCAAGTCTTTTGCCAAGAGTCCAAGTCAAGTCTCAAGTCTCTGGCCATCTGATCTGTCCCTGTCCCTCTCCAATAATACCTTTTTTAGCATTGGTGAATTCTGTAAACCTGTAGATGGACATGGGAAATTATTTTGCTTGCCACTCATAAAATCTGCATAAAACTGACATATGTGTAGTGTTCTGTCGGGGTAATAGCTAAAGTAATACTAAACATTTCAGTTATTATTTTTTCTGAAATAAAATGTGGGCACTGCAGCCAAGAGTGGATGTGAACTTGTGACAGGAAAAATATCACGTATGCTTTAATGGAGCTGGCTTAATTTAGTTACATCCAGAACTTACATTGGGTCTCCAACTTAGGACATCGCATAGTCTTTAATCTTCTGCTACTTAACACATCCCTCTAGCCCTCGGACCTGGTGAAATATTAACCTAAGTCTGTCACATCATATGGCTACAACTATAAAGATACAATCTGCCTGTTCCCAGCATAAGCAAAATACTTTGCGATGGTTAACTTGTTACCTGTGACTATATACGCTAAATGTAACGTCTCTTTCACATTAGCGTGTGAGTGACTGATCTATCTTGGTGCGTTTTGAGATGCCTGATGAAGTTCGACGTTGTTGATCCGGCATTATTTACCTTGGTGCCACACACCTTGTATGGAGCTGTTCCCTTACTGCCACTGTTTACCAAGTTATTGGAAGCAAAACTAATGACAAAAGGCCAAACTCCATTTGCCCAAATGCATTTTTTTATACATGAGTGCGCGCACATACAGTAGGCATAGCGCATGCGTTACGTTGCACATTATGGCAAAGGGCAGGGGACAGGCAGCCCATCATACGTTTCCCCAACGTATATGCGCCAATAAAAGAAAATAGAAATACATGAATGAATTTAGATTTAAAAAGCAATAATTATTAGTCTGAAGACAGCTGTTTGTGCGACTTAAGTGCGACTCGAGTCCCCATCTCTGTACTGTAGTTACTATTTTTAGATAACAAAACATCCGATATGCTTCTATGGTATGATGCATTACTGTACTTCTAATCTTCTCAGTAGTATACAAAGCTAAAGGAGGAAACAAGATCACATTTCACCGATCCTGGCTTCCTTACACTGGCTACCTGTTCTTCTCAGAACTGATTTCATTATGTTATTGAAAGCCCTGAGAGGCCTCGTCCCAAGTTATTTATCAGATCTCTGTCCCGTCGCGCACCCGGAGATCCCCAGGACTTTTACTTGATATGGAGTATCATGAGACTGATGTGTCCAAAACCAGAATTCATTCAAAGTTCTGTGAATGCAACGTGTTGATCACTGCATTCACAATTGTAGAACTGTCAGAAATGCATCTGGACAATGGAAAAAAAAAAACTGCTGTGCAAGATAGAAACATTGTATATTGCCTGCATGGCAGGGAGAAGAGGAGAGGAGATAGAAAGAGTAAATAGAAAAGGAAAAGAAGAGAGAACAACCTGTTTTTACTAAGAAAGGAAGTTGACGGTTTCCTGAGTGTGTCTTTCTCGAGACTGCCTCCCACTCACCTTTCTTCTGGTTTCATAAAAACTTTCACACAGTTTTTCAGAGCTGAATCATAACTGAGGCTTTTCTCTAAGTATATCTCATCAGTTGTCTAATTTCTAATTCTCACCCTCACACTTTCTAATTCTCACCTTTTACTTTCCTTTTTTTATTAACATGAATCCCTATTTGGGCTCCTTCTCTAACTAGGACACATCAGCTTTCACAACATTTGTGGTTTTTGTGCAGCTACATACAGTCTACACAGTCTGAGACAGCATGTTTGACTGAACCCATTCAAATCACAGCTCGTTTGCATACAGCAGCTTTCAGGAAAGACGCAGCTCGGTTGTGACAACACATTCTCGCTCCCCATCGCATCAATAAGCGACGCCTGCATGGCCAGGTTGGCTCAGTGGGTAGAGCAGGCGCACATATACTTAGAGGTTTATGTCTCGACGCAGAGGTCCAGGGTTCAAGTGTGACCTATGGCGATTTCCTACATGTCTTCCCCCTTTCTCATCTAGCTGTCATATAAATTAAAGGTGCCATGCCACATGTATTTCATGACATTGTGGTGATGTCTGAAGTTCTACCATGGACTCTGTAACATTTTTTGTGGAAAAAATGCCTTGGTTACCTTGTTTCAAGCGTGGTATAGAAAGCCTACAGGAAGACTCAGCTCGATTTCTGCCAGTTCTCATCTATCTATAAATTGCAGGAACATCTGTCTGTCTGTGTCTGTGTGTGTGTGTGTGTGTGTGTGGGTGTGTGGGTGTGTGTGGGTGTTAAGCGCATATCTCTCGAACGGTTAGTCCGATGGATTTCAAACTTGACAGGTGTCTTGCTATGGGCACGAGTAAGTGCAGTGCCAAGTTTGGATAAGAAACGCAAAAAGTATCGTCGGTAAAAGAACCACACATTGGCTTTTGCTGCTCTAGCCGCTGGCCCCTCCCTCTCTCACACTTGGTGAGCAGTGAGCAGGACCAGAGACAGATAAAGAGCAGCAGAGCTTTAGCAGCTAAAATGTGAGATACACCTCAGGCCCACAAACATTTGCAAAAGTAGCACTACGTTAACGATCAAACGACACAAGACGTCTCTCTCTCTCTCTCTTTCTTGCTCTCTCTCTTTCTCTCCGTGTGCGCACACACACACACACACACACACACAAACGGTCCGGTTCTGGTGGTTGATGAACACAGATATGTGTTGATTAGCTCTCTAACGGGCAAGGTGGGTAACGCATTGCGATGAGTCCATGATGTCTGATTACTCCACATTGTCATTGTGATATTTTGTGATTACATTCTGATTCTGTCAGGTAAATACAGTAGTACAGTATGTCTTCCTCTGATGTAGAAGTAGCCTACACTGTAAGTCAGTAGTAGGCTATACAGTGGAGTTGCATATGAAGTGGTTTGGGGTCCTTCTGTAAGTCATTTTGGGGTACAATTTGGTTTTGAAGAATTCTACAAACAGCAATACCACAGGCCAAGCAATCGGCCCGTTCCAGCAGGCACATTTTCAACAGGCACTGCACTAGTTAATATTCAACAAGCTAAGCTGTTTGAATCTGATTGGCTAACAGCTAGCCAATGAGAGACTGGCTGTCAGAAGGGCAACACCACGTCAGACTGACCAGCTTTTGTGATTGGTCTGATTTCTCTGCTTATTTCTTTTCAGTGGCTAGAGCTGACAGAGGAGGTAGCAGTTCATTTTCACATTCACAACATAACACTACACATATGGACCTAACATATTTAAAAAAAAAATGCAAGTAAAAACGGTTTTGTATTGCAGGGCACCTTTTAAAGGCGGAAAAGCCCCAAAATAATCTTAACAAAAAATAAATAAAAAAAGACGATGCTTGGTCAGGTGCCTTTGGCGTTTGTTATCGGCCCAAAAAGTCTCCTTTAGCGTCATATTTAGACGCGCTCGGTCAGGATTCTTGCCGTCACTATTTGACGCTCTGGGTCGGGACCATAGGTGGGACATAACGTTTAACTGACATGCGGCACAAGAATGGGACGGTTACGTTTAGGGTGCCAAAATCGTTGGAAGACAATATTGAAATCCCGATCAAAATTCATTGCACAGCCCTAGGAGCGGGGCGACCTCACCCGGTAGAGTGTCCCAAGTAGGCTGAATCCTTAGCAGTGGCCTGGGTTCAAATCTGACCCGTGACCCTTTGATTCATGTCATCCCCTCTCTCCCCTCCCTTTACTGTCCTGAGTTTGGAGTTTCGTTAAGTGAATGTCTTGTTTGTGTGGTATGCCTGTGTTTTGTGTTTTAACTTTCCTTTTTTAACAAAAAACCTACGTCTTTATACATTTTTTGAAGTGACTTTAGAAATTTTCTATATATATTTGCCTGCTTTAACAATTTACTGTCAGTCTCCAGATACTCTATAATAAAAGCCCCACAAAACATAAACTTAAAAGAGAATCCCAGGAGTTAAATCCAGACCTGAATCAGCATCCAAGAGTCTGTTTTTACACTCTTTTTTGCGTTTCCTTATCCCATCTTGACAACAGATTAAAACTTCATTTCGGCAAAAGATGACAACAACGCAGAGTGACTGTGTTTTCTTGTCTCCTGCTGTTGCATGACTGTGTGATATTTGAATGCATGTCGGAAATGAGACATGCAGAGGCGGAAGATAAAGAAAACCACTGCAAATGCAAGACACCTACATGCAAAGTAGTAGCATCTGCTGATTGTTCTCTGCCTATTTTGCTTTCGTACGTAAATCACACTTAACAATTTTATCAAATAAAGCTGTGGTCCTCTTGCTTGCTCTTGTACTCATTGGTGGCCTCATTTTCTCTCTCTCTCTTTTTTAACTATTTTGTAAGATGGCTACGTAACTTTGTTTAAATGCTAATAACATTACATGTCCTAACAAGGTTACAAGGTTAATTTATTTGTCATTTAGTCTCTGCATGCTACACACAGACCCACAGAATGTATATACAGTACTGTACAAGTATTTAAGTTAGTATAAAATAACGTGAAATTAAATAAAACAATATATATAGTTACTTACATACAAATCCTTATATATCAAGAGAGAATTTTGGTTGATAGAGGGAATTAGGGAAGTGCAAACTGATGATAGTGACCACCACTCTTTTTCTCACAGTCTGAATGATGCCGTACACACGTGGTGTCTAGAAGTGAAAGAAGTTACTGTAAATCTCAGCCCAGGAGTACCAGGGGTCACGGGTCAAATCCAGCCTGCGAGACAACCTTATAAAACCCGCCACGTTTCCAATCATTTTATTTTTCAGCAGTGTTGCAAAATTGGAGGCTGAAAATAGTCATTTTATGTCAGATTGCATGTTGCACCAAGACAAATATTTTAGCTATACCAAGACTGGATAATTATTAGTGAGACATGTCAACAGCACTATAATGTTGTTGGTCGAGGTTGAGCTGATTTTAACTGCTTTAAATACTGATGGGTAGTTTGATTGCTAACAATCTATCGTGATCCATCTACTGCGATTGATGCAAAGTGTGTTTTGTGTACTTTAATCTGAAAAGTAACTACAAATCAAGACATGACAAGGCTACCATGGCGGTATGATGTTTAACATGTTTACTATCTTAGTTTTAGCATGTTGGCATGCTAACATTTGTTTATTAGCACTAGTCTCGCATTGCCAGACCTTTCTCCACAGCGCTGCAGAGGAGGGTCTGGCTAGTCCATACAGCATTCTGGGATGGGAGAAAAACATGGTCTGGTTTAATGGCATTTCTTTAAACCAATTACAATCGTCTTGGGCGGCACTAAGCTCCGCACGGAGCCTCTGCAAAAAAGCTTTGGGAAGGAACTTGTTTTGGTGTACGTTCAAAAGTTGTTTTAATCGTGCAACAGAAAACTCAGATTGGACAGATAGTCTAGCTAGCTGTCTGGATTTACCCTGCAGAGATCTGAGGAGCAGTTAACCATAGTCCTCAGAAATCCACCTGGAGCAATCCTGGAAGTGGAACGTCGTGGATATAGACTAATTAGCACAAAACACCAGGGCTGATCTCTCTTAGTCGATTAGTCGACCAATCTGTCGTTTCGGTCTCAGTCAACTAAGATTTCTTTATTTGATTATTAATTTTGTTTTCATCTTTTAATGCTGAATTACTTATTTCCAAGAAAAGTTAAGAGCACATCTTTGGTAAATACACAAGATTTAAAGGGGTGCTTTTTGCTTAATTCTTTGTGGAGGAACTCAGTTTTACAGATCTGTGGATTAAAGCATTAGTGCATAACTTTTTGATATTAATGAACGTCCGTTACATTCAAGCCGTTGCCAAATGAGTTGCTACAAAGCCAATTAAGACTATCAGCTCCACACAACTCTCTCTGGATTTCTCAGTATGACTATGTTCAGAAGATTGTGGCACGAGGCGACTTTTGCACGCAGCAACTCAAGTGAAGATAACGACCTCTTCTGAAGAGTCCATCATGTTTTTTTAATCCTCCGTGTCCTCCTTGGTTACAAGTAACTGCGTGGAAGAGGTGTGCGATCATAGAAGGCTTGTATCATGTGGATTTGCCAACTGTTTTGATGTCATTACTTAGAATTCCTCGTGGGGGCGACAGAAACTACGCACTAGAGTTTTAAATCAACTAATCGATGAGTCGCCAAAATCGTATGAGTGTTAGTTGACTAAGAGTTTCTTTAATCGAGGACAGCATACTAAAAATAAAGTACAGATGAGGAAGATGGGAATGTGATTAGTTTTGCAGGTATTTGGTCATAAACTAAACTATTGGAAAAATTTGAAACGTTGACCTGATGAGGGAAGTTTGGGGTCCCCTGCTCGAGCTGCTGCCCCCGCGACCCAACCCCGGATAAGCGGACGAAGATGGATGGATGGATGGATGATGGTGCTAGATCAAATGTCAGAGGATCACTAATCCATGAGGTCCCACATCCTTTGGGGAGCTGAATGTCCGAACCAAATTTGATGTTAAACCATTGAATAGTTAGAAAAACTGAGTATCTGAAAATCCTAATTGAGTACAGTTATTGCGTAAATGTATGCAGTTACTTTTCACATCTGCTTCAGGCAGCAGGACTCTGGTACTGAAAATGTGACTAAGTTCAAAATGAAAGAAAAAGAGTTCCTGAAAAGCTTCTTTTGTTCCTAGAAAAGTTCCCGCAGTGTAAAATGTACACTGCACTGCACTGACTTCATAGGACTAGTTGATGTAAAAGCACACATACTCGCCTGTTTGTCGCCACACTGTGCCTCAAGGCAGTATATGTTTTAATCATAGGTCGCCATCAGCTTCTTCTTTAATGGAAGTCTTGTCCATGTGGCCTGTGTGTTTACTCTGCACAGCCTGGGCACCATGTTTGGATGTATATAACCAGCAACTGCCACTCAGATTTTCTATGGCACTATGTGTTCACGTTACAGCGCATTACTTAGTTTAAAATACCTCTATTTTAGTTATATAATGGTCTATTGGTGAAGTAGCATTGATCACTTTAAGGGGGGATACATTTTGTCCCCACTGGGGATCAAAATAATTCAGCTGAGCTGAAGCGTGCCACCAATTAGAGCTGGGCAATATATCGATATTATATCTATCGTGATATGAGACTAGATATCGTCTTAGATTTTGGATATTGTAATACCGTGATATGACATAAGTGTTGTCTTTTCCTGGTATTAAAGGCTGCATTACAGTAAAGTGATGTACTTTTCTGAACTTACCAGACTGTTGTAACTGTTCTATTATTTGACTTTACCCACTTCGTCATTATATCCACATTACTGATGATTATTTATATAAAATCTCATTGTGTAAATATTTTGTGAAAGCATCAACAGTCAACACTACAATATCATTGCCGTATCGATATCGAGGTATTTGGTCAAAAATATCGTGATATTTGATTTTGTCCATATCGCCCAGCCCTACCGCCAATGGATGGGAACTGCTGTAAACACCTTCATAGTAGAAATAATTCGCATGACACTGACATCACATGTTGCTATAGACTTGGTCAGCATTACTACGAACGCCCATTAAAACATCATTTCTGTTTATGCTGTCAGGGAAAACAAACGATTCAAGTTAATGAGCGTAGCCCTTGTTAGCGGTTAATCTTTACTCTGTCATGTTTTCGATGATGTTTTTTTTGCTTGGTACAAGGCTGAAAAGACGGAGCCGCTGTTAATACCGCTAACGTCGCTGCTACAGTCCAAACTGTAACAGTTACATGGAATTTATTCTATTAACATGCTTAGACATACTAGTCTTTAATATAGCTTTAATGACCCTGGGATAACGTTACGGTTAACGTTAGCTGTCTCTTACCTGGAAACTCAATCAGGTAGCTAACATGTTAACAAACAATGTCAGGAAGCGACACCTCTGGCCGTTCCGTTGGGTCGTTTGTCCAGTCACTTATAATGCACGGACAATCCAACCCAATTCGGCTCAGTATTTTTTATGTATATCATATATGTATATGTATGTCAAGCGGCAACAGTGCTTTTGAGTAGTCCATACTGGGTTAACGCTATGTTATCCGGTCAGGGGTAAGGTTTAGGTTAAATAACACTCGCCGTTAACTTTTATTTTCAAACGGGACGCAAACCCCGGTCTCCTGGGTGAAAGTCCTGCGTTTGTTTGTTTTTTTGGGGGGAGGACAGTCTCAGTGTGTCTTCTTTCTACATGAAAACATCAATCAGATAAAGTGATGCGGTTGCATGTTGCTAACGTTAGCTTCACAGGCCTAAATCCTGGAGGCTCTGATTCACGTGATGAGATTCAAACAATTCTATCAATTATATGTTCTCGTCAACAAATCTCATGAAAAGACCCAAACCAACACTTATTGTACTGGCATGTGACGTGGGGCTTTATACCCGCACTGTACACCCCGTAAGCCAGACTACAATGTATCTACTAACAACTGTGTGTGTATTAAAGCCTGATATATCTTATTGCTCTGTACCATAGAGCTCCATTGTTGTCCAAAATCTTGTTGTTGTATCTAAGACACTGAAGTTCAGCCTGACATGAGATAACAGTACTGCCATACCAACTTAATAAAACCATGTCACCCCGATTTAAAGAAAAACACATCTGTTGCTTTTTTTAAATGTCCTCGTTTTAAACCAGAATGTGTCTTGAACAGAAGCCAAACTGGTTCACTAACAGTTAGAGTATCAATAATTAAAGATGTTCTGTGGAGTTTTCTTGTAAAGAAACAAGTCATGTTTCCCTCCAGTGTTACTAAAGCACATGGTGTTTTGTCCTTAAAGGTCCCATGGCATGACAATTTCACTTTATGAGGTTTTTTAACATTAATGTGAGTTCCCCCAGCCTGTCTATGGTCCCCCAGTGGCTAGAAATGGTGATAGGTGTAAACTGAGCCCTGGGTATCCTGCTCTGCCTTTGAGAAAATGAAAGCTCAGATGAGCCGTTTTGGAATCTGCTTGTTATGAAGTCATAACAAGCAAGGTTACCTCCCCTTTCTCTGCTTTGCCCGCCCAGAGAATTTGGCCAACCCATGAGAGAGAGAGACATCATGGCTTTCAAACGAGAAAAGTGGCAGTTGGTCAAGGCCACACCCCCACCCTCCACCTTGCCCCCCCCCTCTCTCCTCCTCAATAGCTTCAGACACAGAAATGACACATCCTAAGGAAAGCTCATTGTGGGACTGGCTCTAGTGGCTGTAATTCTGCACCAAGGCTGAATTTCAGGAAAGAGACTTCAGATACAGTATTAGTGGACCACTAAGGTCTATATAAAAGAGACTTCAGATACAGTATTAGGGGACCACTAAGAATCAGAATCAGAATCAGAATCAGAAAAGCTTTATTGCCAAGTATGTTTACACACACGAGGGATGTGTCTTGGTATCGTAAGTGCAAATCGCATTAAAATCATTAAAGCAACATACACAAACACACCGAGTCGCCATATGCGGCGCCATCACAACTCTCTCCTAACCCTCGCATCGTAAGGTCTATATAAAAGAGACTTCAGATACAGTATTAGGGGACCACTAAGGTCTATATAAAAGCATCCAAAGAGCACCATGTCATGGGACCTTTAAGGCCTGGAAAAACATAAAATAGTGAAAAATAAACCCCAAAATATTCACTTTGCTGTTATGTAAGACTGGTAAAAGTGTCAAAACCTCACATTGGAGAACCCTCAAATTTTGGGATTGTTGATTGAAAACTGACTTTTTTAAAATAATTAATGGATTATCCAAATAGTTGCAAATACGTTTTCTGTCAATCAACTGAACGATTAATCAACAGATCACTGCAGCTGGTTCCAACTGAGTTAATTGGAGACACCACAGATGCGATCTCTGTCACCAGCTACACCAGCAACCTTTTCCTTCGTCTCTTCCCTGCATTTTCACTCCCATCCTCTCGTGACTGTATATCGGATTTCTTCTGTCTGGTCTGGTATCGTAAACTCTGCGCTCTGTCTCCAACCTGCCACCTGTTAAAATGAAAGTAACCATACTTCTAGTTGAAACAGCAAAAAAACAAAGGTCTGCTTCCTCTTTCGGCGCAGGCTTCAGTTTCCTCTGTGGAACCACTTGAGCAAGATTTTTTCTTTTTTTTCTTTTTTTTTGCAGCCTGCATGCATGCATTGATAGTTCTTATGCACTTGGCTTGTCTGAATTTGATCAGTGATCTGCTTGTTATGAAAGGAGTCAAGTTAGGACCGATTTTAGCTGATGTCTTTGAACGTCGTGTGTAAGCTTTAGCTGATCAGCTCATGGCAAAGCAGCTGAGGGTCCTGATAATATCTTTGGGTGTAACAGAAATGAAAGGGAAAAAGTGAAAAGGAAAAATTCAAACAGAAGTTACAACAGCGCTGGAGCCTTGGACAGGAAGCCTCACGATTACAAAAGACAACACTCATCAACCGCCTCCATCGGTCGATGATGAAAGAAGCACATTACAAATCCTGCATCTAAAATAACCCCAACCTGCTTTAATTCAAATGAATTTATAAATGAGAAAAACTAATTTCCTTAGTAAAAATTCTTAGATCAATACCCCTCTCATGTCTGTACGCTGAATATGAAGCTAGAGCCAGGAGCCGGGTTAGCTGAGATTAGCATAAAAACAGCTCTGGCTCTGTCCAAAGTGAAAAATACACCAACCAGAACCTCTAAAGCTCACTAAGTAATAGGTTACATCTTGTTTGTTTAATCTGTACAAAAACAGAAATGTTACAAGGAGTTGCATGTTGAAATGATTTCTTTACGAACAACAAATGTATCCAAGTACGTTTGTACTTGTGTTCAGTGTCTTTGGCTAAAGCACATATTGCCAAATATGGTCGGTGAGCTCTTAGGGGCCGAGCAGCGAAGCTGCGGGAACCCTCTTGTTATCGCCAGCTTTATTATTCTTCCAAAGAAATCCATGTTCCCATGCATGACAACTCCCCAAACTTTGCACACAAGTCCAGTCCTGTGCCAAGCTTAATCAGATTTGTATGCCAATAGTCCTGATGGTGGCCTACGGCAGCCGTCTAACATTCTAAACTTTAAAAATTCATAACAAATCAACCGTACATGCAACAACGTTACGCCAAACTGTAGCCCCAATAGAGCAGAAACTTTCCCCTGCTTTTACCTAGTAGCAATTTTGAAGTACATCCCCCTACTTTTTTCAAAAACTGCCAAACTTCCTAAACCTGTTAAATGTCAATGGACTGTATTTACATAGTGCTTTTCTAGTCTTAATGACTACTCAGAGCGCTTTTACAGAGTACAGGAACCATTCACACAAATTCATACACTGTGGCCGAGGTACAAGGTGCCACCTGTTCATCAGATAGACATTCACACACATTCACACACCAATGGCGAAGCATCGGTGAATGATTCTGGGTCCAGTGTCTTGCCCTAAAGACACTTCGACGCGGGACTTCAGGGCCAGGGATCGAACCACCAACATTCTGATTGGTAAGGTTCACCACCTGAGCCACAGTCGCCCACTTACAAGGTGTTACAAGGTCACCATCCTAAACCTAATCAAGCATCTAAAACATGCAGGGAAGGTGCTGTGGACACCTTCCCTGCATGTTTTAGATGTGTCTTTGCATCAACACACCTCTCTGAAAGGATCAGCTCATTAGTTATTATATTAGCTCATTATGCTGTAACATCCACTGGCATTATGCTGTGGGGATTGGATACAATTTTAATTTTAGAAGCTCCTTGGGCATACTCAACGTGATGAGCAGGAATGTCTCTGTTTGGCTTGTGTATTTGCCATTCTTCTCCTCTTCTCCATCCACCGCTTTTTCCTTTTCATCATCCATTGTCTCCTTTTTTTTTAAAAGTAACCTGAGGTTTGCTGCTGAGATTATGGATATCTAGCATATGGATGAATGGATGTTTATTTTTGTACATTATTAGGCCACTATTCTGGTTACACTATTAGGCTACACAGAGGAAATGAAAAATCAACATTGATCATATAAACTCAATGAAACGTAATACGTTCATAAAAAACTGAAATATTACAGTATGATGACATCATGGACACCGGGAGATGGCTAAACCGATTGCCCATCTCCGGGGCCGTCAACGTTGTGTCTCGGCAAAAAAGTGGAGGGACCGAGCTGCTCCAGCTGCGGCCGCTGGCTAGCGTTAGTTAGCTAACAAAGTTAGCTTGCTAATTCCACCCGACAATGGATGACGTTACATATATAATGAGCCAAACAAGTTGTCATCTGGCGAGAGCACTGTGCTTTCATACGCTGTGACAAGAGAGTGTGAATGAAGCATTAAGTTGTTAAATTTTACTAATTCAATGGCCCGTCTGTGTAATTTTGACATAGGTCAACCAGAAAAAAAGCCAGTTTTGCGTTGGCAGAGCGCCACCTTCTGTACCGGAGGTAGAGTTACTCCTGTCATTCTTCCCATTCCCAGTAACCCTTACCCTTACTGCTGTGCATGTAAACTCTATAAATATAAGCACACATGCTATCTTAATATACTGTATAAACTGACATATCAACTGCAACCTGTTACATTAATAATCCCATATGTATTCCAGGACCCGTTGCACTCGGCATCGTTGCTCTATTGTCTGTAGTCTCTATTGTTTACAACTTTCATTGTGTTTTCATTTATATGCTGTTTATGTAGTGACACCAGTAAACACTGGTGAAATAGTGAGCATCGCTATAACACAGAGCTAAACATAGAGCCGTCCTCTGTATTAAGTTATATATTACTATCTCAGTCTGGAGGCCTTGTTGGGACTTTCCCCTATTCGAAGAAGAAGAGTCAGGGAAGATGCACCTTAAAATACAATTCACATGTCATTCCTAGAAAAGTTTACAGCTCAGTCTCTATACAGTGGCACAACAGAGTGATGTACTGTAAAATTGTTAATCCATGATGTGTGTGTCAGGGAACAGTTAACAGTTAACAGATATAAATGCCGCCATTGTGATGTCACAGACAATTTTTAACCATGCTAGCTGGGTTGGTTCTATGGACGCTAGTGACTATCAGTTTGTCCACCACTTTGGTTCAGACTGAAATATCTCAATAACTATTACATCTGATTGCCACGCATTCATGTTCCCCTCAGGATGAATCCCACAAACTTGATGATCCTCTGACTTTTCATCTAGCGCCATAGTCAGTTTAAAATTGAATTTTTCCCAAATTCTTAGGTTTATGATTCACCTGACGCGGCAGATTGTTTGTTACACAGAACCATCCGAGAAGCCGTCATTGGAAACTGTTTGGGGAAAGGGCAGGCACTTTGAAAAGAAATGCCTGGCAGGTGATTGGATGAACCTTCTGTCTATCACGTCTGCCACTGTTGTTTTGAATGAAAAGTCGCGGCCGTCACACACACCTAAACCAAGCCCGTAGCTGCCAGTAGCTCCTCACCGCCGCTGATTGGTTCGGTCAGCTGGTAGTTTAGACACAAACGCTTTTACTTGAAGCTTGACAAGATGGATTTTCGTGCGATGTGGCATGTGAATCTCATTTTAAAGTGATGTTGAGATTGGCGAAAATCCAGCTGCCGTGCAAGGTTAGTTTATGACCAAACATGCTAACTAGCATGTGTTAGCATGCTAACATGCTACACTAAGATTGTGAACATTATAAACATCATACCTGCTTACCATCCGCATGTTAGCATTGTCATTGTCAGCATGTTAGCATTTAGTTCAACGCACTTCTGTGCCTCACAGAGCTGCTTGTGTGGCTATAAACTCGTAGTCTTATTTTAAATCAAATTAATCATGATTTCTTTATTCTTGCCCACAAGTATAAGCTTCTGTCACAGAATACTGTCCTGCTTCTGACTACTTATCCGTAACATTACAAACCGTAAAACAGCCAAGCCAACGTGCCGTTTTCTAAATTCCAGAGGGACAAAAATAGGGACTGTCAAAGGATTTCAGGGTATCCCACTTTTTTTCTCCATGACAATGAAGGTCTGGTGATGGCTACACAAGATTTCTTTAGCTGAAGGGATGTTAAGACAGAGCAACAACCAAGTCGCTATACATACAACAGATTTGAATGGGTTTCAAAGGCCTCAGACCCACTAAACGCATTAAAGACCACAAAGACTTTCATATCAAACAACATAAGAACACTCCCCTGTGAGACTGGGGAAAGACGTCATTATCTTACCGATGATTTGTCGCAGCTCTTCACACAAACTAACGTGGGGGAACTGCAGCAGCTGCTTCCATTTCTTGCTTTTTCCTTTTCTGTTCCCGCCGCCTCCTGTAAAACAAAACAGTTTTGGTTTGAAACTTAAGTCCAAGAAGGATGTTTGCTTTTGTGACAAAGATGCTCTCTGAAAAGATGCGCATGTAGAACACAAGTCTGGTGGTTAGCGTCTCAATGCGTCCGTCTGATTTCTGAGCATCCACACGCGTCAATTTTCCAGAAAAACAGGCCATTTTATCTTATTTATAGCTTTATTTAGCCATTTTATCTCAATAGCTCCCTAGATAGGCAAAAAACAGCTACTGTACTTAGTGAATACGTCTTCTGTCTGTATGGAGTGTCCAGTGTGTGCATCGCTACGCGACAGACGTAGTTCTGCATTGAAGCGTTTAGTTTAGCGTGTGCTTTGAAGCGTTAGTGCATATTACCACTTGGTTGATAGCATTATGGGGACAGCAACCTGTCCACACAGACACATTGTGAGGACTCCAATCAGGGGGACTGCCACCCCCGCTGGGTACCCCGTTAGGGCCTGGTATCGGCACTTGATACCTTTTAAGTCATGTAGCGATATAACACAGTAGAAAGTAGTATCAAAACATTTCCAGTCAAACAATACCTGGCTTCATTTGATCATTTAGGTACCCAGATCGCAGAACAATCACCGCAAGCGTTCTTCGATTTAATACAACGTGTGATCGGCCCAAATGATACTTCATTGTATTCATTTGAATACTGTCAAAATGTGTTTGTGTAGAGATCATTTAGATGGGGTGGAGTCAGTGGTGTAGTCTAATGTATTGTAGTGGGTATACTGTACTGTATATTGGCCAGAATCTGCCTTTGGGGGGTGGGGGGGCATTTCATAGTAGCGGGGGTCAAGGTGTCCTCCTCCAGGGAAGTTTTGAACATCAAAGACTTAATTTCCTGTATTCATATACACTTTTATGCACCAATTTCAAGGAAATACCTTTATTTAGCCTATGTCAAGAAGAAAAACACAGATGACAATTCAAAATATATCAAAACTATAATGGAAACTATGTTGTTGCTTGTCATTGGGCATTTTTAAGTGGGTCTATGAAAATCCGGGAGCTTTCTTAGTGGGTATACTGGGTATACCTGCGTATCACGTAGACTACACCACTGGGTGGAGTGGTGGTGGCATCTTATGAAACTGAATGGTTCCATTCACATGATGGGTATCCAATGATGTAGAGAAAAAGTTATCCAATGAAGTACACCTATTGATATCCCTTTAAGGGTACTGGTATTAAAAACATTTTAAACCATGCCCAGCCCTTAGTATGGTAGAACATGTCTGTGCAGCCACACACACCATTGTTGAGAAACTGCAGCACAGTAAACACAAAGAGCGAACGTCACTCAAGCAATCAGAACACAGCACAAAGAGAAAAAACCAGAGGAAGTTCCTGTCCTCTCTGTGTTAGTGCTCGGGCTGCTTTTCAAAAACCTTGTAAGTGGCTGTGATACACTCCACAGTGACACAGTTTCAAGAGCACATTCACCACACTGCAATAACAAGAACGAGAACAAGAGCCAACACGGTGCTCACTGTATTAGATTAAAACTTCAAGTCCCTGCAAGTTCATTTTTTCTTCATGCAAAATTTCCTTGTTTGAGTTTGTCTAATGTGAGGACTTGGTGCTTTTCTGTGTTTTTATGTCATTGTGAACTGAACATCTCGGAGTCGGCAGATCTATGAATCAAAAAGATAACTGACAGAATAGTTGATAATGAAAATAAGGGCAGCTGCATTCGTCCTGCTGCATATCACTCTGTCAAGGGTGTATAGTTTGGGTTCAGTTAGTAGCGAGGCACACAAAAAAAAGTCAGAAAAATTGAATTCAAATTAAAAAAAAAATCAATCTGCACCGAAAACACATGCATGCTAGAAATAGAACCTATTTTTCACGCAACACGCAAGCATGTTGGAAACATTTCCAGGCAAAATAGAATACAAAAATATGTTTATATATCATTTAGACACATATTAATAAATGACATTTTGATGTTTGAAAGTCTCTAGGTTCTGACATAAATGCAGATATAAATGTAATTTAAAAATAGAATAATAAATAATTATCGATTTTCAAATACTGCACCTGTCAATACAGAACCAAATATTCTGGAGCCTATTTTGCCGTCAATACTGCCGACGTTGTCTTTGCTGTAATCAAATCAGTATACATTTATGTTTAACGTGATATTTTATTTTATCAATGGGAAACATACAGACAAGGCTAGCAGCAGCAGCAGCAGCAGCAGCAGCAGCGCTGCGTCAGACACATTTCTGGTGTGCAAAGACATAGAAAACGGCACGCAGCCGCCACGCAACAGAAACGCCACACTCACGCCACGCAGCCAGTGTGCAGCCAGCCTTGGGATGGCGATGCTATGAAGTGTCTGGGGGACTGATTGCCCTTAGTAATGCTCCGGGATCAAACAAACAGTCCGAGTGAGTACTGACAACAGCCTTGTTGTGTGTTCTGACGAAGTGAAAGTCAATACCACGCGTCAGGATTTGCTATGCAAAATACTGCAAAGCAGCTGCTACTAAAAAATGAATAATTGGCATATATACGCAATTAGGGCTGCAACGATTCCTCGAATAACTCGAATAATTCGATTACAAAAAATGCTCGAAGCAAATTCTTTGCCTCGAAGCTTCGTAAAATCAATGTAATTAAGGTTGTACGGCTCACTGTGTTTCCGCACGGAGGATTATTACTAGCGCACATGAGGTTTGCGCTTCTGCGGACACAACACAAGCACGGACAGTATATAAACACAAGACGGCCCCGATTACAAATGAAAGAAGACAAAAATAGCGAGGGTTTAAGAGGAGAGACAGGCGAGAGAAAATCACAGATAGTTTGGGATCATTTTAAGCTGCAAACATGCTGCTACATCACCTCCGTAACAAACCTCCAGAGTACTCATCCATTCCACGGAGCCAACCCGACACAAGGTAGCTAACGCTGCTGCTCTCGTCCACCGCGCTGTTTACACAACTAGCCTACAGCATGCTACTCTGCTAATAGCAATGTTTTACACAACTAGCCTACAGCATGCTACTCTGCTAACAGCCATGTTTTACACAACTAGCCTACAGCATGCTACTCTGCTAACAGCCATGTTTTACCAACAAGCTAAAACGAAAGCTGTCGGTTTGTAGTCTAACTGTTTATTAGTTTGCTTCTAAATGTTTGGAAACTTAGCCGCTGCCGGAGACAAACCGGCTCCTCCCCCCAGCATGGCCACTTAATATGCACGTGAATGACGTCACCACGCATTCTTTATTCCTTCTCCTCACCATAGATATATCTATAATGCTCCTCACTGTGTATTAGGCTTCTGAAAATGTGTCCCCCAGAACAGTGTAGTTGAGTAGCCCTGCTGTAAACCCTCTGGTCAGTGAACAGCTCTTTTGCATATCCAGTGTAAAGAGCCAGAGGCAAGAAGGGGAATGGGGTGAAAAATATTAACATTTGGGCCACCAAAAATGTACTATTGTAATGTTTTTGTTTTTTTAAGGGTCTTGGAATTTGGCAATCATTTTTTTTTGCTTTTTCTAAAAAAGGAAACCTGTCTTTTGTATATATACACAAGCTACAGGTTTCCTTTTTTTAGTAAACGGCAATAATAAATATTTACTATTGCTGCTTACTAAGTATTTCTTACTAAGTGTTTCTTATCCGATTACTCGATTAATCGATGGAATAATCGGTAGAATATTCGATTACTAAAATAATCGATAGCTGCAGCCCTATATGCAATGCAAACAAGATGTTTTGTTTGTGTCCAGGAAACAGATGATAACATCAGCCCCAGAATTACCAATGAGCTGATTGATAACAGAGCAAACCAGATCCCCGATGTCCGTTGTGTGCATTAGTGGGAATTTAAATCAAGACAAACGGCATGTCAGTGAAACACAGATTCTCCGCAAAGTGATAAACATACATAATTAGACTGTAAGCAGCCCGATTAGCTTTTAGTCACAGAGGAAGAAGCCATCCCACACTGGCACAGGGAAGAGAAGAAGCTGTGTGACAATGGAGGGCAAAGGTGACTTCTGAACACTGCTGTTTTCAACTGGAGGAAGGACATTTAACCAACATGATACTGTATCTAAGACACTGAAGTTCAACCTGACATGAGATAACAAAACCATGTCACACCGATTTAAAGAAAAACACATTTTAAATGTCCTTGTTTTCCTACCAGAATGTGTCTTGAACAGAAGCCAAACTGGTTATAATAATAATTATTAATAATTAAAGATGTCCTGTGGAGTTTTCTTGTAAAGAAACAAGTAACGTTTCCCTCCAGTAATACTAAAGCACATGGTGTTTTGTCCTTAAGAAAGATAGATTATAATAATAATTGAATACTACACGAGCAATATTTAAAATATATACAAGGCTTGGAAAAACATGTTGGATGTTGTTAGGTCTGTAAAAAAATCATCGATTTTCATGAATATTGTTGGAATGGTGAAGCATGGGCCAAGGAAAAACCCATTAAGTTCTGTTAGAGGTTTCTATCTGTTAAAAGGAAGGTTTTTGGGCACCCAGTTACCTCACCTGGTAGAGCATGCGCCCATATATAGAGGATTACTCGTCAACGCAGCAGCCACCGGATCGACTCCGACCTGCGGCCCTTTGCTGCATGTCATTCCCCCTCTGTCTCCCCTTACAAGTCTAAGCTGTCCTATCCAAATAAAGGCCTAAAATGCCCAAAAAATAGTCTTAAAAATCAGACTGATCTCATGAATCGGCATATGTATGACACGCCAATGTTGGCGTGTTATCAAGACGCATAATCGCATTTTAGCGTGTATATCAACGCAAATCGGCCGCAATTGAGCTACATTGTGAGTGAATTTCCGCCGTAGCGAGTAGTATAAAGGAACGGGGGATTGCACAAGGACGTAGGTTGGGGTGGTAGATGGGTAAAACACAGGACTTTCACCTGGGAGAGCTGGGTTGAAGTCCCATGTGTGGTGATTTTTTTTTTTCTTCTTTTTTAAGCCGTCCCCAATGTTTCTTTCCTAAACCCAACTGTTCATTGTTTTCCTAAGCGTGTTTTTGTCATTATTTTCCATGTTTTTGTCACTGTTTTGTTACTAAAGCCTTTCCCTGTGTTCTTTTCCTAAACCCAACCATTTATTTATTTATTTTTTTAACAGGCGCGTGACATTGTTCTTGCGATAGTACGTTGCGTTCTTGCAATAACACGCAACGTGGCGAGGCCACGTGGTGGGTGTGTTTACATCAGCTGTATACAGCGTAGACATACACGTGGATAGTTGAAAATGCGTACAATAACACACCATTTGGCTTTAGGAAAGTGGCGTGTATGTTTATTCAAAGTCATGATGCCATGTTGTAAAAATTGCATGCTCTTTGGGGACTTGTTGGGTCTCTGTAAATTATAGAGTGTGGTGTCGATCTACTCTATCGTAGTTGTACATTTGTACATGATAATAAAGTGTTTTCTGATTTTCACAAATAAATGGCAAGTATGTGAAATATTTCCAACTTAGATGTACATAATAAATGCACAGCTGAGATGATGGGGCTTCAGCTAAGCACAAACATATTTTTGGCGCTTACCCCACTGCTAGTAACAGCTCTGCAACACAGAGCGACAGCAACAACAACAAAAAACTGAACTACTTTTTTCTAACCACTTTACACCACACACAAACTATCTTTCATTTAACAGGTAAATGGATCACTATAAAATAGAACTATATAAATGACTCCTGGTGTGGGAAATTCACACACATCTAAAGGTCAATGTTAGAACCATTTCCTTCTTTTCACATCCAATATCACACTAAAAAAATGTGATTTGGGTTTTTGGTGTTGTCCCTCCACGCCCTACTTTTTCCTTGCAGGTGTTGCATATTGCAAACTTGTTTATCTTCTGCACAACGCTGAAGAATGTCCAAACAGCTGACATGTGGCAGGTTAACTCACGAGGTTCCCTACATGTGCGAGAATAGTGCGGACACGCACTTCACACCGCGAGCAGGTACGCGCCACACACGGCGGAAAAGTCGAGAGAAAGGAAAAAAAGAGAGCGTGCTGTGCGTGCGTCCTTGAGAACTGTAACTCGTATAACTTATGTTGTCAGTTAATTGTAGCGTTGACCGGCATGAAATCGGCATATGTCGGACTGACCTGCCGGTCGCCGGTCATGGCCAAGCACGTGAAAACCGGTCAGTTCCGGTCACCGGCCGGTCTATCGGTGCATCTCTAGTAGGATGTCCTGGGCAAGTGTTGCCAACTTAGCCGCTTTCTATTAAAGGTGCCCTGCCACACGTATTTCATGACTTTGTGGTGATGTCTGAAGTTCTACCATGGACTCTGTAACATTTTTGTGGAAACAAAATGCCTTGGTTACCTTGTTTCAAGCCATTCTAGTTTGGTATAGAAAGCCTGCAGGAAGACTCAGCTCGATTTCTGCCAGTTCTCATTAATATTCAACAAGCTAAGCTGTTTCAATCTGATTGGCTAACAGCTAGCCAATGAGAGCCTGGCTATCAGCATCCTTTACCCAGCCCAACTGGGAACTGGCAACAAATCTCGAGAGTTATTTGGCCAACTTGAACGCCTCTCCCTTGAGATGTGCTCTCATGTGGCTGTGGTACCTAACGACCAATCAATGATCCCCATAGTTTGTCCGGGAAACTCCTCCTTTGTTTTTATTCTAAATGATTTAACGTCTCCGGTGTGTGGATCCTCTGTATTCTTGACACAGTCTGTACAACAGCTGAAACCAGTAGTAAATTGTATTGATGAGATGATTACAACATGAGAAATAATAATATATACTACTAGTTAGTCACTTCTAACTTTAACCATCTTTTTTTTTAATTCTTTTTTTCTATCTTTTTTTTGACATCAGATTAGCCTGTGATGTAATTTACCAACATCTGGTGACTTTTGAGCAGGGTTTTACTGCTTGGCATTAAATATAGATTGCAACACTGGTCCTGGGGGCTCAGTGGTCTAAAGCCAGCACCATGTAGCCTAAATGTCCCGTCTGCTGTATAAACCCAGTGTCAGAGACCCAATCACATGACCCCTACTCTGTCTCCACTTTGAAGTCTTTATTGAGCAGAAAATAAAATGTTCTATGAATACCATTTCTCTTTCCTGAAGCATAATAAGACACATCAGCTGACTGTTGAATGTTAAAGAGTAAAACACAGTCAGGGACAGCTTATGATTTCCACTATTAAATGGATCTATAGACTGATTTTTTTTTTTTTACGTTTTTTAGTTTCAAAGTTTTATAAAGCTAGATAATGAAAAATCTATTGTTTTTTTTAAAGATAATTTTTTAAACAGCCGTAGACATGAAAGGGCAGAGAGAGATGGGGGAATGACATGCAGCAGGTCGGAGTCGAACCCGCAGCCGCTGCGTCGAGGAGTAATCCTCTATATATGGGTGCGCACTCTACCAGGTGAGCTACCCGGGCGCCCCAATTGTTTTTAAAGAAATGTGTAGAGGATCAAAATCTTGTTTACTGGATCGGATAGTTCCTGTTCGAAATCATAGTTCTCTCATTTTAATCAGCATTTTGTTCAGGCCGCATTGTTGCACAGTTGCATGTCTTTCAACAACATTCAAAGTGAGACCCAGTAACTTTTGGAAGACGAAATAACACGTTATTCCTCTTACTATGTAATAAATAAATAATAAATGTTAATTTATAGGAGAGTCTCATGTAATTCAATGCATGCTCACACTTACTGAGTCAGATGTTGTATCAGTGTTAGTGTCCAAAAAACTTCAAACGATACACAGCCCTATCAATAAGATGGTGTGGGACTTCAGTTTACTCAAAATTAGGGTTGCACGATATTGACAAAAAGTGATATTGCGACATTGATTATGAATATTGCGATATCAATATTAATTTCGACATTTTTAAACATGTAAAATTACAACAGTTATGGGGAAAATAATTAGATTCATAGATTCATAACAAATTAAACAAGTTTTCTTACAACACAAGGTTTATTTCAACTGACGGTCATATTGAACTGGTCCAACATGAATAAATAAATCAGTAAGGACCATGTCTATAGAACAGGACATGTTTTAATGGTTGGACAGTATAAACTAAATGAATAAGGACCATGTCTACAGAACAGGACATGTTTTAATGGTTGGACAGTATAAAATAAATCAATAAGGACCATGTCTACAAAACAGGACATGTTCTACTGGTTGGACAGTATAAACTAAATCAATAAGGACCATGTCTACAGAACAGGACATGTTCTACTGGTTGGACAGTATAAAATAAATGAATAAGGACCATGTCTACAGAACAGGACATGTTCTACTGGTTGGACAGTATAAACTAAATCAATAAGGACCATGTCTACAGAACAGGACATGTTCTACTGGTTGGACAGTATAAACTAAATCAATAAGGACCATGTCTACAGAACAGGACATGTTCTACTGGTTGGACAGTATAAACTAAATCAATAATTACCATGTCTACAGAACAAGACATGTTCTACTGGTTGGACAGTATAAAATAAATCAATAAGGACCATGTCTACAGAACAGGACATGTTCTACTGGTTGGACAGTATAAACTAAATGAATAAGGACCATGTCTACAGAACAGGACATGTTCTACTGGTTGGACAGTATAAACTAAATCAATAAGGACCATGTCTATAGAACAGGACATGTTCTACCGGTTGGACAGTATAAACTAAATCAATAATGACCATGTCTACAGAACAGGACATGTTCTACTGGTTGGACAGTATAAACTAAATCAATAAGGACCATGTCTACAGAACAGGACATGTTCTACTGGTTGGACAGTATAAACTAAATCAATAAGGACCATGTCTACAGAACAGGACATGTTCTACTGGTTGGACAGTATAAAATATATAAATAAAGACAACAGGACACAACTTTTCTTTCGCTTCTCTGATTCGTTCCGTTTTGTTGTCTCAATCTATTTCTTCACTCACACTGTCACTCTGTTGAAATATGCCCACACGTGGTACCCTCCATAGGGTTTATCACGTAGTGGCCCCGTGCTCTGACATGCACTAACATGTGCAAGTGGCACGGTAACTGGCCAATGAAATGATGATCATTACAGTACAGTGTTTCAAGCTGGCTCTAAACTACTGAACAACTAAGCCACACAGCCAACAGACGGGCATCGCTCCACAAAATAAACCAAATATTGCATACTTACCACGACACTTTAGATATAATATTGCGCAACGTGATATAGCTATAACGATATTGAGTCGATATACTGTATCGTGCACCCCTACTGAAAATCTGATCAAATCTGTAAACAAAACAAACAAACAGAAGAAGCGCCATGGATTATCTTGCTGGATTACTCCCTTGTCTATTAATCACAAAGTTTACAACGCTGCTTGTTTCGAGCTCTCAAAAGAGTCTTGAAAACTTTCATGAACATTTTATGAATATATGTCGAGGACAGTCATCCGTGAGAAACACTGCAAACTGCCTCAATCCCAACCAAGTCAGCAGCTACACATTTGCTCACACAAACAGAATTAGTCGTGAGGAAACAAACCGATCAAAAGAAATACGTCAAGAGAAAATTACAAACTAATAGATTTACTGGTTGGTATCTTTAGGGCTTTACTAAATGGTACTTTTTTTCTCGCTGTCATGACGTCTGTCACATTCCTTTAAATGTACCACTTACTGTATGAACCTACAGCTGCTATTTTTCTACAAACAAACGTCAGTGTCAGTTTGGCAGTCAAACTTTGACTCAGTTTTTTTTTGTAAATTGCGGTATACACAATACACATAACACCTGTGATGAATATTACAGAGATTTCCCTGCCATTATAAGGTTTAGGTGCGGCACCCGAGGCATGTTGGGCAGCACCTTAGCCAAATTAATGTCACTAAAAGACTTTTCTCAGATATGATGACATGTAGATGGACTTCTTTAGCAAGTTCTGTCTTTAAGCTTTTTGAGTGTTATTTATTCATTATCAGCTCTGGCTTTTCCAACATTTTAGACACACATATGGTGGTAATTATGGTCCAAAATGATGTGAAAAAGAGACGCAAAACTACCACAAAGAGACGCCAAATGACCACAGAGACCCAACACAACCCCAAAGAAAACAAAAATGACCAAAAAGAGACACACAGGACTACAAAAAGATGCCAAATCCCACAAAGAGACAAAGTCCCACGAAGAGACTCAAAATGTATGGGGGAAATTCCATTTATTTTATGAAAAACTTAACTTTTTCCTGAGTAAACCCCCCGCTAAATAAGACTTCCACAAAGCCAGGGGAAACACTGTTTTATATTTGCATCTTTAGTAAGCATTGTCCTTTCTTAATCATCTTTTTGAAGAGAATATTAACTGTAAATAAAAAATATGGATCACATATTTCTTTTTTTTTTAACCTAAAAATTGAGCAGATAACTTTGAGGGTGTTTTTTTAGCCATGAGTAGTGTCTACAGGTCTACCTTTCAGGTTGCAGGTACAGCCTCCACCAATCAAAGGGCTAGGACAGTTAGCTAGCTGAACTGAAACCATAAAAGTGGAGGGAACAAAGACAAGATACTCTGTTGGGTATGAACACGTCTCTGTACAAAGGAAGTGACACAAAAACTCAAGACTGAAAATCGACTCCTGGGGCATCATTACAGAAACTTGTCTTACTTAAACTTATCTAAGGTTTAGGTGCAGTTTAGGAAAAAATCTTATCTTATCTTAGAATAGGAATTTACAGACAATTTCTCAATTGGGGATTTCCCAACTTCTAAGGAATCCTAAATTATGAAGACATAGACCCTGTCCTGAATTCATAATAACTGCAGGACTGTTGTTAGGTATCAGGCTAGGTTTTAACAAACCATTCGAACATATATCTACGGAAAGTAATGCACTGTAATTTGTATGTATTCCACATATTTATTACTGTACGCACCACATTGACTGCTGCTGTATAAGACTGCGAAGATGGGAAAGAGGAGGTCTGGGTGGATGTGTGGATGGATAGGTGGATGTATGGATGGATGGGTGGATAGGTGAATGGGTGGGTGGGTGAATGGATGGATGTGTGGATAGATGGGTGGATAGGTGGATGGATGGATGGGTCCTAAAACACAGTAGTTTCAAGCAGGGGTGCAGAGTTCGTGACCCGGAAGAATGTAAGGGGAAACACAAGAGTATGGTGTTTGTGTGCCGGGAGTACTCCAAAAGGGAACCCAAACTACGATCTTTTTTTTAAATCTTAACTAGTCGTTTTGGTGCCTAAACTTAACTTTTGTTGCTGCAGGACTGTCACCTTTTGTCAGCTAAACTTAACTGCAACGGCCGCTGAAACAGCCGTCCCCTAACGGTGCTCTGTATCTGTCTCACAGTCACCTTATGTCGGCTAAATTTACCTGTAAGGGCCGCTAAACTTAACTGTCATGTGACGTAATTTCGTAGGATATCATACGAATTATTGTGCATAAGTTTTCGTACGATATCATCCGAGCCCTTTCCTGAGAATGCGTTGTAGGTCTGTATGGTAATGACAAGGAAGATGTGGGACAACATGAACACCCAAATATAATGATTGAAAGGCTACTCAAACCATATGATGACGCTTTAAATGTCCCAGGCCATATATTAATGAGTAGCCTATATTTTGACTGCCAAGACAATTAATTTGAAAATTGATTAACGTCCAGCTTAGGGTTAGGTTTAGCGAGCAAGCTAGCCAGTGACAAGTGAGAGCCGTTGATATTATAACTTATCCATCTCCAGTAGCTTACCGGTACATGCTAATCAAAGATGCAGGCATGACAGGACGAGTGCGGATTGAAGAATCTAATTTATTGTTAGGATTTCTTAAGTTAAGAGAAGATAGGAGGTCTGAGATAGTACAGGAAACAGCCATGAGTTTAGGAATTGCTTCTGCAACTTGAGTTAAGATAGGACAAGCAGTTAGGATACTATAAGTGAGTGAGTGAGCATTGTGTCCAGAGAAAGATGGATTCTTCAAAATGAAACCTGTTGCCTCTTTGATCCCTTTGTGTGCAACACTGCTGTCACACGACATGATTTTTGGTCATTGAAGTTACTCAGAGAGAGAATTCCATGAAAGAAGAGACAGAAAGGTCTTTGTCTTGGGCTGAAGTAGCCTATATTAAGTTGTAGTACAGTATAGTAAAGCAGATGGCTGTCAAGCTACTTTGAGGCCACTGCAATTCGATTTTGAAGGCAAACTGAAATAAACTGGCTTTGGAAAATAGACATTGCTAATGCAAACTATAGGCAAATTGTAGTTAAAGGAGTACTTTGGCGATTTAGTATTGCACTCTCATAAAGTTGAGCGACTGACAAGAGACAGATGAAAAAAGAATGGTCAAACAGGAGTTGAGCTATTAACAGAATATTAGATGTAAACAAAAGAAAAGGAACAAGAACTTATCAAAGAGTAAGAAAACAAGAATATGAATTGGACCTTCAGTATTTGGGGGTTTTCAATTCTAATGTCTTTTCTAACAGAAGGCTTTTTTAAAGGTTCTTCCTGAAAACATTAAAAGATAAATAAATATATATTAAAGACCTACTCCAATTTGAATAAATTTTTTATATAAAGTCAAATTCAGGGTTCAAGAACAACATGTTGATGCTAGCATTAGTGATATTATTAGACTGTTTAGACTTTATTCCAAAATATGGTTATCCATAAAAATCTTGCCAGTGGTGGAATACTTAGGTATAATTTAGAGATACTTGTAATTTACTGGAGTATTTCCATTTTATGCTACTTTTTAATTATATTCCTGCTTTACTAGTTACTTTGCAGATTTAGATTCATGAAACAAGATGTAAATGAACTAATAAATGATGTTATATTATTATAGGTTAAGATGCCCAGTAAATAAAGTTAATAAATAAAATTAGCACCACCTTTACCAGCACTAAAGTGATGTACACATTAATGCATCACTAATTAAAAGTACTTGAACTGTTGGTACTTTAAGTATATTTAATGCATATACTTTTGTGCTTTTATACTTATAGAGATATTTTGCTGATTTTAATTCAGCTCTGTGTCATCTTTGTGTGGGCAGTGTGTGCAGATGAACGGGTGTGGCTTTCCTCCGCGGCCGCAGCACACGGACCTCCCGGCTGAGCACAGCAGTGGAGGTCTGCCGAGATCCGCTGGATGACGCTGAACGCATCACGAGATCCGCAGAGATCTCGACAGACCTCGGCTGCTCCAGCTCCATGCACTTGCCACACAAAGATGACACCGAGCGGGATACAAATCGGCAAAGCATCCCTTAAAGAACGATTTTGGATGCAGGACTTGTAACATAATATGTTTAAACTGTAGTATTGCTACTTTTACTAAAGATCTCAATACTTCTTCCACCACTGGATCCTACAATTTCAACAATGCAACGTAAGGATGCCCACTTCTTTCAAAACCCACCCCATCAGTTTGTAGCAGGCTTTTAGTTAAAATTGTAAATTTCAAGCCTCAACCAAGATAAACTTGATGACATCCAAGCAGAGTTATTTTTGTATCTTTGTGAAAGCTGTCAAATCTTTGGAGTATTTAATAAGCTGAAACATATATAATACAGTATAGCATTGTCTTTTAAATGTAATAGAATGGCCTCATCTTCTGAAGACTTATAATGGATGTGCTTGCGCCTGATGATTAGTTAATTTACAAGATTATTAGCTGGCTTCATCTGGCTGCATATCTCTGCATTTCCTTGAAGGGTTATATATCTTTGCATACTAGCAAATGTGTCTCTTTTACGCCTGAATCAAACAAGGTCCAGTTAGTCTGTCCAGTTGGCTAAGGCAATAATGATGATCATATAACACTTTTTGTTCCCCAAAGGTAAAAGAACATCTTGTCTCAGCCCCAGAGACGTCAGAGGTCAAGGCCTGTCTGGTGCTGGGAGATATGGTGCCTTGCTTATGGGCACTTAAGCTGGGCAGATGGGTGCCAACACAGAGGCTTGACTCATGGTCCTACAAGCACAACAATGAAGCAGATGAGCTCGCAGTGAGGGATCATGACACTCATTTTCTCATGTCCTTATGCAGACGGCATAAGGATTATGTTGGCAACAAGTCACCACAACCTTTGTCTCCTGTTTAGAATAACAATAACAAAGGGCTCTGATGATGCTTCCATTGTTCACAATAAGATGCCTCTTTAAAATGTATACTGTAATAAAGAGTGTTATCATGCACAACAGCCATATAGCACAGACTGTATCGGTGTTTGAAAGATGTCACATTTGCTCTGGTACATTTTAGACATTTAGCTGACCTATAAACCTGGAGTGACATAACAGGATCTTAGGGGCCTACAGCTATCAGTCATAAGTTCATAGACTGCATAGCAAATAAAGGCCGTTTTGACAGAATGGCTTAAACCCTAATATAATTGCAATTCTGTGCACAAAGTGTTTTGGCTCAACATCCTGTTTCGCAAACGACAGGACGATGCTGCAACATCAGCAAGGGAAACCCGATGTGTCACCGCAGTCACATTTCACAGTTGCAGCCCCTTCCGGACCTCATACTTCGCGTTTCATGTACATAATCGGAGCCAGGCCAAAGTCATTTAAATCAGGCAATTTTACGCGCCCTTTAATTACAACTGTGTCCGCGCACAGTACACAATACTGTCTACGTTTTACAAGTCTCTAGCGCCCACTCTTTAATTCGGCATACACTCATAAACAGTGCTTCATTTTAATCAATATTAAACTATATCTGGCTAACATGGCATCCCCGCTGCCTTTTGTTTTTGCAAAGCCTTAACGTTACTGTGAATGTGGATAGCGTGTTACAACAGTTGTTATTGACAGTTTATTGCAAACACTGACAACAAGGAAGAGAGAGATTGTATCGCAATAAAGCCATGTACTAAAACATTGTCCACGCCGAATTGGCCACTGTTTGCTAAAGAGTTAGCAAAGTCGTTAGATAAGTCAAAGCACGTATCTATGTTCACTATTAAGCCAGAAAACTTTAAATTTCTGGAGTTGAAAATGGAGTTCGGTGTGTCGTTCTATCCACTCGAGTGAACGGCGCGTATTTAATATCCTGTTCGTATTTAACCGCATCAACAAAAGGTTTAATCACCGGCTAAGAGGAAGCGCAGTAACAGTTTATATCACTAATGTCCGGGGGGCATCCCTCCTGCCGGTGAACTGCTGCTGTCTCGGTAAGGTGCCGGGGGAGAGGAGCTGTCAAACCGCCATCTCCATCCTTACCTTCCCGTGCTTTCAGCAGCACCGTGTTGGCCACGATATTCTCCAGCTCCATGTCAATGATGTCTGGGGTTACAGCAGACGGAGCTCCTGGTCCCAACCGGCGGCTTCAATCTCAGTTTATCCTCCCTATACAACCGTCCACCACCTCCTCCCACCGCCCAGCCAAGGAGGTAAAATTCAACCCTCCCTTTCTGCTTTGGCACAGTCCTGTCCGGTAACAGTCCGCACCCCTCCTCTCCTCGTTCTCCTCCTCTTTCTCCTCCTCCTTTCTCCGTCTCTCCGCCCCGTAGCTGCTGTCAGAAAGGAGGAAGAAACACACTCTTTATTAAATTGCTGTTTAATAAAAACATTTTCTTTTTTTTTAATAAAAACAAAAACCACAGAACATGACGCAGATATCACAGACAGACCTCTCACTCTGCTCTGTTCCTGCCTCGTTTTTTTAAGCGTCCTGCTAGTGAGGATTAGGCTACAGAAGCTAAAACATACATCTGTATTTTTTAGGTTAGAGTGCTGGATAGTTGACTAATTATAATCTGTTCAGTATTAAAGTGTTTTAATTATCAATGCACAACAAAAGAAGTCTTTGTGACTACAAAGCTTGGGTCTCACGCCTCATGCATGCTCCCTCCAACAATGCTAAGTTAATTAGCCTACATGTGTACAAAAGAAAATCACAAAAAGAATATCACAAGGGAGGCCTACAAAAACTTTATAAGAATAGACATAGCCTATGCAAGTTAAAGTATAAGGATAACATATAACATAATAAATGTTAAATAAGTCATATAACTTTGTGAAAGACAGTTATTGCTAATTAATAAGCCCACTTTTAGCCGCTAGCTTGGCTAAAAATGGGCTAGCATTGCTAGATACAGCTTTGTAATTGCCCAAAACCTGCTTTTCAATGTAGGCCTACATGCCATTTTTGTTTTGGTATTTTTAAAATTTTTGTTTTTACATTTTAAAGACAAAAATGATAAATCAGTTATTCCTTTAAAACTGGAATAGAATCCTTGTAGCATCCATTTGATTTTTAGAGATATTTCAGAAATTACCACAACGTTGTGCCTATGATTCCTGTCGTGGATGTGATCAATATGTCCAGAAAACAAATGTTAAATTTTTATTTATCACTTATAATAATGTAAGATTATTTCATATATATTTCTGATCATCCCACGAGGTTCCAGGATGAGGTTGGCAGTAAACATCACACATGGTTGAATCCATGTGACTTCCATGTTTGAAGTGCTAATTATCTAAAAATATCCCCAACAGCTTCATTTGTATTTCATAATGGCGTACGTCACAATATTTGAATCAATATTTGAATACAATCCAGTTCCTCAGAAAAGGCTTTGGTGTTCCAGGGACCTTGAACAAAGCCTATCAAACAAAGTTGATGCACTGTTACAAATCCGAAATCAATACCGAGTCCAGAGCTGCTGCGCTTTGTGTGTCATCTGACAGAAAGTGGATTTCCCTGCACAGATCAATGAAAGCAAAATGAATAACAATCTGATATATTACTGTAGATAAGTAGACAAAGGATGAAATAATAGGACATTGGCTGAAATGGAAACTAAAATGCTGAAATGGAAACAAAAGAAAACTGGAAGGAGAACAGTTTGCTGCCTGCGAGATAGGCCTTGTTGCGGCTCTAAGCAGTCCAACAAACTGCTGCAGTGAGGGACTAAACAATGAGAGATGCAATTGCAGACTGTGACGCGCTCGAGATTGTATTGCAATGATTTTATTCTTCTTCTTCCACTTGTAAAATACAATTAGCACTGCAGTTACTAAATGTAAAGTTACCTGGTGAGTAGAAATAATTGCGTTAGTGCTGCGGTCAACTAAAAACTGCTCTCAGGCTCACCCCCTCTCTCAAAGCCCACAAGAACCCAGGTGCACAGGTGAAGCAAACAAACATATCACTTCCGCTCAAACTGCCATGAAAACGCCCACCACCCACAATACAATTGCACAACACACAAATATACAATATGTGGCTCTTACAGGCCTATACATCAAATAAAATATATATTAAAGGGCATTTAGAACCAAAAAGTGCAGACAATGAAGACAATTTAAGCAATTGTGCAGACAATGCAACAACAACAAAAAGGACCAAAACAGGCTTCGGAGGCCTAAATTAACAGCATTTTCAATCAAAATGAATTTGATAAATAGATGTAATTTAATTTGTGAGCAGAAGTAAGTGAAGGATTTATACTTTTATCTTTCACTTAAATGCACCTTTAGCAGTTTGATAGAGTCGGCCCCTTGTGTTCATTTGACCCTGCATGCTGCTGTTTTAATAAATAATATAAAAACGGAGGTGACCAACATGAGTCTGCAGTTTATTTTTTGACCCAGTCTGACATCTGGAGGATAGAAGCAGCAGCTGCAGGTGTTTCCAACCCTCCTCAGGTGTCATCTTAAGGGAGAGTCAAACTAATCATAAAGGAATTCTTAGGATTTCTTGTGCCTTTTTAAAGTTTTGTGTATTTAGGCATTTAGTTTGTTTTTGTTGTTGTTTTTCATTCCTTCAGCTTTAGCGTTCTGCATCTAATCTATGGTTTGTCCAAAACAAATCTCGCAATACTAATGTCATCATTTGTTTGCAAGTCATACTGACATACTCGATGAACTGTTCATAAAAACGAGCTTGAACATTGACCATGTTTGAGTCGAACCCATCGCACTCTTTATTTATTTATATTTTGCTTTGCACGTATGGTGAATTTCAGTGATTATTTTTATTTTGTCATTGTTAATATTACATATTTGATTTATAGCCTACATTTTCTAAACAGTGGCTATGCTCCATGTGTTTTCTTTTTTTTTATTTCCATATTGATTACGTGTATATTTGTATTAATTTGTGTATTGTGTCACGTATACACAGTGACTTCTTACAAGTTGCAATTTAAAAAACAAAAACTTAATTTATTTCTGACTTAGTAATTTCTGACTTAGTATGTGCCATAAATATAGTTTTATTTTTTATGTCCTATTGACTTTTTATAGATTTGTAATTATGTGTGTATCGTGTCCATAGACTGTTAATATACATTTTTACATAATTATAAATATTTTTTACAGTCTATGATTGGGTCACGTGTAATGAGAAAAGCTTGATTACATTAAAATAAAATGTATTAAAAGATTTATTTATTTTTTAAAGAAAAAAAAAAAGGTCAAAGGTGAAAACGAGGCGTGGTTTGTCGTCACATGAGCGGAACAAAACAAACGTACTTCCGGTTTCTTCCTGCAGCACGTTGCCTTTTTCCAGCTTCACATCACACCAGACAAGTCCCCAACATGCCGAAAGCCAAGCAGTCAGCGAGGAGAAAGAAGTTCAATTACACTACAGACCGGAAAAAATTGAAGAAACAGTACCTGAAGAAATGCAACCCGAGGATAGAAAAGTAAGCGCGGAACGGAACAGAACTGTAGCATGTTAGCTAACGGTAGCTAACAGTGTTAATGTTGGCACCATGTGAGAAGGGTTTCCCTGCCTGGTATTTGTTAGTGTATGTTATGATTAGGGCTGTGCTCAAATTGAAGAAATTCTTAGTCGACTAACACTCATTCACTTGTATCGACTAATCGATTAGTTGATTTAATCGACAGATCTGTAAATCTGAGTTTCTCCGCAAGGAGTCATGCAAAAGCACCGCTTTAATTCTTGTGTTTACCAGAGATGTGCTTGTACGTTTCTTGGAAATAAGTCATTCAGCATGAAAAAAAGCATCAAACATGACTAATCGATTAAAGAAATCTAAGTTGACTAAGACCAAATCGACCGATTAGTCGACTAATTGACTAAGAGGGAGCAGCCCTAGTTATGATGCGGTTTTGGAGAAACTACTCAGGTCTTTAACTAAAAGTGAGCCACTATATGCAAAAACCTATTTGGAAGATTTAGAAAGTTTGGGCTATTTTGCTTCCATAATATGTCTTCTTTCAGGCTAGTGGCAAGCGAACATTTTATTTTACTACACTGTCTATTTGTTAGTGCTGGGCAATATATCGATATTATAGTGATATCGTGATATGAGACTAGATAACGTCTTAGATTTTGGATATCGTAAATGGCTTAAGTGTTGTCTTTTCCTGGTTTTAAAGGCTGCATTACAGTAAAGTGATGTCATTTTCTGTGTTACCAGACTGTTCTAGCTCTTCTGTTATTTTTACCTTTACCCACTTTGTCATCATATCTACAATGAAGATTATTTATCTAAAATCTCATTGTGACAATATTTTGTCAAAGCACCGATTGTCAATATATTGCCACAATATGGATTTTTACTGTAGATTTCTCCTAAATTTACCAACTGTTAGAATTAGGTAATACCTAATTTGCATAGTTAAACATTAATTTTCAGAAAACTTAATTGTAATAATGTAAAATATCAACTGGGGAGGTTTCATAGTGTTCTCTATAAGCCAAATTAACATTTGTTACCCTGCTCACGTGTAGTGTCTTTAAAATATCTTTATTTTACAATCCACATCTTTTAAAGGCTTTGTTCTCAGACTCAGAAAGGGATTTATATTTGCTGATAATATGTTGGATTCAAGTTAAGACATTTTAAGTTTTGGAAAAACTTTCAAATATTAACAATGATTTGGAGGCCCCCCTGCATTGACTCTGAGGACCCCATAGGGGTCCCGGTGCCCCTGTTGAAGATCCCTGCACTAAACTACTCTGTATCCTTCCTATCTTTATTCTGAAGGTTTTTGACACAGGGGTTTGTTCAGATATCATTCATTGCCTGATTTATATATATATTTTTAATGGCTGTATACAGTATTTTCAGATTTATGGAGGATGAACTGTAATTGGCCAAAGTCTCTTGTTATGTTTAGATTTACTACAGCCACACCGTGAGCGGGTACGCGCCACACACAGCAGAAAAGTTGAGAGAAAGGAAAAAGAGACTGTGCTATTGCATCTGTGTGTGTGTGCGTGCATCCTTGAGAACTGTAACTCTTATAACTTCTGCTGTCAGTTAATTGTAGCGTCGACCGGCATGAAATCAGCACATGTCAGACTGACCTGCCGGTCACCGGTCATGACCGAGCACGTGAAAACCAGCCAATTCCGATCACCAGCTGGTCTATCGGTGCATCTCTATTATGAATTTTATTTACGATAACGCCAAAAATACACTGCCTATAGCAGCGTTCAGTCAAGTCAGTTTTATTTATACAGCCCATTATCACAAAACAAACCTTTGTCTCAAGGCCGATGCAATCTGTACAGCATTTCCCCCCCCACTCATGCTTGACATACATTTTAACTAACTGGTCCTCTCGCTCAGTTCACAGATTCGAAATGCGTGGGATGACAAGAAGTCCATGGCCAGAAACCTGCAGGAGATGGGTCTGGCTTTTGATCCGAACCGCACGCTGCCAATAAAGAAAAAGAGCGTAAGTAACCGCTCCACCCAGGCTCTTCTTCAGAGCACACACGATTCTTCTAAACGGCACTACACTGTCAGACCTGCTCTAGTGAGACAGACAAACTGCCTTGTATCCAGTTCCGGTGTATTCTGAACAACACCACCTGAAATCAGCATCACTTTTGATTGCAGGGCTACAACTAACGGATCATTGTTGATTAATCTCTCGATTATTTTCTTGATTAGTTGTTTAAAAATGTCAGAAAATGTTGATCAGTCTTTGCCGACTGTCCTGTTTTGTCCACAACTCAAAGATATTCAGTTTACTATCACAAAGGGAGAAAGTAAACTAGAAAATATTCACATTTAACAAGCTGGAAGCAGAGAATTTTGGCTTTTTTTTTCTTAAAAGATTACTCCAACGATTAATGGATCTATCAAAATAGTTGGCAATTAATTTAATAGTTGACAACTAAAGGCTGATTTATGCTTCTGTGTTGAATCGACTGCGTACCCCCGCAGACCCCCCTGCGCCCCTCCGAGCCTTCCGCCGTAGCTCACCGTGCACCTCCAAAAATGTGTAACTTCACCACAAGGACTGTGATTGGTCAACTGGTCCTGTGTGTTGATAGTGGGTGTTTCAGGCAGCCTACTGTGGGGAGTAGCAACATGCTAGTTCACTGACATCAGCTTTGCAAATAAACTCCGACATATTTTGGTTACAATGACAGGGGTTATCCGTTTGTAAAGTGTCTATATGTCGGTAACGTTTAGGAATTAGCACTTCGCCAGCAAGCAGTACTTAGTGGGCAGTTGTGCTAAAGTTTGCTTTGCTAAGACAACATAAGCTGGCTGGCAGACACCTCGCAAATAACCACTTAATTTTTTCATTGTACTGGACAATAAAAAGTAGAAGAAAAAAACTGATTTTAGCTTTAGTCCTGTTTTAGTCATATTATAATCAGATTTGAACAACATTGTTATTTCCATTTGCTGGATGTTTTCAGGTCTGTGGTGACCGCAATTTCACATGTCATTTTAACAAATGCTGCGCCTGCAACAACCTGCTTCAGCCTCTAGAATCCATTACTGTGCTACTTGGCTATTTTCCAACAGTTGCAGTCGCGCCTTTTTGTTTTACAAACGTCCCGGTGTTGATCTTTTTCTCTGTCATGGTGTAATCTCTGAAATTTTACACTTGGGTCAGCAACAACTCTTGAACCGGTGTATCCACGTACAATCATATTAGAAAAATGACGTTCAAAGAGTTTTCATTTGGGAATCCAGCAGAGGACATGTCAATCACTTTGACCTGCATTTCTGCATCTGCAACAGATAAATGGATTTTTGTCACGTCACGGTAAACTCTATTATCCCAAACGAGGAAGTTTGGGTGGTCAAAACGCAAAATGGAGAAAATCACATATCAGGATATTTTTGACCAAATACATCGGTATCGATATTGTGACGATATTGTAGGGTTGATAATTGGTGTTTTCACAAAATATTTTTTACAGTGGGATTTTACATAAATAATCATCCATAAAGTGGTAAACAGTTTTAGGGGAAATTAGAGGAAAAAATAAGTAATTCCAGTTCCAGCTATATACTGACTATGTTTACATGCGTACACAAAAGTAGTGTGATGTTAAAACAAATCTGCAATTCTTCAAATGATATTCCCTCAAAGTGTTCTGAGAGAATTGAGTTAGTATGTGCTTGTTATCAATTTAGACAACGTAATTGTACATCTCGATATATGCTTCCATTAAAAGACAATAAATTATCATATTGAATTATTGCCCCGCTCTAAGCCCTGACAGAAGGACCATCAGATCCTGTGTTTTTGTACCGTCCCTCTCATTTAACAGTTTAATTGCTGAAGGAGCTCGAGACTTGCTAAACCTGGCTGTTGTTATTTTGCTCTGCAGCCTCCTTCCTCCGCCCCAACAGCTTTAGTCGGAAGCTGTTGTGCAGAAGGGTGAGCGGGGTCATTGAGGATGCGCTCAGCCTCACTCTGGATGGGGCTTTTTACATCAGGTCACACCCAATGACCCTACTCGCCACACTGATCATTCGCTGCAACTTATTCTGGTCTGGGCTGCACATGATTCCAAACACGCAAATCAGGCCAAAGGAAAGGATGCTCGGTAGGGCTGTGCAATTATTCGAAATGTAATAGTGATTATGATTTTGGCTCCCAGTGATCACAAAAACAGAAGAATCGAGAAATACAATTATTTATTTTTACGTTTTGCAAGTAAACTCTTATTTTCTCTTGTGTTCTGAATGAAAAAATAAAGTTTAAATAGGAAAAGTATTAAGACATTTCACAGTTGTTTTTTTTTTTACTGTTGATTTATTTAACTTTTTTTTAAGTTTAATAATTGCAACATCTTTCCAGAAGTCATCTAATCGTGTTAAATTATCGTGATTTCAATATTAACCAAAATAATCGTGATTATATTTTTTTCCATAATCGAGCAGCCCTAATGCTTGGTATAAAAAAAGAAAGAGTTGCAAAACACGTATCGTACATTTACGATTAAAAATAAATAATTATTTTAGTCAAAATTAACATTTTGGAACGTTTAAGCAAGTATGTAATAAAAATTAAACTCTAAACATAATACACAGTCAAAAAATAAAAACAAAAATAGCTTCCTGCTGTCTAAACATGCCAACAGTTTATTGCAAGTGTTGCAGACTGCTTACAGAGCTGTAGCAGAGCCAATGTAGCCGATTCAGCTAAATCTGAATATTGACAAATATTGGCTCACGATTTAGGGAAGGAAATTGCTGTGTCAAATCTAGTCTATGTCCGCGACCTTCCACTACCGGGATTGCTCCGTTACCGCCAGAAATACCGCCGTAAGTCCTTCTTTTTGGCCGCATGTCCGTTACCTTCCACTTCCTTTGTGTTGGCGGTTAGCTAGTTAGCTTTTGAACGTACGCACGTTCCACCAAAACAAGTTCCTTCCCGAGGCTATTTTGCAGAGGCGCCGGGCAGGGGTTAAATCGGGATTTGTTATGTGGGGGGGCTCTCCCTAGTGGGCTCCAGGGGAAAAAAATTTTGAAAAATAAACTGTTAAATGGCACTTTCTGGAGAGTTTTGTGCAAAGAAATGGAGAAATTGAGTCTTACATGATATGTGAAAAACTGCAAGGTTAAGAGCCTATACTCTGCATTGTTGTAGTATCAACAGGTATCAGGGCATTTGGCATTTACATTACTGTTAATCAGTCATCACTTGATTACACATTGTATTAGCTTGTTATGATATAAGAAGTGACCCATAGGGATATAATGTGCCAAACATAATGTGCCACCTGAAGAGACAGTAGGAACAGCAGAGAAGATTTGGGTCTGTGTTGACCAGGTCCACCTCACACAAACTTCCTTCTCCCAATCTCTCTCTTTACTATATACAGTATATATACACAGTATATAATGAGAAACACTGGGTGTCCAATTCTTAACTGGATCATCCAAGATGTATATGTGTGCAGAATGTACGATATCCAACAGGTCGGGATTTTGAAACCTCTCTGTTCATGTCCTGTAGTTTTCATTTGTGCCAGAAGGGAGCAGCAGAGTGTTGGTTATGATGATCAAACCCATTAAACCAGAAGAACTCGCCCTCAAACAAACACCCATGTTTACAGCTACAGAGCCCTAACATTTATTATGTGAAACAAACATGGATAAAATGTATTTCTGACTCGCTTTCAATTCCTTCCGTCTTCCCTGGCGCTCTCTGCTGCTGCTGCGATAGCTTCACCCTGCGTTGAATTAAACCAGCCTGAGGCAGAGCTTCTTTTAGTTAACCCATGACAGCGACAGACCCACATATGATTAATTTTTAGTCTCCCCTGGGCACGGGAGCAAGCACCGTAACTGTATTGTTAGATGAAATGGCATTGATGAAAAAACTTGCATGTCTAATCTGCCGTGCCACATTATAGAAGTAGATGGATGGTCTATGGGAAAAGCAAACGTGTGTATCCTCCTCCGTTAACCCGAGCCCGTTGGCTGATGACATCCATTGTTTCCTTCATCACGTGCTTTTGTTCCCACGTGTAGCTCCTCGGTGAAGACAAGGCGACGAGAGCTGCCGCCGGCGTCGTGACCAAACCCTACGTTATCAGCCGTAAGTCATTCCTTCCTCCTCACGTGAAGTAATGTGCACTTTCTTTCTTTTATGTCTCGGGGTTTGGCTTACAGGTATTTGTAATTTGCATTAGAGCAATTTAACGACTTGGGCGAACAATTTTTATAAGCCAAAAGGTTTAGTTTTTTTATATGTTCTCTGTGGGATTTCAATACATTCCTGTGAGATTTCATTTCCGTTTGGTCTTTTCTTTTGTCTTTATAGTCGTATAACAATTTATACATTCATGTGACATCCCTGCTGCATATATATTCTGATAGCCCAGGTTCTCCTGGAAGAAATGATATACATTGCTTGTATTGTGCATCACAGGATTGAGCTAATACAAGCATGATTACTAGAGGTGTGAATCTTCACTGATCTCTCGATTCAATTACGATTATCATGTCTTCGAGTCAATATCACGATGCGTCAAATACATTTTTCTGTTAAAGCCATGTAGGATATTTAATTCATAGCTTTTCAAGCTTCAAAAACCAAACATTCTGCAGTGCTCTAATACTAAATAAATTGGATACATAAAACTACACAGCACTGAGCACATGGCACTTCCTGAATGTGCAAAACATACCAGAATATGTAAACAGAAAAGTTGTTAGGCCTACATTAAATTGTAAACAGAAATTGATTATGAGCCTGCCGATTATCGATGCATCGATTATTTGATTAATTTCAACACCTCTAATTATTACACAAGGAGACCAGGCAAAACCAAATATTGGAGAAAAATAAAGGCTTGGATCTGAGAGGGTTAAATATGTATTTTGTATTTTACAAGTTTGCTTATTTTGTTTCGTCTTTACCATTATATCTCTTTGCCCTTTTCTTCTCACCAAAATTAGACAGAAAAAAGTTGAATAAAAAAGGAATCCGTTGCATCATTAAAAGCTAACAAGATGAGGAAAAAGGTGTTTGTGCCTCGTGGAAGCCTCTGAGCCTGATGTGTCTTTTGGGTTGGGTTGGTTTTGAGCAGAGCTGGAGGAGGAGGCCGGCCGTCCAGAGAAGGACACCAAGACGCTGTCCTCCGACCTGATGGAGTACGCTCAGTACATGATCCGAGAACACAAGGACGACTTCAAGGTAAGAGCAGCTGGCCTGGCTCCGCCCTCCTACCTACCTCCACTCAGTTTTCATTTCCCTTCAGTACACCATCTGGGTTTGTGGTGTAGTCTTGGGTTTTCTCCGGCCAAATCTTTACCGGTCCAATCAGCGAGCGGAGGGAGTGGCTGAGAATGATGACGTTGAGGTTGTGACGTGCGCTAGTTTGAGTTGTAGTTCCGTAACCGCGGCGGAGAAAGTGGGAGGTGTGGGATTTTCCCCTTTCTGGTCTACATATCTCCTCCTCTGCTGAATTATTTTTAAAAAATGTACCCCCCTTCCCCTCCCTCAAAGTGATCACTGCTACTCCCCACTAGACCATGTATTATATACCTAAAATGGAGGTATTTTAAACTAAGTAAAGCGCTGTAACGTGAACAGCATATAGTGCGATAGATTCTGATTTTCCATTGATTATTAAAAAAGTGTTTTAGCGTTCCTCGCCGAGTGGCACTATCCATGGCTGGAAGGGGGATTTAATTCTTGCATGTTTTGTTTTGTTGTGAATGATCAAACCCAGCCCCGCCTCCGGTTTTTCTTCCCAAATTGCACTAAACCGTCAACCATTTTCCAAAGCTTGAGTTCAAAATGGATTCTCTCCATTGTTAACTTCAATATATTCTGACATGCAACCTGTAGTGACTCAAAACCTGTTGGATATGAATGATTCATAGCGGCCGAGTGAATTAATGACCACCTCTACCAACATCAGACAGGTTTTTACACTTTTATGGGAAGAAGAACCCTGAAGACAGGGCCGACTTTCACTCAGCAAAGGCCACATATTGAATAGAGGCTGACTGGGTTTCTGAGGCCGCTATCAGTATTTCACAGTATCTGAGAGTTAAGAACTACCTTCCGCTTGCATTAACATAAACGCAAAACAGGATTCAATAAAGCCAGCAACAGGTTAGTTTATCTTGGCCCCAAGTCTGGAAACAGTGCTAAGCTAACTGGCTGCTGGCTATAGCTTCATATTTATCCAACAGACAAGATTTCCCAAATAGTTGAATTATTCGTGCGGGACTGCTCAATAGCTGAGTGAGTGATTCAGCTGAGGTCGGATGTACAGGGAATAAACTCCACACATGAAGGAGAGCGTCTTTACCGAGATGAAGAAATAACCATTCAATCAAATTCCTGGGGTCAGAATTGTATAGAAAAATGTGTCCATTTGTCTCTGTAAGTTGTTTACATCAAAAGTTATGCCACTTTATATCATATTTAGATTTTTCGGGTTTGGTAAAAGGGTTAAAAATAAAGTATTTTGGACATTATTTTAACTTGGTACCCAATTTTCATCTTAAAATAGACACTTGAATGATAAAGAAATAACAGGTTGTGAAAAAAAAATCCGCCCCATGCGCTTGAGAAAACGAAATAATAGTTGATCCTCTACACATCTTTGGTCATTTTTTGCTATTTTTGTCCAGAAATAGGGTCAATATGTTGTCAAATGTCAAAAATAAGCATTCCATTAAATTCCTGGGGTCAGAATTGTATGGGAGTTAATTTGTCTCTGTATGTTGTTAACTTCAAATTAGAGCTGGGCAATATACCGATATCGTGATATGAAACTAGATATCGTCTTAGATTTTGGATATCGTAATATCATGATATGACATAAGTGGTGTCTTTTCCTGGTTTTAAAGGCTGCATTACAGTAAAGTGATGTCATGTTCTGAACTTACCAGACTGTTGTAACTGTTCTATTATTCGCCTTTACCCACTTAGTCATTATATCCACATTACTGATGATTATTTATCAAACCTCTCATTGTGTAAATATTTTTTGAAAGCACCAATAGTTAACACTACAATATTGTTGCGATATCGAGGTATTTGGTCAAAAATATCGTGATGATTGATTTTCTCCATATCGCCCAGCCCTACTTCAAATGTTATGCCACTTTCTATTTCATTTTTTTTTTTTGATTTTTCGGGTTACGGTCGGGTGCAGCAAAGGGATAAAAATGAAGCCTTTGGGACATTATTTCAGCTTGGTACCTGGCAGATTCTGAAAATAGACACATTAAGGATAAAAAAAAATAAAAAAAATCAGGAGGCATAAAAAAAGCTGTTTCCATCTAGACTGTATTGTCGTTTTTCCATCACATGGTACCTGCTCGACTCTACTCGCCTGTTTTGATTTTCCATTATGAAAACCAAGTCCCCGGTACCTGCCAACAGGTACGTTTTTAGGATCGCCTCCGTCCAGGTTCCAAGCGAGCTGAGGCGATACCAGAGATTTGCATGAAGAAAAGTCACAGCTGACATTTAACACAGAGAAGTTTTATTCTATTATCTTTCCTGACTCTTGTCATGTGAAGCACAGTGGTCAACTTCTGTTGTGTTTACTTGTGCTATACAAATAAATGAAATGAAAAGGTGACGTGAAAACCTGCAGACTACTGATTGGTCGGAGAGAATCGTCACTAATCGCTGCGTCATCTAGCGACAGACGGGGGTGTCCAGCGCGGCCGAGCAGAGGTGGCACTAGCAGTGGGTTAGGAACATAAAGGTTAAACCAGAGTTGTGTGTTTATGGTCTCTGTGCTACTTGCCTGCTTTAATTCAAACGTTACATTTTCATTTAAGGTTGTATGAGCAATTTCCTTCACATTTAAGGCGTACGTCCTTTGATACACACACACAAAAGCTGTCCCGGTGCGTTCAAGGACACGTTGACATCTGCGATATCGGGGCTGGCTGCCGAGGTTTAAGACCTTTTCTTTGTACCGTCCTCGACGCGCTCAGTTACTGCAGAACAAGGTTGATTTGTCAGTTAATTCTTTCTCTCTCTTGGTGATAAAGGCGGCCTCGGTTTGCTTTCCATGAAATGTTTTGAACGAAGCCTCACATCTGAAGGACTAATAAGGTTTCAGCTGCGGGCGAGTCTTTCCACAGCTGCTTTGAATTTGTTTTTCTCTCAAAACTTTAGATTGAAGGGACACGCTGGTGCACGTTACGGACAGTGCTGAGAAGGGCACAGTGTGTTTTTAATTTTAGTTTTTTTTTTTATTGCTCAGAAGTTTAAATTACTTTTGCGTTTATCACAAAGTGCCTCGTTCAAATGGATTTTCAACAGTTGCTTTAAATAGGACTGAGTCATCACTGAGAGCTCTGGTGTGTGTGTGTGTGTGTGTGTGTGTGTGTGTGTGTGTGTGTGTGTGTGTGTGTGTGTGTGTGTGTGTGTGTGTGTGTGTGTGTGTGTGTGTGTGTGTGTGTGTGTGTGTGTGTGTGTGTGTGTGTGTGTGTGTGTGTGTGTGTGTGTGTGTGTGTGTGTTCTTCAATAGAACCTATTCAATCCATGACTTTGAATTCTGAAAAGCTGAGTCAGTCACCAGCGTGTAACGTGTTTCAAGTCCAAGAAGTCAGATTCTAAACCTGGGTGGATTTAAGCTTTTTTTATTTATATATTTTTTTTCCCTGTAGTTCCAGACCTGAATGTGACATTTTCTCCCAGTAGAATGACTTCAAATGTTAGCTGAGTCTTCTTCTTGACATGCTGCTTCAGTCACAAAAACCTTACACCGTAAAGAGGATGAAACCCTTCTTGCCACACAGGATACCTCTTAAACGACGACTTATTTTGCACGTTAAATCTTGCAAGTAAAAAAGTCAACTCTTATTTTGTCCTGTGTTCTGAAGGGGAATTCGTCGTGTTCAACCGGAAAAGTACGAAGGGAAATGTCACAGTTCGAGGTGTTTTCACTGTTGATTTGTTGAACTGTTTGACAGGAATATGGTTCTGTAGTTCTAACCACTCTAACAACTCTGTTCTCCCTGCAGGCGATGGCCAGGGATGAGAAGAACTACTACCAGGACACGCCCAAACAGATCAAGAGGAAAATAAACGAGTACAAGCGCTGCCACCCGGAGCACTACGACAACTTCATCAAATCGCTAGCTGCTCCGGAGCCGATGGCCCAGTAGGGGCCAGTTCAGGACTTGATATCATTCTCTGTGTCCGGATCTCATTCTGGAGAGACTGTCGGCAGCGCCAGCAGGACAGAAGTCCAGGGCGAGGACAGCAGATGCACTCATCTGTAGGGCCGGCTTCCTAAACCATACTTTTTTTTTTTTTCGATACCAATTTTTTTTTTTAACCCTTGTGTTGACTTCGGGTCAAATTGACCGTTTTATATCAGAAAATATGGGTACGTAGAAATAAACTCTAGAATTTGTGTAGAAGAAAAATGTAACAATTTAAAACGTTGGAAAAGGCAAAAAAAAACTGAAAAAAAGGCGCCAAAAAGGTCAAAGTTGACGGGAAGACATCACAAGGGTTAAACAAAAATAACAACATTACACATTACGGCACAACTCTTTTATTTTTCCGCTCCTACTACCTGATCCCCGTCTCTCTGGAAAGCCGTTTTTCCCTTTTTGGCTCTACGACGTGTAACGTTCAACAGCCAATCACAGACATTATTAGATCTTGGTAGAAGCATGCTTATTGGCTCCCTGACGCTGGTGAGGTTTACTCCTCAGTTATTGAAATTGGGTATTGAATGACGAGGCGACTCGGTCTGTGCCTAAAAAGTATTGAATTCGGTACCCAGCCCTCCTCTTACCAGCCATAATCCGAATAACCGACCAATGACAGGAAGGGGCGATTTCCAGGAGCGGTGAGGGAGGAGCACCACTTTAGTGTCTTGTTACCTTTCAGGACCTTTCTGTTGCGCTCCTCCCTGTCAAGATTTCATGTTCTTATTTTATTTCCCCACTTTGATTTCAGGAATATTGTCCTGATCTCAACTCTTGTGTTCTGAACCTGAAACGTGATTGACTTGAGATGTATTTTTTAATGTATCATTTAAATACTTAAAAAGCTGATTTTTGCAGATGTGTTTTTCTTTCTCCGGGATGATGAACCGTTTCCTTTGCATACACACCGGAGAGTTCTCTGACGTTTCCCCCCATCTTTTCCATGTTTTTCCTGATCATCACACAGGAGGGTTTTTAGAGATTCAGTTCAAGCATCAAATGTTGATGTCTGAAGGGAATCTCTCTGCAGCCTCTTGTTTTGAACTGCAGCAGAGATGGGTGCAGTTTTATGTTGAAAACATGTTCCATTCATAACTCAGTTTGTGTCAGTGAAATCATAACTGCCGGGTTAGAATAACATGGTTTGAGTCATACTCTAACAGTATGAAAGATTGTTTTTTTCTTCCATGTCAACGAGTTGGGAGTTCAACCGAAGAGTGATATTTTTATTTTGTGTGTGTAGTTTTTTGAGAGCTGAAGAGTCAAAATGGTTATGTAATTCACAAGAGGTAAAGCAAAAATTAGAGAAAAGAAAAAAAATAAATATATTCTTCATATATATATATATATATATATATATATATATATAAGTTGTTTTTATGCTCTTCTATCCGGTTGATTCTTTCAACCCCTCAGATGTATTTTGATGTGTTTTGAATGGTTAAGGACCAGACTCCCAGAGCTCAGAGTGCCCTTAAGGCTGCTTTTATGCTTCTGCGTCAACTCCACGCCGTAGCTACGCCGTCATGACCCTTTCCAGAGTGATATCATGAAGTGGCGGATGTATGACACGCCAATTGGTATGCCGTTATTGGCGTGTTATGAAGACGCGCACTCCCTTTTCAGCGTGTTTATGAACGCTGTTTGTCCTCCATTGACTTACATTACCTTGCGTTTTGCGTGTGAATTTACGCCGTAGTATGTAAGGGCGAAAATCTGCGGAGGGAGGTTGGTCGGGGGGGAGGATGGGTCAAACACAGGTCTTTCACACAGGAGAGCGGTGATAGCGTCCTGTCTGTGAGGTTTCCTTCGTTTTTCTGCGTGTTTTTCTTTTCCTAAACCCAACCCAGTTCTTCTTTTAAAAATGTTTTTTTGGCATTTCTTTTGACATTTTTGTCGACCAAACTAAGTGAAAAGACTATCTGAGACATGCAATAATTCAGTCAAAGATATTTGACTTTTCCCCTGACATAAAAGCAATAAACTATATGTCTGGCCCTTGATGTGATTCTCATTTTCTAATGTGGCCCTTAGGGAAGTTGAGTTTGACGCCCCTGCTGTACTTGAAAGACACCTGCGTGTCCTAATACAGGTTTTAAAAGGTCTTATTTGCTGTTGCTGTACAAAATGTGCAGGGACTCATTTTAACTCTGTTCTCCATTCACAGCTTCTGTCACTGCTGTGAGCATTTTGGTGGAAGCAAACAAGAAAACTATTACTGTGGCGACATCTCCCTCGCCCACTTGTGCAATAGCATCGTGGTGCACGCAAAGTATCTCCATATCAACTGCTTTTGTCAAGAAATATGTCCGTGAGATACAGTTCAGCCTGAAACTTGTTCAAATAAAATAGTTGGAAGCTCAGTCTAAAACGGTCGATCGTATTAACCCTTTGTCAGTTTTAATCGACACCTTATCGCCTTTTGTACGGTACACCAGAAGTACCAGAAAATATTTTTTTTGCCAGGTATGAGGACACGTGAGGAATTTTGCTTTGGATTATACAATGTGCTTACTCATACAAAACAATATATATGCTATAAACAGAAACTATGTAGACCGGTTGAGGCAGTAGTGCAGTGAAGAGTGCAAAGTGTGCAGGAGTAAATTAGTATTATGTTATTATATTACGATATGAACAGCTCTGAAATAGAGTGATGAATAAATAAGTGGAACCAGTAAACAGGCGCTGATTAGAGACAGTGTTGCTGGGTTATTGCACAGGAATTGAAGCTGACACTGAGTCAGAAGTCGGCTGTTGATCCGAGTGATGGCTTGTGGAAAGAAACTGTTCCTGAGTCTGTTGGTTTTGGCGCCATTAAACATTCACAGATTTCATTGTGTCACTTTGAACTCCTCGTGCTTCGTCAAACTAAAACATATCCCATCATTCTCAGGCAATGACGCGCTGTCGAAGCTTTGCGCCGGCTGCAGTTGTTGAATGCTATCTCAAAAAGGTTTTATCTTTATTATTATTTTTTTAAAAGATGTTCTAGCTCCTTAATTTGGGTTCAACAGATCTGTGGTTTTCCCCCCTGGTGTTGAAACTACTCTGGCATCTGAAAACCTGACTCCAAATCTTCAATGTATTTGACATTTGCGGCAATCATCTGGGAAACTGTGGTTACGATGATGGCTTTGGGGGAGAAAACAGCGTGAGGTTAACAACAGAGGCTGGTTTGACCGGTAGATACAAACATACGTCCAATTAAAATGTCAGCCATGAAGCTGGTGGAAGCAGCTTCAGCAACAGAAAAGCACTGCACATAGTTGATTCTCTGGGGGCGATGAATTTCTGGAGTAGGGTTGTGCAATTAATCAAAATTTAATCATGATTATGATTATGGCTCCCAACGTTCACAAAACAGAATAATTGAGAAATACAATTATTTAGCTCACGTTTTGCAAGTTAACTCTTATTTTCTCTTGTGTTCTGAATGAAAAAATAAAGTTTAAATAGGAAAAGTATTAAGGCAAATTTCACAGATGTATGTGTTTTCTTGCTATTTAACATTTCCACTGTTTTTTAAGTTCAATAATTGCAACATCTTTCTAGAAGTCAACAAGTAATCGTGTCAAATGATCGTGATTTCAATATTGACCGAAATAATCGGGATTATGTTTTTTTTTTTTCATAATCGAGCAGCCCTAGTCTGGAGAGAAGTAAACCAGGGTTTCCGAAGGGTCTTAAAAAGTTTAAAGTCTAAAATGTCAACGTTTTAAGCCTTAAGTCTTAAATTCACCCAAGTATTGTGTTCTAGGTCTTAAATCATTTTAAAAATGGAAGCACTCCGCTACAGACATTTGTAAAATGACATTTTGATGTTTGAAAGTCTCGAGGTTTTGACATAAATGCAGATATAAATGTAATAAAAGTATTGATTTTCAAATTGCACCTGTCAAGACACAACGAAATATTATATAAAGTTGAACACGCTATTATTTCATTTCATCAATGGGAAACATCCATGTGTCCAGACAAGGCTAGCAGCAGCAGCGCTGCGTCAGACACATTTCTGGCGTGCAAAGACATAGAAAACGCCACGCTCACGCCACGCAGCCAGTGTGCAGGAGCCCAAATGCTCAATGCAGCGCTTTAGAATTTTATTTTGGTTATTTTACTTTGTATTCTCTGCTGTTGTTCTTTTGTTCTTTCCAAATACATAATTCACTGTATTACAACTACAAATGGGACCAACATGCAACTTGTATTGCAGCCAATCAATACAAAAGTCCCATAATGCCAATGAGGAAACTGGGGAATTGTTTCAGACAATGTTTCTGCACTCTGACATCAGACTTTTGTATGATGTGGTGATTTAGGTCTTAAATTTCACTCATAATAGTGGCTATGCTATGCTAAAACCAAAGACACCTACTCCTATGTGCTTGTGTCATGTGAACTTTGAGCTCATTATCTGTGTCTTCTGTTGTTTCAGATTATCTTCTGCACAAGTTAACAGAAAAGCAATAGTTTGAGCTACACCTGCTGCGTTGATCATTACTGCTCCCGTCAATCGTTTACAGCCTCGTTCCGCTGAACGACTCCCGACAACAAGTCCCCGCGTGAGCAACATGTGTTTGACCATCGAGAAATCTCCCAGGGCACATTCAGGAGGGAGGGAAGGGGAGGGGAACTTGATCAGCACAAGTATTTGAAAAGCAAGTGCTGGAGGTATGTGAGGTATGACTGCTCAGTATATCACAGCAGCTGCACTTGTTTTCTCGAACGCGGTGCTTCAGACTCATCCAATAAAAATGGATTTTTGACCAAAACTCAATTGACTACAATAGATGTTCCTCAGTATCTGACATGTGGAGGAAGAGGTTGTGTTAGTGTTTGCTGGTAATTGTGAAATATCTTAACAAATGGGATGCATGGGCTAAAACTGAAATAACAGATAAGGCTACAAAGTCAACCCATGAAGAATAGTTATTACGTTGACAACTAATTGGGATCCTGATTAAAAAATAAAATGTTAAACCATTAATGATGGCTGTATTCCACTTAGGAGAGACCCTGGTATTAAACCATTACTGACGGCTGTATTCCACTTAGGAGAGGTCCTGGTATTGTTCATGCTGACTCACTGAAATATCTTACTGGGACATTTGATGGAATTGAGCCATCATTAAGGTTATCAATCTCAGCTGTGCTTTTCCTACTATGACAAGTCAACATGTCTGCTGTGAATTTGGTCCATTAGGCCTACTTTCTCCACTCACAGAGGAGCAGGCAACCCCTTTACATGTCAACTGCCGAGACGAGCAATAAAACAAAACTCAACTTGAATAGGTTTCACTTAACATCACGACATTATGTTGTTTTTATTATTATGATTGGACGTCCCACAGGTTTACAAGACGATGAGCTTTCGACTACAAGCTGTGTGTTTCCATGCCGGCTGAGTCATGCCGCCTCGCGGACCGTCCCAGTGAGCTGCAGAGCTGACAGCAGGTATGCTGTAACCGGAGACGGTTTGGTTCAGAGGATCTTTGCTGTAACTGTGCCAGAGTGACGTCTCAGAGAAAACAGCTTCCTGTTAGTCTGCTTTGAACAAACAGTTCAGAAAGCCTATAGATTTTTGTCTGTGTTTGCACTGACGTGCCCAGTCACCACAGGGAAAAGACTCAACTTGTTTTCCAATTCTGGGCTCGTTATCAGCTTGTTTGTCAGGGGACATTTTATAGATCCATGCATGTTGTTTTCAGTGGGGTGAGACAATCGTACTTGCTTGTACATTCTGCTTAGGTTGAGTACATATCTATTTATTACTTTATTGGCATGTCTGTCTCTGTACATGTTACCAGTTGTACTCCCATAGTCTTCCGTGCAAAATAGATCTGAATCTCCATGATATTACAAGATTAAATAAAGGTAAATTATAAAAATAATCAAATCTTTATCATTTCTTTTTAGATGTACTACTCACGTAAGAAAAAAACACTTTAAAAGAGTACTCTACTCCATTGACTTTTTGGACTCATGCTGGACGGTGAAAGCATCAAAATTGAAGCAGCAGGACCTAAGATAGTCTTGTTTTTTCTTCATACATTACCCACAATTCAACATAACTAGCAACTGTTCTGTCAGAGATTCAGGTGTGGTATGCTAGTAGCAGCTAATGTAGCCAGCCTCTGGCTTCAAACACAGATGAGCAGCGGGCTCCAGAGGTCTGGTACGCTCACTTCTTTCTAACTCCACACCCCCCCCCTTAAACTTGTCTTCAGCCCCAACCAACGCTGACTCGTGTGACATCGCTTGAGTCAGCATCCTTAAGGCTCTGACACACGGATTATCGGCCGTCGGCGTCCATTTGGTCTCAATAACCAATCTGATTGGTGAAGACCTAGCCCTCGACTAGCGAATCAGTGCTTCTTCCACAAGAAGAAGCCCGAGAGCTGACAACGCCAGTTTCTTCTCATTACTAGCCATCGTTTTTTCTTCCGTTCAGCGAGTAATGACGACGTCGATCCTTCTTAACCACATCAACACTCTCTGATGAAAACAATGACTGACGACAGCGTGCTCTGGGTTTACTAGTAGGGATCGACCAATATGGATTTTTTAGTGCCGATACCGATTTTTTTTTTTTCTTTCATTAGCCTTAGACTATGACCAATACGGCTGCCGATTTTCTTGAGTCAATACTGCTTTTGCTCCCTCAATTTACATCATAAAAATGTAAACCCTGCCACCCATGATTTGTTTTCGGAATCTGCCCTCCATTTCTTTAAAAGTAATAAACAAAAACACAGATCAGTGTCACTTCTGCAATCATCTTACATTCATATCACCCAAATTATGTGCATGTGCATCATATGGATGGGTGCAACACAGAGTTGCCTGTGGATGCCTGCCTGTAAATAATGCCGGGAAAAAACTAACGGCGATACGCAGCAGCTGCGTATCGGTCGATACACGTAAAAACGCAAACATTTACATTTACTAGGTGTAGAGAGATGTTCCGTCATTTCCGGTTTGCCCAATACAGATTAGCGCCACCTGCTGTTATGGAGACGTATTACATTCGCCGTCAGGTTGGTGTGTCAGAGCCTTTATACAACTTGCTTTTCACATACACAGTAATACTCCCCTAACACCTGGAACACACTTTGATGAGTAAAATCGATACACATCAAGTCTCCTTTTGAGACTAAATAACCCAAATGGACACATGCGGTTTAAGAAACTGCAGCTGCCACATAATGCAACGCAATGACATTTTAAAAGAGTAATAACGAAACACAAAGACATGCATGAATTCATTATGTAACCGTGCCATTTACACAGCACATGAAAACAAGAATGACAAGCAGCCATTGGTTATAAAAACCACCAATCACTTAACAACAATCCACTGCACTCGTGGTCACTGTGAAAACAACATTTCTGCAGAATGACAGGAATAAACGAAAAAATAAAAAATAAAAGAAAATAAAAATCAGAATCTAGCCAACTTCAGTGTATCTGTACAAGTAGCATTAAAGTCAAATACTTCACATGTGTACATTCGAGGATGTGTGTTTCCCTGTGGTTACCAGTTCTCTGTCTATACGTGTCTTCTACGCACGGATCTAACTGTAGAGCAAACAGGATGGGGAGTGCATGTTTGTGTAAGGGAGGGTTGGAAGGAAACAGAATGGGGAATGTGTGTTTATACATAGTTCTGTTCAAAGTGTCATCTGATAAAGAAAATTCAATGTTTTAACAGGGCTAAGTACAGTATACAGTACCATATACAGTATGTGGTAGTTGGGACTAAACACGTATAGCTTTCAAATGGAAAAAGCTCAAAATGCTCTCTTGGGAAGAAAGTCATGGAAAAGTGGAGAAACCTTTTTTCTCACAACCTGACAAGAATTTATACTAAGAAAAATAACACGCTACTGCTCTTCACAATGTCTGGGGGTCTTTATATTCCTTCTCAAAAATCCCCCTAGATCTCAGAGGAGCTTAAGTGTAGGAGTCAAAGAGTAGAGGGGGGGGCTCTAGGGGCTCCAACCTGGCAACCATGAATATGACCCTTTTCTGCTCTGCCGACATCTCTGGTCACACACAAATTCTGTAAATGCATCTAAAAACTTGTCATATTTCAGCTTATTAGGGCTGTGCTCAATTTAATATAAAGAAATTCTTAGTCGACTAACACTCATTCAGTTGTATCGACTAATCGATTAGTTGATTTAATCGACAGATCTGTAAATCTCAGTTTCTCCGCAAAGAGTCATGCTAAAGCACCACTTTAATTCTTGTGTTTACCAGAGATGTGCTCGTGCGTTTCTTGGAAATAAGTCATTCAGCATGAAAAACACATCAAACATGACTAATGGACTAAAGAAATCTAAGTTGACTAAGACCAAAACGACCGATTAGTCGACTAATCGACTAAGAGGGAGCAGCCCTACAGCTTATATACATTAAAATCGACACGCTGTCACAGGCTTACATTCAGACTAGTCCAAAGCAGTGGTGTAATGTAACTAAGTACATTTACTCGAGTACTGTGCTTCAGTACAAATTTGAGTCACTTGTACTTTACTTGAGTCTTTTCTTTTCATGCCACTTTCTACTTCTACTCCGCTACATTTCAGACAGAAATATTGTACTTTTTACTCCACTACATTCGTAGTAGCTTCGGTTACTTTACACATTAGGATTTAAGCGCATAAAACACATGTAGTTTATGAAATACAGTGTTTTATTATAAATTAAACTACCCAACAATATAACGGCCTACAAGTGCAGCGGAAATGATTACCCGATTAAACACTTAGTTGATTAACACAACTGTTTGGATCTAAAAATGTGAGGATTTCTCTGCATTGAGTACTTTTTAACACTTTAAGTACATTTTCCTAATAACACTGAGTTTTACTCAAGTACCATTATCAATGCAGGACTTTTACTTTTAACAGAGTATAGTAAAGGATCGGAATACTTCTTCCACCACTGGTCCAAAGTCTGAATCGTTGGCAGGAGGGGCAACGTCGCGGCAACGTTGCGGCAACGTCGCAGTTCTGAGTCACGAACAGACCTTCATCCTTTCGGTCCTTGTCCTCCTCTCTCTGCACCTCCTCTTCTCCTGTGAGTAAGATGAGTGGACTCGGAATATAACTGTACGATGAGACGAGTGGAAGGACTTTCTGAAAAAAAACAAAAAAACAACTGACGTGGTTTGGAAAAGGGCGAGTAGGAAGACGAGGCTTTGCGCTCCATCTGGGCATCTTCTTCAGCAATTTCTCTGCCTCCGTTCCTGCAGCCTTTGTCATCTCCTCCTCCTCTGCCTCATATAAGCCCGTACTTAAACAAGAAGGAGGAAGAGGAGGAGGAGGACGATTTGCTTCAAGCCATCCCTTTGTTTTCATCCCTCCTCCGTCTCCTACTCCTCTGCTCTGAGATCAGACGAGCTGGAGCAGGATGTCCTGGAAAGTGTCCAGGCCCCGGCAGGAGTTCCTCAGGGGGCCGTCCGAGCCCAGCTGGGCAGCCAAGAGGAACAGCTTCCTGCTCTCGGTCACGGGCCCCAGAGACAAGGCTTCATGCAGCTCGGACACGCTCACAGCGTCGGGCTTATCCTGTGAAGAGGGTCAAACCAGTTAAACTCAGTTGAATAAGAATTGTCTCCTTTGTTCAAAATACAATATACATAGGCCCAGTGTTATAGTACTCAAGACCGATTTTTGAAGGTCTGTGTCTCGGAATCAAAACGCATTTTTACTCGGTCTCGGATAAAGAGGACTCAAGATTTTATTTCAAGACCAACTGCAGGGATTTCACAAAATTGCCTGTGCATTGTCTGATTAATGCCTATGGGTTAAAACTTGCAAATGCAACCAATAACTTATATCTAATTTGACATTTGTTACCGTAAACCCCCCTCTCCCTGCCCCCTTCACACGCACTCCCAAGAAAGTGAATGCGGGAGACAGGAGAAGAAGCTCTGGCTGTCTAACACAAATCTGGTCTAGGTCTTGACTTGGTCTCAACCCCTCAAAGTCTCGGTCTTGTCTCGATACACTCTGATTATGGTGATGACTTGGTCTCAGTTTAGGTGGTCTTGACTACTACGGTGCATAGACCTACATACTGTAAATTTTGTCAGCATTGACTTAATTTGTATGCTATTTCTTATAATTATATATATTATAATTGAATTTTATTTATAGTGTCAAATCATAACGGACATTATCTCAGGACAGTGTTGTAGTACTCGAGATCGGTCTTGATCTCGGGACCACTTTTTGAAGGTCTCGGCCTCATCTCGGCCGCATTTCTACTCGGCCTTGTCTCGCTCTCAGATAAAGATAAAATTTGCTCCACAACAGATCAAGTTCAGACCTAACTTTCCAGACCTCAAATGTTGTGGGCGGGGCTAAGTTCGGCTGGCATCCAGCCCTACCTATGGTTGGCATTTTCCACATTTTATTGTGGCATGCATTGTGGGACTCACACTGGTCTTGGTCTTGGTCTTGTATCTGTCTCAACCCTTGTCTCAGTCTCGATACAGTCGGGTCATGGTGATGACTTGGTCTCGGTTTAGGTGGTCTTGACTACAACACTGTCTCAGGATACAGTACAGGCCAAAAGTTTGGACACACCTTCTCATTCAATGTGTTTCTTTATTTTCATGACTATTTACATTGTAGATTCTCACTGAAGGCATCAAAACAATCAATGAACACATGGAATTATGTCCTTAACAAAAAAGTGTGAAATAACTGAAAACATGTCTTATATTTTAGATTCTTCAAAGTAGCCACCCTTTGCTTTTTTTTGATAACTCTGCAAACCCTTGGTGTTCTCTCAATGAGCTTCATGAGGTAGTCACCTGAAATGGTTTTACCTTCACAGGTGTGCTTTGTCAGGGTTCATTAGTGGAATTATTTGTTAGTTGTGGAAAAAATGCGAAAATTTAACTATGTTAGCAACAAACAGAAGCTGTGTATTTGCCATATTTTGGCAAAAATATTAAGTGTTTGTCTAAATGATGATTAAATACAGCTTTGTTGCTAGCGCAGTTGGCAACGTACTTTTCGAGTGACAAACGCAAACCCTTTAACTGCACTAGCAACAAACAGAAACTGTACATTTAGCCACATTTTGGTAAAAATATATGCTTTAAAAAATAACTACAAAACTGGGTTATCAATGGAGTTGCAAGTGTTGAGAATTCTAGCTAACAACATTCTTCCGCGAAGAAGCCACGACTTTGAGCACCTTCCAATTGGGCCTGTAACAATAATAACATAATTGTCTAATGGTCAATTTTTCAAAAATCGCAGTTTCGTTGTTTAACGGCAATACCGTAAATTGCTAACATTAGCTATGGTCTTATGGCGTATGACAGGTAATTGTTGATTTTGTTTAGATATGCCACATTGTTATTATATAAGTAACTATTGCTTGGACTATACAGTATATTTTTATTATTAATTCAATAGTTAGTTGTTGGCACTTGACCCTAAACACGTTCCTAGCAACAAAAACGACAAGTGGGGGAAACAGTTAGAATTTTTTTTTAATGATAATAAAGAGGCGTGGTTTACTTTATAGACTGTATTTGACCTATAGACCTATTTGTGTTATGACATCATCTAGGTCACATAACAGCACATATATATACACATATATATATATATATATATATATATATATATATATATATATATATATATATATATATACACACATACACAAAAGATGTATCCTGGAATGTATTCAAAACTTTATTTGTTAGAAAAAGTAATAAATAAGTACATATTTTTAAATTTGAATGAAAGCATTAATTATATTGTTAATCGCCATTATTCGTTGTACAGTAAAATTTTGAATTGTTACAGCTCTACTTTCAAGCCTACAAGGGGTGAGTGTTAGATGTTCATATTCCAAATCCAGCTTTTCAGATTTTACCTTTTCATTTTATCCCAAAGTCCCAAAATATCTGTACAACAGCAGTACAAACTGGTTTTGGTTGACATAACAAACAAATGTATTCCACCTCAAAATGCTGACTTGACTTCCCGAAAATTATATTACTATTAACTCCCATCATCCTTCACAATGTGTCATTCCAAATAGCTAGATGCCATATTTTCAAACGTTAGTTGCCTCAGTTCTGATTAAAACGTGTGTGTGTGAAGACAGCAAATGTAACGCCACCCTCCTACGCAAACCATTCAGCCCAGGCTAGAGTCTAGAGATGTCCGCCTCGTTTTCTTCGCACCACCCCATCTTTCCCAACACACGGGTTCTGCTGGAAACATCCTTTTGTACTGTTCGAAACGTAGCGAACGCCGAAGCAGAGAACAAAGCAGTGGTGGGTGAGAGCCTGTATCACTGTCAAAAAGAGCTCAGCCTACGGAGGACATTATTCCTTTTACTTCACCTGCGTCATCAGGGTTTTTCCTGGCTCAGAATGGGCCTTTTGGGGGGGGGTCCGCGTACAGTAAAGACATGATCGGTCCACATATAGTAAAGGCAATGAGTCTGTGTTACCTTATTTTACATAAATCTATGCATTTACCTGTTGTTTCTGACACAGCCTGACTCTGGAGATAAAACTGAGATCAGTGCTCACATTCAAGTTCATGTTCTGCTTGTTCAAAGTTTTAATTTAAAATTTTGACCCAGAAAAACAAAAAGTTGCATGGTTGACAGGAAGACAACACAAGGGTTAAAAGGGCATCCGTGTCTCTTTCATTTCTGTATTAAGTATTTGGTTTGATGGAGAAAAGAGGGAGTTAATGTCACACCTGTAGTGGTTTAAAATGTCTCTTGCTTTAGACTTTGTTGTTGTTTTCACGTTATACTACAGAAGCTCACTGTGCTGCACCTGCTCTGTACAGAACTTTTGGGCATTCAGCTGAACTCAGATGACTTCACGATAAGTGCGATGAGTTTCCGCTCAGATTCCTCCGTTTATGTTTGGCCAATATTGCGAGTAGCGCTCAGCACCGAGAGGGTGAAAGCTGCAGCGCTCTCGACAGAAGATGTGACAAATATTCCTGCTTCCCTCGGAGGGTCATGTATAATTCCACAAGTGCTGCGTACGGAAGAAAAATGAGCGGAGGAGGAAATGTGGAAATGTTTATTTCACGAGCCTGATGGATGATCACTGCTGGAGTGAAAAGGGAACAATGTGTACCTTTCCACCTGTCCAAACAACACATCTGTCTCTCTTTTTTTGTGCACTTTTACTTGAACATTTTGACCACATGTGACATAATTTTTTTTTCTTACTTAGACTTCTGTATCATCTTAACTGCTTCCACGTCCATTTTTACCAATGTTGTGCTCCATTTCATTCACAGAAGAACTTAAAGGACTATTTGCTGTATGTATACTACACACTTTAGCTGCACATTTTTAAATGAATGCTGTATCATTTGAGATTTTTAAAAATATATCTGTACCGTTACGGGCAGCCATTGGTTTCCATTAATTTCCGTATGGGTATAAAAAAATTTTTTTTTGGCAAACTCTGGAAAATTTGATCCATCACTGTGAACATCAAGTCTGCGACGAGAGGAGTTGAAACTTGCTACTATTTCTAACGCGGCGGTCGTTTTTCAACTTCAAAAAGACATTCCGAGCTGCAGAAAAAGAAGTCTGCGGTGGTGTTTAAAAAAAGCGCTCAGGACTTTTTGAAAACACGGTTTACTCCGTAGGATTATAATGTAGAACAGACGCTGGCAGCTTCAAAAAAGACGGCAAGTGTGAACATAGCCTTAAGGTGTAGAATTAGGAAATCAATGGCTGCCTAGAATGGTACAGTAGGAGAAGTTTACCCAAAAAGCTAAAACACAACAATGAAATCTAAAAAGTGATGTAAATGACTTTACCTGCTTGTTTCCCAGGACAACCACGGGCAGCTGGGGCTCCACCCTCAGCAGGCGGTGCAGCTCCGCCTTGGCCAATGGGAGCCGGCTCCTGTCCGAGGAGTCCACCACGTACACCAGAACATGAGTCTTTCTCACGTAGTCCGACCAGTAGCGTCGCAGGTCCTCCCCGCCGCCGACTGCAGCAGAGAAAACCTTAATGTATCAGAAAATATAGACTTTCTGCTCTGAATTCCAAAACTTTCTTTTTTCGTCTTTTGGCTCTACCCATTGAGATTTAACTCAACCAGAAGTCTTGATTCTACGATTCACGATACACACGTTTACAAATGTGACAATTTGTAAATAATATAGTCATCTACTTATTAAAATACAACCCAGACTTGTCTCCATCTACTGTATACTTCCAATTTTGAGATCGTAACTCTAATAACATATACATCTGACATGCATGTTGTTATATTTGCGTGTGCAGTTTTGAGACCTTTTTTAAAGTCTCAGGGCCCTATCTCGCACCCGCTGCAGCGCGGCACAAAGCCCAACGCAAGTGTCTTTGCTATTTTAAGACCGTCCAGCACCCACGTCGTTTAAATAGCAAATGCACCTGTGCCCATCTGTGAGCCCATGGGTGTGCTGGTCTTACAGGGAGGTGTGTTCAGGTGCATTCTGGGCGTGATGGTCTTACAGGGAGGTGTGTTCAGGTGCATTCTTGGCGTATTGCTATCTTGAGGCAGCGGAAAGTGATCGCACCATTGACCAACAAAAACCTGGTCTGAGGTCAATAATACAGCATTTCATTGTTATTTTAACAGCAAAATTAGTAAAATGTGCCTAGGCTTATGCACAGCTATGCTTGTTACACACACAGGGAAGTGCAGCAGCACACAAACATGCAAAAGATGACAAATAAAAATATTACGGTGCAAATCCGCCATCATAATAGCAATGCTCCAAGACCGAAACGCTTTTAAAGGGAATGGGAGATGATCTCTGATTGGTTTATTGCATGTTACGCCCAAAACACACCTATGAATTAATGAAGAAACTAAGTATAACCCTTCTGAACCATGCGCCTGATGCACGGACCCTTTTTTCCGCCTTTAAACTAGTAAAACTGGATTCGTACACGCCCTAAACGCACCTCGCCAGGTGCTTCATGCCGTGCGCTTAGAAGGGGTGGGAATCACCAGAGGCCTCACGATACCATATCATCACGATACTTATGTCACGATACAATATTATTGCGATTTTAAAGATATTGCAATATTCTGCGATATATTGCAATTTATTAGCTTTTTTCCAACTTCAAATTTCTCCCAATTTCAAATGATGTCCTCAAAAGAAAAATCTGTTTTATCTAAAAATATACTGTTTGTTCATCTCACCTCAATTTTATTGCTGCAAAATGGGATCGTCAAGCAGACAGACTGACCAACACATATATCATTAAAGATGGATACTTGGCGTCTGTGTATCGATACAGTATTGCCGCGGAAAATATTGCGACACTATGCTGTATAAATTTTTTCCCCCACCCCTAGCGCTTAGATCGTTAAAATAGGGCCCCCACTCTCAAATGCGTGATGCGTTCAGGTGCTGGTAAAAAAAAAAAGTCCAGTTTTAAAAGGCATAAACTGTGTCATGGCAATTTTGTAATCCCGCTCTGGCAATGAGGATCGTTTCCCGTTTCTAAAACGTGAGGATTTTTCCGCATTGAGTACTTTTACTTTGAATACTTTAATGTACTTTAAGTACATTTTCCTTTATCCATTATCCTGATGATACTTACATACATCCTGATGATACTTACATACTTGTACTTAAGTAACATTTTCAATGCAGGGCTTTTACTTGTAAAAAAGTATTTTTTTAAGGTGTGGTATTAGTAGTTTTTCTTAAGTAAAGGATCTGTATTCTTCTTCCACCACTGCCAAAACATCAGCTGTAGAAGAGTGACCTATCAGAATCAGAGATAAACAGGTAAACTGTAATGTTCTTTTATTGGCCCTTACCAAAGATACTGTCGCGGCAAAGTCGGCTAAAAGAAAAAGCTCCGAGAGATGGCCTTGCTGGAGGGCATTTCAGCGTAGCAGAAGTTTCCTGTCGGTATCCTTTAGTGTTACAGTAAAATACTTGACAGTTGAATAAATAAATGGACAGCTTTGACAGCAGTCTTCAAACCAATTTGGTAACAGATTAATTCCAGATATGCAGCGGAGCGAATGGAATCACTAATCCAGTTTTCACTGAGGGATGAAATAAGCAGAGACGGCACTTGGCCATTATTTATATCTTCGTTTCCCTGCTGGGGAAATTGATTCATTTTTTCCCATCTTGTTGCCTCCAGACATGATATGTCAACAAATCTCTAAGCAAAAACATAACCATGCAGCCCTTTTTTTTCCTTTCTAAGGACTTCCATTTTATATCCTTTTTTTCAGTTTTTCTTGCCTTCTTAGAACTTTTCCTTTTCTTTTTTGGTTTGTTTGGGTGGGATGGCGGCAGGTGTGTGTGTGTGTGTGTGTGTGTGTGTGTGTGTGTGTGGGGGGGGGGGGCTGTGTGTTACAATCTGAACTGGCCAGTGCAACCCACCCCAAAAAACCATTATAATTTCCTTTACATAAAAAAAATACATTTGCAGCATAAATTGATACGAAAAATACAACATGAATGCAGAAAATGAAATGTTTGATATTCTCAAAATTAAAATTTTGCTCAGAAGTGGAAATCAAAAATCTAAATCTCAACGCACGCAACCGCCGATCAGCACAGCTCGGCACAGCTCAGCGAGAATTGCTTACTGTTGGACTTAATGGAGAATGTTGCTAGGAAACTGGCTAGTGATGTACCTTTAGCTGATGTGCCGGGGCAGCAATAAAAACCTGTTTACCTGCTACGGTACAGAGGGAGGATCTGATGTTTTCTACAGTAGTCAGAGGGAGCTCTGCAGGACGCTCGTCCTGCTGCTCTACAGGCCACCTCATTAGGTACACACCCACATGTACACACACACACACACACACACACACACACAGCACACACTGAGTCACACGGGCGTGAACCATGTGGAATGCGTGTTTATATTGAACTGAAGTTTGAGTCCTGAGGGCAAAACTACCTCGGCAATGTTTTCAATGGAGAGTGTGGCGGCACTTTTGGAGCAGTGTAGCTGGTAGTTTAACACCAGGCACCAGGGATCAGGGCTGCACCATATGAGGAACATATCTAATTGTGATATGATTCACAATATTGGAGGGAATGATCATTTTTATATTATTATTCTCAATTTCATTGAAAAACAATTATTATAGAAAATTACTTATATATATATATATATATATATATATATATATATATATATATATATATATATATATATATATATATATATATATATATATATATATTAAGGTATATAACAAAGATAGTTTTGTTTAGTCTGTAGGAAAGGATTTGTAGGCCGGGACGTCTCTGCAGCACCACAATACTTCATTCAGAATGGGTCAACACATATTTTGCCTTAAAAAAATATTGCTTTTTTTTTGCCTTTGATTTGAATTTTGCACTATAGTCCATATTGCGATTTCAATAAAATGGAGACTAATTGTGCAGCCCTACTAGGGATGTAATGAATCGGATTACTACCGGTTGAGATAAATTGCGATGCAATTCTTTAAAGGCCTAGGGCGTAATCTACTTTAGATTTCACTTAAAGTTACTGTCACTACGTGTTCTTGTAGTTTATTTATTTGAAGAGACTTGATTTCTATTTATTTAGTTATTTTGATGTGGGATTTGTTTTAAAAATCTAATTATTTATTTTTATTTAATTTGTTATTTAAGATAATATACAATTTCCGTTGCACGTCTGATAATAGGATAAGAGGATCTGTTGTAATATTTTTCAGTCATTTGTCTGCAGCTCATTCTGTTAACCTAAAATCGTGAATTGTGTGTTGAGTGTATCCATACATCCCTACCAGGTACTGCAGCCAAAGTCCAACTAAATTTAACTTTGCCCCCCAAATATGCTGAATCCCTAGATATGCGTCCAATGGTATTCCGGTCTGAAGTCTGCTTCCACATTGATTTATTTTCCTCCTCCTTTCCGCTGCCTCAAGATAGCAATACGCCGAGAATGCACCTGAACGGGGGCGACCTCTAGCTCACCCAGTAAGAGCACGCGCCCCCGTGTAGGCTGAGTCCTTTGCAGCGGCCCGGGTTCGAATCCGACCCGTGGCCCTTTGCTGCGTGTCATCCCCCGTCTCTCTCCCACCTTTCCTGTCTATCCACTGTCACTCTGAAATATCTTTTTAAAGATTTTTTTTTGGGCATTTTTAGGCCTTTATTGACAGGACAGCTGAAGAAATGAAAGATGAGACAGAGAGGTTTGTATAAAATATTAGAACTTCTTCCTGTTTTTTTCTCAGTTCCCTTTAGCACAAACCCAAATGTCAGCTGCTCAAAGTCTAAAACTCCTCTAACTGATCTGGGGCCTCATTACTAAACATGGCGTACGCACAAAAGAAGGCGTAAGCCGCTCTTCTACGCAAGAATTGGCATTTCTAAAGAGAAACCGGCGTAGGACGTGCGTGCGCACGGTTTTATGAATCCAAATATTTCTGTGTGTACTCACGTCCTATGTTGCGTCTGTACGCCTCTTCTGACTGACGCAAATTTGCCGCACAGTTTTCTAAGGCCGCTGATCTGCATCTTTTCATTTAGAGTTAAAAGGCTTTTAGCTGGATTTCTCCACTGTACTTCATAAGGAGAACCCTGTGCTCCCTGTGCTCCCTGTGCTCCTGATGTGTGTAAGTGTGCGCTAAGCTGACAACATGCCTCTGCATCAACGTCAGCCAGGCAAAGACTCTGACATTTACTGCACCGGGGCCACTGAAGTTAGTCTGTGGTGGTGTGGCTGTGGCGGTGACATGTGTTCTCTTCTTACTTTCCGAGATGAGAAACAGATTCTGGGCGCCCAGCGATCTCTGTGTTCACATCATGAATAAATCAGCCGCTGAACGTGACACATTCCCTCTAAACACATCTACAGAGATTCATTCTGAGGCCGACTGCAGCTGAGCATCTCACGCTCTCACACGGTCTGGGTGATGTTATTTTTAGTTTAGAGCGGGTGGCTTTCAGTGGAATGCTGATAAACAGGATTTATTTGAATTTGTATGGATTGTTTGTATGCCTCTCCTTTTTTTAGGTTTACTTTCATGAGGGAATACCTTTAAAATGGTCACATTACTGTCACATTACCGTCAGCTGAAGAACAACACATACCAGCAACATTTGACACACACCTGAACAGCCCTAAATGGTTGCATGTTAAAGAGATAGTTTGGATATTTTGAAATGTGGCTCTATGGGGTACTTATCCATAGTCAAGATGGCAAGTCTGGAGAAGCAGGCAGGAGAAACGAAACGTAAGCTAAGCAATGTACTGACTAACTAACCCTTTAGAGCTGCAACGATTAATCGTCAAATTCTGATAATTGATTAATCGGTTTGAGTCGTTTTCTAATGAGAAAAAAAGTAAAAATTGTCTTGTATTCAAGCTTCCTAAATGTGAATATGTTCTAGTTTCTTCACTCGTCTGTGACTATAGTCTCACATTGCAAGACCTTCCTGCACAGCGCTGCGGAGGAGGGTCTGGCTGGAGAAAAACGTGCTCTGGTTTGTTGGCATTTCTTTAAACCAATCACAATCGTCTTGGTCGTCGCTAAGCCCCGGACACAATGACGGTGTCTCTGCAAAATAGCCTCAGGAAGGAACTTGTTTTGGTGGAACATGTGTACGTTCAAAAGTAGTTTTAGTCATGCAACATATATATAACAAATATATATAACAAATATGTGTATACTTGTATTGTTATATTCTGGTGCTTGCTTCTCTTAGCCCTCTTGTATTTAGAGATTGTGTGACGTGCACCTACAGCACCAAAGCAAATTCCTTGTATGTGTAAAAAAAACGTACTTGGCAATAAAGCTTATTCTGATTCTGATTCTGAAGAAAGTGGAAATTGACAGCCATCCAGGGGAATTTCTAGCAGGGCAATCCCGGGAAATGAAACGTCATTGATATAGACTACTGTGACAGTAATCTGAATATCTTTGAGTTGTGGGCAAAACAAGACATTTGAGGATGTCATCTTGGGCTTTTGGGAAACACTGATCCACATTTTTCACCATTTTCTGACGTTTTATACACCAAACAACTAATCGATTAACAGAGGAGTATGGAGTTCTTTGACACAGTGCGAGTTTAATGAAACAAATGGCCAATTGTACCGAACAGATCAGAAAAAAAGTTTCCCAAATCTCAACGTCATGCTTTTTGAGTAAACATAAATGCCTTCTAGAGTTCACACAGAGCCTGCACTGTTCCATTTTGAGGTATTAAAAGAGTATTTTACAGCTACATTTACATCGCTACGTTTTGGTTTTTAAGCTGAGTTTTGAGCCAAAAGCGATCTCCGTGCACACCAGTGTTTTCAGCTCCAGAAGAAGAACTAATCTCCATTTAAACCAACACGCCCAAAACTAAATATCTCATCAACATTCTCGTATACTGGGCATGCGCGTGGCAGGGTAAACAGGAGGCAGCATGTATAGAGCTCATCAGTGACCGCCCGCTTTTTTAACAACTCTGGTAACGGAACTGTTTTTCCCGATTCAATTGTTTCATTGACGTTTCATAAAAATTAAAAAAAGAGTTTTAAGTCTGGAACCGAGCCAACCAGCTACGAGATGAATGGTGAGCATAAAACATTTGATTCGCCGCAAATGAAAAAGTTTGGAAAACGGCAAAATAAGGTACGAGACCGCGCAGAGAAACTATCATAGACTTGAATTGGCAGAAGCTCGCTCTAGCCGTTCGCGGTTTCGCAGGTACGGTAAACGTTTCTATGGTAACAGCGAGTTGGGCCAATCGGAGACATCGCTGTTACGTTTAGGATTGTGGGTAGTGTAGTTTTTCTCCATACGATCGCGGACAAAACGTGTTTTTCTTAAAACAGGGTGGATTCCATACAGACTTCTAGCTTCTACAAGAGCTGAAACTTTCGTTTCACAACCACGGAGCTCGTGGTCAGTCTGCCTCGGATGGTTTAGACATTATAACTGATATTCTAAATCAATGGGATTTTTACTTCGGGAACCACACTGTTGAGCTCTATACTCCTAGACGTCTATGACCCAATTGGGCAGCGAAACATTGGCGCCAGTGTAGTTTTTGCCAAAGGTCTCCGTTTGCGGCCGTTGAGACTGAAACACAAGCCCGCAGATTCCAAACCAAAACGGGTCAGAAGTGTTTTCAAGCGTGTTCACATTTCTCCGGTTCGGAGGCTCTGAAACGCCACAGCAATGTGAATGCGAGGTGTAAACGTAGCAAAAGATATTTATTTGTTTTTAAACCAAAATGTAGCCTTACTCTCAAGGAAGTCGAGCTGGCAGGCGGGGGCGTTGAGGCTCATGAAGTTGAAGCCGCGTGTAGGCCGGCAGCGGCCTCTCTTAGCCGCCGACTCCCCAGGAGTCAAACCCTGCAACATGCTGCTCTTCCCGGCCCCGTCCAGACCGAGGACCAGGACCTGACGCGTCCCACGCTCCTCCTCCTCCTGCAGGCAGAGCACAGACACAATCACAGTCCAGAAATTTTCCCAAATGTAGACTGGAGGCAAAAAACTAAATGAGTTAGCACGAGAGGGTATGGAAGAGTTGCATATTTTATAGAATTACACATTAGGCGTACATTCGGTATATTAAACCACAGCTGAATCTGAAAACAGAGGTATCGATACAGTACACGTTGTCTTGTGTAGGGCTGTCCTCGACTAAAGAAATTCTTAGTCGACTAACACTTATACGATTTTGTCGACTAATCGATTAGTTGATTTAATTGACAGAGCTGTACGTTTTGAGAGGTGGTTAAGACTAGAAAAACATAATATAAATGTAGTTAATTAACAATCTGTAAAACTAAGTTTCTCCACAATTAATCCTGCAAAAGCACCACTTTAAATCTTGTGTTTACCATAAATGTGCTCAGAAGTTTCTTGGAAATAAGTAATTAAGCATGAATAAGCATAAAAAATGACTAATCGACTAAAGAAATCTTAGTCGACTAAGACCAAAACGACCGATTAGTCGACTAATCGACTAAGAAGTGGCAGCCCTAGTCTTGTGGTTTCGTAAAACGTGATACACCCCCTGATTTACATATAGGGCTGGGTACCGAATTCAATAATTTTTAGGCAGCGACCGAAATCGCCTCTAAAGTAATGAGTATCAAAAAATGCCTCATCATTCAATACTTAATTTCAATACCTGAGGAGTAAATCTCATCAGCGTCAGGGAGCCAATAAGGACGCAGCATGCTTCTACCAAGATCTAATAATGTCTGTGATTGGCTGTCTAACGTTACACGTCGTGGAGACACACAGGAAAAACTCTACGTTACACAGTTGAGGGGCTCACGTAGTAGGAGCTGAAAAATAAACAGGATTTGTGCTGTTGTAATTTATTTTTGTTCAAATGGATTTTATAAAATTGGTATCAAAAAAAGTATTCTTGAGGAACCGGTATCGAAGTCATGGTATTGGTATTATTATTGAAAAGTTTTGCCCTATTTACGTAATCTTGGCCTCCGGTTAGGGATGTAACGATGCATCGAGAATCGGTAATTAAAATGTATCACTATGCAACTTTTAAACTGCGTGGAGCATAATCAACATTTGATTTCACTTGTTTGACCCCAGACGTCACTATTCTTAAATATTTAAAAAAAATTGAATAATTAGATTTTTAAACAAATCCCACATAAAGATAACTAAATAATAAATAGAAAGAAATCTCTTCAAATTAAAATAATTAAGAACACATAGTGTTATTTAGATTTATGTTTCAAGAGATCCAAGCTTATTCTGAGGGAATGCTTTTGAAAATAAACTCGTCTTTAAGGCTCAAGCGTGATATATTTTTAATAAGAAAGCTAAAACATCCCAGCTCTAAAAGGGCTGATATGAATTGCTAATCAACCTCCACAGAAGCGCAGCTGCACATCAGCACACAGCATGAATAAGGACTAACCTTTGTTGGATTTAAAAAGAGGAGATGACTGACATGTGTGGGGTCTTAGAGGGATTGTGGCGTCTCAGGTGCAAAGAGAGCGGGGAGGTTTGAATCCGGCTGCTAACCTTTACAGCCACTTGTGTTTTTGACAGGTACAGGCGACAAGAGAAAAAGTTCTTTGAAATCTGATCTAAAGATGTAGTAACGAAGAGCAGGGTCATCATGATACTGGTCTCCGATGTCTTTTATTTAAAGTCAAACATCACGACTTTTACCTCTAGAGGTTTGCAGACACTGATTCATATTCTTGAACATTATGTAGTTTCTTTTGTATAACCCAGGTCAAATTCCCAACTGTCTAATGCATTCTGTTTGATTCAGAGTGATGATCTGCAGAAGTGCCTACATTAGTGCTGGGTTAAAATAATCGATTCTCAAAGTTTTATTAGGGACATCCAGCAGAACTTCCGGCTTCACCTGAACAATCCCGGAAATTAAAGGTCATCGATATAGACTCACATAACAACTACCATGTCATTGTGTCAGAAGTAGGGGTGGGGGAATGAATCGATACAGCATAGTATCGTGGTATTTTCCGTGGCAATACTTGTATTTTTATCCAGTTGTGTTTTTCTTTTCTTTTTTAACATAATGTTGATTGTTTGAGATAAATAAAAAAAAATCAAATCAAAAATTGTATCGATACGCGGACGGCAAGTATCAATCTTTCGTTCTATAAACTGCACATGAGAATTTAACTTAGCTTACTTAACTTTAAGATGGAAAATTGAAGTGAGATGAACCAACAGAGAAATGTGTCTTTTTAGATAAAACACATGTTGACAAAGTTTTCCTTTTGGGACATAATTTGAAGTTGGCAAAAAAGTAATAAATTGCAATATATCGCAGAATATCACAATTGGTTTAAAATCGCAAGAATACCGTATCATGAGATAAGCATTGTGATATTGTATTGTGACATAAGCATTGTGATATCGTATCGTGACATAAGCATTGCAATAATATCGTACCATGGGGATAAGTATCGTGATAATATCATATTGTGAGATAAGTATTGTGATATTGTAAGTATCATGATAATATCGTATCTTGGGATAAGTATCGTGATAATATTGTAAGTATCGTGATAATATCATATTTTTAGATAAGTATCGTGATATTGTTTCATGACGTAAGTACCGTGATAAAATTGTATCGTGAGATAAGTATCGTGAGAAGTATTGTGATAATATTTTATCACAACATAAGTATCGTGATAATATTGTATCGTGGGATAAGTATCGTGATAATATTGTAAGTATCATGATATTGTATTTTGAGATAAGTATCGTGATAATATTGTATCGTGAGAAGTATTGTGATAATATTTTATCACAACATAAGTATCGTGATAATATTGTATCGTGTGCTCAGTATCTCGATAATATCGTATCATGGGATAAGTATTGTGATAATATATCGCGAGATAAGTATCGTGATAATATCGTATCGCAGGATAAGTATTGTGATAATATATCGTGGGATAAGTATCGTGATAATAGTGTAAGTATCGTGATAATATTGTACTGTGAGATAAGTATCGTGATAATATCATTTCTTGACATAAGTATTGTGATAATATCGTACCGTGGGGCCTCTGGAGATTCCTATCAAAAGGAGGTCAGAGGAAGAATTTAAATATTCTGTTGACGTGTTTCTGTCTGTAATCCCTGACTGGTGTTGCTGGGTAAACATCAGATAAACATGGTTGCTTTGTCAGAGCTGTAGCTCGCCTCCATGTATTTCTAGCTGCAGTCTGTTCAAACTGACAGCATTGAGCAGCTCTACGATCATGTTAAATAAAGTAATAAAACACAAATGTAAAATCCACTGAAAATAGGACATTTCTTTCAACAATCTGTGATATGTAACATTATTCCAGCATTTATCTTGTGAAAAAACTGTAAATATAGTAATGAAAAGAATAAAAAACATAAAATCAAATGTTAAATCATCAAACATTCAGGAATTCACATGCAATTAATAACGTTATTGAACTACTGCATTACCTACCCTGCATAACTTTTTTAACATCAAAGCATGTAAACCTATTCTAGTAGACCCTAAGAGTACAAATTTGACGATGAAAAGGGGTATAATAGGGGCTCTTTAACAGTGAGACGAGATGATGGATATCAAGCTCATGATGTGAATAGCTTAGCTTAGCACAGCATAAAGACTGGGGAGACGGGAGGAAACAGCTAGCCAGTCCAAAGTTCAAAAATACACCTAGTAACACCTATAAAACTCACTGATTAACCCGTTCTATCTTATTTGTTTAATCTGTGCACACAAACACGAAATACTCAATCTGAAGTTTTAGGGAGAGTTACTTTAAAGGTCCCATGGCATGACAATTTCACTTTATGAGATTTTTTAACATTAATATGAGTTCCCCCAACCTGTCTATGGTCCCCCAGTGGCTAGAAATGGTGATAGGTGTAAACCGAGCCCTGGGTATCCTGCTCTGCCTTTGAGAAAATGAAAGCTCAGATGGACCAATCAGGAATCTTCTCCTTATGAGGTTATAAGGAGCAAGGTTACCTCCCCTTTCTCTGCTTTGCCCGCCCAGAGAATTTGGCCCCCCCATGAGAGAGAGAGAGAGAGACATCATGGCTTTCAAATGAGCAAAGTGGCAGTTGGTCAAGGCCACTATATAGTGCAGAGTGCCACATGTGGTTTGTGAGCACAGGTTTGGGGTTTTGGTCGCTGTGCAGGCACGATGGTGCTAAACCAAGAGACTTCACCCTGCATATGGGCAGTGTTGTGCCTGAACGTGTTCACTGAACGATAGTTCATGAACTCGTTCATATTTTGGGCGAACGTGAACTGAATGTACCGTATTACTGCCTGATGAACGTTACTGTGAACTCCTTCATTCTGGTGTCTGTGAACGCCACGCTCTCTCAGTTTAATTTCGTCCAATAGGGTGCCAGATTACTATAGAGCCTTCCAGGCCAAAACCACGGCTAAAACACACCGTAAACAGGCTTAATATGTAGCTGAAAACACCCAATCTGGCAACACCAGCCACCAGTGTCTCTCCGCCGCATGGGTCATCAAAACACAAAGCAGCGTGGAGGCTTCATATGATCATTTAAACAAGTTTTATGACGAGATCGGTAAGGATGCGAAAAATCTGACATTTCTGGGCAAACTTTGCTCGCCGGCTTTCAAAAAGAAAATCTGCACTTCAGTCCCATCCACAGCGAACCTGAAATGGCACGTTGAACTGATTGGACATGAAGATTAAATCTGACACATAGTTTTAGTGTTAAAACCGATAAAATAATTGTTGTCTGTGGTTCTATATATGGGCTGTGGCAATACTTTTGAAAAATAATAGCTCGCAGCAACATATGGAAAAAAAGAACTATGAACTAGTTCATTTTTGGAACTGTGAACTTAGTTCAAAATGTTGAAGTATGAACTATGAACTGAACTAGTTAATTTTAAAATTTGTGAACTGAACTTTGAACTAGTTCATGTAGAAAGTGAACTTTCCCAACATTGCATATGGGCGCCCGCTCTACTGTACCAGGTGAGCTACCCAGGCGCCCAAAAGATTATATATTTCAGCTGTACTGTAGCTGCTCCTGAGCTCTTAATGTGAAGCCAAATTATTCAGAGTGGTGCAAGTATGTGCAGAAATAACAAAAACTGAACTAATAATCTAAATAGACTCAGGCATTAAAGGTACATCCGGACAGCTATTCTCTGGCATGGGGCTGCTTGTACAGTTTATCCAGCAGCTCAATCTGTTTCCACTCTTTCAGAGATTGTTTGTCACTGTGTAAATGAGCATGTGCCGCCCTCCCACCTGCTTAAACTCCCCAAGGTCAAAAACACGCTGTTAGTCAACTCCCCCCTGCTTTCCCAAGCCGACGCCGCGATTACATTGCATCTTGGTACAATTTGGCTCCTGGGACAAATACATTTACACCCCCCACTCCCCTGTGCAGCGAGCTTCTGGCAGACACTGACAACATTATCCTCTGGAGAAAGACGGAGCCAGATAACGCAGGCTCAGCTTATTACAGGCTGCTGCTGGTTGAGTCTAAGAAACAACATTAGACACATGCAAAAAGGATTTGATTAAGAGATTCAGACTGGAGCTGAATTGCTCCACTGAAGAGTCATTCATTCCTGTCTGCTTCTGTGTCTGTAACACACTGCAGTTATATTTGCCTCAACTTCATGATGTGGAACTGGAATACACATCTGGACGTTTTTTCCTAATTTTCATCAATTCATATTCTTCTTGTCCAACATCATCAGCCTGCTCACGTCTTCACCCTCATCCTACGCATTAAAGGGACAGTTCTGGTGTTTTGGAGTGGGATTACATGAGCTACTTCTCCACAGCGAGTGTGTTAGTTACAGTAGATGGCGATCGGCATGCCCCCAGTTTGGAGAAGCAGGAGTACACGGACACCAAGCTGTGGACTGTAGACTGTAAAAGATGGCCAAAGTGTCTCTATGCCGAATTAGTTTGGGTCATTTTAGGCCTTTATTTCTATAGGACAGCTTAGATCTGGCGATCAGTCTGGCATCTTGAGATAGAGAAAATTTGGAGCCGTTCGCCAAACAACCGGGCCAATCAGCGTTGGTTTTGAGGCGGGTTTAGGTGGTGATATAGACCGATCAGCTAACCAGTATTTTCAGACACCGGTAGCCCTAATTCTGTTAGCTGCTCGCTAATGCTTTTTCCTCTTGGATCCTTCTTTTGGAATATGGTCCGGGAACCTGAAATGGTGTTTTTTATTCCTAAATTCTCGTTACACAAACGGCAAATATCCTTTACCGACATGTTGCTAGCATGCTGAGCTAACGAGCTATGCTTTGCCTGCAGCAGCAGGGGTGGGCTTGTGGTTGTATTTTCATACGCTTCGTGGATCTGATTGGTTGATTTGGCCCGTCTATCACCAACTATAGGTGGTGATAGACAGATGGTTCATCCAATCAGCTAACCAGGATTTTCGCCCCTTCCCAAAAGTTCTCCAACGGAAAGTTCCCAGATGGATATGCCGAGCAAATGCGAAGCAATCCATCTGGCGGAGTCAGGTTAGGAATGACATGCAGCAGAAGGGCTGCGGGTCGGAGTCGAACCTGCGGCGGCTTCGTCGAGGAGTTAACCTCTATATGTGGCCGCCCGCTCTACCCGGAGAGCTAACCGGGCGCCCTAACCTCATTCTGTTATCTCATTGGTTGCGCTTTCGAAAGGTCAGCGGCAACTAGCTTAAAAGTTGACATAATTTGAACTCTGAGCGCAGCGCACAGCGGCAAATCCGAGCGGCGCGCAACGCCAGGGGTGGCGCAGCGCGTAGTTGGGCGCCACCGCTCTCCCCATATTGAATGACGAGGCATTTTTCGATTCTTAACACTTTAGAGTCAATTCAGTCGGTGCCTAAAAAGTACTGAATTCGGTACCCAGCCTTTTCTGCATGCAAATGTCTTTATTCATGTAAATATTATTATTTACATTATTACATTATTATTAGTTAATTAATCTGCTGTATTGTTCCAAACTTTCTGCAGATTCAAAACATTACACGTGTTTCGGAATGCTTTTTTATTTTTATAGGAATTATGCACATCTTAACTAATATTTGCTTGCCACAGCATTTAAGCTCTTTGACTTCATTCATTTCCCCACTGGGGATCAATAAACAGTATACATTATTATAAATTATATATTATTATTATTACGCCTACATCTGTTTAACCAGTGTAACATCTTCATCATCATCATCATCATCATCATCATCACCATTGACACGTCAGTGAATTATGAGCAGCATCTTCTTTTCTTTTCCATCATCATCATCATCATCATTCTCACCCTTCACATGTGATTGTTTTTAAATGTTACCATCATCAACATCCTCTTCTTCATCATCATCATCATCATCATCATCATCCTCACTACCACTGCCATTTATTCACCAAGCATCATTCCATTTCCATCATCATCACCACCACCATCATCATCATCATCGTTATCATCATCATTATGAACCTATATTCATCAGAAATCTGCAGTGCTTTCTTCATTCATTCAGCCCGCCTGTCAGGTGTAAGACCAGTCTCTTTACCGCCAAGTTAACTAGTTGAATAAACAATGAAATACCATAAAGAGTGTTAAAGATATTGGGAACAACAGTGTGTGTCACCTCTTTGATCGTGCAGTATTCCGGCTGCGGGGACCATATCCGCCTCTTGTAGAAGAAGTTGAGGGCGATGAAGAGAGCCGAGCCCAGGGCAGCCACGGCGGCGGTCAGGGCGAAGGAGATGTGCCGGAGGAGAACCATATGTGAAGCGGACAAGCTGGAAGGGTTGGCGGCGGCGGCTGCGAGGCTGCTTCCTGGACACCGACAGTGTTGAGAGACTGACCGACTGTTGCCCCTTCCTTCTCCTCCTTCTACTCGCTCTGCTGCCGCTGAACGCTCGAGCCTACATGTGACCGAGCTCGCTCCGCTTGTTTTTGTTTCGAGACGCGCAATAGGGGAAGCGGGGAGGAAGGTGGTGGTGGGGGGGGATGCTGCGTTCAGGTGTAGCTTGTAAACTGACACCAAATCAATCGATTTCGATCGATCTGTCAAGTCATATCATAGGCTATATAGCCTACATTCCCAGTGAAATATCATCCCCATCCGCTCCTTAAACATGCGGCGGGCGAAAGGGAAAAAAAATCAAATAGCCTAGCCTATCACGGTATTTGGTTAGACTTCACTTGAAGGTAGGCTATCTAGGCCTACATAAGAGTGACATGACACTGTCATGAACGTGTCATCAACATTATAAACAAGTCATAAACGTTTATGACATAGGCTAATGCTTCTTTTAGTAGCCTAAGTGTCATTCAGTTGTTGTTGTTGTTATGACAAGTTAGAGATAGGGTTAGGATTCATGTGTTCATGACTGTGTCATGTCACTCTTATGTAGATACCTTCAAGTAAAAGGTTACCCGATATTTTTCTGGCTGCCTGGGTGGCCTATAGTGGTGGAGTGTGCAGCCATCTGTAAAGGCTCAGTCCTGGACGCGGGTGTTGCGGGTTCGATTCCGACCTGCGGCACTTTCCTGTATGTCATTCTCCCCCTCTCTCCCCTTTCACGCCTAAGCTGTCACAATAAAGGCCTTAATGCCAATATACAGTATATATCACGATGTTTTTGACCAAATTATGTCGATATTGCGGCGATACTATAGGGTTGACTATTGGTGCTTTCACAAAATATTTACACAATGACAGTTTAGATAAATGATCCTAAAATGTCTTAAAACACGTCTCTAAATCCAGGGTAGTTTCACTTATTAATAAATGCCTCACTCTAAACTCAATTGCCATGTATGTGGGCTCATCCTCGCCGAAAGACCAATTAGTAATATTTCCGATAGGACTTGAAGGCATCAGAAGCACCCCGCCCGCCGCCGGCCGGCTTGCCGGTGAGATAGGGCAGTCAAATGTTCAACATCTGACAACAGCTGACAATTTCACATGCGAGCTGCAACCCTATAATACACCCATGGCTGAAACACGTGAGCTGGTCCCAGTGTTGTAGTCTAATGTATTGTAGTGGGTATACTGGACTGTATATTGGCCAGAATATGCCTTTAGGGGAGAGGGGGGTGGGCCATATCATAGTGGGGGGTCTGTGTGTCCTCCCCCAAGGAAGTTTTGAGCATCAACAACTTCATATCCTGTATTCAGATACACTTTTATGCACCAAGTTACGGTGGACATACCTTTATTTAGCCTATGTCATTGGGCATTTTTAAGTGGTTAAGTGGTATATGGAAATCCTGGAGCTTTCTTAGTTGGTATACACACCACGGGCTGGTCCTGCCTGCCTGTCTGTCTGTCTGTCTGTCTGTCTGTCTGTCTGTCAGACACCATTAATCAGCTGCTGATGATGATACAGTGTTGAACAGTCTGATCAGACCGTTGTTGTCACCATCAGAAAAAAGCCTCACTAGCTCTCTCTCTCTCCATCCATGAGAAGACACTGAGGTGGAGTGCTCCATCTAGAGTCAAGTCTTAGTTTCAGTCAAGTCTTTTCTTGTTCAAACATCATCTGGATTCAGACTCACTCAAAGAACACAGAGACTCTTAACTTACTGAGAAGTTGTGTTCTTGGCTGTCATATTTTCTTCTCCCAAAAAAAACAGCCGTTTTTATTCTTCTATGCCTATGGGCAGACCACATATTGTAAGTATATCTGAAAGTTGTTGTTGAAGTATTAACACTTGTGTTGTCCTCCCATGTCAAAATTAACACATTTTTTTAACACGTTTTTGTAGCATTTTTTTTATGTTTTCTGCACTTTTGTTCCCACTACCACCAGCATACACTTACACCAACTTGTTACCACTATTTTTAAATCAGGGATTTTATAGTCAATAAACCTCATGTATGGATAATCATAGACTGTCAAAGTTTAGTCAAAAATGTATTAAAACACCCAAAAGTCTAATAGTATTGAACTGATCCTTACTTTTACTTGTGAAAAGCATTTCATGGAACCATCTGTGTTACTGTTGGGCAATTTGGTTGAAAGAAACCCAAATTTCTGATGCAGAAACTTTGAAAACGGGTCAAATTTGACCTGAGGACAATAGGAGGGTTAAGAAATTAATAACACCACACAGTAAAAATACTTCATTAAAAAACCTTGAATTGAAAATGTTACTTAAAGCTTGAGTGCGTAACTTTTTGATATTAACGAACGGCCGTTACATTCAAGCCATTGCCAAATGAGTTGCTACAAAGGTCCAGGTTTCGAATCCGAATGACAATGACAATCGAATCCTGTGACAATTTCCTGCATGTCTTCCCCCTCTCTCCCCCCTTTCTCATCTAGCTGTCCTGTCAAATTAACTCCACACAACTCTCTCTGTATTTCTCAGTATGACTATGTTCAGATGATTGTGGCGTCCAGCGACTTTCGCAGCAGAAACTCGGTTGAAGACTCTTCTGAAGAGTCCATCATGTTTTTTTAATCCTCCGTGTCCTCCTTGGCTACTAGCAACTGTGTGGAGGAGGGGGAGGGGGAGCGCATGCATTATAACGGAAGGCTTGTATCATGTGGATGCAACCATAGTGAAAGAAATGGATACAGTGACGCCATAGACTTCGACGGAGACCAGGGAAGTCAATTAGAAGCACTTTTCCGATGATGGCTGACGTTGCTGCGCAGCCTCCAACTGAGCTCTACGACGTAGATGTGACGTGAGCAACGTGTCTGAAAGTTGTAAGTCTTCTGGTAGCTGTGCCGAGAGAAATCTCAATCATTCCCAATCTTGTGCATAAAGTGCAGTGTGGATAAATGTTACTTTGTATATGAATTTTTTTTTGCAACAAAAAAATAAATAAAATCAACAGGTAAGTTAATGCATGTTATCCAGAATTATAATTGACCTACCCTCAAATCAGTTAGAGACAAAATAAAAACAGATTTGAGATCAAGATTTGTGACTCAATTAACGAAGGTTCTTTTATTTTTGAAATGCCTTCTAATAACCTCAACGGATTGATTTTATTTATGGTTCTATGGACACAAAAGTACCCGAGGAACATGGTACACTGAGAACAATTTTATTTCAACATGGTCCCACAAAAAAGTCCACAATTTAAAAAGTTCAAGTCCGTCATTTATTCCAAAAGTAGGCTATGGTCTGTGTGTAGCAATATTTACAGTGTATCTGTTGAACTTTGTGTAATGAGTTAGTTTAAAAATGTTTTTTTATTGGAAGGAAAATCTTAGCAATAGCATTTATATAGGTCATTAGTGTGTTTTTCAATCGCAAAAACACAGTTAACCCTTGTGTTGTCCTCCCGGGTCAAAACTGAAATTGAGTGGCCGGGTTGGCTCAGTGGGTAGAGCAGGCGCACATATACTTCAAGGCTACCTCGATGCAGAGGTCCAGGTTTCAAATCTAACCTGTGACAATTTCCTGCATGTCTTCCCCCTCTCCCCCCCTTTCTCATCTAGCTGTCCTGTCAAAATAAAGGCAAAAAAGCAATTGAACACTTTTTTGATGCTTTTTTCAACATTTTCTTTGGGTTGTTTTTACACTACCATCAGTATACTGTACACACCACTCACACAAATGTATTACCACTAGTTTCTTTTCTTATTTTAAATTTATGGTCAAGAAACCTCATTTATATGAAATTATATGAATTTTTTGTGTTTTGTAAAAGTTTAGTTTCAGGATACTGTTTTGAAACCATTTAAACCGTTTTCTTTGTGTAAAAAAAACCACCCTAAATTCAATAAAGTAGTGAACTGATCCTTCATATAACTTGCAAGGAGCGTTGCATGGAACCATCCATGTCATTTTTGGACAATTTGGATAAAAGAATCCCAAATATCTGATGTGGAAACTTTTTTAAAACGGGTCAACTTTGACCCGAGGACAACAGGAGGGTTAACTACAAAATCCATTTTGTTATTAAAAAAACCGAGCAGGTGTTTCCTTTGCCCTTAAAATACCGTCACATTTAACACAAATGGTGTGATTTTTTAAGTGTTTGGGAAAGAGGGTTGTCAGGAGTCATCCCTCCAAGTTTTCATCAAAATCACACCAGAGGTAGCTGAGATGCAGTCTTATTACTTAGCATTTAAAGGATCCATTGAGCAAATCAACATGTTCACCTCTAGAGGGGGCTACGGGTTGAAAGTTTGTTAATACAGAAACCTGGAAAGGCCAGTGGGCTATTAACTAGGCCTATAGCAGTGGTTCCCCAACTTTTTCCATGTTAAGGACGGTCAGGATCCCTAAACTGACAAATATTAAACGACGGGCCCCCATTTGATAAGATTTCACCCCAGGGGCCCCCATTCAATTGTATTTTAGATTGTTTTATTACATCATTTTAGATGTTTTATTACAGAAAGTGTACGAAACCCATGACCAAAATAGTAGGCCTAATAAATGTTGTCATTGAGTTACTTATGGATGGAGAAAATAAATGATTTCTCTTTGTGCAGGAACCCCCTCAAGGACCCCTGGGGGTCCCCAGAGCCCACTTTAGGAACCACTATACGACTTTCAATCAACCAATCAATCAATCAATCAATCAATCAATCAATCAATCAATCAATCAATCAATCAATCAATCAATCAATCAATCATATAGGCTAGAGTAAACACAACCAATCATGCAAGTAATACATGTTCATCAACTTAACATATAGGCTACATTGATAGCTTTTGTTAAAACCAGCCATAATCTAATCAAAGAGCCCATTTGGGTAATGCTGTGTGTTTTTTTGTGACCGGTAGTCTTATTTTGCTGGCTGAATGTGTCAACAGAGGTTTTATTTTGAAGGGATAGCCGGAAGCCACAGTGAATGTGTTTGACTTGACAGCAGCGGTCGACCGGCCGAAGTCATCGGGACTGGGGAAAGACCATAGGGAAAGGCTTTACCGCCGCTGCTGCCTCTTACCTACTGGGCCGCTTTCAAACGGATAGTTTAACTAAAATAACATACCAGTTTCCTCGTGGATTTACCGTGTTTTAACGGCTGTGGATTGAGTCGTTACTTTCTCCTCTCAGCGGTGTTTACAGTGTTGGTTACCCCGCGGCTGGCGGTTAGCATCGGTTACTGCTGCTAAACATGGTGGCCTGTCGGCGAGAGGGAGAAACGAGTCCAGTTTGGGGATTTTAGAGGATTTTTAAAGCCGCTTGGACGTTGCCCAATGTGAAACACCGCCGCTGTGAACACATTACTGTCCTCCTTTTTTTTTTTATTTTTTGTTCGGAGGTTTATGGACTTTACGTTGAAACAGCAGCAGCAGCAGCAGCAGCAGCAGCGGACCAGCACCGTCCGTGTTTGGTGGACCGTGGATAATTGCAGTTAAGTTAGTTTGCTTCAAAAGTAAACACCAGGTCGCCTCGGAAGTTTTTCAAAAGTTGCAAAACCTTGCACTTACAAGTGGAAAAACGCGTCAAGTAGCAACACGGCTTTGTTCCAGTGACCGTTGTGTTTATATCACGGATGACTTGCCACTCGTATTAATGAGTTGATGCACAAGTGCAGCCTGCTGCAAGTCTTTTATCCTCTGTTTTTTTTTTCTTCTTCTTTCTAACAGTTCCCCCTAACCATTTGAGGGTTGATTCCTTGTTGATCTGTGGATTATTATGGATTATTATGTCTTAATCCAACCCGCATCAGACCGGGAGTTTTGGGAATAACTGCAGATCTACTGGTGGTGGTGACGGTGAGGATGATGACAGAGAAAAGCGATGGTTTCCCTTCGTTATGATTTTGAGTAGAGAGGAGTTCATTACATGGAGACTCGCCTGACATGCCAAGGAAGGAGTTGCCACTACCTGAGGGTTGGGAGGAAGCCAGAGACTTTGATGGCAAAGTATATTACGTTGACCACATTAACCACTGCACCAGCTGGATCGACCCCAGAGACAGGTAGGAGTGTGTGTGTGTGTGTGTGTGATGTACTAATGAAAGAGATGGATGACCTTTGACCTCCTGCAGATGCTCATAATGAGTCAAACTATTCAAATTACAACAGGAGCTATCTCTTAGGACGCTTTAGAGATAGATTAGGTCTAGACCACACTCTATAATTTAATATATAAATAATATATATATAATACAATATAATACAATATAATATAAAAAACGTCCTTTTTACTGGCAGAAACGTCAGACAGACCCAGGCTCCTGGTGGGCAGCCATCTGCTGCTGTCACTTGGGAGACCGAGACACTGATATACAGAGACAGAGATATACAGATATCTGTATAACTGCAAACATGTTATTAAAACAAATCACCTATGCCAGTGTTTTTCAAAGTGGGGTCCTTGAGGGGGTTCCAGGGGGTCCCCACCCAGCATAAAGGGAAACATTTTATTTTCACTATAACTCCATCCACAAGTAACACAATGGCAGAATGCTTGACTATTTAAAACATGGGTTTTGTGTAATAAAACATCTAAAAGCAAACATTCTATCAAATGGGGGGACTCTAGTCTAATTTGTGTCAGTTAAGGGGTCCCTGATGTGAAAACGTTTGGGAACCACTGACCTATCATGTTAAATATATAAATGTTCCTCTAAAAGGACTATAGATTGATAGGCAGTAACTATGTGTGTTGACCCTGCAAATACAGAGAATATTCATGTCATGTTACATATAATGCATATCACAAAATAGCGAAGCAGTAAAAAATATATGTAATATATTTTAAAATATGTAAATTAATTTTGACCTACCAAAGATGGATAGACAGTTTATTTTTTTCTGTTCAGGGAAGGGAGCTGTTGCACCTGTGGTTAGTCCTTTTATTGAAATTAGTAGAGACTACGTGAGAACAAGGAGGAGTTAAACACCGCTTAATGTTTAAAAGACTTGGAGGAAGCAAAAAATCATTTTCTTAATGGCTGGTGAAGGTACCAGCCAACAAACGTTTTTGTTCTCAATCTGTCTTGTCTTGTTTTTTTCGGTACTGTAGATTATGGCCAATTGCCAACGGAACGATTTGTAGATAATCGGAAGTTTGTCTCTATCCTCAGACTGTTGGGGGATCAGAATCAGACCCCCCCCCTTTTTTATTTTAATTATTTTAAGATTATTTTTGGGCTTTTCCACCTTTATTCGATAGGACAGCTAGAGAGAGGAGGGGGAAGACATGCAGGAAATCGTCACAAGTTGGATTCGAACCCTGGACCTCTGCATCGAGGCATAACCCTCTCAGTGTACATGTATGTGCGCCTGCTCTACCCACTGACCCAACCCGGCCCCAGAATAAGACCCCTTTTTAAACCAGAGACCCAAGTTCAGCTTGTTCATCCCTCAAACTAGTATGACTGTCAATAAAACTGATGACCATTAACGTCCCTGTGTCAAGCTGTTTGGAACACGCATCAAGCCGTGAACAATGTCACAAAAATATGTGCACATAGTCTAAGATATTGGATGTTTTTGTAATACCATATCTCTAATTTCTTGAATTTATCTCATTAGACTGTCTTTTTGCTGCTGTAACACCCCCCCCTAAGGATCAGTCAAGTCTTATCTTAAATCAAGGTCTTTTAGTGCATTCCATTTGTACTCGGAAGTCAGATTTTCCGAGGTCTAAGTCGGAAACACGCCCCCTGACCTCGGATTTCTGAACTCGGACTCGGACACTATCAACAGTTGTGAAAGCTGTACTGACATACAGTTATAAACACTTCTTTTTTTTTTTAAGATTATTTTTGAGGCATTTTTAGGCTTTAATTTGACAGGACAGCTGAAGACATGAAAGGGGAGAGAGGGGGGTATGACTTGCAGCAAAGGGCCGCAGGTCTGAGTCGACCCCGGGCCCGCTGCGTCGAGGAGTAAACCTCTGGGCGCCCACTCTACCAACTGAGCTATCCGTGCGCCCGTTATAAGCAGTTCTGTCTTATTTTAGTCCCTCCAGAAAAAGGTGATTATGCGATCGCATAATTCCACGCATAATCAGGCAAAGTCTGCATATTTATGCGGGGGGGGTGGGGTGGCGCATTTTTTCAAATACGGCGCACTTTCTGCGCAAAATATGCGGGGCTTGCATGATTTAATAATCCCCGCATTTTCATTGCAAAAAAGTCACATATATCTTAGCAGAAAGTGGAAAAATGTTGCGTTTACTTAACACAAGAGCAGCCATTTTCCCCTGTTGCCATGGGAACGTTATGAAGTGACGTAGTTTTTGCAAGTTGACGCAATTTCATCGCATAAAATTGCATAAATATGTTTATGCCGCATAATCAACGATTTTTGCCTGCAACAATCACAAAAAAACTCAGTTGTACACACAGTCCTGTCCAACTTCTATCTGTGGACATGTTGCTATGCTGTTTCATGCACAAAAAAAGAGCGTAATGCGTTGTTATAAACGTTGCTAACCGTGGCGAACCTGGCTAGAGCTAATGAAAACAATGAAAATCGGACTGGTAAATGGAACGCATTTAACACAGGTGTATGCACAATTTATCTACATAACACGTTCATTCTACAGGCGATGTCTCTTGTGCTGTTAGGCCTCGTTATTTTTCTTCTGAGGGATATTGTCATTTCAGTCTCTGTTATACGGTATAGTCTTTCAATCACACATTATCTTTGGGCACCTGTATACAGACAGGTGTGTATGAGAACACGTGATGGTGGAGAAAAGAATCAAACACAAGATCCTCTACATGATGTCAAGAGCTGCGACGATTAGTCCATCAACAGAGGATTAATCTGTAACTTTTCAAATAATCAATTCATTGTTTAGGTCAGTTTGCAAACAAAAATTCCAATATTTGATGGTTTCAACTTCGTAAATTGGAGAATTTGCTGCCTTTTATAGTAAATAGAATACCTTGGGGTAGGAGTGTAACTGATCACAGAGCTCACGGTTCGGTCAATTTTCGTAATAACATCAACTTTCAACAATAATCCCTTCTTTCCCCAGTAAATTGCGGTTAAACAACAAATGAGAAAAGGGTATTGTACAATAACTTTGAATGCACCATGAGGTTGACAACAGCAGTGACCAAGTGCTAGTTTCAGTCTTTTAGCTCATAGCTTTAGCGGCAGACTGTTGGAATCCTCTACAGTGAAATACAGACACACTTTACACCATTTTTACAGTTTAGCTGTCAGCATTTTAACCATGTTAATCCAGCTACTAGCTAACGGTAGGCTAACGTTACCCAATGAGGGAAGCGGTAAGAGGTCAACCACATCTGCATTTCCCCTTCGGTTGAAAAAGTTTTCGACAGGAGAAGGGAAGCAGAAGTGTAACATTAGTGTTTACTAGCGCAGTGCCGCGATGCTTCCGTTGCCTGTAACGTCGGTTTCGGAGCATCAGAGATCAGCGCAGACATTTCAGTGGGACCGAAATGAGCCACCGCAATCCATTAGATACAGCTTGTTTTGCAGATTTTGACGTGACGTTCACGTTGCCTGTATCTTTTCACGGCAACCCTTCATAGAGATTTATCAGCTTACTTTAAGTAACAGCAACAGTAAAAATGCATTTCACACACACCGTTATTATGGCTAAACTTTGCAATTGATCTGCGGTTCACGTGAGTGTTGATCCGTACGGACCACGGGTCAACGATGGTCCGTTACACAACTACCTTTGGTTTTTTCTGGACTGATGGACCAGATGGGACATTCGCACAATAAATGGTGTTGTTGTGTTGTAATTTGGATCAATGTGGGACTGATAGCCAAGCCTGGGAATGGCTTTAAGCGAGGGTGATAAACCGCCCAATATGAAAATAAGAGAACATTTTAATGAGAACTTGGGCAGTAAACTTTCCTGCAGATATGATGTCTGCTTTCAGAACTGCAGTCTTTTCTTATTTGAATTAGAAATTCAACCTTGAAGCTGGTCAACATCCTTCAGTATAAACTGAATGCTTTAAGAAGATCTTGATAAACAAGGCGTTCGTTCTCACAGTGTGCGCTGCTCCTAAGGGATGTCTCATTAGCCTTGAAAGGAGGAGCGGGGGAAGGACTTCCTCACTCCTGTTCAATTTATTAGAAAAAGAACATTTTAGAATTCACAGGGAAAACTCTCATAATAGCCTAGATGAATATCCCAGATCGTACACTCACTTGGGAGTAAGTGAGGATGGAGTTGAGTTATTATTAATAGTGTGGTTCATATTCTATATTTTGCATCATAGGAGCCTTACCTGGATGTATGTGTGGTACTCAGCCAGCTTAATGTTGTATGCCTTGTATTCATTTTCAAAGCATCTTAATAGAGACACAAATTGACACGTGAAAGCCCCTTGCCAGTAACCTTGCCAATTACCTACGAATCACATTTACGTCACCATAGCATACCATCAGTTCATGGTTTCCTGCCTTCCAGCCAGCCATTAGTTTCCATTCATTTTACTGCAGTGTGAAATAAAAATAAACTTAGAGACTTAAAACTTGAAATGAGTAATCCATCAAGGTCGAATCGCTTGTTTTTATGGTTTAATGTCATCATATACTAATGCTGCCGTGAGCCCTGTTTGTGTGCTCAAGGATGCTTTAATGGAAAAAAATTCTCAGATACTGTATGTGATCGATTATGGCTGTAGTCCAGACTAACTTAATCGATTCCAAGTCAAGACCAGGTCCAGTTGAGTCCAGGTTAAGGCCAAGTCCAACGGCAGTGGAGACCCAAGTCAAGACCGAGTCCAGACGAAGCAAATCCTGTTCAAGACTTTTATTTTCTTTTCAATGCTATTATAGTGATTACAGAGTTAAGATGGATTTATAAACAAGAATGATCAATCTTTTAATATCAAACTAATCAATGCATAGACTTTAGGCAACGTTCAGTACAACTTATCCCAAATAAGCAGCCAGGAACAACTTCTCGACCAGATGTCAATAGCCGAGTCTAAGACAGTTGCAAGACTTCAAAAAAGTGGACTTGAAACCTAGACCGGACTCAAGTACCACAGCCTTGTTGTCAACATCAGGGGAACATAACCAGGAAACGGTGAGTAAACATGAGTGCTGGGCAAAATATGATGCCATTTGGTTAAGGGACACGGTAGGCAGCATATGCAAACATCATTGAACTTGGACAAAAAAAATAAAACTGACTTACCGTTTACTATGATGGATTACTTACAGCACCTCAAACAGGTTGCAAGTCTTTGCAAGTTGTTTTTCTTTCCATAATGAAATGAATTTTAGAAAGTCAAACCTCATGGTGTAATGAATGCCAGCCAATGGCTGCCTGGAAGGTGGAACACCATTGTGAAATGGACCGAAGCCAATGGCCGTAAAGTACACGCAATTAGAAGTCAATGCGTCTAAAAATGCAAAACCATCATTTACAGCTTTTTTTTTTTATCTCCGTTTTTCATCCTTTCTCTCTGCTTTCAGACAATTTGGAAGTGGCGATAACAATCTCACGACATTTCCATTAAGTAGCTTTTCTGGGGCTTTCGATTATATTCAGGGTGATCCATTGAAAGTAAATTAAATGTGAGCATCAAAACTAACTGAATTACCGGTCATTTTCTCTGATCTTATGATTGTAGTTGGTCACCCGTGGACGTCTCTAGTAGAGGTGTGAATCTTCACGGATCTCCCCATTCGATTACGATTATCATGTCAGCGATTCAATTCGATTCGATATCTCGATGCATCACGATGCGTCAAATACATTTTTCTATTAAAGCCATGTAAGATATTTAATTCATAGCTTTTCAAGCTTCAAAAACCAAACATTCTGCAGTGCTCTAATACTAAATAAATTGGATACGTAAAACTATACAGCACTGAGCACATGGCACTTCCTGAATGTGCAAAACATACCAGAATATGTAAACAGAAATGTCGTTAGGCCTACATTAAATTATAAACAGAAATAATCGAATATGGCCCGGCCGATTATCGATGCAGCATCGTCCATGTCCACGATTCGATGCATCGATTATTTGATTTATTTCAACACCTCTAGTCTCTAGCAAGTTTTATCTTTAAGCTTTTTGAGTGTTATTTATTATTATCTGCTCTAGCTTTTCCAACGTTTTAGACACAGATAGTATGGTAATAAGAAAGGTCCAAAATGATGTAAAATAGAATTTAAATTGAAAAACATGACATTATCATAAAGGAGGACCCCTATGCACCTAAATCTTCCACAAACCTAGGGAAGACACACATATTACATTATTTTCCCTTTAAAAACTTTTTTAAGGGCATTTTTAATTTTGCTGTCTGGGTTTTCCCCTCTTCTAAACAACCTGCTTGCCGAGCTTAGGCAAAAGCCCCGTAATTCTTGTAATTCTTTTTAAAAAGTCTTGGATAATTGGTTGGACACTACGTTGTGTAAAAGACAGCATATCAGTTAGTAAGAAGGTGGTTGTAATAGTTTTGTCATTGAAGTCGATTTAGATTTAGACATTTATTTAATGCCATAGTTTTGTTACAAAATGAGATTTTGATTTTATAAATAACTCTCTCAAATACAGTTGTTTGTAGTAGTGAATAAGTGATGGATTTCTTTGATAAGAATATGAATATATGATGTTATTGAGGTAAAGATTTCTCAACAAAAAAAAAATTCAAAAATTTGAAAATACAGAATAGTTAATTTAGTTTTACCTAGAAATCAGGTGCAAGGTACCTTTTTTTTCTCCTCTCTCTTATAGAAATCTATCATTTTAATAGGCTTAAATTGCTAAGCATGCGGCGCTACATGACACAGTCCCGCCTGTACAAAAACACAGTTTGGGGGAGAGCAGATTTTCATGGGGGACTCGTTTTTCATCTTTAACAGTTACTTAAGACCCCTCGGACTTTGACACCAAATCCCTTTAATGGCTTATGTCTGGAATTCTGGAGGCTTAGGGGTTGTTTTTTTCTTTCTTTTCTGCGTGGCAGGTTGGGTGTGAGAGAACACACAAACCTTTTACTTAGGCTACTCTCTGTATTAGACATATGTGTTTTTTATGTATGTTGTTGATGCTGTTATCCAGAGGGACAATTGATCAACGGTACAGTAAGCTTCAGTTCCTCTGTCTGCAACACAACAAAGCACACAACCAATAGATAGGAATGCACGCGTCCCATCTTTTATCCTCAAACAACATATATCTGACTTTTAATTGTGTTGTCATGTAAAGTCTTCCAAGGGCCATTAGATCTAGCCCATAAATAGAGCTGGTCGAGATATTTACACAACGAGAGTTTTGATAAAGTCCTCAGTAATGTGCATACAATGACTAAGTGGGTAATGGCAAACAATTAAACAGCTAGCAAGACTGGTACATCACTTTACTGTAAAGCTTGATTTATACTTCTGCGTAAAATCGACACTGTTGCTACGTAACGTGGAGACACACACCTACGCCGTAGCCTGACGTGCACCTCTCGAAAAATGTAACTACACGTCGTGGCGACGTACGTTGCTCGGTAGGGCCGGGCAATGTATCGATATTATATCGATATCGTGACATGAGACTAGATATCGTCTTAGATTTCGGATATCCTAATATAGTGATATGACCGAAGTGTTTACTGGTTTTAAAGGCTGCATTACAGTAAAGTGATGTACTTTTCTGAACTTACCTGACTATTCTAGCTGTTCTATTATTTGCCTTTTCCCCACTTAGACATGATGACCACATTACTGATGATTATTTATCTAAAATCTAAGTGTGAAGATATTTTGTTAAAGCACCAATTGTCAACCCTGGAATATCGCCGCAATATCGATATCGAGGTATTTGGTCCAGAATATCATGATATCTGATTTTCTCCCTATCGCCCAGCCCTATTGCTCAGCCGTGGCTTGGTAGCGTTGCATTTCCCCCCCGACTCATTTCCTGGTTCTCCTCCTCCATAAACAACATGAAATCAAGGAGAGGGTTAACTTCTCCTGCTAGAGATTTCCCACCGTGGTCAGAAAACACAGGGGAGACACTTTGTTTCTCTCACTAAATCTCTAGAGTCGCTACTCGCTCCGAAGCTAATCGCCCTCACGCTCTCACTTTCTCCCTCGCTCTATCACACACTCCTCACACACACACATACGTCAGCTCGACGCACACACCAACGCACAAGTATAAACACAAGGCCACGTACGAAGGCTTGGGCGAAAGCTCTGCGTGGAGCCTCCACAGAACCTAAATCAAGCTTAATGCAGCCACAGGTACATACAGTACAGGCCAAAAGTTTGGACACACCTTCTCATTAAATGTGTTTCTTTATTTTCATGACTATTTACATTGTAGATTCTCACTGAAGGCATCAAAACTATGAATTCAATTCAATTTCAATTCAATTTTATTTATAGTATCAAATCATAACATAGGTTATCTCGAGACACTTTACAGATAGAGTAGGTCTAGACCACACTCTATAATTTACAAAGCAACCAACAATTCCAACAATTACAGTAATTCCCTCAAGAGCAAGCAGTGCGACAGTGGCGAGGAAAAATTCCCTCTTGGGAAGAAACCTCGGACAGACCCAGGTTCTTGGTAGGCGGTGTCTGACGGGCCGGTTGGGGGTGTGATGAACAGTGGCGATAATAGTCACATTAATAATAGAACAGTGACTGGATGTAGCGGGAAGCTGCAGGGTTCAGCAGGAAGCTGCAGGGTTCAGCAGGACGCAGCAGGGCACCGTTGAGCTCAGCAAGGAGTGCAGCAGGACCACAGCGACAGCTGGAACCAGGATCTTGGTGCCAACGTTCTCCAAGGAAATACGCTGGGGGAAAAAACATAAGGAATGAACACATATGGAATGGAAAATGGAATTGCTTTTTTTGATAACTCTGCAAACCCTTGGTGTTCTCTCAATGAGCTTCATGAGGTAGTCACCTGAAATGGTTTTACCTTCACAGGTGTGCTTTGTCAGGGTTCATTGGTGGAATTTGTTCCCTTATTAATAAAAAAGCAAAGGGTGGCTACTTTGTAGAATCTAAAATATAAGACATGTTTTCAGTTATTTCACACTTTTTTGTTAAGTACATAATTCCATATGTGTTCATTCATAGTTTTGATGCCTTCAGTGAGAATCTACAATGTAAATAGTCATGAAAATAAAAAGGAAACGCATTGAATGAGAAGGTGTGTCCAAACTTTTTGCATGTAATGTAGGTTGCCGGGTCTTTTGTTTTTGGATGGCAACTACTCTGTGTGGAGTTCTCCGGTCATTGTGCCACAAAGAGAACAGAGGACTGTCGTTGAATTTAAGCGTATAGATGTGACCGGACAACAACAAGCGAAATGGATAAAAAAAAAACACTCCTACAAACGAACTGGATGGAAGTAGTTTTTATGTAGAAGTAGTTTTTATGTAGAGCTATGTTAAAACATTGTGATATGCACAGTACTCTATTGATCTTAGGCCTTGATCAATTTAGATTTCTAGTAATAAAAAAAGACCCACTCGTCACTGTAGTTGCAGTTTGAAAGCTGGCAGGTGGAATGAAGACATTCTCCTTTGAGTGAAACTCCTCCGGTTGCTTGACACTGAGACACTTCGAGGCAGAGAGAAAGAGTAGAAACTTCCCACACAAAGTCCTTAAAAAAAAAAAAAAAAACCCACACGCACACATTCCTGAAACACACGACGTGAAGGACCATGCAGCGCGCAGACTCGCCAACCAAAGGCCCGATTCATCTGAAATCCCTTTCACCGCTTGCCAAGGTGCACGGGGTCAAAGTGCAGCGCTGCAAACCGTTAACTAGGATCTGAACCCAGGCTGGCGTGCACACCGCTGCAGTGTAGTTTTCTTTAATACATAACCAACCATATTCAAGCTCATTTAATGTATTAATCTAGTCTAATTTATTTGTGGCAGCTCGCAACAACAGCATTATTACAGACCTGAAAGTGTTTTTCCAAACTGACAGTTTATAGTTCATTAACTAGTTTATGTAATTAATATGCCATATGTTGGTTACAGCTTCTTTGATTTTGTGCATTTGGAGCTTTTTTTTAAAGATAATTTTTTTTGTTGGCATTTTCTGCCTTTATTTTGGACAGGACAGCTGGAGACATGAAAGGGGAGAGAGAGAGAGAGAGAGAGAGAGATGGGGGGGGATGACATGCAGCAAAGGGCCGCAGGTCAGAGTTGAACCTGGGCCCGCTGCGTCGAGGAGTAAACCTCTACACATGGGCGCCCACTCTACCAACTGAGCTATCCGGGCGCCCAATTTGGAGCTTTTTGTGTCTCCATACGTTATTGTAAACTGACTTATCTTTCTTAAACTTTTAACTACTGTTCAGACAAGTTAAGATGATACCGTGGGCTCTGTATGAAGGATCAACTGATGAAAAATTATCAAAAATGGAAGTAACCATTAGTTGCAATTGTTGTAGTTCCAACCCAGGACAGTACTTGGGACCTGCCCCCCCCTTCTGTGCTGCGATAGTACCAAAGCCAACCTTCACTGTTCAGGGAAGAGGAAGCGTAGATGGGTAACATTGCTCAAATATTTCCCAGGATCAAACGTAGTTGATGACACGTTTTACCAGTTCTTATCCGTGGGAGTAAGAAAAGCACACTTAACAACAAAATGGGTTCAAAAATGTAAGGCCGTCACCTGCACTTTTTCTATATTTCCTGTGTATTTTTCCTTTTAAATGTTGTGCTTCTTTGCGGTTTATTATAGTTATCCCTTTCACTCTTGTATTACCTAACTGCGGGCATTTCAGGGGATTGATGACGATAAATGACATCTGCTGTTTGCTTTGGGTACAAAGCAAAAACGTTTCTGCCCGTTCAGCTTCAGTAAAAAATACAGTTATGGTATATACATAATACTATTACCTGCAGAAATGTTGCAAGGAGGCTCGGAGACCTTGATGATCCTTGATGGGAGACGTTGTCTAAAGCGTGACTTATGCTTCTGCATTGAATCTAAGCCGCGGCTGCATACGTAGGTACGTGGAGACACAGACCCTGATGCGCACCTCTGGAAAAATGTAACTACACGTCCCAGACCCTCCTCCAAAGCGCGCTGGAGGAGGGTCTGGCTACTCCACACACAGCATTCGGGGATGAGAGGAAAACATGCTCTGGTTTATTGCCGTTTCTTTAAACCAATCACAATCGTCTTGGACGGCACTAATCCCCGGATGGAGCAACTGTGCCTCTGCAGAATAGTCCTCGGAGGGAACTTGTTTTGGAACACGTGTACGTTTAAAAGTAGTTTTAGTCGTGCAACAGAAAACTCAGATTGGACAGATAGTCTAGCTAGCTGTCTGGATTTACCCTGCAGAGATCTGAGGAGCAGTTAACCATAGTCCTCACAAATCCACCAGAGGTTAGAACGCCAACACAAAGGAAGCCCAAGGCAACGCTTATCCGGCCTAAAAGAGTGAAATCCAGCTGACAACAGAGCACGGCAGCAACAGAGCGGCAACAGAGCACTCCCGGAAGTGGAACGTCGAGGATACAGACTACATTTCCCCCTACTCACTGGTTGTACCCTCTCCAATACAACATGAAATCAACTTCTCCTGGCCCTGTGATTTCTGACCATGGTGGGAAATCTGTAGCAGGAAAAGTTGTTTCTACCACTACGCCTCTAGAGTCGGTACTCACTCCGAAGCTTAAGCTTAAATCACGCTTGAGAAGTGAACAGAAGCTGAGGAGACAGAACAATAAGAAATTCAAGGAACCGTCAGCTTCAAATGTACTGCTGCAGTCATGTGAAAACCTTCCCATTATAGTTCAGGGCTTTAGGAATGAAGAAAGACAGCAAGCCTCTATTTTTTTGGATACTGACAGCTCCTGAGTAAGAGGAGAGCTCCAGAGGAAGAGTCCCAGATATCTGATGTTCTTGATTTGAATATCTGAAGTACCTGCAGCCCTGCAGGACTTCTGTAGTGCTGATTTTAATGTGATATACTATTACGGCAATGCTTTTTTGATACATCCATATTTTTGTAGTTGTTTTTTTCCTCCATTTTTGTCTGAGGAAAAAAAAAAACTTTCTTAAGTAAAGGTAAAAAAAACCAGTTTCCTAATTAACAAGGCATTCTGTCTGTGAGCCATGCAGTCACAATAAAAAGATGGCCATGGGCTCTTAAAACGTACTCAGCCGTATTAAGGTTTCTGCCAAATTTTAGGAGGACTGAAATGAGAGAAAAAACATAACAAAAAAGTGGAACAAAAGAAGGAAGAGAAACAAATTGCATAGCTTTTAAAAGAAGAAAAATGTCACTTCAATATCATCCATCCACCCTGGCGCAGCAATGAATGAATGCATATCGTCAGGTGAAAGGAATGTTAGCTTGATAACGCGCCACTTTTATGAGGGTGATGTGTACAGAAGATTGTGGCAGATTTCTGATGTAATTTGCTATTTGTATGATAAATTCACATTTCATTTGTATGCTTTGCCAGTTAAACATAATGGATTGTAGTGTGCGTCTGTGTGTGTGAATGTTTTTACTGTTGGACCTTGAGCGGCTGTGAAATGTAGTAGCCTCGTAACTCGACTTGAGGAATTTATACGCCCCCCCCCCCTGAATGAACATATCTCTGCGCTGTCGTCTGACTCACCGTTCAGATATGCAGCCCGCCTCTCTGTGTGTTTGCACTCTGCCATACGCTTTGTCAGTTTGCATTAGAGTGCCGGAGCTCGGCCTGGCTGTTTACCTTGGTATGTCAAACCTGGGGTGGGGTGGGGGGGGTTAAAGGCTGTTTTATCAGTTTTGAAAGGCTGATATCGCACCTGTATGGATATCCTGCGAGTCCTGCGAATTTTTGACCACTTTGATGCCAAAATAAATCACAAGAATTTTGTGTTTTCCTCACAGTCTCAGATAAGCTTCTTAGAAAAAAACATGCAGACCATCATGTGACACTCTCCTCTAAAACCCATACTTAATACTTGTTAGGTTTAGCAGTTACATAATGTAGAGTTGCCCACTCTGGACATAAGTAGGGGGGATAACGATCCTTAACACGTCAGTTTCAAATCCGTAATTGCTTCGAAGATGTGGCTAATTTGTGGTATTAAAAACTAAATGTACAGAGAAAGTAAAACTTCGCTGCAGGTGTATTTATTAGGGATCGACGGATACTGTTTTTTTCAAGACCAATAACGATTATTAGTAGTTAATGAAACTGATAACCGATATTTGGAACAGCCATGCATTCACAGTAAAAACTAAAATGCTTCAAGGAATTATTTAATAAATGAGAAACTTTCAACATAATCCCCAGTAACTATCAGATAGTGTTGGGGGTGGGACATTAAGTCAGACTCAGTGGTAAAACCGAAGCAGAGGGACCGACACAGAGCTGTAGCCGAGCTAAAGTAACGCACTTTTGAATTCATTAACGTTATCGGTTATCAGGCAGATAAGTACGCAGATACAGATAATCTGCAAACTGCCAAAAAACGGCCTGATAATTGTCCAGGGCTGATAATCAGTCAGTCCCCTAGTTTTTATTTTTATTTATCCTAGCTGTAGTCAGGGTTGACCCTCAGCAGAAGGCAATGTGCTTTTGAGTGCATGTGCACATGAATGTTCTCATCAGTAACACTTGACTAACCTTCCATTAAACTTTGTATGAGCAACATTGCAAGTCATCCATGACGTGACCATGGTTTTATCTGAGCAATCTGATACCAATCTGATGTCAAAGCTACCAGTCGGTAATGGCTGAGGAAGCAATTGAACTACCATATCCCAGATATTTTAATGGAGTTAAAATCATTCTGTGAGGAACTGAGGAAAACGTTTGCTGCTTACTTCCCTGTGAAACGAGCTGTTGAGGCTTGTGTAGACACCGTAAAGGGGCATTATTGAAATGAGGCTCACAGGCATAGAAATAAAATGGATAGAAAGGGCCATTGAACTGTTTCCCGCAGTCATTGGATTGGTACACAACAAAATGGCAATTGTTTTTAGGTTGTCATAGTGGCAATACACGTTAGTGGGGCCTTAAACTGTGTCGCAGCTCGCTGGGAGGAGAGCCGCCGACGCTCGGGAGATGTTCAGACCGCTAACGTTAGACCCAGCAGCAGTGGGTCAGCAGACCGCTAACGTTAGACCCAGCAGCAGTGGGTCAGCCGACCACTAACGTTAGACCCAGCAGCAGTGGGTCAGCGGACCGCTAACGTTAGACCCAGCAGCAGTGGGTCAGACCACTAACGTTAGACCCAGCAGCAGTGGGTCAGACCACTAACGTTAGACCCAGCAGCAGTGGGTCAGCAGACCGCTAACGTTAGACCCAGCAGCAGTGGGTCAGCCGACCACTAACGTTAGACCCAGCAGCAGTGGGTCAGCAGACCGCTAACGTTAGACCCAGCAGCAGTGGGTCAGACCACTAACGTTAGACCCAGCAGCAGTGGGTCAGCGGACCGCTAACGTTAGACCCAGCAGCAGTGGGTCAGCGGACCGCTAACGTTAGACCCAGCAGCAGTGGGTCAGCCGACCGCTAACGTTAGACCCAGCAGCAGTGGGTCAGCGGACCGCTAACGGTGGACCAATCGGTTGTTCAGCTCATTCTCTGTAACTGATGCAGCATAAAAGCACAGCGGAATCAGCAAGCCAGCCAGCCGGTGTTAATTGGCTAACGTTAGCTTGTTAACTCCGCCTTAAAGGGATACGCCACCGTTTGTTGAAATAGGGCTTATCACCGTCTCCCCTGGCTGTAGATAGGTGGGCCAATGCATTTTTTGTCTCAGTGCAAGTAATTAGGTTGTTTTTTTTGTCTTTTGTTGGCTCACTTTTACTCACAACATGCTAACCGGCAACATAGGATTCCATTCACTACGCTAAGCTAACTAGCGGCTGCGCTGCTGGTGTTGAACCGGACTAAAACAATGCATGCACAAAAGTTGCGTTGGCTCACCTATCTACAGCTAGGGGAGACCGTGATAAGCCCTATTTCAACAGACGGTGGCGTATCCCTTTAATGTTACCCCCCCTCGCCACATCGTTTACAGAAAACGAGCCAAATAAAGCGGTCACTCGAGGCGATAGCAGTGTGCTTTGTGTGGTTGAAGCATGAAGTTAATCTGACTCATTTAGCGGCTGGCTCTCTGCCTCGTAACGCTACTACTCCACTGCTCGTTTGTCCATCAGTTACTGCAAAAAAGTAAGAATAAGAAAAATACCCTTGAGTAAACAAATGCCAGAACAAACAGTATTTCAAGCATATTGTTGTGGTAATACCAAGGTATTTGTTTTTTATCACCATGGTTGCTGTTTTTGTCCATATCAGTGTCCGTAGCTTTGTGGAAGACGTGTATTTGGTGGGGGTTTTAGGCACAAAATGTTACATTTTTCATTTAAAAAAAAAAAGCAATTTCCCCCGTACATTTTGTGTCCCTATGTGGGTTTTTGCATCTCTTTGTGGTCGTGTTGTGTCTCCTTTTGGTAATTTTTTATGTCCTTGGTTTTTTACTGGGTCTCTTTGGTCATTTGACGTCCCTTTGTTGTAGTTTTGCGTCTCTTTTTCACATCATGTTGGACCGTTATCACCACGTCTGTGTCTGAAACCTTGGAAACGCTAGATAATAAATAAATAACGCTGAAAAAGCTTAAAGACAAAACTCGCTACAACCATTAGATCTGAGAAAAGCCTTTTAGTTACCTTCATCGGGCTAAGGTGCTGAGCAAAACGGCTCAGGCGCTGCACCTTAACCTTTATAACGGCAGGGAAATCCCTGCATATTACCTGTTTTGCAGCCATCGCAGGCAGTTGGACCACTACAGCAGTGAAGCATATGCGAGAAGCCCTACAAGTGGCTATTCACAGTGAAATGGAGGCTGGGCCGCCGCTGCCAGCTGGTCCTTCGCTCCGAGGCAGAGCAGTGACAGAGAGCGACGGGTTTAAGTCAGCGACTCCCCTCGGCTCGGCGATTAGAGGCCGAGGATTTAGTGGGTGAGAGGAGAGAGGAATCAAATAATGGGATGTGGATACCCAGCCAGCCAACCAGCCGGCTTTTTCTCCGGGATCAGCGGTTGGCAGAAGCCTCCCCGTCTTCCCTGAGCTAAATTTAGAGCGGAGCTGAGGGGGTCTTCTCCGGGCTCCCTTTCATTATTCATCAGCTGAAAAAGGACCCAGTTCAGTTTCTGCCTGCAGCAGTGAGCCGCTGCTCTGTTTTTTTTTTGTGTGGATGTGCCGTCACGAAACACAAGAGGCAAAGGAGAAAGAGCTTTTTACTCTGCTGGTTGTTGTCGCTCAACAGGAAATTAATGAGAGGTGCTTCTCCTTACGTTTGTTTGTTTGGTTGTTCATCCTAGGGCTGGGCGATATGGACCAAAAGTCATATCCCGATATATTTTGTCTGAATATCGATATACGATATATATCCCGATATTTTTTCTGCGAAGTGAGAGCAAATGTTCAGTCAAAGCCCAAATCAAATATGACATGTCACAAGTAGTTTCATAGAAACAGTTGCAAAATCAAATAAATAATAAACCGGTTTCTTCACCTGGTTCATGATTAAATGCTCAGCTGTTCAAATAACAATAAAATGTAAACCTAAATACTGTATAACAGGAGTACCTTTTTTGAAATCAAAGCTCCATAGGCTATTTGTGATTCGTTCCAAAGGTCAATTAAGCTTTTGATATTAATATAATCTACTTTGTTCAAAATGTAATGCCTCATGCCTGTAAGCCTAGGTTATAGTCCCATTCTTCCACTTGATACTGCTGCCACTTAAGTAAACTAAAAGATGAACTATCGACTACAAAACAAAGAAACTAATTAATGTGTTAATACAAAGAATATTTATTATGATCGGTTCACAGATCTGAGTCCAAACGGAAACTTCACCCTTCTGAACTAAGAGTTTCTGCTTCAAGGTGAAGTTTAAACAGACTGAAATGTCCAGGCTCATTCCTCCACTATTTATTTCTGTATGTATTTATGCGTTAAATATAATTTTAACGAGCACTGAGCTCCAGATCCTGCAGCCGCAGACGGTCGCTGCCCCGCTGTAGCTTCTTTTCGTCCGCCTGCCGCCGGCAAACTTAGTGGAACTTTCCGCCGATATCGACATACAGTTCGTCCTGGACTACGTGTAAGATCCTACCGATCACAACTCTGTCTTTGGCTGGTCCGATCTGGATCAGCGGGGACCGGCGCAGCAGCGAGGCGAAGCTGTGTTTTTGCCCGGGGGAAGAGACGCTGCGGCCGGCCACGGAGCTCTCCGCCTCCCGCTGCCGCCGGAGCTCAGATTGCTGTTCGAAGGCGGCATATATAATCATAAAACACATTGTCACCTGTTAAATGTTATCCATTGCTGTTTGTTCTTTTCATTTCCTCTATCGAACATAATTAAGCAGTACAAAAGTCCGGCATCTTTAGCGTTGATCTGAATGCTTCGGCCCCCTGTTCCAAGATGGCGGCGGGTTTTGACGTATGTTTAGAACCTCACGGCGACATATCTATGGGAGCAAGGATCACATTTGAACTATATCGATATATGCGATATGGTCTAATTCCATATCTCATTTAAAAATATATCGATATATTTGTTTATATCGATATATCGCCCAGCCCTAGTTCATCCCATGTGATATTTTAGACATCGTTGCTGGGGATTTGGACACAGCGTAGGGGAAGGATATTTCTCATTGTCTTTATGACATTTATAGGAGTAGTACTTGTTTTGGTAATGGCTACCGGTTGTCAGCGAGGATAGGCATTGTTTCATAATTCGATGAGTTTAAGTACCCATACCAAAGCAATACAGGGTTTTCCCTGCCGTTATAAGGTTTGGGTGCGGAACCTAAGCCACGTAGGGCAGCACCTAAGCCGAATTAATGTCACTAAAAGACGTGTCATTCCCCCCCTCCCTCCCCCCTTTAATGTCTTCTGCTGTCCTATCCAAATGAAGGCTGAAAATGCCCAAAAACATAATCTTAAAAATATATATATATATCTTCACGGTATGTAAATGTAGTTACTTTTCCCATGAGATTGTAGTAGACCTACAATTTAAAAAAATAATAATTGATTTTTGGAATTCTATGAATCGGTAGAGCTTGAATCGCGATGTGAATGGATTTTTTTGCACACCCTTACTAATGACTGTGGATGGACTTCTTTAGCATGTTTTGTCTTTGGCTTTTTGAGTGTTATTTATTTATTATCTGCTCTGGCTTTTCCAACGTTTAAGACACCCGTAAGGGGATAATAACAGTCCAAAATGATGTGAAAAAGAGACGCAAAACTACCACAAAGACCCAAAACAACCCCAAAGAAAACAAAAATGACCAAAAAGAGACCCACCACAACTACAAAAAGATGCCAAATCCCACGGGAGACTCAAAATGTATGGGGGGGGAATTGCATTTATTTTAATGAAAAAACTGGAAACATTGCAATACTTTTCATTTTCAGGGTCTAGGCCAGAGTTCCATTGTGACAATGACCCCCAACCCAATTGTCGCTTAAAAAAATAAACAGAGGGCAGGATCAATGCTGTTAGCAGGCTAAACTACAAAATGAAACTATTGGCTCTCATGTAGTAAACATGCATTTCAAACCGGTGTCTGTACACTCAAACAAAGATGGTTTATTAGAGAAAAAGGCCACTCTGTACCTCCTTTGATATTTAGAAAAACCTAGCGAGGAAGCTAACCTTAGCTAAAACTAGAACCCCTCAATTATACTTCTTGTCAATATCAAGTGTCATCAATCAAATATATCAACCCTGAATCGTTATTATAATATTGTTTATTGTCCCCCTTGGATGGAGGATAGACCCGTTCGAAAAGTACTAATTTTAAGGGCTTTAAAAAGTCTTAAATTTCCTCTAATATTGTGTTTTAGGTCTTAAATAATTTTAAACAGCTCTTAATCTTCCTACGTCCATGCAACGCTACCACATTATGCTCATATAATAGCAAATATAATTTCACTGTATTACAACCACAAATGAGACCAACATGTAACTTATATTGCAGCCCATCAAATTGCATTCACAATGGTCTTAATAATGTCTTCAAATATCTTAAATCTGGCTTGGTGAAACCTGCAGAAACCCTGTAATGTGCTTATTAGTTGGCAGAAACACATTCAATTCTGCTTCTTTTCCAATGTATATTTGATATTTCCTTTTTAAATAGTATCTTTGGCTATGAATGTAGCTTATCGCCTCTGAAGTCTAATCTTTATATGGGACTAGAAAAACAGAGGATGTGATCTGAATCATATCATTTTTATGTATTACAGCTCTCATGAATATTAATCACCAGTCGATGTAAAAACATGACATAAGATAGTCTTTATTAATCCCACACTGGGGAAATTCCTGTGCTGCAGCAGCTCAAATTATTCTTTTACACACATCAGAATAACCCAAATGCACATTAGACAGTAGTATTATTACAGTAGACATAGGAGAAAAAAATATACATAAAGTATAAGAATTATAGTTATAAGTTATAATAGTAATAAAACAAACATTTACACAAACACCCTTATATAAACAGCATATAAACACAGATAAACAGACTTGAGGCTGTGTTCACACTCGGCGTCTTTTTTGACAAGAAAAGTTTACTAGGGTGCTTTTGTGTTTATATATATATATATAAAAAAAAAAAAGCTGGCAGCGTTTTTATTCCAAAAAGCAGCCGAGTGCGTCTTTTGTTGCTATAACAGCAACTATTGCCAGAGTATCCTAGCTAGAGCGCTATGTGGAGCAGTACTAACGTTAGAGCAAACAAAGTGGTGGAGCGAGCTAGAGAAAGAAGAGAGAGAGCGGGAGAGAGAGCGTTGCTGCTAACGTTACATAAAACTAAGTGAGTTCCCTATACAAGGAGCACCCGGTCATATAACTCGCTGGGCTCCGACTCCATTTTCTCTTGTTGTTATGGAAACGACAGGTCTGGCTACTCCGCTTGTCATTGGTTGGCTGTTATAAAAGTGCTTGAAGTAGGGCGTTTTTTTCTTTCTTAAGAAAAACTGCAAAAAAAAAAGTTGCCGGTGGCGCTCAGGACTTTGTGAAAACACGGTTTACTCCATAACGTTATAATTAACATTATAATTGGGAAATGTGAGGAATATTTGACTTGAGAACACTGAGACACATATCAAGCGGGGTCTGAGCGTCCTCCCCAGTGCATTTTTAGCGCCAAGCCCTTCATTTCCTGCATTCTGATACATTTTTATGCACCAATCTATGCTGGAAACTAGGCCTGCCCGATATGAAGAAAATATGCAATATGCGATAACGTCGTCGAATATCTTGCCATATTACTCGCGTTACATAAACAGATATTAAAGTTCAGTCAGTTCTGCATTTTCTGCGGCTTTCAGTATTCTGCTAAAATACACCAAATTGTGTATTGACTTTAAAACAAAATAAAAGTACATAATTTCCAACGTTCTTTTATGGACAAATGGAACATTATATTGAATATTAAAGGCAGCACTAAAAAAAAAAACAACAACAAAGAAGTGACAGATACATTTTAAAGTACAGTTTTCTACTGATATTTTCTTTTTTCGTTTTGTGTCTATCGTGATGTGTCGCAGCCTTTCGCGATGTGTATATACTGTATGCGGCAGTTGATATTGCGATGACGATTTAAAAAATAAAATAAAATAATAAAAACCTGATACATAGTGCAACCCTAGTGGAAACATCTTTATTTATCTAAAGGAAAACACAAAACTCAGGAGGCAGGTGACAATACAAAATAGGCCTATAATAAAATACAATGGAATATGGTGGGTGGTGACGGCGCAGTGGATATGACACGTGCCTTTGGTGTGGGAGATCTAGGTTCAATTCCCACTACGATGCATCACCAGTCAACCAATGGGTCCCTGAGCAAGACTTAAACTATAGTTGCTCCAGAGGCGTGGTGACCTCTGACATATGTAGCAATTGTAAGTCGCTTTGGATAAAAGTGTCAGCCAAATGACATGTAATGTAATGCAGCAAGGGGTATTTTACATTAGGGACCTGGGTCTGGATCCGAGTTCACTTGACCCCAAAAAACACTGCATACCAAACCCGACCAGAGTTGGTGGTTCTGTGCCCGAGTCCACTTGAAAAAGAAAAAAAAAAAGCCCCTACCAAAACAAATGTGAACCACGATTTAACGCGACTAGGAAAAGTTTTTAGCCGGCTACAAATCTGTCTCAGTTAAATACTGATGCCATTATATCAGCAGGGGCTACTCCTTGCAACTTTTTTTTTACGCTGATGATTTTCCTTTGGCTCAGACTGAAACCTCTTTTGGGTGGGTGGGGGCAAAAATTCCTCTCTGCAGGAAAAGCCCTAATGTGACCGTGGTTAAATTCACCATCCCAGCTGAAGTGAACTCTGTGTAAGGCTGAGGGTTGCCCCAGAAACCTCCCAGGCGATGCGTCAGCGCTGCTTGTGGAATGCCACGGGCCGGTTTCCTCCTATTGTGATCGCCCTCCCACCCCCCACCCTTTCTCCTTTTCCCCCGTTGGAGGTGAATAGAGGACTCAGTGAAACACCAGACTACCACCCCCCCCACCCCACCCCACTCACACACACTCACCCTAACCTCCTCCCGAGCCGGGATGAATCCATGTTTTAGTTTGGTCATTTCTTTTCCAGACTTCAGGTCCTTGCACACCGAGTCCACATTTTTTCGTGCGTGCATTTTGTCTTCCTAAAATTTCGTCACGCACCAGAACCCTCGCACGCTGAGTCCCGTGCAAATTGATTCATACGTTGTGAAAAATTTCACAAGCACAATACAAAATGTGACGCCGCTGTCGCTCTGCCTCTCTCTCCTCTTCTCCGTTCTTTCATCCCTCTCTTCTCTCCGCTGGCTGTAACGTTACCTCTCCCTCTCTCTCCCTCTCTGCCTGCGTCTTCTTGCGTTTGGCGCCGTGGCCACCTGAAAGAGTTGCGCTGCCCTCGCTCGCTACACTGCTGCTCTCCTTTTTCTGTCTGCGTCTCATCTTCCCCTCTTTCATTCTCCTCCTCCTCCTCCTCCTCCTCCTGGATATCACCAACTGACATGTTAACAGCAGACTGTCTGAGTTTCCATTATACTTTTGATATATATTCAATTGTCATCTGTGGTTTTCTTCTACACAAAATAAAGGTATTCCCACCGTAAATTGGTTCATAAAAGTGTATCCGAGTACAGGAAATAAAGTCGTTGATGCTCAAAACTTCCCTGGGCCTCCCCCAGACCCCCCCCCCTTCCGCTATGATATGCCAACGATTCGATTCTAAACCGATCGTCGATGCAACAATTTTTTTTTATGTAAATTTCCATGTGTGATTTTTAAAAATATACATATAAATCTGAGTTTGCTACTCAGTTTGCTAATCACTTCCTAGACAAAGCAGCTAGACCATCTTTAGATTTTGACATATATTTATCACACACAAGTTTTAATGAAATGTTTAGTCTACTGAGGTTTTTATTTTGTAGTCGTTCCATGCTTTTAAGCCTTAAACCTGCTCTATAAGTCCCCTTCTCTCCCAGTGATCTTCCACGTCAGAGGCTCAGTCATGTTTAAAGGGGGAGAATTGGTTCTTACAACATGAAACATGAGGTGGTCAGATGTCATGTGATAAAGTAGATGAACAGCCTATATGTGTTTTGCCTAATTATTTTATGTATGTCTTATTAGATCATGTGTATATACAAAATAAAATTTTATTTTCCTTTTGGCCATTTTTGTGTGTGTTTTCTTTCTGCACTCTTGCCTAAACTCTAAGTTGTTGTCCGTTATCCCATCCTCTTTCAGTCACTCTTTTTTTTTTTACGCTTAAGCTTTTTGTCATTTGACGGTTTTTTTTCCAGGGTTCTTTTCGACGCCTTTTGACATTTTATTTTAATGCTTTTTTTTTGGTTGACATTTATTTGGATTGTGTTTTTTAAGTTCATGATGCTTTTTGACAATTTTTTTCTACTTTTTTTTTCTCCCCGATGCTTCTGACATTTCCCCCCCCAAAAAAACCCAATTTGGTGGCCGGGTTGGCTCAGTGGTAGAGCAGGCGCACATATACTGAGAGGTTTATGCCTCGACGCAGAGGTCCAGGGTTCCAGTCCGACTTGTGACAATTTCCTGCATGTCTTTCCCCTCTCTCTCTTCCCTTTCTCACCTAGCTCTCCTATCGATTAAAGGTGGAAAAACACAAAAAAATAATCTTAAAAAAAAACATCTGTATAGGGCCCAGTAAAAATTGCCTTGGGGCAAGTACAATTATTTTTTTTTCACTTGCCCTACCGTTGAACCCTGTATTGTGCTTATAATTCAGATGATGTTTCTGACGCAGTCTGTGATGTTTGTTGATTCTCTTTCTGAATCTATTTCTCTGGTTGTGTTTTCTTCAGGCAGACGAAGCCTCTGACGTTTGCTGACTGCATCGGCGATGAGCTGCCGATCGGCTGGGAGGAGGCGTACGACCCGGCCGTCGGAGCGTACTATGTCGACCACAACACCAGTGAGTTCACCGCCATGGGTTACCTGTTGATACCGTCCTCATCTGTGATTGACTGAGTCATGTTTGATGGCATTTGAAAATATTCCACAACTGGAATTTTGGCCCCAGACATCTGTTGATTTTAAACAACCCAAACGACATCATGAAGCTGAACCATGAGGATTTAGATCATCGGCCGTAATGTCTAAACCATCCGAGGCAGACTGGCCACGGGCTACGTGGTTGTTTAACCAAAGTTTCTGCTCCTGTAAAAGCTAGAGGTCCGTATGAAATCAAAAAACAGGTTTTATTCTCCATGGAGAAACACTACACTACCCACAATCCTAGCTGCTAATTTCCACCGGTTGCGGAACGTCTGATCCGTTCTGGTGCGGCGGCAGAGTCATTAGGTTTCCATTAAAGTCAGTGTGTGAACAATCCGGTTCATTTTCAAAATAAAATACACCGTGCTCACGGCGGATCATATTTCCCTGCACTACACATTGAAAACGTCATAATGGATAGAAACGGCGACTGTTGTTGGTTTTGTGGTTCTGTTTATAGAAACTACGTCCGGTTATATTGCGCGATCATACGTGAATTCGCGAGATCTCGTGGGTCGTCGTGACTTCAGCTGTCAGTCATGGCCGCAGCCGGCAGTTGGTGGGAATGAGGGTTAAGCGTAACAGCGACATCTGCGATTGGTCCAACTGGCTGTTACCATGGAAACGTTTGCCGTACCGGCGAAACCGCGAACGGCTAGAGCGAGCTTCTGCCAATTCAAGTCTCTGATAGTTTCTCTGCACAGTCTCGTACCTTTGCCTTTTTTGCCGTTTTTTCAAAATGTTTTATCGCAGGCATAGATATAAAACATATATCATATTTTTATATCTACGGTTAAGTCCTACTATAAGGTCCTCCGCCGAAGCATTATTAGTTTTTTCTTGTTTACACTTAATAACCCATCAGAACACCCAGCTAAACGTCATATATCATTTACACGTCAATGCCTGTTGCTTCTTGGGCAGTTCAAATATCTGGTATTGAGCAATTTTTGAAACGTCGATGAAACAATTGAATGGGGAAAAAGGCGTTAAAAAAGTGGGCGGTCACTGCTCTATATGTGCAAACCAACACGCGTGTTAGTGTCTCTTTGTTCAAATCCAATCTAATGCTGCGTTCCAGGCAACCCGTAACCCGTGTTTAACAACCCTTTATCGTGAAAGTGTCCTGTAACTTACTCCCCGAGAACTGGTACCAGATGATTGTACTCCCAGTTACAGTTTTTGACGTCACACACACATAAACAACAATGGCGCCCCCTGTTGGTGCTGTACAGACGCCGGTGATTAACGGTGAGAAATAGACATAAATAGACATAAATAGGCAACGTAAAGTAATTCTGCACATTGTAATCAAAACAATACATATACGATTGTGTACTACTGCAGGTTATGTTTATTAAATGAAGCCCAAAATATGTCGCCGACTAGAAATCGCTAGTATCAGCTAGCGGCTACCTAATGTCAACGTTAGGTAGCCGCTAGCTAGAAGGGTTTGTGGTGACTTTGCCTGGAACGCTACCAAGTCGTGACTTGAAGTCGTAACTTACGGGCTAAAAAAAATTGCGTCTGGAACGCAGCATACATCCTCTCCCTCCTCCACTCACTGTCTTTCCTCTTCCACCTTCTTTCCCTGCAGAGCGCACCCAGCTGGAGGACCCACGGGCCCAGTGGCAGCGGGAGCAGGAGTCCATGCTGCGGGACTACCTGGCCGTGGCCAGCGACGCGCTCAGCGCCCAGAAGGAGATCTACCAGGTGAAGGAGCAGCGGCTCCGCCTGGCGCAGCAGGAGTACCGGCAGCTCAACGACACGTGGAGGGACAAGTCAACGTCACAGACCAGCTGTGAGTAGGGTGGGGGTGAGGGGTGGGGGAGGAAGAGCCACAGACACGGTGCAGCTCGGCTCGTTTTACAATTTAGGAAATGGTTTTGGAAGTAGGGCTGCGCGATAGAGGGTGACAATTTTTCGGGACTCACGAATTTTCATGTCGTTTTCGCTGTTGGTAACGTGATAGGGACGGAATAGAGCATAGAAATCAACGGGAGCGGGACGGAGCCGGAGATTAAATTAAAAAAATTACGCTGCAATGCGGTGAGTGAGCCCAAAGATCGCGAGGCGTTTCGTTTTAGAAAAGAGAACCACTTACAACTCGCAATGCGTTTGTTGATTGGCTACTGCTAGCCGCAGAGTAGCCTATCAGAGCAAGACAAAGCAGCGGTCCTGTTCACAAGCCAATCAATCAGTGTCCGCGACTACGCCGAGAGTTGGCCCAGTGGATTCTGGAAAGAAGCTGTTGCAGTTGAAGGTGTCATCGAAGGACCCCTCAATCCATTTTCTGGAGCTGTGAGAAGATCTCCGTTAGGAATTACGTAACGAAATGGCCTAGGCCTGCAGGTAATGCATGTATAGTGTAGCCTAAATTTCCGAGGCAACCTCAGTGATTTGACCGCGATTAACCAAACATGCTACAGGGGGGGAACGGAGTCTGATAACTTTAGACAATCACAGTCACAGGATCGGGATACAACGGGAGCATTTTCGAGGGCTAGGGATGGGATGGGAGCACCAATTGATTCCCGTGTCACCCTCTACTGCACGATTTAAGGAAAATATGCTTACCGTAGTTGAATATCGCAATATTGATTGCAGTAAATAAACATATTAAAGTGTGCTCAGCTCTGCTCAGGGTTTAAAATGAACTTTTTCGTCCAATAGCCAAAATGGCTAGTGAATGTTCAAACCAGCCACTCAATAAATAACCATTGGGGTTTTTTTTTTTTGGCGGGCGAGTAAAGCAAACCTTACCAGCCACTTGCATACATTTTACCAGCATTTGGCCGGGGGATGGCGCCAATTTTGAACCCTGGTTCTGCTGCTTTCTAGCCTGGATGCCAGCCGAACTTAGCCCCGCCCACAAAATTTTAGGTCGGGAAGTTCACATTCTGACTAGAATCTGAGTATGACCACGTCAGGCTAGCTGCTTTCAGTATTCTGCCAATAAATAAAACAACTTGCTTGCTGAATTAAAAACAAAGGAAAGGAAATGATTTCCAACCTTCTTTGATTGAACAAATTGAACTTTGAATTGAATATAAAAGGCAGAATGACAAGTTACATTTGAAAGGGCAGTTTTCTACCGATATATTTTTTTAAACTAACACAACATTTTTTTGTGTCTATCGCGTTGTGTTTATTTTTATTTGTGTGTTTATTTGTGTTGGAATTGCAACGACTATTTTAAAAAAGCAATATATTGGGGAACTACAATAATACTATTTGGAAGTGGATATTGGGTAATGGAAAAACAAGGGAGGAAGCGCTACAGCGATGCAACACACAGTGTAATCACTAACAGACTCAACAACCGTTCTGACTGCAGCTTTACTTTTTCTTCTTTGTCTTGACAGAGAAAAACAAGTTGAGATTTCTTCAATTTACCAGATAATAAACCCATTTCCCCACAGGGACTCTAGTCGATGGTTCTGTCTCTCTCGCTTTCGCTCAGAGGTTTCTTCTGTCGTCTTTTCGCTGGTGAAATGCAACAACAACAAAAAAAACCAGCTGGGAAATAACCAAGAGAGAAAAGGAAGTCATGGGCCGTTCTTTAACACCTTGTCTTTTCTCTTCCTATCTTTCCTTTCCTGCAGTGAATTCCAGATCGTCCTCATCCAGCAAGTACGACCCAGACATCCTAAAAGCAGAAATAGCCACAGCCAAAAGTCGGGTAAGAGCCTCTCCTCCCTGCTTCAACCTCGTCTGGCTGATAACCTGAAATACTCCAGGGTTTCCGGGGGTGGGGGGGGTCTTAAAAAGTCTTAACATTTTAAATACAAATTCTAGGCCTTAAAAAGTCTTCAGTTTGCTATATAATTCGCTGTATTACGACTAGGGCTGCACGATATGAGGAAAATATCTAATTGCGATTATTTTGACTGATATTGCGATTGCAATATGATTCAAGATATTGGAGGGAATGATCATTTTTGTGTCATTTTCATTTCCATTGAAAAATAGTGTGATTTTTTTTTGTGAGGATCTGTACTAAACAAAGATTTTTTTCTTTAGTCTGTAGGATACGATTTGTAGGCCGGTATGTCTCTGCAGCACCACAATACTTTATTTTAGAATGGTTTGACACATATTTTGCCTTTAACAAATATTGCGCCCCCCTGCGATTTGGATATTGCACTAGTTCATATTGCGATTTCGATAAAGTTGCAATTAATTGTGCAGCCCTACTTACGACTACAGATGAGACCAACATGCAACTTATTTTGCCGCAAATCAGCTTTCGAGTGATCGGTCTCTTTTGGATTGTACCACGCAGACATCAAATTGGTTTTATTTGTTTCAATTTCATTCACAATGGTCTTAAAAAGGTCTTTAAAAAGTCTTACATTTGCCATCGTGAAACCTGTAGAAACCTTGTGTGTGTGTGTGTGTGCGTCACACTTTTGCCATCTCATTTTTTTAAAATTGTTATACATGTTACACATGGGGTTACACATTTATGTTCCACCTTGAAAAGAACAGAAGACAACTGTTGTGATGGAATTGTTGAAGCAGTTAACAGGAAGATATTTTTGATTTAATGAACAGGAATGCACGTTCACTCAAGAGGAAAATCCCATTTCATTCTTCCTGGCTGAGGATCAAATATGTAGTGGAGTTACCTGCACCCAACACCAGCCACATCCCCCCCCCCAAGTTTAGCAGTTTAATTGGTCGAAAACCACATGACTCATTCTTTCCACATGTGACTGTAACACCACAACTGATGCTGGAGTTTTTTTTTTTAACTACAAAGGATAACTCTGGTGATATTTTATGTTCTTATTGTTGTCAACAAATCAATAATGAAGTGTATCAAAGCCTGATCTGTCTTCTTCCTCTGTGCTGAAGATTCCCCATAGTTGTCCCAAAACTATTAACTCCTCCCTGATTCAACTTAAATTGAAAAAAAAATGCAACCAGACCCTCATCCACAGTCACATGGGGGCCTGGATTGTAGAGAAAGGGTAATTGCTGCACCCACTTGTCCCATACATCCCGTATTGCTGCCAATTTGTCACGAAAACATTGAATGTTTTCAGAGACATAGTGGCTGGAAATATTGCCCTTCCAGTTTCAGCATTCCAAGGGCTTGCTGTTGCTTCACTTTTTGACTTGTCTACTCCTGCCAAAATGAGCTACCCAATGTAGGCATGGAGGTCTGTCACATCCACATCTTTCCAACTGTCCACATACACACGACTTCCCTCTAAATTTGTCATCTCAAGTATATCTTTTTCAACTGATTAAAGGTTTGTCATGTAAAGCTCAAATGCTGATTTGTGAACATGGCTGACAGCATATCTGGTGGGGCCTGGAATCATTTTTATCACATTAGCAGCACTAAGTCTACCCTGTTGTTCAAGTGGGGAGAGGGACAATAATAATTTCCCGATTTTGGAAAGTAACGTGTCTGCTGGTGGTTGAGAGACAACAGAAGGGTCAACCCCAAGAGTCTCATTGTCTTCAGAGGAGGATGCCTCATAATCAGGGTCCTCCTCAACATTATCCTCAGTCTCGGACACATTCTCCTCTATGTCACTTTCAGTGTCAAAGAGTTGTGACAAAACTTCACTGACAGAAAACCGTTTCTTGCAGGCCATTTTCAAATGAAATTGAGTGTACAGAGAGAGCAAATCGCGCACCAAGATAAATGGTTTAGAAGGCCGCGGTGCCTGCGTGTGAGCTTTTATATGTTCGCCCCTCCCCTGTGTATCATGTGATACAAACCATCCCTGCGAGAACCATATTTTCCCTCCCTCAGAGTGCGGGAACAATATCTTCCCTCCCTCAGAGTGTAGGAACAATATTTTCCCTCTCTCAGAGTGTAGGAACAATATTTTCCCTCTCTCAGAGTGTAGGAACAATATTTTCCCTCTCTCAGAGTGCGGGAACAATATTTTTCCTCCCTCACAGAGGATGGGTGTGTGTGTGTGTGTGTGTGCAGGGTGGGGGTAAGGGAATTGAAGATTGTGAAATTGCAACAACCTGCATGAGAAAGTGACCTCAATATCAGCCAAAACAATCTCAGCAAATTTGTGTAAAATGTTCATATTTTCTATGTTTTTTACAGCAAAAACAGCCTAGGGTCAAATTGACCCCAAGGAAAACCGATGCATACAAAATGCATACAGGACATTGAAAATATATCATCATGTTAATTTTATGTTTACCCAGTTAAATTAGGAAAAGTCATTCAATATGAAGCAAAAAAAATCATGTCAAGCACTTTTTTAGAGATGTTAAACATTGAATGGGGTCAAAATGACCCCAAGGATAACAGGAGGGTTAAACACACACCAGAGAGCCACACTAGAGCTGTAATCGGGGCTTAAAAGTTGGGCCCGACAGGGCCCGAGCCCGACCGAATTCGGCCCGAGCCCGACAAGTAAATTTTGATTGAAAAAAATGAAAAAAGCCTGAACCCGTTTACAGCCTGACATTATTCAAATGGGCACACAGCTCTTTTGCCTTTTGTCAAGAATGAGTCATTTATACTGTACATTTTGAAACATAATTTATTCATAACGTAGACTATAGGCCACTTGAAAGTTGGAACAAAGATATAAAATAAGTCCTCTGTAACATCGTAACGTCTCAGCACTCCACTCCACTCCACTTACTTTCTTTGCCGGTGCAACCAAAACGTAATCGCCCGATCCCGGCCCGAGCCCGTGTAAAATGATAGAAATTAAGACTGAAACCCGTCTGGTCCTGTCGGGTCCTGTTGGGTTCGGGCAAAGGGTTCCTTTATTACCATGAAAACACACACACACACACACACACACACACACACACACACACACACACACACACACACACACACACACACTGTAGTTTCTTTTGACTGAATCCCACACACGCCACCACAAATACTCACCAGAACACCATATGTAGATTAAACTGCCGCTGAAAAGAGTGCCCAACAAAACCAGTGTCTACTCCTGTCTGAGTAAGTGGGCGTTCAGACGGCACTGCGCCGGCTGTCAGACGGTGCGGCAAAAACACAGGTCTTTCCCATTCATTTTGAATAGGGGTTAGTGCGTTTAGGCCGCCGCAGGGTTTGCTGCAGGGGGGACACGCCCAAATGTAACAGATGTAACCGGAGATCAGATTCCGTACAGGAAACGGGAAACGTCACTGCCTCTATCGCCGCCACGAGAAAGTGATAATGTTTGCCGAACAACAAAGCCCAGTCCATCCATGTCTCCTGTGAAATGAAGCTGCCTTCAGGTGCGGTCCGAACCGTCGAGAACTTTTCAATTCAAAACATTGTCAATGACAGCGCGACTAAAAGACACATTATCAACATCAGCATTATTTATCAAATGGCGTTTTATATGTTAAAGTGCTTGTGCAAATGACATAGTTAAGTGCAGTAACAGGATGAAGAAGAAGGCTATAAACGATATGACGGAAAACAGTAACTGTGAAATCTAAAGTCTACTTGTGCTACATTGGGGGGTTAACAGGACGTCACACAAATGGGCCATTTCAGTGACCCTCCCACATCGCCGCACAACCCTGCGGAAAATTGCTGTATTGCTTATTTTGGTCTGAATTGGCCCTAATGGACCAATGGGCTTGAGGCTAAGAGCCACAGACAGGGTAGAGCCATCAGAAAGTACTGAGAGACAGACCACATTGTTGGTTTTGTAAGTTGTTGGCTTTTTACCCTAAACACACACACACACACACACACACACATATATATATATATATATATATATATATATATATATATATATATATATATAAAATTATCTCTCTATCATCTCTTTATCAGGATGCATATTATCCTGGATCCATGAAATAACTGACCTTCAAAAATAAAAAGAACATTTATTTATTTACGATACATTATTCATTCACAAAGAAAATTGGTGTCCTTAAAGGTTGGATTTTTCCTTATTTTTTTAATTAAAGCATTAAGATCAATTTCCAAAAGATAATTTTTTTTATTCCTCTTTTTAGTCAACTTTAGCATGTGTGTATTCACTTATGCTGAGCACTGTATATATAAATAAAAGATGTATCCCAGGATTCATTCAAAACTTTATTTAACACAAATTTGAACAATTAGTTTGACTAATTATAGTGTTAAGCGCATTTTTTTTTCTGAGTCAATAAATTGTCCACCAAATTTGGAATTGTTACAACTCTGTGTAGAACATCGACAGCCTTATTCTTTAAAAATATTTGCTACTAGTTTATTCTCCTCTCTGTGTCTCAGGTGAACAAGCTGAAGCGGGACCTGGCCTGCATGAAGCAGGAGCTGCAGTACAAGGAACAAGGCTACGAGACCCTCAAAGAGTAAGAGCTGCAGTCTGACGTCCCTCACACAGATACTGTTTTACCCCTCTCTTTGTCACCGAGATATTTTTTAGATCACGTGTGCTCTCGTGTTCACTTCTGGAAGCTTTCCAGACTAATCTCTCCCCCCCCGCCCCACCTTGAGTTCTTGTTAAAGGGCATTTTGAGTTTTGACAGCTATATTTGTTGACAGCCGATCCTCACGCTTTATGCTACCACCAGCCCTGCTAATAGGATTTGACAAAGCGAGACAGTCCCAATCTGACTTGACTAGCAAGTATATTATGTGACCTTCCCTCTGTCTTTACAGGCTCAAACTCTGCCTGCAAAACACCCATCACGTTTACTGCGTGGTCGAGAGAGTCCTCAGTCAGAGCAGATCTGTCAGGGTAATCTTTAGCCATCTCCTCCATTCATTTGGTGTGGTTTTAGGAAGTAGCTTTTTTGTCTGGGTAAAACATCCGCCTCAGAAAGTCTGAAACTAGGACTGCAAGTAATGATTAATGAGAAACAATCTGTGAAAAATGTCCATTGCAACTTCCCAGAGCCCAGAAACATGGACTTTACTATGCTATAGGACACAGAAAAGCAGTAAATCTTCACATTTGGGAAGCTTGAACCAGAAACTTATGTAATCATTACATAAAACTGTAAGTCAGGTCAGGCTGGGGCTGTGTGGCAGTAAACAACAGACACAAACGTGTCAATGTGAACGACTCAGTTTGACTATTTAAACCACACGTGTCAAACTCAAGGCCCGAGGGCCAAATCCGGCCCCTCGCAGGTTTTGGGCCGGCCCACATTTCAATTTAGGTTCACAATAAATTTCGGGCCCAACTAGTTTTTGTCGTTTTTTCCAAAGTTTTTGGTGCTTTTTTTTTTTACATTTGTGACGCCTTTTCTGGCAGTTTATGCGCTTTTTTTCAATGCTTTAGGCACTTTGTTTTAACGTTGTTGACGCTTTACTCAATGTTTTGCCACTTTTTTCGGAAGTTTTTGGAACTTTCTGATGTTTTTGGCACTTTTTCCAGACAATTTTGATGCTTTCTTTCGGCCTTTTTCCAACCTTTTTTGGCGTTTTTTTTCAACGTATTTCTTGCTGGCTGAGTAACTTTTTTTGCCGAACTTTTTTGGGGCTTTATGAGGCCCAAAATGTAAGTGAGAAGAATACAGTACATGAGACATGCAATAATAATACAGTCAAAATATTTGACTTTTTCTCTTAAATAAAAGCATGTCCATAAACTCTACATGTCTCTTATCAATGGTTTTGTAGTTTTCTACAAAAAGCGTGTGAAGATGGAGACATTTAGCCATTTCCCTGCCGTTTCACCCTAAACAGAGATCTTAACAGCATCTTCAAACATTTTAAAGATTAACCGGCTAAGTTTGTGGACACACACACACACACACACACACTTGTGTTTCTACTCGTCACTTTCTTTGAAACTCGTAAGCCACATCTCTCAACCTTATCAGTCATTTGTCTTATCTGTATCTACGACATGCTCACTCCTGCATCACACAGATGTTGTTGTACAGTAGAGATGAAGGAGTCAAGACTTATTGTAGCGTTGCACTTGACTTGGTTGGAATTTGCCCCGTTGAACAGCACGTTAAACAGTAAATGTGAATATGTCGAGTTTGAACGGAAGGAAAGTCGGTCAGAAACGTCAGCGCAGCAGCCTTGCTTATCACCCCAGTTATTGCCTCAGCATTATCACACATTCCATCCGATCATTAAACACTAACGCCTCTATATAACGCGCCAGTGGAACAACAGTCGAAGAATGTGGATTAAAAAAAAAAAGGAAACACCCCTTTCTATCTGACCTACTTCTACAACTCTGAATTCAAAGGTGTGCAAGGTGTACCGCTGTAGCCATCGGCGAGGAATGTTGATTTCCATTTGTTCTTTTATCTCAGCCTGTCACTTATTTTCTATTTTTTAAATTCACCACAGTTGACATGCCGATCTGCTGTCGGTGGATGTTGAATTGAACAGGAATGTCCGCTCTGTTTGTCTTGCCTCCCGCAGCCCAGCGAGAGTTTTCAGGCAGATTAAAGAGTAGCTGAGGCAGAGTGGTTGGACGGCATTCCTCCCCTGACTTTCCTCTCCTGTTACAGTCATCAGACGGCATTCAACAACCAGGCACTGTTTGCAGAAATACGAAATAGGCTTAGCTTGGAATGCAGCCGACACACTCAGCTCCTGATAAGATTTCACAAAATACTGCTGCATGAGAGGGTGTTTTGTGATAATTTTGTTTTCTATATATACTGTATAGAACAGAAAAGTGGCAATATAATACACTGTATGTAGGTTCATATATACTGTACATATATATCAATCCTGTTCATACACTTCAGTGTGCTTTTGTCTCGGCCTGTTTTTCTTGGTTTGTCCCTTAGTTCCAATAAAGGAAAAGAGTATTTTAGACCAGCGGTTCCCAAACCTGGGCGTACGATAAGAGGGGTCACAAGAGAGTTGTCAGTATAGGAGGGCAGAGAAAACATGTGCCTTTGCCTTTTTGAGTGTGATTTAGTGGATACTTTTTTTTTTTTTTTCTTCAGCACAAAAACAACTTGTCGACATATACAACCAGTGACAAGGGTACGGAAGACATTACTTTGTTTTTAGTGGATCAAAAGCCAAAAAGGTTGGGAACCTGTGTATGACAATATTGTGCTTCCAACTTTGTGGAAAAGGTTTGTGTTTGTCCCTGTCACAATGAACCCATACACAAAGCCATCTCCATTTAGTTCGGTTGAATCGCCCTAGAGTTCGTTTTCCCCCTTGGTGTAGTTCGTTTGGGCAGGTGTGAACGCAGCAATCGCACTCGGATGCGCACCGAAAGCGGCCCAAACGAGCGTACCGTGACCTCCTTGGTGATGTGGTCTCGGTACACTTTCAAGCCAAGTCTAGAGCGGTTCGTTTGTGGGGAGAACGTGATCCGACCTCGAACCGCACCATCTATGCATTACTCCGCAAGTCTGAGCTAAACGGCTCCTGTAGTCTAGCCTGACTCCGCCCTCCTACGTACTTCCGCTCAATTTACATTTCCCTTCTGTACTATGTCTAGGATTGGGGTATATTCTTGGGTTTACCCCGGTCAAAATGTAACCGGTCCAATCAGCGAACAGAGGGAGTGGCTGAGAACGATGACGTTGAGGTTGTGCGCTAGTTTGAGTTGTAGTTCTGTAATGGCGGCGGAGAAAGATGCGAGCAAAGCCATTCGGTCCGTTGTGGCAACGCTGCCAAATATCCAGAAGTATCCAGTCTTTGCTGAGTTGTGTTGGGGGGGCCATGATGTCGTGGCCCTCCTCCCCACGGGGTTCGGGAACAGTTTGATTTTCCAGCTCGCTCCGTTAGTGGTGAAGGAGTTGGCTAAGGCTAACGCTAGCGATGCTAAGCCGACGTCAGGACCAAACGTTAGCGATTGGTTACGGCAGATCCAGGGTGGCTCTGGACAGATCCAATGGTTTTGAACTTCAGAGTACCCGCCTTCAAGGGAGTTAACACTTGTTAATGGAGAGTGGCCAGACTCTCTGGACTAATGAAATGGACCAGAGTCTGGTAGGACCAGGCTAGTGGACCAGAGTCTGGTAGAACCAGGCTAATGGACCAGAGTCTTGTAGGACCAGGCTAGTGGACCAGAGTCTGGTAGGACCAGGCTAGTGGACCAGAGTCTGGTAGGACCAGGCTAGTGGACCAGAGTCTGGTAGGACCAGGCTACCTGTAGTCAGGTGTGCTTAGCAATCTGTGATGCGGCAGAACTTGCAAACTGTAGCAGCATGCAATGTTTCTCTAATGGCCCTGATACACCAACTCGATAAACAGCTGTCGGACAGTCTGGCGAGGTCAGTGATTCGTACTTATTGGTGGAGCGCTAACCCGGAAATAACGAGCGGGATGAGTGATGAACGTCTCGCTTAAAATGTTTTCAGAAACAAGTTTCAGTGAACTATTTAAGTACAATATGAGATCGTATTTCGAACAAGCTATCAGCTGGAGAAGCCAGACCCATGTGACGCGTTGTCATTTTCGGTTTTCATTTTTTGTATTACGTAGCAGAGCGAAGTGTCGGTAAGCAGAGACGCCGTAACGAACAATGTGAGTCAATGAGAAGAGCGGGTTTGACCGTGGAGATGAGATAAATGTGCACTAGTCCCGAACACAGGCACTTCTTCCTGTTTTCACTTTCTTGCTCCCGCCCCCCAGACACATCCGACCAATAAGCGGAGTGCCTGGTTTGTTGTGATGCATTTTGGTACCCTTGGATTTTGACCAGGTGTGAAACAAAACCGAACCAAGGGGAAATCGCCCTTAAAGGAACACGCCGACTTATTGGGAATTTAGCTTATTCACCGTAACCCCCAGAGTAAGACAAGTCCATACATACCATTCTCATCGCCGTGCGTGCTGTAACGCTGTCTGACGGCTCCAGCATTAGCTTAGCCTAGCACAGATCCTGCAGGTAACTGGTTCCAACTAGCCTACTGCTCCAAATTGTGACAAAAGTGACAAAATAACGCCAACATGTTCCTATTTACATGTTGTGATTTGTAGAGTCACAGCGTGTACAAAAAACAACGTAACATGAGACACAGCCGTCTTCTAACTGTAAACAAACCGGGAACTATATTCTCAGACAGGCTTGCTGCGAGCATATCACTCCGCCCAAGTACTATATTCTTCCACCTGAGAATATAGTTCCCGGTTTGTTTACAGTTAGAAGGTGGCTGTGTCTCATGTTACGTTGTTTTTTGTACACGCTTTGACTCTATAAATCACAACATGTAAATAGGAACATGCTGGTGTTATTTTGTCACTTATTCGGAGCAGTAGGATTGCTGGAACCATTCACCTGCATGTTCTGTGCTGGCCTGATGCCGCTGGAGCCGTCAGACAGCGTTACAGCATGCACGGAGATGAGAAGGGTATGTATGGACTTGTCTAACTCTGGGGGTTACGGTGAATAAGCTAAATTCCCAATAAGTTGGTGTGTTCCTTTTAAGAAATGTTTTTTCCTAGTTTGGTGTGGAAGAACTTAACTGGCCTGCAGAGGGAACTTGACCTTAACCCCACCCAACTCCTTTGGGATCACCCGAAATCACAGTTGGACCTTTAACATCTCAGAAAATGAACCTGATGATGGTTTCAGGGTTCTCTATCAGATTGGACTTGAAGATTATTAACTGAAAGCCTGCTCCACAAGAGTTTGAAAGTCACGGGCATTTAGCAGGCAGACAGGGGTCGAACAGAAGAGGCTATCCAATTGCATTATGGGAAGGATAGGGTAAGGATTCTTTGTTTTTGGAGCTTGACCCCTAAGTAGAGATTAAACGTCAGCATATCTCGGCCTCTGCTTTACCAGTTTTGATCATTCTTTCTATCAGTTAATATAATGTCTGTTTTTTTTTTATTTATTTAGTCTTCAATATTGATATTGGTATCTGCTTCAAAATCCATTATCACAAGGGCTAAACTTTTAGCCATATGCACTGTATGATATGAGGCTTTATTGCTAACAGGGCACTGCCTGTTTAGTATAAAACCGTTGCCAAAGGTGTGAATTTTTGGAGAGCATTTGCCATTTGAGGTCAGAGATCATCCAGCACCCACGCAGGCAGAATTCAGGATTTTAGAAAAGATATTACCTGGGCGTATGGGTAGCTCACCTGGTAGAGCACGCGCCCATATATAGAGGTTTACTCCTCGGCGCAGCGGCCGCGGGATCGACTCCGCCCTGCGGCCCTTTGCTGCATGTCATTCCCCCTTCTTTCTCTCCCCCCTTTCATGTCTTCAGCTGTTCAATAAAAATAAAGGCCTAAAATGGCAAAAATAATTATCTTTTTAAAAAAAAATAGATATTTACCAGAGGAGGAGTTTTTTTTTTTTACTAATTTAAAATGTACGTGATAGTGTGGAATTTCAGTGTCACTTTAATCGTGTGACTATAGTCAGTTAAATGTTTCAGCTTAGTCTGTAGTCGGTTAAAGGTCTCTCTTTCTCTCTGTGTTTTTGCAAAGAGGTCATTGTGATTTTAATTATAAAAAGGTTCATCACACCGTTTTCACTCCGCATAAGTCCATGTTTGAGAAGGACTTAGAGAGGATTACTTGCTCTCTCTGCCTGTTACAGACAAGTGCCTCTTTCCCTCCCTCACTTCCTCACTTCCTCATTCTCTCTTTACCTTGTTTTTCTCCCGCTCTCTGTCTCTTTCTCTGTCTCTCTCTCTCTGTCCAAACCTCCCTCCCCCTTCTTCCCTCTCTGAAGAATGTGGAAGGACCTGTTATTCAGATGCATGCATGACTTGCTGATGACAGAGTTTACATAGCTGCTGCTGCCTCTGATGGCTGTTCCCTGCAGCGTCTTTTCTATAAATGTATACTATATTGTATAAAATGAAGTTGCATATTAAACTGGGCCTACATTAAAGTGTAGGTACAGCCTTTATACATAACTTTTTAGTGCATAATACTAAGCTATTAAAATAAGAATTGTTGGCATGGTTTTATAAACACTCTTCTAATATTAAACATACATACAGAACAGTGAATCCTTAGAATGAACTGTATGTGTGGATAGGCTTATTTATTTAGGCTAATAATATGTTGGACATACGTTAAGACATTTTAAATTTGAACAAACTTTTTTTTTTTTTTTGGCGTGTGAATGTTTATCTGGCGAGCAGGTGGGACCTTGTACGGTGGCCTCAGCCTCGGCCACAGTGTATGAATGTGTGTGAATGGTTGAGTAGTCATTAAGACTAGAAAGCGCTATATAAATACAGTCCATTTCCATTTAGTCTGAAAGGCTGTGGTTCCACTGGGCAGCTAATTGAAAGTTTGTACATCTTTGAAACGGAGTATCTGTCCAGAGCAGCTGACAGGGAACGAGGTGATCTGGGGACATTTTGACAGCATGATTGGCTGTTGCTGTAACCCTACTCATCTTACATTGTTCTAAATCACGGAGTACGTTTACATGCACACCAATATTCTGAATTTGATACAGGTCATGTAAACAGTATATTCTGGTTGAATATTCCGAATAAGGCCTTTTTTCCGAATATAGCATTTTCCGATTAAGACATGTGGGACATTCCGGTATTATTCTGGTTTTAGAGGCATTCTTTGGACATTCGGAATATGCGTCTCAATCTGGGTATTCACCGCAGGCATATGGTCAGCTCTGTGCGTTGCTATGGTTGCTGTACACAAACCAACCAGCCAACAGTTTGCAAGGCTGCAGACCCAATAAGAAGGAGAATCACAGCTACTTTTAAACATTATCAAAGACTTGGACATGAACAGATTTTTGCATATGAGCACACAACACTACGCCGAGCTTTTCAAGAAGCTGGATGAAGGAATGAAAGAGGGACGCTGTGTTTGCACGGTCCAAAAAGTCTGCCGCCGCTGGTAAACTTTGAAAAAAATCGTATTTTGCACGGCCACATGTAAACGGGAATATTAGTGGAACATTCACTTTCATTAGCCATGTAAACAGCTTAGTCAGAATATCGTCTTTTTTCGGGAATAAGGGCAAAAAACTGAACATTATGTACATTTAACCGTAGTCATCTTTTTGGTCTGAGTCCCCCCCACAGCCCTGTCAGATGAACTCACGTCCCCCCCTTCATCAATTCCCAATGTATGCTCCAAATGTAAACCACTATACACTGTATTGTTAATTTCACACTGTCAGTGTTCAGGCTGGTTTGGTCATCAATCCTACTACTACTAGGCTACTACTTGGAGCGGAGCTCCATTACTTTTTATCGAGTCATTTGAATCGTTTAGTCTTTACTTTTAGCTATTTATTACTACCATGTATTTATTACTTTAAGCTACCTGTTTAAACTCCTGTGCTCACACACTCTTACATAACATGTAGTGTTCCGGTGTTACAGCTGAGATATCATTTGGTCCACAATCTTTCCACGTACCCGCTTGCAACAACAGACAGAGGTTGGGAATCCCTGTTCTAAATCATCATCCAAGCTGACCTTTATCTCCTGTCTCTTTCCCTGCTTCTCCCCCCCCTCCCCTCCCAGGATTGACCAGAAGGTGTCCAACAGCCCGTATGGCTACAAGCTGCAGGAGGCGCAGGCTATCCTCAGCGAGGTCCGCTCCATCCGAGACGCCATCAGCACTGGGGAGAAGGAGAAACAGGAACTCATGCAGGTAAACAAAAAGCCTTCTGTAATGGAGGGAACGAACCACCAAAAAGTTCAGAGTTCATACACATTCAAAGCAAATACAGCATAAAATTCAACAATCATTAAAACAATAAGGTAACACTTTGCTTGAAGGTATCTACATAAGCGTGATATGACAATGTCATTACACATGAGTCCTAACCCTAACCCTAACTTGTCATGACAAAAACTGAATGACACTTACTAAAAGAAGCATTATGTCATAAAAGTTTATGACTTGTTTATAATGTTTATGACATGTTCATGACAGTGTCATGTCACTCTTATGTGCGTAGATACCTTCAAGTGAAGTGTAACCCAACAAAAACAAACGGCAGATTTCAAAGACTTTAGAAGCATAGAGGTGTAGGAATGACCATCTCTGAATGACCTCAGGGAAAGCGATGTCAAACTGAAAAGTTTGAAGCCCCGATATAAAAGAACAAAGGGTTGGGGCAGATCTCGAGTTGTTCTGGGAGTTTCTTCCAGATCTGCGGTGGATAGAAACTAAAAGCTGCTTCTGCACGTTTGGTTCTGACCCTGGGGACGTGAGCAGGCCGTTCCCCAATGATCTAAGGTTGCTTTTTCACACCTATCTCGTTTGGTCTGTTTAAAGCGAACCCTGGAGCGTTTGGTCGGATAGTCCAGTTGGTTTGGGGGGGGCGTGTGAAAGCTCATCTGAACTCTGGTGCAGATCAAACAAACAGACTCTGGTCCGCTTAAAAACGCGGGGTCTTGGTTTTGGTCCCAAACCATTCAGTGCTTTGTAAGTCAATAACAATATTTTGAAATCAATTCTTTGGTTCATAGGAAGCCAGCGCAGAGCTCTAAGAACAGGGATGATGTGTTCAAATGTCTTGGTTTTAGTGAGGACTCTGGCAGCAGCAAGAAGACCCTTTAGCAACTGAATATAGTGAGAGTTAAGTTCACTGGAAAAAAAGTTTGGAATAAGGTGTCACATCAAACATCTCGTTCGGTAGCCTAGAAATCTAGACGCACCCTAGTGGCAGTCTAGGCACTCTCAGTTGGCTTGCGAGCTGGAAAAACCAAATTTTGGTCAGGCCAATCACATCGTGTATGGAGTCGGTGGGCGGGGCTTATGGTTGCTGCTGCTGGGAACAGCGGTCTTCTGGAAGTTAATATTTTCTTTGAGAAAACAAAGAACGCCACAGAAATCATTGTTAAAAAAGGAAGATGTGTTTGGAGTTTTGCCGACCGGATACGGCAAAAGTTTAATCTATCAACTAGCTTTGCTCTGGTTGGTTGTAGAGCTATCCTATCGCGTACAGAGGGAATTTGAAAGACAACTGTTTATCCCGCCCCTCGGATTGAGCCCTGTCAATGGTGAGTTCCCAGACCTCAACATCTGGATGTGAGTCTGGCTTGTCAGGCTACTAATTCGGTGCATTTAAGCCCTATTTTAAATAAAAATGTACCAATTACAACAAATACATTTGTAATAGCTCCTCTCACTTATCAAAGACTGAGTCAAACAAATACCCTACTCAAACACAAGAGGAGTAAACAAATGTGTCCTGCGTTGGAAAAGCTTAGCATTGTTTAAAGGATTGCTGAAGGCAGGATGTGGAGGTGATCCGCTCCAGTATCAACTCTTAGATGAACAAAAGAAGAAGGAAAGAGGAGAGCGATAATCCAAAATACTGCCATGTTATACCAAAGAGCCACGTGGATGGTGTCAGAAATCACAGCGAGGCCGCGTCGTGATGGGCGTCTTTAAAGGATTGAATGTGGCTGGAGTTGGGACAATTTGAATTGCAGTGAAAAAAAAAAAATATATTTTCCAAATAAAGCTGTTTAGGTTTCAGTGCTCTGTCCAAGAGAACTTTGTTTGCAACTAGGGCTGCGCGATGTGCGTAAAATATCTAATTGTGATTATTTTGACTCCTATTGCAATTGCGATATGATTCAAGATGTTGGAGGGAATGATCATTTCTGGATCATAATTCTAATTTACGTGGAAATAAAGTAGCAGTCAAAAGGTTGGACACGCTTTCCCATTCAATTGAATGAGAAAGCGTGTCCAAACTTTCGACTGCTACTGTATTCAAATTAAAAGAAATGAAAATGATATTAGTGTATTAGTATTAGTTTTTTTGGTCTGTGGGATAGGATTTGTAGGCCGGGATGCCTCTGCAGCACCACAATATTAAATTCACAATAGTTTGACACATATTTTGCTTTAAACAAATACTGCGCTCCTGCCATTTGGATATTGCACTTGACCATATAGCGATTTTGATAAAATTGCGATTAATTGTGCAGTCCTACTTGCAACCAACTTCTTGAACTGCTGAACTGCTACCTCTGCTTGTCATATTTTTGAGTTGTAGGGAGACAGTTTGGGTTGTAGGGGTAAATGAGTGGGGTGGAAGGTCCACATATCACATCAGTTGAACCTGGAGGATAAGTTTATTGTGTTCTTTAGAAAAAAAGGTTGCCTGTTCCTAACAAATATGGGCGTATTTTTTCTTCTAAGGCAGGGGTCACAAACTCAGTTTCCCTAAGGGCCACACTGGAAAATGAGAATCCCATGAAGGGCCAGACATGTAGAGTTTATTGACATGCTTTTATTTAAGAGGAAAAAGTCAAATATGTTGTTGACTGTATTATTGCATGTCTCATATAAAGTAGTCTTCTCACTTACATTTTAGGCCTCATAAAGCCCCCAAAAAGTTCCTCAGCCAGTGCCAAAAAAGTTGGAAAAAGGCAAAATTGTCTGAAAAAGTGCCAAAAAACATCAGAAAGTTCCAAAAACATTGTAAAAAGCGCCAAAAACTTGAGTAAGGTGTCAACATTGTTAAAACAAAGTGCCTAAAGCAGGGGTGGCGAACCCTGTGGCTCTTGAGCCGTATGCGGCTCTTTACCTGCTCCTTTGAGGCTCTTACTGTGTGGCTGGGGGCTGTGGGTGGATGTTTTTTTACTTTTTGAAACATTTCAGGTTGGTAAAAATAAAAAATGCATTTGAATGCATCTACCAATACATTTGGCAATTATTTTTAAATTAAAAATAATGCATCAGAGTTTTTTTTAATGGACAGATTCTGCAACTTGAGGAAAATAAAAGCGGCCACAGATCACCTTCGTCATTAACCCTTTTACTGCTGAATCAGATTGTTTGAAAGCCCCTCTAGTGACAAATGGGTGAAAGAGTCGCTTCGAGTGGCCACAGCTGAGTACAACCAGACCTAAAAAGGATTGTGGATAACAAAAGACAGGTTTCCCACTTCAATCTAAGTAAGAAAAAAAAACCTGTTGCTGTTGTAATGTGGACCTGCATGTGTTGTGTGGCTTTTTGCTTTGGTGCGTGTTTTATTGTGGCTCTTTATGCTGAACTGGTTGGCCACCCCTGGCCTAAAGCATTGAAAAAAGCGCATAAACCGTCGGAAAAGGCGTCAAAAATGTTTTAAAAAAACAAAAATATAGAGAAAATAAAGCAACAAAACCCAGGTGGGCCTAAATTTATTGTGAACCCTAAATTGAAATGCGGGCCGGATTTGGCCCTTGGCCCTTGAGTTTGACACACATGTTCTAAGGGGTATTTAACTGCATTTACCTCTCATCCCAGGTATAAAATAGTCCCTAAATCCCTTAAACAGATAGATTGAAATTGGGCAAGGACCAGAATTGGCGTATTCTCTGCGGTGACGTACAGTAGACACAGCTCCCATTGCAAAGCGCCGGCAGGCGGTGATTTGTGACGAAGAGTGAGAATAGGAAATGGACATGGAGCAATGAAGCAAGGCTGCGAGAAGAGGGCTTTACGCGTGCTGAAACACTTTGCGTTATATTGCTGTGAGAAAAGCGCTGCATGCACTAAAACAGATTTAGTGTCTGGGAGTAGCTGAGGCTGTGCAGGCGAGGCAGCTGGTGTTTTAGTGTCGCGCCTCAGCCGTTGGGATGACAGCCTGTCGAGTTCACTCAAGAGGTGAGGGCCGTGTTTGTTTGGATCACTTTGGGATGAGTTTATTCTGGAAAGTGAAAACTATTTTGCTGATGGCAGCGACATTTATCAACTGTGAGTTTTCATTTCCCTTCGTAGCTCATGTGGTAGAAACTCTGAGTGGATAAGTGCGGAGGAGCTGGGGCTCCAGCACACTGGCTGCGTGGCGTGAGCGTGGCGTTTCTGTTGCGTGGCGGCTGCGTCTCCAGTTCATCCTCCCTCAAAACTCCCCTATTACTAAAGGCCTCGCCCACAAAGCTCCACTCTCCATCCACTTCATGGAAACATTGCTTTCTTGTAATTTTCTATCTCGATTTTTATGTGTTTGTTTAAATCATATTTGCCTTTTTAACTGCTGTTGCTTGTTTTAACTGCAAGGTGTCCTTGAGTGCAATGGCAAGGCGCCCATGAATAAAATGGGTTATTATTTATTATTAAATAGAAATGCCCCAGTGTGGACAGTACTCCTAACATTACACCCCCACACGTGCACATAGATTTGAAATGTCAGGTATTATCAGGCAAGTCTGACTGCAGACTTGTTTGGAGGAGGAGGGAGGAGAATGTGTTCAATAATACATAATCGGCTCTGTGGACTCCTCTGCCTCCCTCTTTCTCCCGTCTCTCCCCCTCCCTCCCCCCTTACCATCTGCAGCTGACAGTGGAGTCTGTGTGTCTGTCTGTCTGTGTGTGTGCGTGAGTGTGTGTGTCTGTGAGTGTGTCTTTTGCACTTCTTGAGTGAAATTCTTAATGCTTGATTGCTTCAGAGAGATGACAACTAGAGAAAGGGAGAGCGGTGTTTTCTCCCAAACAGGACCACTCTGACAGCTATAGTTAAAGCTGAAACAATTAGTCAATGAATGGATTAGTCGATCAATAGAAAATGATTAGTAAATAATTGATTAATGGTTCTCGGTCAAACATTCTCTCGCTCCAGCTTCTCAATTTGTGAGACTCTGCAGCTTCTCTTCATGTCGGGATAATAAGACATTTCACAACGTGCTGCAGCAAACAGGAGGACCATCCCCTTAAATTTAAACGATGTGGATTCACTTTGTGTGGCACAATACACACACATTTAAGTGTGAAGTGCAAAAGCTAGCTCCAAATCGGTTTAGCAGCTGCTCCATTGAGAGAAAACAGTCCGCTGAAGCAGTTTTGCCGATGTTTTTTCTTTACCAGTCCCCTGTGAAGAAATGTAGGTGTGATGAGCACACACGGTGTATGATTTTTTTGGGTAATGAAATCTTTCAAATATACATTTAAAACACTTGTTTCTGGCTGCCACTCGGGGGGGCAGCCAGCGAGTCAGTTGAGAAACAGCATCAACTTAAATATACATAACCACTATAGGGTTATCGTAGAGGTGCTATGTTATTTTTCCACCCCATCTGAAAAGCAAAGATAAGGTGCATTCCACAGCCGGCTTCAAAACCAGCCGCAGAGTCATATAAGATATTCATCACGGCTGTAAAGATAAAAAGGATGACTGGAGCAGCCTTCGCTGCTGCTGCTGCTGCTGCTGAATCTCTGTAACAAACATGGGGAACATGCAGCAAACACAGAACAAGTAGTCTTTTCCACTTTACAATTCAGTCATTTTACAGATGCTCTTTGCCCTGAGCAGCTTTCCCTGGATGCCTCTGTACACTGACTACGGGGTTTCCGTGGGGTCTTAAAAAGTCTCACATTTCCAAATCTAAATATCACATCTTAATTGCACATAGGGCTGGGCGATATGGAGGAAATCAGATATCACGATATTCTTTACCAAATACCTCGATATCGATATTGCGGCGATATTCTAGGGTTGACAATTGGTGCTTTGACAAAATATCTTCACACTCAGATTTTAGATGAATAACCATCAGTAATGTGGACATAATGTCTAAGTGGGGAAAAAGGCAAATAATAGAAGAGCTAGAACAGTCTGGTAAGTTCAGAAACGTACATCACTTTACTAGGGCTGTGCTCGATTGAAGAAATTCTTAGTTGACTAACACTTTTAATTCTATCGTCTAATCGATTAGTTGATTTAATTGACAGATCTGTAAATCTGAGTTTCTCCGCAAGGAGTCATGCAAAAGCACCACTTTAATTCTTGTGTTTACCAGAGATGTGCTCGTACGTTTCTTGGAAATAAGTCATTCAGCATGAAAAAAACATCAAACATGACTAATGGACTAAAGAGATCTAAGTTGACTAAGACCAAAATGACCGATTAGTCGAGCCCAGCCCTAATTGCAGATTTTAATCAGAATTTTTTTTTCTTCTCTGTCCTTAATCCCATCCTGTCTTTTTTCCCCTGTGGAGTTGTTACCTGCTGCTGTGTCCCAGTTGTTCCTTGCCGTTATGCCTGTTTTGATTCATGTAATCTCCAGCGGTTTGTCCCTTCTGTTGTCCAGAAACTGGCGGTGTTGAAGGACAGTTTCCAGCTGGACTCGGGCTCCCAGCAGGAGCTGTGGGGCAGCAGTCCCTCGCTCGCCAACTCGGAGCTGTCCATCCCTCGCCTCTACTCGGACGCCGGCTCCCAGACAGACATCCCCGCCGAGGTGAGGCTCCCTTTTACTTTATTTTTTTTTTTTTTTTAAACTCTCTTTCAACAGCATTAAGAGAGGCCACACAGTCTGGAGTTTTGGTCTGGACTAACAGTAGTAAACTAGAGCCCGACCGATAAAGGATTTTTAAGGCTGATATCGAAACAAATATTTGGTGATTTAAAAATCCGATATTCCGATGTATCGGCCGATATATATTTAAAAAACAAATCCAGAAACGCGTGACAAAACATAAACACATTCCCTACCATTAGTTATTTGTAGTTATTTATGAGTCCTCACTAAAATAATACAATAATGCAGTTTAAAAATAAACTTGTTTGTTTTATTGTCACAACAGAATAGAGGAACATCAAAATATATTAAAGTTCTGATAAATAAAATGTATAAAAATACAAACTTAAGATATGAAACTTAAAGTCCTTTGAACAAAAACACAATAAGAACAAAAATCAGAGAGTGTTGCCAACAGGGAGGTTGTAGAGCGCCCTCTGGTGGACACACTTTGCAACGCCAACACTCAGAACATGGCTGAAGGGGGTTTCGTCCGTTTTTATTTTATTTTTTAAATATAAATTTATCGGCCATTATAAATGCAGATACCGATAGTTTGGAAAATGCCTGATATCGGCCAATATTATCGGTATATCGGTCGGGCTCTACATAAAATTCAACATCAGGGTTTCCCCCAGAAAAGTTAGCCAGGTGGCAAGTGTCTTTATTTCCGACGAGGGCCCGGCTGGGGCCAGTCACAGACAGAGGCAGCATTGATGTAGAGCCCAGTAGTTTCTGTGTCAACAGAATCATGAATGGAATCGCGAAATTGCTAATTACAAAAGCTATCCGTTTTACCAATCTAATAATGTCATACAGTATATAATAACATATCAGTCGGGCGTCATTTTTCTGCAGAACGAGGACTTTTACTTTTGAAACTCTAATTACATTTAGCTGATAATACTTCTCTACTTTTTTACATGTATAGGTTTTGAAATGCAGGATGGCTTTGGTAACGAAGTATTTTGACATTGTTTATTTGTACTTTTCTTCAGTTCATGACCAGCACCAACAAACTGGCAGAGAAGGTTCGTCTGAGTCTCAAGTACGAGGAAGCCAAGAGAAGGTACATATGACTTTGTCTGGATAGAGGTGTGTGTGTGTGTGTGTGTGTGTGTGTGTGTGTGTGTGTGTGTGTGTGTGTGTGTGTGTGTGTGTGTGTGTGTGTGTGTGTGTGTGTGTGTGTGTGTGTGCGCGTGCGGTGCGTGCGTGTCTCTACTTTGTCTGGATAGAGGTGTGTGTGTGTGGCTGTGTGTATCTGTGTGTGTGTGTGTGTGTGTGTGTGTGTGTTTGTTTGTGTGTCTACTTTGTCTGGATAGAGGTGTGTGTGTGTGTGTCTGTGTGTGTCACAGTCACAATTAAAAGATGGCCATGGGCTCTAAACACTTACTCAGCCATATTAAGGTTTCTGCTGAATTTTAGGAGGACTGAAATGAGAGAAAAAATAGAACAAAAAAGTGGAACAAAAGGAAGGAAGAGAAAACAAATCTCACGGTGTTTACAAGAAGAAAAAGAAGACATCAACCAAGGCTGCCTATGTATGCCCCCATTATAATTTCAGTTCCATATCAATATCATCCATCCACCCTTGCTGCGACGCATTGAATGCATATCGTCAGGTGAAAGGAATGTTAGCTTGATAACGTGCCGTCACTTTTATGAGGGTGATGTGTACAGAAGATTGTGGCAGATTTCTGCTGTAATTTTTTTTTATGATGAATTCACATTTGATTTGCCAGTTACACATAATGGTTTAGTGTGTGTGTGTGTGTGTGTGTGTGTGTGTGTGTGTGTTCTATAATGCAAGTTTAATGTTTTCTGTTGTTTAGGTTTGCATGGACTTGTTTTATCATTTGAGGAAAGCTTGATTAGATTGTGTTAGGATACCAGCTGACTAATCTGCCACTAAAGTACTGACACATGTGGAATGAAAACATCTGGAAATGAAAAGAATAATACAGACGAGACACGTTTTGATGATGCTGTCACTCTCCTGAGCTTTTAGCATGTAGGAAAAACACGTGTCCAAAAGTCTAATTATTGACCATCAAAAGATTAAACTTTGATCCGCTTTTCTGGGCCAGAGAGCTAGTCGACGGTTTGAATGTTGAAGTTTGTCCGCCTATAAAAGAGGTCAACAAAACATAAATTTATTCAAATATTGCAACAACAAAACAGGATATGAACCTAACAAACTGACCTAACTGAATGAGACAAAAGGGGACATGTCTACTGGCTTGGCCGAACCAAATTACACACAAAGGGAAAATGGTAGCAGATGGTACGGCCCAATTGGCGGGCCACAGGATATAGCAGTCCTTCACCCTCGGACTATGCCTTTTCTAACAACAAAGACAGAAAACATAATGATAATTAACAGAATCATTATTTAAAGTGCTCATATTATTCTCATTTTCAGGTTCATAATTCTATCTAGAGGTTGTACCAGAATAGGTTTACATGGTTTAATTTTCTAAAAACACCATATTTTGTGTTGTACTGTACATTGCTGCAGCTCCTCTTTTCACCCTGTGTGTTGAGCTCTCTGTTTTAGCTACAGAGTGAGACATCTCACTTCTGTTATATCTTTGTTGGGAGTCGCACATGTGCAGTACCTAGGTAAGGACTACTAACCAGTCAGAAGCAGAGTATGAGGGCGTGCCCTGACAGTAGCTAGGTAAGGACTACTAGCCAGTCAGAAGCAGAGTATGAGGGTGTGCTCTGACAGTACCTAGGTAAGGACTACTAGCCAGTCAGAAGCAGAGTATGAGGGCGTGCCCTGACAGTACCTAGGTAAGGACTACTAGCCAGTCAGAAGCAGAGTATGAGGGCGTGCCCTGACAGTACCTAGGTAAGGACTACTAGCCAGTCAGAAGCAGAGTATGAGGGCGTGCCCTTACAGTACCTAGGTAAAGACTACTAGCCAGTCAGAAGCAGAGTATGAGGGAGTGCCATGCTACAAAGTGACCACGTTTGTCTCTGAAGTAAAGGCTGGACTACAATAGAGCTGTTTGGAGCAGTTTGGAACAGTGTTTTTTAAGGAAAGGGAAAAAGCCAAAAAGCATACTGTAATACGAGCACTTTAACCTTACCATGTACAAATGTGTGCACTCCGTTTATGCAGTGTAAAGCCAAAAGCAAATAAACATGGATTATGAATTACACAAACAATGTAATGTTAACTTTGGTTTGCCTGATTTGTTTGAGCTGTGGCTGACTGCACAAGGAATAAATGCGTGTATTTAACAGAATGGGGGTGACATTGTGCACCATATTATTGCTGGCTGTTTTGAACCCGTGTGGCCTTGGCCATCACAGCTGTTGTTGATCAGTTCCTTCGTCCTTCCTCTCCCGTTTCCTTCATTCTTCACCTCTGCTCCACATTTTCCTTCCTGCACCTCCTCCTCCATCCTTTCCCCTCCCTCAGGATCGCCACCATCGAGGTGCAGATCGCCAAACTGGACAGCGAGGCGTGGCCGGGGCTGCTGGACCCGGAGCGAGACCGCCTCATCCTCATCAACGAGAAGGAGGAGCTGCTGAAGGAGCTGCAGTACGTCGGCCCTCGCCAGCGCCTGCAGCCCAACGACGCCGAGAAGCTGGAGTCGGAGAAGAAGCGTCTGGAGAGAGACCTGCAGGCCGCCAGGGACAACCAGAGCAAGGCTCTGACTGAGAGGTGGGTCTCTGCTACAGATGGTCCCACATAGGGATCGACCCATACTGGGTTTTCAAGGCCGGTACCGATTATTAGTAGTTCATTTGCAACCGATGCAGCCCTCCTACGTACTTCGGCTCAATTTTTATTTCCCTTCAGTTAGAGGTGGCACGATACCATTTTTTGCTTCCCGATACCGATTCCAATACCTTAACTTGCGTATCGGCCGATACTGAGTACCGATCCGATACCAGTGTGTCATATATTTTATTATGTTTTAACAGCTGTGTACTACTATCCCTGTATGGATGTGATATGATTTCTATCTTTGTTGTCGGTCTGGCTCAGGTTAAACTCTTTTGTAAAACATGAACAAACACAAACAATGAATGTCGTAGAACTTTCTTTTATTCTCCAGTTTGACAGTCAGTTATAACGGAAAAAGAACATGAATAAACTACTTTAACGTAGATTTTCTTTAAGGCTTTATTACGTGGTATCAGATCGTAGCATAAACTCCAGTACTTCCCGATACCGATACCAGCGTTTTAGGCAGTATCGGAGCCGATACCGATACTGGTATCGGTATCCGAACATCTCTACCTTCAGTACTACGTCTGGGTTTGCGGTATATTCACGGGTTTTCTCCGGTCGAATCATAAATGGATATTATATTGGACCTGGTTGGACTGGTTACGTGCATATGAACATAAACGTACAAACAAAAAAAGGGTTATGTCTCGTTTGTTTGTGTCTTTGGATGAAAGCAAAGCTGACATTAGTTGACACTACAAACTAATAACAGCTGGACCAGTGCCTGCATCTGTTGTTATACTCTTCCTTCATGTCTGTGGGGGGGGGGACTAAAGAGCAGTGTCATGGAGAAGGTTAGAGCGGGTGATGACAGACAGCGCTGTCATGTGTGTAACTGTGGTCATTATTGTCTCATCTGCTGACGACACGGCTGACCTTCTGCATCTGTACACACGTCCAGCCTTCGGCTGATTATTAAGAGTTAGAAATGAACACATGGCAGTCCTCTCTCTCTCTCTCACTCACACACACACACACACACACACACACACACACACACACACACACACACACACACACACACACACACACACACACACACACACACACACACACACACACACACACACACTCATCTCCTCTCCTGTCTTTGTCTCCACACTCTCTCTCTCTCTCTCTCTCTCTCTCTCTCTCTCTCACTCACTCACTCACTCACTCACTCACTCACTCACTCACACATACACACTCAACTCCTCTCCTGTCTTTGTCTCCACTCTCTCTCTCTTCTCTACTCTCCTGTCTTTGTGTCCTCTCTCTCGCCCCCCCCTTGTCCTCTCTCCTCTCTCTCCCCTCTCCTCTCTCTTCCCCCTCTTGTCCTCTCTCCTCTCTTTCCTCCTCTCTCTCCCCTCTCCTGTCTTTTCTCCTCTCTCTCCCCTCTCCTCCTCTCTACCTCTCTCTCCCCTTTCTTCCTCTCCCCTCTCCTCTCCTCCTCTCTCTCCCCTCTCCTCCTGTCTCTCTCCTCTCCACCTCTCTCTATCTCCTCTCCTCTCTCCCCTCTCCTCTCTCTTCCTCTCTCTCTCCCTCTCCTCTCTATCTCCTCTCTTCTCTCTCCCCTCTCCTCCTCTCTCTCTCCCTCTCCTCCTCCTCCTCCTCCTCTCTCTCTCTCTGTCACCTCTCTCTTCCTCTCTCTCTCCCCTCTCCTCCCCCCCCCCTTCTAACAGGACTCCTGTTGTTCTGTGTTCAGACTCTACCTGAGCTCAGTCTCTCTGTGTCTTGTCTCCTGTTCCTGTAACCTGAGAGGCTGCTGAGCCTGGTTATAAAAGGAACTTGTTGTAGTCCACCCACACACACACACACACACACACACACACACACACACACACACACACACACACACACACACACACACACACAAACACACACACAAACATACACACACTCATGTATTCAGTGACTCCAGGTTGTGCAGATGTCACATTCACTGAATCAGGGTCTTTGAGTACGGCTAAGTCTTTAATTTGTTTTGGAAGTTTTAAAGACTCCACAAGCCCACGGAGGTATTATCAGATATATGGCCAATTAGACCTCCACTCAAGTTGGAGGAAGCTTTGCTGGGCATTGTGTGGCAGGTCATAATGAGAACGTCAAATGAAACGAGTAAGTTGCCCTTCTCTTAAAAAAAAAAAAAAAACGTAGCAAAGCTAGCACAAGAGAGAGGCAGATGTCAGTAAAGCTCTGTCTGAAAACGCCCACACACTCCTGGAAAGAGCTCTGATCGGCTACAAATTGTTGTGTTCGTGTTTGGGGGCCTTAAAAAATGTTGCCGTTTCTTGGTGCATGTTATTATAAAATCAGACCCAAACCTTTACACAAAAGTCGCTGAATGTACCGTACTTGGAAACTTCAAGTCACATACACATTTTATCGGAAGTGGAAGAAGCACTGTAAAACTACTCTGTTACAAGTAAAACTCCTGCATTGAAAATGTTACTTAAAGGTATTGTGGAGGATTTTCCCGAATTTTAGAAAAGTACCGCCCTCTGTACTTTTTGAAAAAATGCACATGCGCAACACTCTGCCTGCTCCCGAGAGGGAACGCCTATTAAACGTGTGCACGAGAGTGCACTGTTTACAAGTTGCTGTCGGCATGGCTCATACAAGCCTACTTTCCAAAAGAAGATTTGCACTTTTTCACAAATTGAGATGTTTACCGTGTGTGCGCGGTGCGTGACTTGTGCCAGGGCTAGCATCGCTAATCATAGCTTAGCTACATCAACTTTTAGTAGCAGTGATTTTTAAAAGGATTTCTCCAAATAGCATGCCAAACTTTACCTGTCGAGTAGAAACTTCGCGACTGAGGCATCAGTGGGAAGCCCAACCTGTGCTTTTAGCGCACGCCAGCGTGTGAAATATTCTCCCAAAAACACTCTTGTCTTGAGAACGGCGAGCTTCCATGAACGGCTGAAACTGTAGCTCACCACACATATACACCTGAAAGTGCTCATGCGCAGAAAGCGAAAACTACCTAGGGACGAGCACGTACGACGGCCTTACGTATACATATCACCAGACAGATTGACAACTAGGAGGACCAATTATTTTGATGATCCACCCGGAAAAAGAAAATCCTACTAAATACCTTTAAGTAAAAGTATGTACTTTTCCATTTTCTCAATTCAAATCAAACCAGCTATTAGGCTAACTGAAATAAAACCATGCCAATCTCTAGGTATGGTGAAGGGTATGTGATGATGTGGGGGGGCTATTTTAATTCCAAAGGCCAAGGGAACTTTATCAGGATGCATATTATCCTGGATCCATGAAATAACTGGCCTTTAAAAATAAACATCTGCCTGCCTCTATGGGAATTTAACATAGGGGTGTACTTACTTATGCCGCCTGTATTTTAAGGAAGAACATTTATTTATTTATGATACATTATTCATTCACAAAGAAAATTGGTGTCCTTAAAGGTTGGATTTTTCCTATTTTCTTTCCTATTAAGGCATTAAGATCAATTTCCAAAAGATCATTTTTTTTATTCCTCTTTTTAGTCAACTTTAGCATGGGTTCATAAACTTATGAGTGCCACTGTAAGTATCATCAGGAAAATGTACTTAAAGGTCCCATGACATGCTGCTTTTTGGATGCTTTTAGACCTTAGTGGTCCCCTAATACTGTATCTGAAGTCTCTTTTATATAGACCTTAGTGGTCCCCTAATACTGTAGCTGAAGTCTCTTTTATATAGACCTTAGTGGTCCCCTAATACTGTAGCTGAAGTCTCTTTTATATAGACCTTAGTGGTCCCCTAATACTGTATCTGAAGTCTCTTTTATATAGACCTTAGTGGTCCCATAATACTGTATCTGAAGTCTCTTTTATATAGACCTTAGTGGTCCCCTAATACTGTATCTGAAGTCTCTTTTATATAGACCTTAGTGGTCCCCTAATACTGTATCTGAAGTCTCTTTTATATAGACCTTAGTGGTCCCCATAATACTGTATCTGAAGTCTCTTTTATATAGACCTTAGTGGTCCCCTAATACTGTATCTGAAGTCTCTTTTATATAGACCTTAGTGGTCCCCTAATACTGTATCTGAAGTTTCTTTTATATAGACCTTAGTGGTCCCCTAATACTGTATCTGAAGTTTCTTTTATATAGACCTTAGTGGTCCCCTAATACTGTATCTGAAGTCTCTTTTATATAGACCTTAGTGGTCCCCTAATACTGTATCTGAAGTCTCTTTTATATAGACCTTAATGGTCCCCTAATACTGTATCTGAAGTCTCTTTTATATAGACCTTAATGGTCCCCTAATACTGTATCTGAAGTCTCTTTTATATAGACCTTAGTGGTCCCCTAATACTGTATCTGAAGTCTCTTTTATATAGACCTTAGTGGTCCCCTAATACTGTATCTGAAGTCTTTTTTATATAGACCTTAGTGGTCCCCTAATACTGTATCTGAAGTTTCTTTTATATAGACCTTAGTGGTCCCCTAATACTGTATCTGAAGTCTCTTTTATATAGACCTTAGTGGTCCCCTAATACTGTATCTGAAGTCTCTTTTATATAGACCTTAGTGGTCCCCTAATACTGTATCTGAAGTCTCTTTTATATAGACCTTAATGGTCCCCTAATACTGTATCTGAAGTCTCTTTTATATAGACCTTAATGGTCCCCTAATACTGTATCTGAAGTCTCTTTTATATAGACCTTAGTGGTCCCCCTAATACTGTATCTGAAGTCTCTTTTATATAGACCTTAGTGGTCCCCTAATACTGTATCTGAAGTCTCTTTTATATAGACCTTAGTGGTCCCCCTAATACTGTATCTGAAGTCTCTTTTATATAGACCTTAATGGTCCCCTAATACTGTATCTGAAGTCTCTTTTATATAGACCTTAGTGGTCCCCCTAATACTGTATCTGAAGTCTCTTTTATATAGACCTTAGTGGTCCCCTAATACTGTATCTGAAGTCTCTTTTATATAGACCTTAGTGGTCCCCTAATACTGTATCTGAAGTCTCTTTTATATAGACCTTAGTGGTCCCCTAATACTGTGTCTGAAGTTTCTTTTATATAGACCTTAGTGGTCCCCTAATACTGTATCTGAAGTCTCTTTTATATAGACCTTAGTGGTCCCCTAATACTGTGTCTGAAGTCTCTTTTATATAGACCTTAGTGGTCCCCTAATACTGTGTCTGAAGTTTCTTTTATATAGACCTTAGTGGTCCCCTAATACTGTATCTGAAGTCTCTTTTATATAGACCTTAGTGGTCCTCTAATACTGTATCTGAAGTCTCTTTTATATAGACCTTAGTGGTCCCCTAATACTGTATCTGAAGTCTCTTTTATATAGACCTTAGTGGTCCACTAATACTGTATCTGAAGTAGGGCTGGGGGATATGGTTGAAAACTGTATCACGATATAAGTTTTTCATATCGGTCGATATTGATAATTATTGATATTTTTTATGACCTATTTTAAATAAGGACCAGGAGAAAAATATATTAAATCTAAACATTTTTATTTTTAACTTAACCCTGCTCGATTATAATCCCGTCAGTTATAAAAGCAGAAATGTCAACACAACCATGGAAAACACTCAGATAATTAAAATATAAACAGGTCTAAAATCACAATGAACACTTAACAATTATGTCTTAACATTAAGGTGCAAAATTAAAGAATAAGGAAGAAATGCTTAATAAAGTGTCATAAATAGTGCAAAGTGTTAGCTAAATATAAGAAACCTGAGAAGGAACTATTTTCTGCAGGTTTAGTGCTAGGTTGGTAACCTGGCTTCTGGACAGTGCTCAGCATGTCTCCCTTCGTTATTTCTTTGTAGCGTTTAGTAAGGCGCTGATGCAGAGTACCTCTCCATGGCGGTCGGCTGCTTGTGCGGTGTTGCAGCTGCAGATGTTGTTGGACGTTGATGGCGAATACGGCTGTGCTCGAAAGTTTTATCGACCGCATTTTCTATTGATATTGATTAAGTGTCTATCGCGATACATATCGTTATCGTTTTATCGCCCAGCCCTAATCTGAAGTCTCTTTTATATAGACCTTAGTGGTCCCCTAATACTGTATCTGAAGTCTCTTTTATATAGACCTTAGTGGTCCCCTAATACTGTATCTGAAGTCTCTTTCCTGAAATTCAGCCTTGGTGCAGAATTACAGCCACTAGAGCCAGTCCCACAATGAGCTTTCCTTAGGATGTCATTTCTGTGTCTGCAGCTATTGAGGAGGAGAGAGGGGGGGCAAGGTGGAGGGTGGGGGTGTGGCCTTGACCAACTGCCATGCTTCGCTCGTTTGAAAGCCATGATGTCTCTCTCTCTCTCTCTCATGGGTGGGCCAAATTCTCTGGGTGGGCAAAGCAGAGAAAGGGGAGGTAACCTTTCTCCTTATGACCTCATAAGGAGAAGATTCCTGATTGGTCCATCTGAGCTTTCATTTTCTCAAAGGCAGAGCAGGATACCCAGGGGTCAGTTTACACCTATCACCATTTCTAGCCACTGGGGGACCATAGGCAGGCTGGGGGAACTCATATTAGTGTTAAAAATCTCATAAAGTGAAATGTTCATGCCATGGGACCTTTTAAAGTACTCAATGCAGAAAAATCCTCACATTTAAGAAACTGGAAACCATCCAAACGGACTACTTGTGTTTTGTGTGCAAAAATCTTAATTTGTAAAGTACCTAGTAACTAGAGCTGTCAGATTAATGTAGCGGAGTAGAAGTAGAAAGTGGCAGGAAAAGGAAAGACTCAAGTAAAGTTCCTCAAATTTAAGTACAGTACGGTAGAGTAAATGTACTTAGTTACATTCCACCACTGCCTTTTATTGCTAAACCCATAAGTGCCACTGCTTAAAATCTTCACCAAAATTTGAGACCCCATCTAAAACGGACCTGAAGACAGTGGAACCCTGGTCTGAAATAGACCAGAGGATAATTACCTGAGGCGGACCAGAACAGACCCATACAGAGAGAGAACAGCGACACTGGTAGCAGCATGATGCTCCACCAGGACCAGTTAAAAAGAGCAGTGATACATCTTATTTTACACACACACACACACACACCCACACACACACACACACACACACACACACACACACGCACACGCGCCAACACTAGCAGCAGTCTGTAACCTGATCAAAGGCTCTTTGGCCTGTTTCCACTCAAAACATGGATCATAGTAACAGCTGTTAATGGACCCGTTTCCTCCAAACAAAGCTCATTCAAACAAATGACACCGCTATCACCTGAACACAAAGCGGCTGCTCACAACACCCCAACACATCGCCGCCAACATGTCATATTTGTTAACATTTGTTTTCCAAAGTGCTCACACCTCCAGCGCTAGCAGAGATGGCAGATTATGTCCAGTGTTTTTTTTTTTTTCCTACAGGGTTCAACATTAAGGTGCCTGGTCGGGCAAGCAACAAACCAACAATAACTGCAAATTAGACACGTTTTATGCAAACAATAATCATGTGAAGAACTTTTAACGGTAGCCTGACAAGCCAGACCCACATCCAGATGTTGAGGTCTGGGAATTCACCATTGGGAGGGCTCAATCCGAGAGGCGGGATAAACGGTTGTCTTTCAAATTCCCTCTGCACGCTATAGGATAGCTCTACAACCAGGCAGAGCAACGCTAGTTGATAGGTTAAACTTTTGCCGTATCCGTCGGCAAAACTCGGAACACATCTTCCTTTTTTAGGAATGACTTCAGTGCCGTTGTTTGTTCTTTTCTCAAAGAAAAGCTGAACTCCAAGTCTTCTTGAGTCGCGGCCAAAGCCGATTACAAAGACCGCTGTTCGCCAGCAGCAGCCATATTCTTTGTTTTCAAGTAGCTGGAAATTCACGCGGAACTGTCGAAACTCTGCTGTCATTATGTTAAGCCCCGCCCACCGACTCTATACACGATGTGATTGGCCTGACCAGAGTTTGGTTTTTCCAGCTCGCAAGCCAATGGAGAGATGCTAGACTGACCCTGGCTGCAAATTACATTTGCTGTCGCTAGGATGCGTCTAGATCTCTAGGCTACTTTAACAGCACTTAAAAAAAGCATTGATACGTAGGATTGTTTGTTAAAAGATCTAAAAATCATTATAAAACTGTTAGCATTCAACTAGTCCATATCCATGACATTTCTTTTCCGGTGCCGCCGGAAATTTCGGCTGGAATTCCCTCTTTTCGGCCGGATGTCCCTCACCTTCCGCTTCCTTTGTGTTGGCGTCCCCTTTCATTTCTTCAGCTGTCCTGTCAAAAATAAAGGCTGAAAATGCCCCAAAATATAATCTTAAAAAAAAAAAAAAAGATTAAATGAAGACATCACTTGCTACCTGCAGGTCTGTAGCTGACTGAAACAAAAAATACAGAATAAAGTTGTTTTCTTTTGGTCATTGCAGGCTGCGACTTCACTGCAAGAGGAACAAGCTGGTGAGAGAGCTGGAGGAGATGGTTCGACTGGCCACATCACTACACACTCAACTCAAGAGGTTTGTACATCTCGTTTCTGCTTTTAATATCTTGAAGCTGGGGTTTTCAACGTTTTTTAAGCCAAGGAACCCTTAACTGAAGGAGAAACGGAGCAGGGACCCCTACTAAAGAGATCTTAAGAGATCTTGTATCTAAACGAATGGGCTCTAAGGCTACATTTTGGTTTAAATCTTAATATCGTTTGCTACGTTCACACCTCGCATTCACACTGCTCTGGCGTTTCAGAGCCTCTAAACCGGAGACCACGTTATGGCGTGAGGTTTTGGTCCTGATGGGCCGTAGCCTCCTGCCAGAAGGGAGGGGTTCAAACAGTTTGCGTCTATATTGTGAAAGGTTGACGGTGTCGGCCCTCTCGGTCTCCTCCAGGGATGCACCGAATCAAGGATTCAACATTTGGTATGAAACATCGGAATGAATACGAGTTGTGCGTGAAGGAATCTACAGACAGCAGCCGTATGCTGTGGACGTTGTTTACTTCATTAATGTGTTTACTGTGTTAATGGACTGAGGATGGGAGGAGGATTCGGTATTCGGTCATCGGATTTGGCAGAATCTTAACCAGTGGATTCAGTATTTGGCCGAACCCCAAAAAATCTGGATTCAGTGCATCCCTAGTCGCCTCCTCAGGCTAGTTTCTCTCACTCTCTCGGTTTCTGTTCTCGCCTCGCGGCTTGTTTGTGATCCGGTCCGTCCTAGCGCTCCGATAGACATCAAAAGTCTCCCCGGGGGACAGGAACTCTTCTCTGTCTGCGCTAACGAGCCCCCCCCCCCGCTTTAATTAGAGAGCTGCTCATACAGAGCTACAGGGCCGAGGTGATGAGCGGGGAGGAAATGAGAGGAGAGTAGAGGACAGACAGATGGGAGAAAGAAAATGACTCTACTTTCCTCCTGAAAGTAGTCCCTCAGGTCCAATATTCAAGGCCTATTTTAGGTTCTCAATTTGGTTGTAAGGGTTTTAAATGGCGATGGACATCTCGCCTGCAGAGCTGGGAGATTTGAAAAACGAATAACCAAAAGATCTTGTGCAATTACTTGCTTAAAATTTTGTCGGGCAAGTTTATTTATACAGCACATTTCATACATAAAGCCTATTCAATGTGCTTTACAGAATACATAAACCATACTAAAGAAAGAAGGCATGCGAAAAAAGAAAGTTAAAATGACAGTAGTATTGTTTTAAAATGGCTGTGATGAGTTTTTACAGGGTACACATGGTGATTTTCAGCTGCACACTGAGACGTTGCAGACATTATTTTGAGAAAAATGAGTTGTTCTAAAAGAATGAAAAAGAGAAGAGTGAGCAGTCAGTTAGGGAGAAGGGAAAGGAGGGCAAACTATCAGACGAAAGGAAAGTAGGAAACTGTCTGTATGGGAGACAGAAGTCTGCCTGCAGCGCTGCTTCCAGCTCCACACGACATGAAGCTTTCTTCTTTTTGTTTATCTTCATTTGTCTTTCCTCCTCTTGCCTAAGACTCCTTCTTTTGTGTTCTCCCAAACCTCTTCTATTTCTCTGTTTATCTCTCACCATTTGCTTCCAGTCAGCTCACTGTGAAATAATACATATGCTGTTTATAAAAGCTATAAAATGATTTTATTTTTTCACGTTAAGCTGACGCTTGCATCCAAAGCAACATGAAGCAGAAGTTAATAAGTACCATACTTTAGGGAATGGTGTTAAAGTGGCTATATATATATATATATTTATATTTATATATATATATTTATATATTTATATATATATATATATATCATATATATATTCATATATATATTTATATATATATATATATATATATATATATATATATATATATATATATATATATATATATATATATATATATATATATATATATATATATATATATATATATATATGGTGTTAAAGTGGCTATATATATATATATATATAGATATATTTATATATATAAATATTTATATATATATATTTATATATATATATTTATATATATATAAATATATCTATATATATATATATATATATATATATATATATATATATTTATATATATATATATTTATATATATATATATTTATATAGATGCTGACAACACGAATACATTCCGTTCTCAGCAACACGAAATAAAGGAGATAATCGTGTCCGTGTGTACACGAATCAGTAGATTAAAAATAACGTGACCGTGTTGGCCCACAACGCGATCGGACTCTCTGTTATGTTGAATGTTTCTAATTTATTTAATAATTGCTTAAAGCATTTAAACCAAGTTTTGTGTTGGAGTTTGTAACAAATCCAAAATCTTAATTTGGACTTAAAGATTTTCATTTTCACACAAATGCATATCGGTTCCAAATATCAGTTGTTGGTTCATTAACTACTAATAATCGACTTTGAAAAACCAGCATTGGTCAGTCCCTAGTTTTTTCTCTTTTAAAGTTTTCTCTTCCCTTTCAAAAGAGCACTTTCGCGATCTGGTTTGAACTTCCGAGCACTCCAGACTTTTCTTCTTAAACTGCTGATGTGTCGTCTTAGATCGTAACTCTCTCTCTCTCTCTCTCTCTCTCTCTCTCTCTCTCTTTTCCAGCCTGTCGGCCAGCACTCTGTCCTGTTCGTCCGGCAGCAGCCGAGGCTCCCTGACGTCGAGCCGCGGCTCTCTGGCCACAACCTCCAGCCTGGGCTCCACCTCCTCCCTCAGCTTCAGCGACCTCTACCTGGAGCAGCCCGAGCTGGCCGACCCGGACTTCCAGAACAAGCTGGACAGCCTCCTGGAGGGCGGCCAGGGAGGCTACCGCCCCTCCAGCTCCATCACCACCATACACGAACACGAAGTAGTGACGGCCTCCGCAGGCAGGGACGCCGGGAGGCCCGCGGGCAGGCAAAGCGGGCGGGGTCGAGTGTTCGGCCGGAGGAGGCTCGGGGGAAGGCGTCGGAGCCGAGTCGGGGTCCTCCAGGGTTCCCACGCTCCGGCCGCCAGAAACCCCTCGCTCCATGAGCTCGCTGTCTCCGCGCTCGTCTCTTTCCTCGCTGTCTCCCGCCGCGCTGCCGCTGGTCACAGACTCTAGTTTCCTGTCGGGGGAGACGTTCGCGGGCCAGGCGGGGCCCGGCGGGCTAGGCCTGGACCTGGAGCTCCACAGCCGGCTAGCGGAGCTCGAGCTCAGCCTGGACTGTCAGGAGCAGCGGCAGGAGGAACAGCGGGGTCCGGCGGGGCCGGGGGAGAAGCAGAACCACAACGCCACGCTGGGCGAGGAGGTCAAAGGTAAAAACGGAAAGATTCTGTTCCTTTATTCTCTCTTCTTTTCCCCGAAAATATGAACGCACTCCCAACTTCCAGTTCATCCCAAAGGTGTCGGATGCGGTTGAGGTCTGGGCTCGGTGCATGCCCTGCAGAGATAATGATAAAATAAGGAAATATTGGGTAAATATAAGTTAATGTAGATCAGGGGTGTCAAACTCAATTTTAAGGACACTGGTAAATTAGAAAAACGTTAAGGGCCAGACATGTGATGTTTATTGACATGCTTTTATTTATTTTATTTTATTTACAGTTTGGTCCACATAAAGCCCTAAAAAAGTCAGGAAAAAGTTCTTTCTTTTAATTCTTAATTACATTTTTTAAATCCAGGCTACTACACTACATTCCACTACATTCCTCTAGCTTTTTGAAATGTGTTTATTGTGCCAGTTGATATTGCGATGACCATAAAAAGAAATATATGTAGATATATTGTGCAGCCCTGACGAGCACCAATAAGAGAGACAGGAGACAGGAGGCTACACGAGGAGACGGCAGACATGCCGGTGATGTAATACCTTTATCTCCGTTTCACTAGACTAGACGTCATAGAAAACACTCCAACTTTATTGGAAAGTGGGATACCAGGAATCCTCCTCTCCACTGTGTGTGTGCGCTGAGATATGTAATACGGTGTGTGAAACCTGACTGCTGGCGGGAGCGATGAAGCGCACGTGCTGGGGGGGGAGGTTAGGAGGGTGTTAGATTACAGCCGCTGGGTCACCCGCGTGTGCTGTTTGAACTCACCTATTTCTTTTTTCTTTTTACATTTTTATCCACCTGTCCGTGTTCAGTTTGAAAATCGAGTGAACTACATCACGGTCAATATACAGGCTAGCTAGTTAGAGCTGCGAAGAGGAATCGATTCACCGATTAGTTGTCAACCATTGAAGCACTCGCCAACTTTTTTCATAATCAATGAATGGCTTTGAGTCATTTTTTTTCATGAAAATATTTTTGAGATTGCAGCTTGTTAAATGTGAATATTGTTCTAGTTTCTTCACTCCTCTGTGACAGGAAACTGAATGTCTTTGAGTTGTGGACAAAACGAGACATTGGAGGACGTCATCTCACTTCAGTAACGTTAGTTGTGGAACTCCAGTAAGTAGACGATGCGGTTTTATTCACTTTAAACATTGGAGGAAGTGATTCTTTTCTCTAATACAGGTGGTTTTTAATTAATTATATAGTAGTCATGGCAAAAAAAATGATGATGTTAGTGATTATAACATTACCTAGCTCGTTTGGTAGCTTGTTTAATAGCTTGTTGGATAGTTAGTTAGCTAGCTTGGTAGTTCCAGCCATCATGCTTTCACTAGTTACAGAAAATGAGCCGGCTGGCTAGTTAGTTAGTTAGTTAGTTAGTTAGTTAGTTAGTTAGCTTGCTTGCTAGGGGGTTCAGTTCTCACCTCAGCATCATCTGTATTAGAGAAAAGAGTCCCTTCATCTGATGTTTATAGTGAAGGTCTCCCTTGCAAAAGAGATTTTTAATCTCAATGGGCTTCTCCTGGTTAAATAAAGGATAAAAAAAAAAAAAAAAAATCCCTTTGCCAGCCTACTTACTGGCGTTCTACAACTACACATCCTCTACAACTGTACAGTTTTGGCTGTATTTTGTTTGTGTCCCCTTCAATAATTGCTCTTGAGAAAGTTCATGTTTATTGTCGTCCCACCCCCAACTGTTGGATAAAATGTACGCCCATGCTAAGAACATTAAATAACTGCCTCCATGAGCTGTGTGCCCCTGCCGCTCTCGCCAGTGAAATGAATTAAAGCTGAATTGTAGTAAAGGGTGAGCCGGGCTGAGAGCTCGCTGCAGGTGAACGTGACTCCGGGTTCGTGTTGCAGCCTCGGGTGAAAGGTGGACGTGGTTTCTGGTTTCCTGTTCACTCTCCATTGCTGCTGCCAGGGCTGAACATGTGACCCGGCTCTAATATACAGACAGGCCGCCCTACTGTTAGGGGGGGATACTGGCAATACTTTATCGAAACACAGGTGCCAAGTAGCGCTGGGCAATATATCGATATTATATCGATATCGTGATATGAGACTAGATATCGTCTTAGATTTTGGATATCGTAATATCGTGATATGACATAAGTGTCTTTTCCTGGTTTTAAATGCTGCATTACAGTAAAGTGATGTACTTTTCTGAACTTACCAGACTGTTGTAACAGTTCTATTATTTGCCTTTACCCACTTAGTCATTATATCCACATTACTGATGATTATTTATCTAAAATCTCATTGTGTAAATATTTTGTGAAAGCGCAGTAGTGTAGTGTTGAAATAGTCAACACTAAAATATCGTTGCGGTATCGATATCGAGGTATTTGGTCAACAATATCGTGATATTTGATTTTCTCCATATCTCCATATGAAATGCACATGAGAATTTAACTTTTTGGTACTAGAAAAGAGCTGGGCGATATGGAGAAAATCAAATATCACGCCATTTTTGACCTGAAACCTGAAATCTATATATATTATAATGCACCAGGTTCATGTTTACATTAAGAACTGTGTGGTGGGTTATACATCCATGGTGAAAATATATATTAAAAGATCATTTTTGGGATTTTATTAATCAATATCAGATCACTCAAACTATTTTTATTATTATTATTTTAACCCAGCCCTAAAAGCCTTTTTCAGTCCACTAGATAGAACATTAAAGTGAGATGAACAAACTTAAATGTATCTCTTTTTTTTGGGATAAAACACACACCTTTGGGGGACATAAATTGAAGTTGGAAAAAAAAAGTTAATAAATTGCAGTAGATCGCAGAATATCAGAATATGTTTAAAATCGCAAGAGAATCATATGGTGTTGTGACATAAGTATCATTATAATATCGTATTGTGGGGTCTCTGGTCATTCCCAGCCCTACCTGCAGATTACAGATTAGTCTATATCAACGACGTTTCATTCATAATTTCTTACAAGGTCGTTGGCCATCAGATGATTCCCTGAAAAAGGATCTTCAGTTATTATATTGAAAGCCGGCAGCCAAAGAGAGCAGAGCTTTGAAGTGAAGGGGAGGCTGGGAAATTTGCCGCGATGGAAGTATTTAACCTTTAATGACCAAACATTTGCAAAAGAGGAAAGCCAGTTTGTTCTCCTTGTCTTTTTGATTTCAGTCACGATCTCATCACAAATCAATCTTTCCAGCCCAACCAAGGACATTCTCGCTAATTACATTTTCATGAGATGCCGCAATGCCGCTGTAAGAGCCGGACATGTTTCAGAACCGTCTCGGATTTTAAGTTCAGCAGTGGTAATGTACAATACGACGTGATACAACTTAATTGTCAGTTCGAGCTGAAACTCCTCTTGCGTTCCTGAGCAGCTCCGCTCCAAGAAAAAGAAAAATACACACAGAGTTAGACAACAATTACACATATAGTATAAATATACATTTTCATGTTGGGGGTGGGGAGAAAGGGGCATCAAAACATCTCTAGAAACTTCTCAAACCACTTCTTCAGCTCTCTCATTTCAGCCTGATGTCCGTCACCTTCCTCTTCCTTTGTGTTGGCGTTCTAACCTCCGGTGGATTTGTGAGGACTATGGTTAACTGCTCCTCAGATCTCTGCAGGGTAAATCCAGACAGCTAGCTAGACTATCTGTCCAATCTGAGCTTTCTCTCGCACGACTAAAACAACTTTTGAACGTGCAGCCAGATACTTTGCAAAATAAAACACATTTCAAAATAAAACAGCCAGGTTCACAGTGATTTTGGCTGTCTTGACTTCTCTCAGCGAGACATGCGATCAGGCACACTGAGAGAGAGACACACACACACACACACACACACACAGACACACACACACACACACACACACACACACACACACACACACACACACACACACACACACACACACACACACACACACACACACACACACACACAGGCTACAATTACCACAGCTTTCCCCAGTCATCCTGTCTCTTTCTATGAGAGAGAGAGACGTGACTCGCACGTAGAAATACATGTCACATATCTACACTACGCAACACTTACGCATGCGGTGTGGTTCCAGCTGTAAGAGGGGGTAGCCCTAGCTCCTCGTTTCATGTCTTTAGTTTGTTGGAATGTTTACTGTCCAGAGTCTCCCTAGCACATGTATTTTAAGCATATTTGAAGCATTAATTGATATTAAACAAGCTGCCATGTGACATTTTGAAAATCAGTTGGCTTGGATATCATCTTAAAGTTTTATCTTTCCTGGTTTTAAAGGCTGCATTACAGTAAAGTGATGTCATCAGCAACCTGACAACAATGTCCGCTATATAGAATGTCACCAGACTTACCCTTGAAAGTCATATTAAAGAAAAATCCAAGAAAAAAAGTCCTTCTGTAAACCTAGCTGGATCTTCACCTTGTTTTTCTCCTCCGGTTGTCTTTTAGACTCGGCGCCCCAGCTGCGCGGGACGGGGGCGGGGCCAAAGAAGATGGGCGTGACCTCAGCGGTGTCTGACGAGTCGGTGGCTGGCGATAGCGGTGTGTACGAGCCTTCAGAGCGCAGGTACCGAGACTTTTTTTATCCACAAAATACATTTTGTAAGATGAACCACCCAGGATGGCCATGTCGATTGCATGTTTGCACTCGTGACATAAAATGTACTTATTTACATTGACATTTACATAATTTAAAAAATGTATCTAGAATTTGTATCCTTTGTATTCTTTTGTAGTCTTTGATAACAATCTCAGGAGCATTTCACTAAAAATATTACTTGTGTATGTGACAAATGAACAATTTGTATGAAGTTGTAGTTGTTACAAGCAATAAGTTGTTACAAGCAATAAGTCACACATACATACACAAAGATTTACATGATGAAAAAAATCCTGTCCGTCATTGCGCTTAAGAAATGTTTTTACCTAAACTTGACCATAGATATTTCCTTTCTTTTTTTTGGGAAATTGTAATCATTTTTGACACATTTCCATGGTATTTCCAAGTAGAAACTTGAATATACCATACCTTTTTATTGTTTTTAAATCGCTAATACAGAGCATGAAAATGTCCCGTCAGTCTCACATCATAATATTAGAGCTATAACAATTCCACATTTTGCTGTACAATGAATTGTCTCAGAAATAATTGCGATTAACAACATAATTGTCTCTTTCAGTCAAATTTAAAAATAATTTATTAATGTATAGCTTTTTCAAACAAATTCAAGTTTTGAATGAATCCCAGGATACATCTTTTGGTTATGTATGACTGTTATGTGACCCAGATAATGTAGTAACATAAATATATGGCCTATGAAGTAAACGGCTCTTTATTATCATAAAATATTTTATTAACTGTAGGCCCTCCCGCCCCGCCCATGCCATTTTTGCTGCTATGAACGTTTAACGGGTCAAGTTCTAACAACTTACAACTGAAGTAATAATTAAAATATAATAATTCTGATCAAATGTCACTTATAAAATTACAATTTGGCATTTCTAAATTTGCTACAATTACCAGTCATACGCCATAAGACCTTAGCTAATGTTAGCAATAATTGCAGTTAAACAAAGAAACCACAAGTATGCAAAAAACGTTTTTTTTTACTATTAGACCTGGGGCGATATCAGGATTTTTTAATAATCACAATACAGCAGCATAGAAAATCTGTCTACAAATATAGGAAATATTGGATAGGATAGAACAAAACAATGTAATTCTGCTATATAAAACCTCACATTCATTAGTTTCACTTAATGAATGAATACACATTTTCTAAAGGCTCAGTCTGTCACTATTTAAGAACAATCAGCCGGAGCCAGCCCGTGCCCCCCTTATAACCCGCCCCTGAATTAGACAGTTATGTAATAATTGTTCCAGGCCTACCTGATATGTTACTCCGAGGTATGTGTGTCTGGGTGCTTGTGTTTTCCTCCAGGCCGGGCCTCCCTGCAGACCTCCCGCTCGCCTCCTACGAGGAGCGGTTGGCGCTGGGCTGCTCTCAGGTGCAGCTCGGCTTCCGCTACGAGTCCAGAGACCAACGCTTCACCATCTACGTCATGCAGCTATCCAACTGCAGCGCCCTCTGTCTGCCGGCTGACCAGAAAATGTACGTCTTTTTACTTTGGTTTACTAGAGAGCAGTGTAGTAGTCAAGACCACCTAAACCGAGACCAAGTCATCACCGTGACCAGAGTGCATCGAGACAAGACCAAGGCTTTGAGGGGTTGAGACCGAGACAAGACCAAGACTTTGAGGGGTTGAGACAGAGACTAGACCAAGACTTTGAGGGGTTGAGACAGAGACTAGACCAAGACTTTGAGGGGTTGAGACCGAGACAAGACCAAGACTTTGAGGGGTTGAGACAGAGACAAGACCAAGACTTTGAGGGGTTGAGACAGAGACAAGACCAAGACTTTGAGGGGTTGAGACAGAGACAAGACCAAGACTTTGAGGGGTTGAGACAGAGACTAGACCAAGACTTTGAGGGGTTGAGACAGAGACTAGACCAAGACTTTGAGGGGTTGAGACAGAGACAAGACCAAGACTTTGAGGGGTTGACACAGAGTCAAGACCAAGACTTTGAGGGGTTGAGACAGAGACAAGACCAAGACTTTGAGGGGTTAAGACAGAGACAAGACCAAGACTTTGAGGGCTTGAGACAGAGACAAGACCAAGACTTTGAGGGGTTAAGACAGAGACAAGACCAAGACTTTGAGGGGTTGAGACAGAGACAAGACCAAGACTTTGAGGGGTTAAGACAGAGACAAGACCAAGACTTTGAGGGGTTGAGACAGAGACAAGACCAAGACTTTGAGGGGTTAAGACAGAGACAAGACCAAGACTTTGAGGGGTTGAGATAGAGACTAGACCAAGACTTTGAGGGGTTGACACAGAGTCAAGACCAAGACTTTAAGGGGTTGAGACAGAGACAAGACCAATACTTTGAGGGGTTGACACAGAGTCAAGACCAATACTTTGAGGGGTTGAGGCTGAGTCAAGACCAGACCAGACTAGTGCCACACTCCCACACCGCATGCCACGAAAAAATTTGAAAAATGCCAACCATAGGCACTCCTCAAACTGACCTGAAAGATCCACATTCCCATAAAAAACCACCCACAAAAAACAAATTAAGATTGTTCTTCATTCATCTCTTTTATTGCCATAAGTGTTTCATGAGAAATGCCTTGATCAAATAATCAAAAGGCAGTTGTGGTCTTGGCCGGTCTTGAAATAAAATCCTGAGTCCTCTTTATCTGAGAGTGAGACAAGGCCGAGTAGAAATGCAGTCGATTCCGAGATGAGACCTTCAAAAAGTGGTCCCTAGACCAAGACCGATCTCGAATCTGCTAGAGAGACGCTCGTTCAGGAAGTAATTTAGGCATCGACACCCACTGAAAAAGTAACCGCAAAACCACATTTTAACCCAACAACAAAGAAGCTGACAAGTTGAAACATTACACGAAAAAGCCTCACGTGTTTAGAATTTTAATTTTTTATTTCATTTTAGTTTTGACTTATGGATTTCATTTTCATTAGAGTTAAATTTCAAAGTGTGTTTTCTAGTTTTAGTTTAGTTTCAGTTTTTCATTCTTGGATGGATCATTCTTGGATGACTCCCTTCAGAAGGGTTGAAAATCGGCAACTTTACCTCCTTAGCGTTTAGCTAAGCGTGGCGCCATAGCAACCATAAACACCACTGGCTCTAGCCGTTTGCTGCTTCCTGTTTGGTGCTGGAGGGAGAGCACCCAATGGTTGTCGACAACGTTCACATGATTTAACTTCACTACCAAGACTTAAAACTTACGATTATATCAAACATGTTTGATTTTGTCAGTACGTCAAGACAGGAAAAAGACTGACTCAGAGTGAGTTTTATGACCACCCCACGCGCCCCAACTCTAGCAAGACTCAGGATTTTATTCTGTTATTGGAAAATAGTCTGCGACAGTGGAATCGCTTGAAAAGTCATTTGGTATAAGGTCGGCATTAGATTTAGTTTTTCTTGAAGGTTTTAGTTTACTAAAAACATGTTTCACTGCTTATTTTCGTATCCTATAATAACCCGGGTCCAAACAGCGTCACGGTAACACTTGTGCTTTGCGTCTCCTGCAGGTATGTGCGTTCGGCGGTGCTGCCCTGTGTGGAAGCCACGCGCTGCCTCTTCCGAACGCGCAGCTCTCTGCCTCAGGATGTCGTGGACGTCAACGAGGTGTTCAGCATGCAGATATCCCACAGCGCATTGCGGCAGAAGACGCTGAGGGTCGACATCTGCAACACCAGCAAGTCGGGCCATGAGAAGTGTCTGGTCAGTAGAACTCTCTCTACGGAAGTCAATCTGTTTCATTGGATGGAAATTGATTGGAATGAAAAAGCCATTGAATTTTTAGCACTGAATATTTGCGCATTGAAATTAGGTATCTGAATTTTTTGCCTCTGAATTTTACTCTTCAACTTATTTTCCCCTTTATTTTTCAATGTTCACAAATCTCGAATTGATTGATTTTCCTTGGGTTCCCAGATATAACACTGCATTTTATACAGCTGAATTTGTCCTATTTCCTATTGAATTTTTTTTATCCTCCCCCATTGTGCAGGCGGGAGCCCAGATCAGCCTGGCTGATGTCAGCTGTTCGGAGGAGAGATGCACCAAGTGGTACAACCTGCTGAGTCGCGCCTACATGCCCGAGATCAACAACAAGGAGAAAGAGAGCAGAGCAGCTGGCGGCTCCGACAGGGTACGGTGGGGGAGGGGAATAAAAAAAATTCACCAGTGGACTGTTGGTTCACCTATGAGCGGATACTTACTTTGACTTCTAGAAGTGGAAATGAGTGTTTTCCTTCAGAGCTGTTGCTCACTCATTTTTGCTTCTCCTTCTTTGTTGGCACCCAAAACGGTTAGTTTTGGAGTAGGATAGACTTCAGAATAAAAGCCTCAGTGAGGACACCAAACCAAGCAGGAATAATTATGAACATTTTCAGAGAATGTGGCTTTCGCCTCGAAAGTGACGAAAGCGAGCGACGATAGTGCCGAAAGCGAGCGACGAAAGTGCCGAAAGCCAGCCTCGAAAGTGGTGAAAGCGAGCCTCGAAAAATGGCGAAAGCGAGCCTTGAAAGTGGTGAAAGCGAGCCTCGAAAAATGGTGAAAGCGAGCCTCGAAAAAATGGCGAAAGCGAGCCTTGAAAGTGGCGAGCATCGATAGTGTCGAAAACGAGCCTGGAAAAATGGCGAAAGCGAGCCTTGAAAGCAGGCCTCGATAGTGTTGAAAGCGAGCCTCCAAAGCGAGCGGCGAAAGAAATCAATACAGCTCAGAATTGATTTGAAAATAGTCATTCGGTATAGTAGTAAGTATACAGTAAGGTTTCTGCTGCTTATTATTAGTGAGGCCAGTTTGCCCATTTGTTAAACCAGAGTAACATTTGATAATGTGTCATTCTCTGATTGTTAACAGCTTGTGCAAACATTTGCTCTGATCTGTGTGGTTAAAAGCTGATTTAACGAAAGCTTCTCCCTCTGTGCTAAGATGAGTGGTTGCACCTGTGTAAATGGTTTGGTGGAAAATGATTTTGTATTAAACAGAAAATGGGTGCAAAGGGAGTTACCGCCCCCATGGAATACATACATCACCTGACTGGACAAGTTCCTTCACAGTTTTGGGGCGAAGGAAGTGATTTTGCTGCAGAAGATCATACAGTGCGAGTTTGAAAAAAAGAAGTTAATAAGAAAATGCAGAAAACTGCAGACAAAAGCAACCACAGCAACACCAAGACAAACGTTTACCTGTTTGTGTGTTAGTAAAACATGTTCATAGCTCATAACACAGTCAGATATCAACACTATTTTGAATTGTGTGGTGAACTTCCAGATGTTTGGTCCTGATGTGTGTTTCAGAATCATGTTTCCGGCAGTGGCGGAGTTGAAGTTTCTGCGAACGACGAGTGGTGAGTATTTCTCCTTTCCATCTTCTACTTTTGTATTTTTTCCCTCCTTCACTCATATTTTTGAGCGTTGTTGTCTTCTTATTAGGGCTGCTTGATTATGGAAAAAACAAAATCATAATCAGCATAGGTGCTGATTTATGTTTTCCTCCGTGGGTGCTCACGGGTGCACTAAAGTAGTAAAAAATTTCATTGCATTTCTGAACCTCAGGAAATGGACAGCAGCTGACACGAACACACACGCCTGTTAACTCGATGATAATCTATCAACTCAGGACAGCGCCACTTCTCACAGATACAGATGGGATTGGAGATGAGAAGTTTAACTGACACGTAACCGTGATCAGCTTCGTGGGTGCTCAGTATTTTCCGTGGGTGCTCCGGAGCTCGGCACCTATGATAATCAGGATTATTTAACACACATTGACATGTTGCATTTATTGAACTTAAAACAAACAGTGAATCCATTAAACAAATCAAGAGTGAAAACACTCACAATGTGCAAAATAAAAAAAAAATGTTTACATTGTTTTTGTGACCGTTAGGCGGCGAAATGGAAATCACGATCAAAATTTGATTAATTGCACAGCCCTACTTTTACTTTATTTATCTTTTTCCATTTGTATTCTGTCCCAATTGTCCCAATATTTCTTTATTGCTTTAACTATCACGTTTCCAGATAAAAACATTGTTGTCCTCGGGTCAAATTTGACCCATTTTCAAAACGTTTTTATATCAGAAATTTGGGTTTTCTTTCAACCAATTTTTCAAAAAGACATAACGTGGTTGGTTCCATACAACGCGTCAAATAAATGCTCAGTTCACTACTTTCATTGAATTTGAGTTTTTTATTCAATTTTAGATCTACAAAAACGTGAAATAAATAAATAAATAAAAGTTCTGAAATTCTGACCCAGAAAAACAAAAAGCTGTCACTGTCGATGGAAGGACAACACAAGGGTTAAAAAAGAAAAAAAGCATTGAGGATGGGAACTAAGGACTTAGTGGATGAGGACAGATAGAGGAGTATGAGTACAAAATCAAATTTCTTAATAAGAATAAAGAAAATGAGAACTAGTTGATCCGATCCCCCTCTCTCTGGTTTTCTAACTCCGTCTTCGTTGTTGGTTGTCAGGCGTGACGACCCTCTGGACGTGTTCGACGACGACGACGATGAAGAAGGAAATGGCGAGGAGGGGGTGGGGCCTCTGGAGGAAGAGGACGCGTTTTATCCTGACAGCAGGCAATGGGAAGCAGAAGAGGAAGAGGAGGAAGAGGAAGAGAAGATGGTGAAACCCCCGACGACGACGGCAGCAGCAGCAGCCATCACAGAAAAGGTAGCCTAACTTTTGTGATTCTCGCTGATTTCAATTCGCACAGCCAAACAATTCTTTGGTGCAGGTGCGTAGGACAAAAACAAGGACTTAAAGAAAGAGTAAATCCCACACACTGCTCTTGCTGCAGCATCACCATTTATTTATTTTTTTATATTTATTAATATACATAAAATATATAAGGTGAGATTAGATTAGACTCAATTTTATTGTCATTGCACATGTAGCAAGTACAGAGCAACGAAATGTAGTTGGCGTCTAACCAGAAGAGCTTTAAGCAGTGATTAAATAACCGTATAAACAGAGTGTAAGGTATGAAATGATATATAGACGTGTGTCTACATGAGTGTCTATTACTACAGGGATGTACAGGCTATGACTATGGTAATACAGAATAAATAACTATACACTATGTGCAGTGGTGCAAATTGTGAGTATTGTTTTTTTTTCACGGTATGTACAGCGAATATGCAATATGTACAGTAGTACAAGAGGAATGATTCAGTGTCGGGAGTAGAGGTCAGTAGGGAGACAGCTGTAGTGAAAAGCTGTTCTTAAAGCTGGTGGTTTTAGTCTGGATGCTCCTGTAGCGCCTCCCAGAGGGCAGGTGGGCGAACAGACTGTGTGCTACTACACATTACATTACACATTCATTAGTCTATATTAGTGCTGTCAAACGATTAAAATATTGAATCGCATTAATGTCATAGTTAACCTGCAATTAATCGCACATTTTTATCTATTCTAAATGTCCCTTGATTTCTTTTTGTCCCATTATTTCTTTTTCATTTTAATGCTCTTATCAACATGGAAAAGTGGATCGGCTTGCTTTGTGCTTTTGTTGCCTGGCATTGATGAGGGGGCGGAGCATTGGCATCAGCTGTGTGCTCGGCCATCAGGTGGTATTTCAGACTGGACGTGCTGCGATGATAGCTCAGTTCACAATTACAAAACACACACATCACTTTGGTCTTGTCAATGGAACCATTTGGCAACTTTTTAAAAGTAAACTTTCCATTCAGAATCTTATTGGCATTCATTTCGGCGTCTCGCACTCGCCATCCACTCAAAACGTTAACGTTAAAGGCCGTACACACTGGGACAAATATCGGCGCGCGTTATTCGCCAGTGTTTTTCAATGCTTTTTTTGAGTTCACACCCAAGCGATTTTAGCTGACGATGAGCCGAGTTTATATGCACATTCATTCCCTGACATTAGATGGCGCTTAATGTAAAACAGAAATACCCCGGTACACAAGGTGGCGATTGTCAAACGTTTGTGGGAAAAAGTTACAAGCCTGTGTACATGAAAGACAATTAAGTGAAATTAAAACTCACCATCAAGGCCCATTTGCTCCGCAGTACCACTCCATAGCAGTTCTCTTTTGTCAAGATTTTTGTGGTCGCTGTCGCGTTTGTCATAAAGTGCTTTATGTTCCGACACCAACGAGACCAGCAGCTCTACGTTCATCTCGCCCGGCATCTTCCTCATCTTATTTCTTCCCGGCAGTCAGTGTTGCCACAGTTACTTTGAAAAAGTAACTTAGTTACTTTACAGATTACTTGATTTTAAAAGTAGTTTAGTTACTTTACAGATTACTTGATTTTAAAAGTAGTTTAGTTACTTTACAGATTACTTGATTTTAAAAGTAACGAAGTTAGATTACTTAGTTACTTTATTAGTTACATGCTGCAGCTGCCGACAACACCCCCACAACCTCAACATAAAAATGACAACCGGTTTACTGTGAGGCAGCTCAGCGTTGCCAGTAGTAGTAGGATCTGGTTTATTATGGCACAAAAGAGAGCGAGTCAGCCGTGTTTAAGGGCAGCATTTCCGCTACAACATAGGCCTACTGCCTGACCAACTTCTTCAACTGTCCACTTACTGGTTTTGCACCGAAGTCCAGCTGTAGTTGTTTGGGTGGTGGGGGACCTCCTCTCTCTGCTTCGCTCCACCTGCTGGGACTTGCTCTGTAAGTTTGACCGCAGTGCTGCGACTCCAAATGGTTCTTCAGATTTGACGTAGTGTTTTTGTAGCTAGATAGCACTTTGTCGCCACCAGCACAGAGTGTACGGACCTTAAAAGTGCCGTCTTTAGCTGACACAAACTCTAAATAGTGACTGTATTTCCAGCTAGAAAGCGTGCATCTCTCTCCTCCCTCCATTGTTGTTTATGTTTGTGTCGCTGCGTGGTACACGTCAACTGTCCCCATGCTGAAAACGTGACTTGTCGCATACGTGACTTCACTCCCCGAGCAAGAAGAGAGCAAAAATATATATTTTTACCAAGGAAAATGACAAATAGTAACGCACACTGTCTTGGATAAGTAACTTTAATCTGATTACTGGTTTGGAAATAGTAACGCGTTAGATTACTCGTTACTGAAAAACGTGCTCAGATTAGAGTAACGCGTTACTAGTAACGCGTTACGTGGCATCACTGCCGGCAGTGTAGACGCTACTTGGCGTATATCTTCTTCGCTGTTACGTATGTGTGCTCGGCAAGACTGTTTTGTGTTTGAGCGCCCCAAAGTTGTGTTTTACTGTAACTTCAGAAGCTCCAGACACGTGAGCAAAAGCGCCAATCTTATTGGTCGGATAGTTTTTGACGTGGCGCGGCAAACCAAAAAAACAAACCCGAGGCGTTTTTTTTTTTAAAAAATGCCGCTTTTACGCGTGCCGTTTTTCGCGTAGGTGTGCACACTTACATTGGCGGCCTTTGTTTAGTCACGAGGCGTTAAACGTCGGTGAATATCACGCACGCAAATTTGTCCCGGTGTGAACAGGCCTTTAGCATACTACTCTTTGGCCGGCTCGCAAGCCCAAACAAGTGTGTGCAGCGTGCCTGTTGTTTTGTTTCCGGTCTAGCTAGATCTGGTGTGGTGTTGTAGTTTTTCTAACGTTACTAGTTGTTACAACAGCATGTGACTAAAACTACAAAGTTTGCTAGGCCAAAAAGAACGTCAATCTCGCGATTAAAAAAATTGACGCCATTAAAATGGGTTTGCGTTAACGCCGTTAATAACGCGTTTAACTGACAGCACTAGTCTATATCCTCGAGATTCCACTTCCGGGATTGCTCTGTTGCCGACGGAAATTCCGACGGATTTCGCTCATTTATGCCGGATATCCGCTGCCTTGGGCTTCCTTTGTGTTGGCGTTCTAACCTCCGGTGGATTTGTGAGGACTATGGTTAACTGCTCCTCAGATCTCTGCAGGGTAAATCCAGACAGCTAGCTAGACTATCTGTCCAATCTGAGTTTTCTGTTGCATGACTAAAACAACTTTTGAACGTACACATGTTCCACCAAAACAAGTTCCTTCCCGAGGCTATTTAGCAGAGGCACCGTGGCTCCGTCTGGCACTAAGCACCGCCCAAGACGATTGTGATTGGTTTAAAGAAATGCCAATAAACCAGAGCACGTTTCCAGGAAACCAGACCCTTCTCCGCAGCGCAGCAGTAGAGGAAGGTCTGGCAAAGCGAGACTTACACATTGATGGACCGCTACTAAAATATGTTGACAAATGTACATGCATATAAAACTAGCAACTACATGAGAAAACAATAAAAAAAACACATATAACAGAATACAATTGAACAAAGAACATTGTGTTTCCGGATGTCTTGGATTGTTTGTAGGCCCTTAGGACCGTGAATGTCTCCCAGAGTTTGCATCCTTTTACTGCTCCAGCATCACCATTTCTTAAAGAAAACTAACTTTTCGTTCCTTCTGGACCTGCGTCAAGAGTATTTCCATTGATTGTTGATCTGAAAGAGAAAAAAAATCAAAATCCCCCAAAAGAAAAGTTTAGGATGTGCAGTACTTGTTATGTTGGATTGTGGCAGACATTTCTTCTTTTCTGGATAACTAGGAAATCAGAACACATTTCGATACAGCAGCAATGAAGTGAAAAAAATCTGATTAATGTCAGTCCTGGAGAATCAAAAAGCCATTTTCTACCTATATTCAACAATCATGCAGAGAAAAATCCATCAAAAATATAGCCACAGAGACAACATTTTAACACTCACTGGAGCAGGAAAACAGTTCAGTTGTTCTTCCCACTGTCATGTCCTTCTTTCTTTCTTTTTCGTCTTTTTGTCATCTCAACTCTTCCCTTTCCTGATTTTTTTTTTTTTTTTTTTTCTTGGGTGGAGAAGTCAAAAAAATGTCAAAAAAAACTTTCTTTCTGTGACTTAACTCCCGACATGACTACCGCTTCCTCTCGGGTTCTTCTCGGCGAAGCGAGCGGTGGTAAAGGGGCGGGGCTAGGCCGATTGAAACACGACACCCATTGGTTACCCGGTTTCTACGTAGCAAATACATCAAATTCTAACTGGACCGTTTAGCTGGGAGGCGGTCTACTTTTGTGGGGGGTGGAGAAATGGCGGCAGTGAGCGATTTCACATATTCACAGCTTTTACTTTTATTTGACACACAGAATCCCATAAAAACCCATTTTCACCATATGGGACCTTTTTAAATTGATGCATTAAATGGTCTATGATGTCGTCTGAATTCAATGTTGGAAATGTTAAAACTGCTTTTGGTGTGTGACGTTTTCTTTGTCATCTAATAAAAGGTTGAACATCATTTCTCATTTAGAAAGGCTCCCAATCTATACTTACACAATTGTTTTATAGGCTCTGCTCTCCTGACGTGTCTACGTCTCGTTGTGACCGCCGTGTACTCTTTGTCCAGGTGAACAAGGAGACGAGCATGGACAACTTGTTGCCGTCCTACCACTGCTCCGTGGTCCGACCCAAGGAGCGCCGCCGGGACGTCCACCAGCAGAACCCCTTCATGAGGGGGAACACCATCATCCGCTCCAAGACCTTCTCCCCGGGCCCTCAGAGCCAGTACATCTGCAGGGTAACTCCAACTGAACAGAGAAAAACACACCCAAACCCTCTGAGGCCCAAAGACTCACCAAACCGTGTTTGACAAAATTCCTACTCAAAAAGTGATATTACAAAAATTAATTTCAGACCATCACAACTCTTTTAATCATATATTACAGAACTTTGTGAAGCTAAGACTTTGGTTATACTCATTCCAAGCACCCAAACAATTCGTACAACACATGGTAAGTTAAAGGGCCCTATATCTCGCACCCGGCGCAGCGCAAAGCCCCACACCAGTGTCTTTGCAACCCACGTCGTTTAAATAGCAAATACACCTGCACCCATCTGTGGCCCATGGGTGTGCTGGTCTTACAGGAAGGTGTGTTCAGGTGCATTCTGGGAGTATTGCTATCTTGAGGCAGCGGGAAGTGATCGCGCCATTGACCAACAAAAATCTGGTCTAAAGTCAATAACGAAGCATTTCATTGTTATTTTAACAGCGAATTAGTAAAATGCGCCTAGGCTCATGCACAGCGCTCGCACACTATGCTTGTTACACACACACACATACACGGACGCGCAGCTGTACACACCCATGCAGAAGATCCAAACGCGCCTGGCTTTTAAAGAGAATGGGAGATGACACTCTGATTGGTTTATTGCTTGTTACGAAAAGAAAAAAATAGAAAAATCTTCAGATGGGTTCATGACATTTGTTTGCCCACTCTCTGCTGTCTCTGTCTTTCTAGATCAACCGCAGTGACAGCGACAGCTCCACCCTCTCCAAGAAGTCTCCATTTGTAAGGAACGCCTCCGAGAGACGCAGCATGCGCATGAAGAAGGTAGATCCAACTTCCCTCTCTCTCTCTCTCTCTCTCTCTCTCTCGCTGAAGGAAAAAACAATTTAGAGCAGTTTATACGTCAGACTACTAGGGGTGTAGTCTCGCATTGCCAGACCCAGACGGCGCCTCTGTAAAATAACCCCGGGAAGGAACGTGTTTTGGTGGAACATGTGTACAACAGAAAACTCAGGTTGGACAGATAGTCTAGCTAGCTGTCTGGATTTACCCTGCAGAGATCTGAGGTGCAGTTAACCATAGTCCTCGGACATCCGGCCGAAAAGAAGGACATCTGGCAGAGGCAATCCCGGAAGTGGAACATGATCGATAAAGGCTACTAGGGGTGGGACTCTTCACCGGTCTCACGATTTGATTATCCTGTCAACAATTTGAATCGATACGATATCACGATGCATCACCTCCTCAACATTATTGCATATTGCTACACATGGTTTTCATCAAACAGTCAGATGTATATGAACTCCGTTTTTTATTGTATTTTTTTATCTTCCTGAATATAGTGGAGTCGGAACACAGCAGACAAAAGGCAAAAACGGAAAAAGCAGCCACCGGAAAATCAATAAGCAACATTATTAGGCAATAATCGATTATGGTCTGTCGCTGCATCGATGCAGAATCGTCGATACAATGATTAACTTCAACACCCCTACAGACTACGCAATATTTTAGTGTTTTGAGATGGTCGCCGTGTCAGATTAGGCGATAATGATGTCATAAGTTCTTGCCATTAACCTGACAGACTCCATCGTAGACACTACACAACTAACCAATCAAAGCTTTTTGGGATTAACAATTTTTTTCTTCTTCATTTTTTCTTAATAAAATACAAAACATACAACTACAACATGGGGCCCTCCAGAAAAGTTCAGCTACTTTCCCCAGTTTTCTAGTATAGGCATCCAGTCTGGCAAAACGTTTATATATGACATTTTATTTTTTCAAACGCCGCCAACCTATCCATCTCACAAGCCCACTCCTGGATTGATGGTGATGCAAACACACTCTCGCCGGCTTTATTCGCATGAATAATGTTTCAGGTTCATAATTGTATTTAGAGGTCATATTAGATTAGGTTTACATGGTTTAATTAAAAAAAACACCATATTTTTGTTGTAGTGGACATTGCTGCAGCTCCTCTTTTCACCCTGTGTGTTGAGCTCTCTGTTTTAGCTACAGAGTGAGGCATCTCACTTCTGTTCCATCTGTGTTGGGAGTCGCACATGCTCAGTACCTAGGTAAGGACTATTAGCCAGTCAGAAGCAGAGTATGAGGGCGTGCCCTGACAGTACCTAGGTAAGGACTACTAGCCAGTCAGAAGCAGAGTATGAGGGCGTGCCCTGACAGTAGCTAGGTAAGGACTACTAACCAGTCAGAAGCAGAGTATGAGGGCGTGCCCTGACAGTAGCTAGGTAAGGACTACTAGCCAGTCAGAAGCAGAGTATGAGGGCGTGCCCTGACAGTACCTAGGTAAGGACTACTAGCCAGTCAGAAGCAGAGTATGAGGGTGTACCATGCTAGCAGCTAGGCGAGCATTATAACGTGTGTTCCAAAGTGACCACGTTGGTCTCTGAAGTAAAGGCTGGACTACAATAGAGCTGTTTGGAGCAGTTGGTGAACAGTGTTTTTTGTTGGAGATGGTAAGTCCCTTTGGGGGGACTTTGGGAAAGGAAAGGGGAAAAAAGCTAATAAGCATAATATGAGCACTTTAAGTGAACTTCAGATAATTCAATTGACAAGTGGAGGGAAACTACTATGGCTACTGGAGCCCAGTAGTTCAGGACCTCAGCAGTGTAACTCCAGCAGTTTTGTCTGTGTGACAGGCTCAGTGATTTGAGCCTCTATTACACTCTCTATTATCTGCAGTGTATGTGCTGTCATCTCCCTGCTTCTCAAGTTGACAGTTCAACAGTGAAGTCGAACCTGCAGGTTTACCGACCACATTAACTGTCTCCTCCTTTCTCCAGAGAGAGGGAGGGAGAGGGACAGAGAGCCTAATCTGCATTTTTTTTTTTTTAGCCCGACGATTCTCCCGGTGAAGGGACTCTTAATATTTAATAACCGTCTGAATGTTTAATGCAGCTCTGACATTTGCCAGGCTCTATTCATTTAGAGGCAGGCAGCAGCATCTCAGTGTCCCTCCTGGGGCTCAACAGCAAAGGGAAATCCGCAAACACACATCACATGTCGGTGACAGATTTTTGCAAATAATTCAAGTAGTTTTTCTACACTCAGGTGACTCGTGCAGACATTTAATGTATCGCTGGCTTCATCTGTTTAACTCCATCTCTTTGTTAAGCAAATGTGTTCATACAGTGTATAACAGGACTGTGATGGATAAAACGGCAATGCTCTCAAACATATTTGGCATCCGTTGCTGCTGGTTAACCGGGGTGAGTGGGAAAGAAATGCTATTGGGGAAGAGGAGTCTCATGCATGGGGGATGGATTCTAAAAGTTAGTTTGCAGAGACCCCTAGCTGTAGGGCTGGGTATCGTTCACAAATATTCAACACACCGCTTTATAAGCGGCACCTTTTCCGACACCAATTTGATCAAACAAATGACAACATTATCTTCCTGAATATAGTGGAGTCGGAACACAGCAGACAAAAGGCAAAAACGGAAAAAGCAGCCACCGGAAAATCAATAAGCAACATTATTAGGCAATAATCGATTATGGTCTGTCGCTGCATCGATGCAGAATCGTCGATACAATGATTAACTTCAACACCCCTACAGACTACGCAATATTTTAGTGTTTTGAGATGGTCGCCGTGTCAGATTAGGCGATAATGATGTCATAAGTTCTTGCCATTAACCTGACAGACTCCATCGTAGACACTACACAACTAACCAATCAAAGCTTTTTGGGATTAACAATTTTTTCTTCTTCATTTTTCTTAATAAAATACAAAACATACAACTACAACATGGGGCCCTCCAGAAAAGTTCAGCTACTTTCCCCAGTTTTCTAGTATAGGCATCCAGTCTGGCAAAACGTTTATATATGACATTTTATTTTTCAAACGCCGCCAACCTATCCATCTCACAAGCCCACTCCTGGATTGATGGTGATGCAAACACACTCTCGCCGGCTTTATTCGCATGAATAATGTTTCAGGTTCATAATTGTATTTAGAGGTCATATTAGATTAGGTTTACATGGTTTAATTAAAAAAAACACCATATTTTTGTTGTAGTGGACATTGCTGCAGCTCCTCTTTTCACCCTGTGTGTTGAGCTCTCTGTTTTAGCTACAGAGTGAGGCATCTCACTTCTGTTCCATCTGTGTTGGGAGTCGCACATGCTCAGTACCTAGGTAAGGACTATTAGCCAGTCAGAAGCAGAGTATGAGGGCGTGCCCTGACAGTACCTAGGTAAGGACTACTAGCCAGTCAGAAGCAGAGTATGAGGGCGTGCCCTGACAGTAGCTAGGTAAGGACTACTAACCAGTCAGAAGCAGAGTATGAGGGCGTGCCCTGACAGTAGCTAGGTAAGGACTACTAGCCAGTCAGAAGCAGAGTATGAGGGCGTGCCCTGACAGTACCTAGGTAAGGACTACTAGCCAGTCAGAAGCAGAGTATGAGGGTGTACCATGCTAGCAGCTAGGCGAGCATTATAACGTGTGTTCCAAAGTGACCACGTTGGTCTCTGAAGTAAAGGCTGGACTACAATAGAGCTGTTTGGAGCAGTTGGTGAACAGTGTTTTTTGTTGGAGATGGTAAGTCCCTTTGGGGGGGACTTTGGGAAAGGAAAGGGGAAAAAGCTAATAAGCATAATATGAGCACTTTAAGTGAACTTCAGATAATTCAATTGACAAGTGGAGGGAAACTACTATGGCTACTGGAGCCCAGTAGTTCAGGACCTCAGCAGTGTAACTCCAGCAGTTTTGTCTGTGTGACAGGCTCAGTGATTTGAGCCTCTATTACACTCTCTATTATCTGCAGTGTATGTGCTGTCATCTCCCTGCTTCTCAAGTTGACAGTTCAACAGTGAAGTCGAACCTGCAGGTTTACCGACCACATTAACTGTCTCCTCCTTTCTCCAGAGAGAGGGAGGGAGAGGGACAGAGAGCCTAATCTGCATTTTTTTTTTTTTAGCCCGACGATTCTCCCGGTGAAGGGACTCTTAATATTTAATAACCGTCTGAATGTTTAATGCAGCTCTGACATTTGCCAGGCTCTATTCATTTAGAGGCAGGCAGCAGCATCTCAGTGTCCCTCCTGGGGGCTCAACAGCAAAGGGAAATCCGCAAACACACATCACATGTCGGTGACAGATTTTTGCAAATAATTCAAGTAGTTTTTCTACACTCAGGTGACTCGTGCAGACATTTAATGTATCGCTGGCTTCATCTGTTTAACTCCATCTCTTTGTTAAGCAAATGTGTTCATACAGTGTATAACAGGACTGTGATGGATAAAACGGCAATGCTCTCAAACATATTTGGCATCCGTTGCTGCTGGTTAACCGGGGTGAGTGGGAAAGAAATGCTATTGGGGAAGAGGAGTCTCATGCATGGGGGATGGATTCTAAAAGTTAGTTTGCAGAGACCCCTAGCTGTAGGGCTGGGTATCGTTCACAAATATTCAACACACCGCTTTATAAGCGGCACCTTTTCCGACACCAATTTGATCAAACAAATGACAACATTACACATTACGGCGCAGATCTTTTTATTTATTTTTCGGCTCCTACTACGTGTGTGTTTTTCCTGCGTGTCTCTACGACGTGTAACGTTAGGCAGCCAATCACAAACATTATTAGATCTTGGTAAAAGCATGCTGCATGCTGATTGGCTCCCTGACGCTGATGAGATTTATTCCTCAGGTATTGAAATTGGTTATTGAATGACGAGGCATTTTTGATACTCCATAGGGGCGATTCGATCGGTGCCTAAAAAACAAGGGATCGACCGATACTGTTTTTTCAAAGCTGATGCCGATTATTAGTAGTTAATGAAATAGTTTTTTTTGGAACACTTATGCATCTACCGTGAAAATGAAAATCTTTAAGTCAAAATTAAGACTTTGGAATGTTACAAACTCCAACGCAAAACTTTGTTGAAATGCTTTAAGCAATTATTTAATAAATGAGAAACTTTCCACATAATAGCCAGTAACAGAGAGTCAGATAGTGTTGTATTGGGGAGGGAGGGGACATTAAGTCAGACTCAGTGGTGAGAGAAACCGGAGCAGAGGGACAGACAGAGCTGGAGCCGAGCCACTTTATCAGTTATTAGGCAAATAAAACACAGATACTGATAATCTGCAAACTGCCAAAAAAAACAATTATCAGCCAGGGCTATCCCTACTGAAAAGTATCAGATTCAGTACCCAGCCCTACCTAGTGGCAGAAATGACATTGTGTGCGTTTAACTGTATCCCCCCCCTGTCCTCCCTTAAGCCTCCGGTGCAGGTTAAAGGTCTGGACGGCCTGCTGCGGACGTCCCTGGACCTGGAGATGGACCTGCAGGTGTCCCGGACGCGGCAGTCCCGGCTGGCGCAGGAGCTGCGCGTTCTGCGGGAGCTGAAGACGCAGCTGGAGAACGCCAGGCAGCAGGGCCAGAGAGAGCTGCCGGCCTGGGTCCAAGAAGACGAACGCTTCCGCCTTCTCCTCAAGCAGGCCGAGATACAGGTGAATGGCCGGGCCCGTTTAACCGGTGCATCCAGGTGTGCTCAAGGGTTTTTATCGCAAGCTTTGAGCGCGATTTATGGTTCTGCCCGAGGCTCTACGCAGAGTCTACTCTGTAGCCTACGTAAGAAACCTACGGCGTTGTGAATATTTATACTCGTGCGCTGGTGTGTCTGCGTCGTTCTAGCGTGTCTCTTTAAGAGAATAGCAGGGCCGGCATGTGTGTGGGGAGTGTGTGATAGAGCGAGTGAGAGAGTGACGGGGATTAGCTTCGCAGGGAGTACCGACTCCGATTGTGGAGACGGACAAACCAAGTGTCTCCCCTGTGCTTTCTGACCACGGTGGGAAATCTGTAGCAGGAAAAGTTAACCATCTCCTTGATTTCATGTTTATGAAGAAGGAGAGCCCGGAAATGAGTCGGGGGGGGCACGGCACGGCCAATCACAGTAGTTGCGGTCTACGTTGCAGCGTTGTGTAGTTACATTTTTTTGAGAGGTGCGAGTCAGGCTACGGCGTAGGGTGCGTATCTACCTGTTCCTACGTACGTACTGTACATACGGCGAAGATTTAACGCACGACCATAAATCAGGCATTAAGGCTGATTGATGGTTCTGTGGAGGCTCCACGCAAAGCATTCGCCGTAGTCTACGCAAGTGGCCTGGTGTTTACACTTGTGTGTTGGTGTGTGCAGCAATCTCTAAGAGAATAGCAGGGACGACGTGTGTGTGTGTGTGTGTGGGGGGGGTAGAGCGAGTGAGACAGTGATTGTGATTAACTTTCGGAGCTAGTAGCGACTCTAGAGTCCTAGTGAGAGAACCAAAGTGTCTCCCCTGTTCTTTCTGACCACGGTGGGAAACGTGGAGCAGGAGAAGTTAACAGTCTCCTTGATCTCATGTTGTTTATGGAGAAGGAGAACCAGGAAATGTGTCGGGGGGAGGGGGGGGTGGGGGGGGTGGGGGAGAATGCAACGCTACCAAGCCACGGCCGTCCGACGTGCGTCCCCGCGACATGTAGTTACATTTTGCGACAGGTGCACGTCAGGCTACGGCGTAGGGTCTGTGTCTCCACGTACCTGCGTGCGTAGCCACGGCGTTGATTTGACGCAGAAGCATAAATGAGGCACTAGTCCTCTAGAGGACACACTTCTTGCGGAGTTCAGTGTCAGCGAACTGAACACCTCCTGTGCACTCCGTCCCGTTCAGACTCGCGAGGAGCAGCTGCAGGAGAAGCGGGTGGAGAAGATGATGAGGGCAGCAGCCAAGGGCGTCCACAAGATCAGGGGCCAGAGCTGCAAAGAGGTCCCCAAGGTCCAGACCTTCAGGTGGGAGAAACAACAAACCCGGAGTTCTGAATGATGAGACTCTGTTTGGTTTATTAGTTTATTTAACACATGTTGCACCAGAATTAGCTGCATAGCTAATTTGCATCTGCGGCACCTGGCCAGTAACCTATTACACAACAATACAGTACAAGGATACATTACTAAGGTACAAGAATGGATCCCACATCTTTTTATATCACATATTTATTGCATACATTATGGTCTCCACGGCAAGTGTGAGGAAAACATTACTATGAACCACTTTGGGGCTCCGAGACAATGTGAAGGACCTGGAAAGAAAAGTCAACTCACAAATTAGTTTCAGAGGTCTTCACAATGTGTAAAAAATTCCAAAAATGCCCCTATGCAGGAAAAACCCTGATATTAAGAATGAATAAACATTTCATTAAGTTACTTTATTAGATTATTTTTATGGGCATTTCCACCTGTTATGATAGGACAGCTCACTCATGAAAGGAGAGAGAGGTGGGGGAGACGTGCAGGAAACTGCCACAGGTTGGACTCGAACCCTCTACCTTCTGCATGGAGAAATAAACCTGTATAAATGTGCGCCTAAAATTAAAGTTGTGGCCGGGTTGGCTCAGTGGGCCGAGCAGGCGCACATATACTGAGCGGTTTATGCCTTGACGCAGAGGTCCATGGTTCGAATCCGACCTGTGACAATTTCCTGCATGTCTTCCCCCTCTCTCTCCCCTTTCTCACCTAGATGTGCTGTCAAAAGAAAAGAAAGGCAGAAAAGCCCAAAAAAAGTCATCAAGTTTGACATCAGGAATGAAGTGAAAAAGAAGGATAAATCACTAAAGCTCTTTGAGGCCCTTTTATATGATATTTCTATTTCAATCCGCAACTTTTTTGAGGAACGATTTCCTACAAAAAGCGAAAAATGTTGATGTTTACGGGCTCTTAATCCTACTATCTAAGGGTCAAATTTGACCGAGCTTAGAAATCTCGACGCACCCTAGCAGCAGATAATGTCATTTGTTTCCTGTGTGATTTCAGAGAGAAGATGGCGTTCTTCACACGGGCAAAGAGCAGCATCCCTGACCTGCCGGCTGACGACGTGTAGACGAGCATTTCAGAAGTATCTCCCCCCCCTCCCCCTCCTCTCCCTCCGAGTCTTAACCTGCTGTTCCCATACAAATGAAACCGTTGGGCGGTGTTATGAAGAATTTAAAAATAAAAGAACACTATAATATGTTTTAGTAAATAAAACGCTCAAAACCGTGAAAAAAAAACAACACATTTTTAAAGAGCTCAGCATTTCTAATGTGGATAGTCTTTGTTTGTTAATTAGCGATAGCACTGATAGAGTTTTTTCTTTTTTTTTTATTCTACTCTCTCTCTCTCTCTTCCACTCTGTTTATCGTGTTGTGTTTCTGTTACTAACCGGCTGTTTATAGGCTTTTTTTTAGGCGTTTAAAAAAAAATCATTCCAGCACAAAGTCACACAGCTGCACATGTGCATACAAAGACTTTTGTACTAAAATGAAACATTTGGACAAAAATAAAAAAAAATATATATATATATATATGTGTGTATATTGATAGCACAAAACAATATCAAACAATGGTACTAAAGCAAAATAAGCAACTTAAGCTGACGATAAAAGAAACATAAATATCCAAACCGAAGAGATATTATAGATGTTTGTTTTTTAGAGCATTTTGTACGCAGACAAACATGAGCGCACCTGAAGCTTGTCTGATGTGTACAGTATTGACGGCACAGATGGTTGTACGTACATAAGCATCATCAGCGCGCCTTCTGTTCTTTTTTCGCTAAACGAAAAAAAAAAAACGAGAAGAAAAACTGGAACGCTTTACAAACCCGACTCTCGATTTAGGTCGAAAAGTTAAAAAAAAGTCGTTACGATCGTCTCTCACCAGTTACACACACGCACACACACTCGGAAAAGTGTAGAAACAGCACTAACTCTCACTAACACTCAGGTAGTTGATCGGATAGTCTGCACTTTAAGAAACTTGAGGTAAAAGTGAAAAAAAAGAAACGATGTTGAGGGTTTTTGGGAGAAATAAATCCATAAACCTTTGGCCTTGAATACGCTGGAATGATTGTTGAAGCACACAAAGATTGTTGAAACACACACACACACAACAGGAAGTAAGATTAAATGTATTTTGTTGATGACTGATGTGAACTAAAAGGAGTTTTTAACTTCAGACTTTCCCTTCCCTGTGTTTTTCTGTAACTGGATGTTTGGGATACATATCTGAGTCTCTTCTCACGCATCTAAAATCTGGACTTTCTGCAGCTGAATCCGTCTCATGTTGCTACACGTTAGCATGGTGCCCCAGCAGAACTCAACACATGCACTTTGTTTCTTCTTATCCAGTCTTTAAAGCTGCACCGCTTAACCCTACTGTTGTCCTCTGGTCCAACTTGACCCGTTTTCAAAGTTTTTATATCATACATTTGGGTTTCTTTTAACCAAATTGCCCCAAAATAACACGGATGGTTCCATTCAATGCTCTTCACAAGTGGAATTAAGGATCAGATCTCTACTTTCATTGACTTTTGGGTGTTTTAATCAATTTCATTGCATTATCCCGACTAAACGTTTGACATATCTGTGATTATCCATTACCTTCATTACTCTGATCTTAATTATTAGTCAAAATCATTCATAATTTCTGCTTTTTTTCTAACACAAAAACTAAATAATATATAATGAGGTTCATTGACCATGAATTCCCCCAAAAAGTGTAAAACTAGTGATAATAATTTGGTTCTAGTGGGGAATATACTGGTGGTAATGGAGAAAAAAATAGTGCCAAAAATGTTGAAAAAAGCAAGCAAAACGTGGGAGCAAAGCAACAAAAATGTCAAAACCGTGTCTAAAAAATGTTAATTTTTACCCGGGAGGACAGCACAAGGGTTAATGTTTTATATATTGACAATAGAGACAAAGCGCATTTAAGTGGGGTGGGGGGGGCTAGCAAACAACAGAAAAATGCCTAAAAGCTGCTGTATGGTGATATTCACTACCAACAATGTAAATAACCCAGAACTTAAAGGGTAACTACTGTTGACCCTATTTTCTTGTGCTTTTTGTGTCTAAGTGACTGATGGGAACAACATTATAGAAAGGATCTCTTCAGAGATAGACCTTTAAAACCTCTTTGAGACCTTTCTGTTCAACCAGAAACAGCTCTGAAGTCACTAGCGCTAAACCCACCAGACTCCATTTAAAAAATCACTACTTTTAGCGTGTATAGAGCCAACATATTTTCACATGGGAATCGGTAAACTACGTGTTTATTTCAACCAAAACTAGAGTTGTGATGGTTGGAAAAGTGGAAAGACGACCCATAACGGCTTTTCATAGTGTTATTTTGTTTCTGTCGACTTTGAATGGAGTGTGTTTATTAAACACATTTATTAAACTGTTTATTTACATGGAGTCTGGTGGGTTTAGCGAACGCAATTTCACGGATGTTTTTATGTTTAAAAAAAGGATCTTATTCTTCAACAGAAAGGGCGACCTCCTTAGAAATCCTTTCTATAATGTTGTCAGTCACTTATAATAATAACCTGAGTGTGTCAGCAGGAAAACAAGCACTTTTGTGAAGGTAGATGGAAGCTGGACAACGTCCCTGTTAACTTACATTGTAGCTGGTTTCCCCGCTGCCGACTGCAGAGATCTCTCTTAATACTGGACCGATGTCAAAGATTGGTGTTCCCATCAGTCACTTAGACACACAAACATAGGAAAATAGTGTCCAGGTTGAAGAAAAAAACGGTAGTTACCCTTTAAGATTTTAAAAGCTGCAGCCCGGAAAAACAGAGTTTTTTTTATGAAGACAAAAGTGGATCCAGACATGAGGAATCAGCAGAGAGAATGGGGAGACCGTGGAATCCCACAGCATTATCACACTAACCTACGTCTGACGAGTGACGGTATGTCTGACGTTACACGTGTTAGCTTAATGTACAGTTAGAATTTGGATATCTCAAATGCTTGCTGCAAATGTAACGTCGGACATAACGTTAGCTAAGCGTCAGGATCCCACAGCCTTCCCGTTCTTCCTGCTAATCTATTGCTCACGTCAATAAATTGGACGCGCAGACCTTCCTCAGATGCCATCAGTTTAATCCAACATTCACTGTTCCTCACGTGAATGTGAGCGCTTTGCAAAGGGCTTTGAAATCAGAGGGCACCGTGTGTTCTTCCTGTTTTTGTTGGAGAGCAGAAGGCAGTCCAAATGAGCATTTCATCTGTATGTGCAGAGGGACTCCAGTGAGTCTACACCTCCTTGACGTTTGTGCCCAGGCAATGGGGTTTCTCTTCCGCTCAGTGAAGACTTACTAACGTCTGTTTTAAAGTCTGTTTCCGAGGCAACCTGACTTTTAAAAAAATCAGCAGCAGACCTCGACTCCCGACACGTCTTTTTTTTGTACCTGGATGTTGAGCGGCTGTTGTACAAGTTGTCCTTGGGGACTTTTTATCTCAACATTTCTCCTGCCTTAAAGCAACACTTTTTTTTTGTTCGTTTTGGTCCAACATTTTATTGAAGAAAACGAGGCCGTATGATGCACATACACAAACAGGTAAAGCAGAAGGCATTTTCAGTGTTTTCAAGTCATTATGACTTCAAAGCAACGCTCTATAGGGGATAATAGACCTTTTTCATGGCAGACATGTTGACATGTCATAGTAGGAAAAGCACAGGTGTATTCAAACCCATTACTGATGGCTGCATTCCACTTAGGAGAGGTCCCAGTATTGTATATGCTCACTGAAATATCTTACTGGGACACTTGATGGAACTGAGCCATCGTGAAGATTATCAATCTCAGCTGTGCTTTTCCTACTATGACAAGTCAACATGTCTGCTGTGAAAAAGGTCCATAGCTCATGTTTTTTAAATGCCCCTGCTGATAACTAGACTCCTTACGTTGAGATATTTTAAGCAGATTTCATTTTGATAATGAGATGAGGTTTTGGTGTCATATTTCTCCTTGAGTCGTCCTTTTCAACCCGTTCTCACTCCCTGTCACGTAAAAAAATACGGACGCTAAGGCAGGTGCCTTTGGTGTTTGTTATTGATGCAAAAAGTCTCCTTTGGCGTCATATCTAAACGCGCTTTATCAGGACTCTTGGCGTCACTTTTTGACGCTCTAGGTATGTACGTTTAACTGAAATGCGGCACAAGAACGGGACAGTTAGGTTTAGGAAAAGAAAGTCCTGTGTTGTTTAGTCTCGCTTTGCCAGACCCTCCTCCAAAGCGCGCCGGAGGAGTGTCTGGCTACTCCATGCAGCAGTCGTGGATGGGGAGGGAAACGTGCTCTGGTTTATTGGCCTATCTTTAAACCAATCACAATCGTCTTGGGCGGTGCTAAGCTCCGGAGAAAAGCCGCGGTGCCGCTGCAAAATAGGCTCGGGAAGGAACCTGTTTTGGTGGAACGTGTACGTTTTAAAAGTTGGGTTACACGTCACTTGAAGGTATCTACATAAGAGTGACATGACACTGTCGTGAACGTGTCATAAACATAATAAACAAGTCATAAACGTTTATGACATAACGCTTCTGTCAGTCAGTGTCAGTGTCGGTTTTTGTCATGACAAGTTATGGTTAGTTAGAGTTAGGGTTCGTGTGTCATGACAGTGTCATGTGTTCACTCTTATGTAGATACCTTGTGTTACCAAAAGTAGTTTTAGTCGTGCAACAGAAAACTCAGATTGGACAGATAGTCTAGCTAGCAGTCTGGATTTACCCTGCAGAGATCTGAGGAGCAGTTAACCATAGTCCTCACAAATCCACCGGAGGTTAGAACGCCAACACAAAGGTAGCCCAAAGCAACGCATATCTGGCCTAAATGAGTCACTGTGTTGTCTGACCCATCCACCACCCAAACCAACATCCCTACACAGCATTTGGTCTTTCATACTACTCGCTACTATTGTCGGTGCGTCACATACGGACTCTAAAGGGTGATTTTTGCGTCGGTATCTGACGCTGAGAGACACTGACCAAAGCGTCAATATTTGACGAGTTGGGAGTGAGAACGGCTTGTCCTTTTTATACCGACTTTCACATCATACAGAGAGAAATCCATCAGATACAACAGAGGCCAATTTAAACACCCGTAGGAGCAGGAAACAGACCAGAATGCATTGCAGCAACAGGAAAGGTTTAGCTTTCTATAAGAACTGAAAGAGCTTTGTCATTATTTTTTGCCTACTGCCTCATTTTTATGAGCAGTTTCTTTTTATTATATTTCTTCCACATAGACCCATTTAACTGCAGAGGGGCCTATGTAAGCAGTCTACTGAAGTTAAAGGAAACCAATGACTCAGCAACAAAATAACTAACTCATAACAATGAGCGGCACATTACAGCGCTACAAGAGAAACCTCTTTAAGGCGGCATTATTTTCTGGCCAAAAATCATTATCGCCTCTGAGCATTATCAACAGAAAATTAAATAAAAAAAATACACCTTACAGAAAAAAGGAATGCAAGAAGTTGTTAAAAGGCATTTTGGGAAATGAAGTAAATGACTAACTGAAGGGAAAACGACTCCAAAGTCAGTGAATTGCACCCACTGAACACTAAATAATGAGACCGGGGGAAGAAAAGGGGGGAAAATAAGACAAAATAGCAAAAAAAAAGAGACAACATCCAGAGCAGCAGATCCGAACGTGAAAAAAGAAATGAATTTGACCCGTTTACAAAGTTTTTTATATCAGAAATATGGGTTTCTTACAACAAAATTAGCCCCAAAATAACTTGGATGCATGCATGTACGTTGTATGGAACCCATGCAGCGTTGTTCGCAGATAAAATGAATGATTACTTGATACTTGATGATACTTAATTGATTTTTGGGTGTTTGATTCAATTTTGTAGCATTTGAAAAACAATTTCAATGGTTTTAAAACCGTCTCCTGACTGAAGGTTGACATTCTGCGATTCCCTCAACATCCTCTGATCATAACTATTGGTCAAGATAATTCATCATTTCTGTTTTTATAAAACAAGAAAATTAGGTACAATGTCATTTAAATTAGGTTTATTGACCATGAATTTAAAAAAAAGGGCCCAAAAAGTGACAAAAACATTTTAAAACGCACCGAAATAATCAAAAAAAGTGATAAACTCATCATCAAAAGTGCAAAAAACTTTTTTTGAACCAGATTCAATAAGTTTACCGTCGACGGGAAGACAACACAAAGGTTTAATGTAATAAAAATGCACCGTCACCGTCGGTGGTTGACTTCTTGCTGGGTCGCCATGCTAAACGTGTTTTGGGTACGTTAAGGTGCTTTCGACGAAAAGTGTCCACTACATGACACAAACCCTCCATATAATCATGTTCCCATTCACGTTGTAAACAAAAATGGGTAACACTTCACTTGAAGGTATCTACAGTACAGGCCAAAAGTTTGGACACACCTTCTCATTCAATGTGTTTCCTTTTTATTTTCATGACTATTTACATTGTAGATTCTCACTGAAGGCATCAAAACTATGAATGAACACATATGGAATTATGTACTTAACAAAAAAGTGTGAAATAACTGAAAACATGTCTTATATTTTAGATTCTTCAAAGTAGCCACCCTTTGCTTTTTTATTAATAAGGGAAAAAATTCCACCAATTAACCCTGACAAAGCACACCTGTGAAGGTAAAACCATTTCAGGTGACTACCTCATGAAGCTCATTGAGAGAACACCAAGGGTTTGCAGAGTTATCAAAAAAAGCATAGGGTGGCTACTTTGAAGAATCTAAAATATAAGACATGTTTTAAGTTATTTCACACTTTTTTGTTAAGTACATAATTCCATATGTGTTCATTAATAGTTTTGATGCCTTCAGTGAGAATCTACAATGTAAATAGTCATGAAAATAAAGAAACACATTGAATGAGAAGGTGTGTCCAAACTTTTGGCCTGTACTGTACATAAGAGTGACATGACACTGTCATGAACGTGTCATAAACATCACAAACCATCATAAATGTTTGACGTAATGCTTCTGATATTGTCATTTGGTTTTTGTCATGACAAGTTATGGTTAGAGTTCATGTGTCATGACACTGTCATGTGTTCATGACAGTGTCATGTCACTCTTATGTAGATACCTTCAAGTAAAGGGTTACCCAAGAATGTAGCCTCTCTGCTGCTGTCATTACAGATGTTTCTCCGTTTGTAGTTGAACTCGTACGATGCTTGAACTGTAGATCGGATCCAGTGGACAGTCAAACATACAAGCTTCTCTCTTTGTTTTTTTGTTGGCCTGTGTATTTCTTGTGTTGCCTTCGATGTGTGTATGTTTAAGACCAACAGAGGAAGTTGATTTGACTTATTTCCCTCCACTTCCTGTTCCTTTTTTTTTTGTCCACATCACCTTCATCTTCATCCAATCCTTCAGTGATCTCCAAGAAAGTCCCAAACATTTAAATCAGTTTTCTGATAATTCAATACTGTAAATGTTTCAAATCCACGCAAACAGGAATGACTAGAAGTCCCCAACACGTTCAAGTAGAAGTAGGAACATTTTTGCACAAGTGTTTATAAGAATAATAAATATTGCACAAATACGTGAAAAAAAAAAATCAAACGACACTAACAGCTCAAAAAAAAAGGTGAAACTTGATGGGTACTGAATCAAATGCTGTGATAGGGCGTTCACGCTGCAGGAAGTGGCTAACATCAGTCTGAACAGTCAACATTTCTGAACTAAACAATTCCAAAGATTTAACACCTGATGCTCATGCTCTTAAAAATGTATGTTCTTGTGATCCAAATGAAACTACCTTTTACGTTAGCTGTAAATGCAGTCAGCTGCTCATGTTTGCGATGGTATAACGGGGAACTTAAAGGGTAGCTACCGTTTTTTTCATCCTGGACCCTGTTTTCCTATGGTTTTGTGTGTAAGTGACTGATGGGAACAACAGTCTTTGACATTGGTCTAGTATTAAGAGAGATCTCTGCAGTCTGCAGCGGTGAAACGAGCTACAATGTAAGTTAATAGAGCAATTGTCCAGCTTGTATTTACCTTCACCAAAGTGCTCGTTTTGCCGCTGACAGACTCAGATTAATATTCTGTGTGTCTGACAACATTATGGAAAGGATCTCTTCGATGATAGACCTTTAAAACCTCTTTTAAACCTTTCTGTTTAACCAGAAACAGCTCTGAAGTCGCTAGCTCTAAACCCACCAGACTCCATTTAAAAAAGCAATGCTTTTAGCGTGTATAGAGCCAACATATTTTCACATGGGAATCGGTAAATTTTAATTTTGTTTCTGTCGACTTTAAATGAAGTGTATGTCACGGTGCTAAAATGACTGTTTATTTATATGGAGTCTGGTGGATTTAGCGAAAGGAATTTCGCAATGTTTTTATGTTTAAAAAAAGAATCTTACTCTTTAACAGAAAGGTCGACCTGCTTAGAAATCCTTTCCATAATGTTGTCAGACACTTATAATAATAATCTGAGTCTGTCAGCAGCAAAACGAGCACTTTTGTGAAGGTAAATACAAGCTGGCCAATGTCCCTATTAACTTCCATTGTAGCTTGTTTCGCTGCTGCAGACTGCAGAGATCTCGCTTAATACTGGACCAATGTCAAAGACTGTTGTTCCCATCAGTCACTTAGACACACAAACATAGGAAAATAGTGTCCAGGCTGAAAAAACAGTAGTTACCCCTAGGGGTGTAAAACGATAAATCGATCCCGATCGATTCAACGAGTCAGAGCCTATAAGTTATTTTTTTATGTCAGGTTGTAAAGACCATTTCAAACAATAAAAAAAAATGCATTTCTGCCTTTTAATGGATTGGACAGCTGAGATATGAAAGGGGAGAGACGTGTAGGAAACCGCCACAGGTGGGACTCGAACCCTGAACCTTTGTCGAGGACTAACCCTTTACACATGTGCGCCTGCTCTACCAACTGAGCTTACCCGGCCACAGGAACTTTAGTTTTCAGTGTTACTTTTGTCTTATCCCCCCCCACACACACACACACCGTGTCTCTGTACATTTGCCGGAGGCCTCGACATAAGCGCATATTTTTCCGAAAACTTTTCAACTTGCACAGCTCCCTCAGTTCCCAGTGTCCAGTGAACACACCTCAACGCCTCACGACAAACCGGAGCAACATAAAAGAAGTGTGAGTTCTGATTTGACTGTTCAGACTGAGGCCACAAATCAGATACATGTATCCGATCGAAAAAGTCACACAATATACTGTCATAATAGACGTGTTCATTTTTTTTAGTTCACGCTGTGGAGTAGAAACGTAGGCTACGTCAGATCGCGGCGACAGAAGCGGTCCGATGTGGTTTTTCCTTCGCTCGGGGCTGTGACGGGGCTGAGCGTTGTTACTGTAGCAGGAACACTGTGAAATGAATGAAAGCCTTTTGGAGTAATGTGAGAGAGAGAGTGCCTTTTGGAAAAGCAACATGTAAAAAAACAAATACAAGAATAATGTATGTATTCATTATTTTTCTTTCTTTTGTCCTAAATGTCCAAACCTGGCCGCCATTGTGTGATCTGTAAGAAGCTGGAAATGTTTGCATTGGTTTTTCCTAATGTAAACGTTTTTTTCATTTTTTTTTCTGTTTTCCTACACTTAAGAGCGAGTAGTTTCAGAAGATAAGGAGTGTCTGTGTAGTCGGAGGAACGGTACCGCCTTGTTTTAACGTCCGTTGAACTTTGTCATGATCGACCGAATGTTGTAAATCAAAAAATAATAAGACTCATTGATATACGGTATAACAACATCTGGATGAAGGAGTGTAGTTTTTTTTTGCTATGAGAAATCACGATCATTCAGAGAGAAACACAAAAGCCGTTAGTCACAATGTTTTTTGTTTCCCCCCCCCCATAATGTAGGTTGTGATATCATTCTCGTTTGTTTTTTTTGAAAGTTCAAGAGCATTTTTTTTTCTTCCCTTCATTTGATTTCTCGTTTCCTTAATGAATCCTGTTTGTGTTACGACTGGCGATGAACCGGCTATGAGAAACGTACAGCATGTATTTATTGCACTTTGTGATTTGGGTGTGCTTTTCCTTGTTTTTTTCTTTTTATCCCGAGTCCCGAAGGGAAAAAAAAGCTGTGAATTTTATTCTCAGACACTGTACTATCGACCAGAGTTGTAAATATTTCACCAGCACACGAAAAAAACCAAACAATATGTTTTTTGTAGTTTCACAACAAATAAAAAAAATAAAGTTTCTCTTCTATTTTGATGTCCCGAATTAACATTTTGTATACTTCTTTTATTTGGAGTTGATAATTTGAATGGATACATGTAGGATCCAATTACAACAGATCTTCTGGTAGGATAGTCTGACTCTTCTGGGAGAGCAGTTATTTCAGCCTTTCCTTTTAAGATGTATTTTGAGATGTATAAAAACGGGTCATAAAGGTTAGTTTGGTGGCATTCAGAGGACAACAATCCTTTATTGTCTGATGTCAGACTCTTTACGCTCCATGGAGTGGGCAGATTTTAAGCTCTGGACCCAGGCCAAAAAACAAGTAGCTAATGTCTGTTTGAGAAATACAATTCATGTCGATCTTATTAGTGATTACTGATTGAAACATTGCCTCTAGCAACTAGATCCTTTGCTTAAGTAAAAGTACCAATACCACATTGGGTGACAAGCCAAAAAAAAGGTTGGAAGCTACTGTTTTTTATCTTTAACTAGATAGAGCGATCCATTGATCCCCAAGGGGGAAATTCAAGGTCCCAGTAGCTTAAAGACATCACCACAACATCCACATACATCATAAACAGGATGATAAAATAACAAATCAACATGAATAATATGGAAAATAAAAGAAAAGATTACTGAATAAAAAATCCACATGAATGTACTAAGGGATGTATAAGCATCACATGCTTGTGTGGTATTTCATACGTGTATCCTGTGTTTTTTTTTTATGTAGACTGTTAATCTAAAAGTATAGTTTTACTATGTATTAAGTGCAATTAAAAAGTACAATATTGACCTATTAAGTCACATGTGTCAAACTCAAGGCCCGCGGGCCAAATCCGGCCCCTTGCAGATTTAGATCCGGCCCATATATCAATTTGGGTTTACAATACATTTTGGCCCGCCTAGTTGTGCACCAAACCAAAAACACAGGTAAGTGTTTTTTTAAACTGCAGTTACCTGTCAGAGAGTTTTCATATTCAGGCTGTGAAAAAAATATTTTTTCTTGATTTGCTAAATTCTATGATGGCTAAACAGTCTTGATGACTTTAGTAGGGCTCCATGTCAACAAAAATGTGACAAAAAGCGTACAAAAATGTCGAGAAAAGCAACAGATTTACAAAAAGGTGACAAATTTCTGAGAAAGCCACAAAAACATTAGAACAAAAACAAAAAAAGGGGGGGAAAGCTACCAAAATGTAAAAAAAAAAGAAGTGACCTGCAGTAACAAAAGCTCGTCAATAAACTCTCCATGTCTGGCCCTTGGTGGGATTCTCTTTTTCCAGTGTGGCCCTCTGGGAAAATGAGTTTGACACCCCTGTTTAAGTGAAGGCGAACGGCCTGTGGTAGTCTACGGCTGTTACCACACACAGAAGGTGGCGCTGTCGCACTTTGACGGTGGTTAGCGACCCGCCGGTAAACACGAAGAAGAATAATCCAGTACCGGAAGTATACTCGAAAGTTGCGGACTTCTTCCTGCTGTCGCTGTTTGTTTCATCAGCCACGAGAGTCTTCGTCCAGCCGACAGAGAAGCCTCCCTCGGGTGTTTCAGAAAGATGGGAGACCCTATAACCGAGTACACGACCCGACTACAACAACAGGTATCCGGCCGGCTTGTGGGCAACGTTAGCCGACGTTAGCTAGCAGGCTAAATGTGTGTGTGTAACCGGTGACAGTCAGAGAACTACAAACCGGTAGAACTTCATTTCACAAACGGCCAATTTAATTTGTTTTCGCTTTACAGTAAAATAACTACAAGACCGAACAAAATAAAGTCTGCCGATGAGTTAGCTAGTCCCCACTCTTAAATTCGTCTAACTGTCCTTACACCGAAGACACTTATTTTATTTAAAAATAACGTTAACGTTACGTCGACAAGCATCCCCGTTAGCTAAGTGACAGCAAGTCCCCGAGTGTGTGTTTATCATTACAGAGCATTGTATCGTTACTTTAATGTCTCATAACTACGGAAGTCGTGGTTGTAATTCATCATTTTTAGAAAGTTTCTCATTATTTTAAGATTCAAAGTCATTATTGTGTGATACAAAATCATTATTTTTTGAGATACGAAGTCATTATTTTGAGATACAGAGTCATTATTTTTGAGATATTGAATGCTATAACTTAACTATAAAACTGAAAGGTAAGCTACATGTCACAGGTACACCAAGCTGAAGTTTACATGATGATGAGATGACTGTTTGGTGTTAATTGTGTTCGGGACCCTCTAGTGGTCCTGAACGGGATCCTGGGTGGTTCCTATGCAAGATAAAGGCTAGTTTCATCATCTAGAACAAGGGGTGGTCAAAGGGCCACACTGGAAATGACGATCACAATAAGGGCCAGACATGTTGAGTTTATTGACAAAAAAGTTAATTAACTTTGTATTATTGCATGTCTCATATAGCTTTCTCCCATACAGTTTGGTCGACATTAAACCCTAAAAAGAAAAGTCTGCAAAAACGTTTCTTAGCCATCATAGAATTAAGCAAGTCATGAAAAACTAATTTTTTTAAAAGCAGCTGCCACCCAGCCGACTCACAACAACCTGTTTCACAGCTTGAATATTAAAAAAGCTTCTGCGGGGAATTCTGAGTCTCAAAGTGGGCAAATCTGTCAAATTCTGCACGGCAGTGTCGCATAATTACAGTATGAAAAACTGTAGGGCTGCCACCTCTTAGTCGATTAGTCGACTAATCGGTCGTTTTGGTCTTAGTTGACTAAGATTTCTTTAGTCGATTAGTCATTTTTTATTCTTATTCATGCTTAACTACTTATTTCCAAGAAACTTCTGAGCACATTTATGGTAAACACAAGATTTAAAGTGGTGCTTTTGCAGGATTAATTGTGGAGAAACTCAGTTTTACAGATGGTTAATTAACTACATTTATATTGTGCTTTTCTAGTCTTAACCACCTCTCAAAGCGCACAGCTCTGTCAATTAAATCAACTAATCAACTAATCGATTAGTCGACAAAATCGTATAAGTGTTAGTCGACTAAGAATTTCTTTAGTCGAGGACAGCCCTAAAAAATGTTTCCTGATTTTCTTTGGTGTGGTGCACAACTAGTCGGGCCAAAATTAGCTGGGAATCTAAATTGAAATGCGGACCGGATCAAAATTTGCAAAGGGCCGGATTTGGCCCCCGGGCCTTGAGTTTGACACGTGATCTAGAATAAGATATTACTTTATGGCTGCCTATTATTGATTAATCTGTCTACTACGTTCTCGACAGATAACAGCCTAAAACCCAAAGATATTTTGTTAATAATCACTTATGTCAAGTCAAGGCAGCACATCTTCACATTTGAGAATCTGGATCATGGGAATGCTTTTCAATTGAGGTTAAAGAAAATCTAAAGTTGTCTTGATATCATGGGGGCGAGTTTAAAGTCCACATTCATTTCAGGAAGTATTGGTCTTCACGTCATTGTAATTTGAATGTTTGTTTACACCCTTTTCTGGCAACGAGCCAGCTTTTGGTTTCATTCTGATACTCAACTTTAGGCTCTATACAATTCTTTGTGGCCTAATTTATTATCAGTGGGGTTTTTTCCTGGAGGGAAAGCAGTGGTGGTTTAATACATTTAAACCCAGCTTTGTAGGCTAAATGTTAATGATTCAGAATAAGCCTGGATGATATGGAGAAAATCAAATATCACGATATTTTTGACCAAATACATCAATGTCGATATTGTAGGGTTTATGAGTGGTGCTTTCACAAAGTATTACCGCAATGAGAGTTTTGATAAATAATCACCAGTCATGTGGATATAAGTGGGTAAAGGCAAACAATAGAACAGCTAGAACAGTCTGGTAAGAAAATGACATCACTTCATTGTAATGCAGCCTTTAAAACCAGGAAAAGACACCACTTATACATGTCATATTACCATATCACGATATCCAAAGTTTAAGACTTAGATTCAACTTTTATTGTCATTGCACATGTAGCAAGTACATAGCAACTAAATGTAGTTAATGTCTAACCAGAAGTGCTTTCTGCAATGATTAAATAACATATTAACCCTCATGTTGTCCTCGGGTCAAATTTGGCCCATTTTTAAAGTGTTTTTTTTTATCATAAATGTAGGTTTCTTTCAACCAAATTGCCCAAAAATAACATGGGTGGTTCCATACAACGTTCTTCACAAGTCAAATTAAAGATCAGGTACAGTTTATTTCGTTACACTTTGGGAGTTTTATTCAATATTGTAGCATATTTCTGCTTTTTAAACTCAAAAATGAGGTTTATTGACCATGAATTCCAAGAATAAGTGTGAAACTAGTGTTTATAATTTGGTGTTAGTGGTGTGTATATACTGGTGGAAAAAAAGCATTGAAAAAGCGCTAAAAACGACAAAGTGACAATCGGACAAACAAAGCGACAAAAAAAGGAACAGAAATATCAAAAAAGCAACAAAAACATCGCAAAATCAACAATTGAAACTAAACGCAAACAAATATCGCATCACAATATAAATATATAGCTATGTGTATTACTACAAAGATGTACAGGCTATGAACAGGCAATGACTATGGTAATACAGAATAACTAACTATATAGTATGTACAGTTGTATACATGTCTGTGTAATATCGATATATTGCCCAGCCCTAATTCAGATTTAACGTTTGAAAAATCACAAAGTATATCAAAAACAAAAGAAATATTGTATGAATATCTGTTAACAGAAAAATTATCAAAGTGCACTTTGTAGTGATTAATCTTTAATGTTTGTCTCTAAAAAATAATTTCCTGGGTGAAACATTGCCACTTGCGGCTTTGTCACAGTCTGATTTGCGAAACATAAGCAATGATCGTTGGCACAGAACAACTACAGCTGCTGTGAAAGCGATTATTTACTTTATTCTCTGATAAGAAATCCTAGCCTGGCTGACACCAGACCCTTCTCAGTTGTAACTGAGAGTGGGTCTGGGAAAAGTTAATTGACAGCTCATTTCCAAAGGGGCGTCACCAACGGATGCCGCGCAAATGCCTCTGGGCGCATTGAACAGTCCAACCAATCAGACCAACGATCTGGGTGACGCTGCGCTTCGGTAGCCGTCATGTTGAATGTAAACAAAAAGCTGCTCGCCGTCGCTGTGCTATCGTCGTCGCGTAAAGCCCGCCTCAACTGTTGTGATTGATGCCTCGATTTTGGGGACATTGGAAATGGGTTTGAATGGGCTCTTCACCAGACTGACTTGCAGAGCAAATCTCAAATTTGCCGGAAGTTCCTCAGGGTTTACCCAGGCTACAGAAATCCTGTTGTGCAGTGTTGTTTATCTCCTTATCTAAGACAGGTGTTTTAAAGTCAGACATTGTGGTTTTTGGACCAGTCCAATGTGACCGTCAGTTGAAATAAACCTTGTGTTGAAAGAAAACTTGTTTAATTTGTTATGAATCTATTTTGATGCGTTTTCCCGTAACTTTTGTAATTTTACATATGTTTCAAAAATATCAAAATTCATAATCGATATCGCAATATCACATTTTGTCAACCCTAATGTACATGTTGTTGATGTTTTACAGGAGCGGGAGATCCGGAGTCTCTCTGCCGAGATTGAGAGTCTTAAAAACCCCCAGAACCTGAGCCCGTCTCCACGCCTGGACGAGCTGCGGGACGAAAACACCAAGCTGAAGTACCGCCTCAACATCCTGAAGAGGGTGAGTGACACAGCAGGATTACACCGGGGGGGGTGCTGCGGCTGCGGCTGAGGCTGACTGCTTTGACTCGAAAGATAAAGCTTCTAAAAATAACAATTAAAAAAGGAGGTCCGAGTCAGTTTCTGAGCCAAAGCTGCAGTTGTTAAGTTAGGTCGCAGGTCGGAGTCTATAAAATGAACTGCCCTTCTGACTATCAGTCCATCTGACCTCCAAATTCTGTCACCAAAATGGGAGGTAGAGAAAAGCCAGTCTCTGCACTTTCAGATAAACAGAGAAACATAAAGGTAGGCCATCAGGGTCCACACATCAAAACAGAACCGAGGTACAAAGTCCACACAGCTTAAAAAAAATAAAAAAAACAAGTCAACAGTAAGATATGTTAATAGACAAATATGTGATTTTTCCATTCCAGTACGTAGCCACGGCGTAGAGTTTACGCAGAAGTATAAATTAAGCTTTATAGTGACTGTAAGGTCTGGTGCCTTGAATTCAAACAAAGTTTATGATCGATGCATAACAGAAACAAGTAAACTGATGCCATCATTTTGTCTCGTGTGAACGTAGGTTTTATTGTAGGCCAAAGTCCGACTGTAAACGTTATCGCAACATATTCAGTAAATAATGTGAACGCTTTCCTCATTTTTATTTGTATATTCTTTGACTGACAATGTTTGACAGCATTATTTGATAATGGGCATATCATTTTATTTTATTGTTTTGCATATTGAAACTGTGGCAAATATGAGTCAACGCAATTGCAAAATACAGTTAAACATTTTCCAAACCACTCCTGCAGCATTCATTTACTCCTCAGCTGTCCATCTGCACAGCATGTTTGTCCCAGCAGTCGCCGTCTTGCCAAAATATGGCTGAAAAGATTATGTTGCACTTCATCAAAGCTCCCGTGTCCTTGCCCGTGTTTTCCCCATGCATCATCATCATCATCGTGATGTCGATGACAGCGAAGTTAATGTGCCGCGTGTCCTCAGGGCCTGCAGGAGGAGAGGACAACTCACTGCGGCAAATCCATGATGAACATCAACCTGCGGCTCCAGGAGATTTTCGGCGAGGCCATCCGGGCTTCCTGCCCCGAGCTGGACAACCCACCGCTGTCGGTCGCGCCCAACCAGCAGGCCAAGTTCGGAGACTACCAGTGCAACAGTGCCATGGCCATGGCCCAGGTTAGACTGCCAAGTCTGTCTGTGGAGCATAGAAAAAAGAAAAAGACCTCTTTGACTGCGGTTATATGAAAGGTGGATTATAAATCCTAAAATTGTTAAATTGCTCATATTATGCAGTTTGGCTTTTTCCCTTTCCTTTATTGTGTTATATATATATATATATTTTTTTTGGGGCATGTTATAGGTTTATAAAGTGAAAAAGCCCAAAGTCCCCCCCAAAGGGTCTTACCATCTCCAACAGAAAACACTGTTCACCAACTGCTCCAAACAGCTCTATTGTAGTCCAGCCTTTACTTCAGAGACAAACGTGGTCACTTTGTAACACGTTATAATGCTCGCCTAGCTGCTAGCATAGCACGCCCTCATACTCTGCTTCTGACTGGCTATTAGTCCTTACCTAGCTACTGTCAGGGCACGCCCTCATACTCTGCTTCTGACTGGCTAGTAGTCCTTACCTAGGTACTGTCAGGGCTCGCCTTCATACTCTGCTTCTGACTGGCTAGTAGTCCTTACATAGCTACTGAGCATGTGCGACTCCCAACAAAGATGGAACAGAAGTGAGATGTCTCACTCTGTATCTAAAATAGAGAGCTCAACACACAGGGTGAAACGAGGAGCTGCAGTACAACAAATATATGGTGTTTTTAGAAAATTAAACCACGTAAACCTATTCTGGTACCACCTCTAAATACAATTATGAACCTGAAAATGAGCATAATATGAGCACTTTAAAATGTCTGGAATTATTTAAATTCCTAGCCTTTATTTTCTTGTAGTGTGTAAATAAATACAAACTTTAAGAATGACAGTCGGGTTTTAAAAACATGGTTATTTTAGTCCTAAGCAATTTCTTTTCAGTAATAAAAAAAAAGACCTGTCCTCAGAAAGGTTCTGTTTTTAACTAGGGCTGGGTTAAAATAATCGGTTCTCCAATTAAAATCGATTTTTGTTTGAGTGATCTGAAATCAAACCTTTTTTATTTTGTTATTATATTTTTGGGTATTTTTAGGCCTCTATTATATAGGACAGCTGACCGTGTGAAAGGGGAGATAGAGGGGGGGGAATGGCACGCAGCAAAGGGCCGCTGGTCGGAGTTGAACCTGGGGCCTCTGCAACAAGGACCGAGCCTTTGTACATGGGGCGCACGCTCTACCAGGTTAGCTACCCAGGCGCCCCTGAAATCGATCTTTTGATACATGCCTTTTCAACATGAATGTATAAGTAAAAAGTACTTTAAACCCCCCTTTTTGGGGATCAGTGGTTAATGTAAACATTAGCCTGGTGCATTATAAAAAATATTTGAGGGTTGCTTCTTGCGTGTACAATTTACAGCAGAAGTTCTCTGTCAATCTATTTTTATATCCAAGCAAAATTGGTGTTGTAATTTAAATTTCTCTAACCTGAATCGGATAATGTGACTGTTTCGAATCAATTCGGGAAATCATTGGCGATACCCAGCCCTGTTTTATAATAGGAAGGGTTTTTTTTTGTTTAGGGATCTGATTATATTTCAAACCTTTTTTATTGTGACAGTGCAGCGTTTAATGATTATTGTTCTGTGGTGGCCAACTGCTGGAACATCACAACCACTGCAGGTTTCATCACAAATCCAATACATCACATTTTAAAATTAAGCCTGCTGTTTGGAGATCTGCTGTCTGGCAGGTCAGGAAAAAAAAGCTTATTTCTCGGAAGAAAAAATGGGAAATTAGTCCTTTTTGTTTACAGCACAGAGTAAGCCAAACCGTGTCTGACTTTGTCGTGTTCCAGATGCTGAAAGCAAGAGGAATGAAAATCAACCCGAGGGAAATCGCTGAGAAGATCATCCAGAATCTTCCGGACAACGAAACTCATCCAGAAAACTGAAATCGCAGGACCAGGTACGGAGACCAAGACATCTGGCTGGGATTCATCTGGGTGGCTTTTCTTAGATTTTTGGACCCAGCATTGGAGAGCGATTTCCTATATGCACAATGGTTAATTTAAGCTCTTCAGATGTTCAGTCAGCGGATGTGTCCGTGTCAGATGTGTGACCACAGTCCTAACTGGAAGCGTCTCCAGTAACGGTCTGTATTCTCACAGCAGCATGAGCCGCGAGTCCGTCTTCATCGTCCCCTCTGCCGTCTTTTGTGTCCTCAGGGTTTATCAACATCCATCTGAAGAGGACGATTGTGTCCAAACTGTTGAGCAACCTGCTGATCAATGGCGTGCAGCCCCCCCCACTGGCCTCCTCGAAGAGGGTACATCCCACTCTCTTCTACATGTTGGATACTTACTGTACGGTGTGGGAGAAAAACTGCCACGCTGGTTTAATAAAACATTCGGACATGCTGGTCTTTATATCAAAGTGTTGTGAGTAGGGCTGCACGATACGAGAAGCACATATGCGATGGCATTGAATATCGCGATAACGATATTACTAGCGATAAATAAATATATATTATAATATTAAAGTGTGCTCAGTTCTGCATTTCTGCTGCTCTTAGTATTCTGCTAATTACAACCAATCGCTTGTTGAATTTAAAACAAATCAAAGGAAATCATTTCCAACATTTTTTTCATTGAACAAACTGAACATTGAATTGAATATAAAAGGCACCACTTAAAAAAAGAATGACGGTTACATTTCTATGTGCCGTTTTCAGCTGTTATTTTCTTAAAACACACAAAATCTGAGTGTCTATTGAGATGTGTTGTAGCCTTTTGCGATGTGTATATTGCGCAAGTTGATATTGCGATGGAGATTAAAAAAAAACGATATATTGTGCAGCCCTAGTTGTGAGTTGTCCCATCTGCTGCACCACATCCCTCCACACTAAAAAACAAACAAATCAAAAACCAGATTGTCAGTAGCCAAGTTTAGTAATTTGTGTGTGTGTGTGTGTCAGGTGGTGGTGGATTTCTCCTCTCCCAACATTGCCAAAGAGATGCACGTGGGCCACCTGCGCTCCACCATCATCGGGGAGAGCATGTGTCGGCTGTTTGAGTTCCTGGGCTACGACGTTGTCAGGTCAGTCTCTGTCGCTGTTCAATAAAGCCCTGCTGCATCTGAAACAGCAAGGTTGACCTCGCTCTCCTCCACTACAGATTATTAAAAAGTCTACAGCCACAGTAATATCTTTTGAGGCCGTAGTGGTATTATTACACACCAGAGAACTAAACCGTTACATGGATGAAAAATGGAGAGACATGTTTTTATTTAGGGTAAGTCATGCTGTTACCTAAATTAATCCTCTGCACGGTAGCAATGTTAGGACATTTCATACTCACTTTTGATTTGGAGTTAAATTCTTATGTTAGCATATTAGAATGCAAATATAATATAATTATTAGCTTGTAGCATGTAACATTCATTCATTTATCATGCTAACATGCTAAGACTTTAGCCTTTAGACTTCAGTCGTTTTCATAAAAAGCTGTTGAGTTTTCATGATAATTTCTCTTGTATCAACGTGTTAAAGGTAAACATTTGACATGATAGTGGTGTGAGATAAATAGTCAGGTGATATTTATTGGGAGACCCTAAATATCCACCCAATAGCATGACAATCTGGCCAGTAATTAAGATGTCTGACTCAGTCCCAACGAGTTGGATAGACGAAGGCGCCGACAGTCTTCTCCATTCTTTGGTCTTTCTCGTTTAAAAAGTCCTTTAAAACAAGTCTGTGGTATTTAGTTTTGACACTGCTCATGGCTTTTCTCAGGTTGAACCATGTGGGAGACTGGGGGACCCAGTTTGGGATGCTGATTGCCCACCTGCAGGATAAGTTCCCCGACTACCAAACCAGCTCCCCGCCCATTGGTGACCTGCAGGCCTTCTACAAAGTCAGTTAGAACCCCATCTGTTTCTGTCTCTCTGTTTTCCACTGCTGCTCGCTGTCTGTATCCTCAGGGAACTATAGAAAGTGTTGGCAAAGTATCTGAATGGACACGTGACAACGGTCTTAAACTTGAAGTACTCCTTTAAGGTTTAACACGAGTCCCACTCTGGAGAAAAGAAGGGGAACTGAAAGAATCGATTTTAGATGCGTTGCCAAGAAATACTGCAAATTGCTTCTGGTAGCATATCCTGTACTGTTAAGTGTTCCTGCAGTTTTATCCATCATCTGTCATACTTTGTATTACTGGTAGATGGCACAGCATGAAGCAAAAGTTCACAGGTGGGGAAGTTTTTTTTTTATAAATAATTAAAGTAACTGAACAACGAAAGAAACTTTAAGTTTTGACAGTTAATGTCACTTATTTAAAAAGGACTTTCAATGTCAGTGGATGCCAGGATATGGAAGAGCATTACGTGCCTGCAGTGTAGCACTTTTATGGCACACTTTGCATGTGTATATTTGTGAGAATACTGCATATGCATCAACTCAGAGCATTACCTGTTCTTGCTGCTGTTGTCTTTACACCTCATTTACTTCCTTCATCATCCACCCAGACTTTTCTTTTTGTCTCTCTCATTTCGTCCTTTTCTCTGTGCCCATCTCCGTCCCAGGAGTCGAAGAAGCGCTTTGACGAAGAGGAGGACTTTAAGAAGCGAGCGTATCAGTGTGTCGTCAGACTGCAGAGCAAAGAGCCCGACTTCATTAAAGCCTGGAACCTCATCTGTGATGTTTCCAGGAAAGGTAGCCTGCACATCAGTGTGTCTGTTCATGAGACTATGGCTGTGTTTCATTCACTACTCCCTATATAGTGTTTTATTAAATAGTGAACTATAGAGGGAATGACCAAATGAGATTTCGGACTCGTTGCGCCAGTAGATGCGGCGGTTATTTGTGTAAACAAACCGGAACAAAAAATATGTCTACTTCGAAATACTTCTAATACGTCCCTGAAACAAACTGAGCACTCAGGAGGATGGTAAAAGGTTGCATATATGTTGCATGTTAAAGTTTAGAAACGAAAGCCTGCTCCATTTTTCCTTTTCAGTTTTCGTGGGTCCTTCTGCTTCTTAGCGGTGCATTGTGCATTGCATTAATACGGGACTATATAGTGAATGAAATTAACCGCTGAGAATTCGATCACCGCAACAAAATGGCGAACACACCATATAGTGCACTATTTCCGTGATGGGGAACGGTTTGGAACGCAGCTTATGCTATTAAAAATCAACCCATGGCTAGGTATTGCCAGACTGAGCTGTTTTGACTTATTTTGAGTAAGGTGGGACATTCTTACTTTCTTTAGTGGGGCTTGTTAACCCAGAGTGGGTCACATCTTTGAAGAGTTGTTGAAAAGCATTCTGGGTAATGACAGCAAGGCAGGGCAAGGTAAAAAGTCTCCATTACTAGGGCTGGTTATCCCCACTGATTTCCTGAATCGTTTCGATTCTGATTCATAGGCTACGTTCAGACTGCAGTCAAAAGTGACCCAATCGGGGGGCCAAGTGACCAGTTCAGACTTCTTCAGAAGTAGTGTGAACACTCAAATTTTGCCCAGATCTGATTTTTTTCGAATCAGATTTAAACCACTTCTATATACTGTATGTGGCCCCGAAACAGACCCAGGTCTGATTTTGTTTTCTTTTTTTCTCAATGCGGCCACAGTGTGAACAACCAAGGCGGATTTGATGAGACTTTTACCTCAATCTACATCGACATTTGGCACAATTATGCTCCGGCGGGAGTTAGCCCGAGACACAGACAGTAACATTAAAAACTTGACTAGGCCTACACAATGGAGAACCGTGATGGAGCAAGTCAGTGGAGGGAGAGGGAGGTGTTAGACCTAATCAGTGTTATGCTCATTAATGTTAAAGCTGCCATTACACAAACCTTTTGAAATAAAATCAAAAATGTTTACTTCCTCCATAACCTCCCTAACTTTAGTGGAACAGCTTGCTGCGTCTGATGTCATTGTCATTGTTCTTTAGCGCATTCGGGTCTGTTTGAAACCGGAAACGGTTCACACTGGAATCTGATATAGGCCACATTTTAAAAAGGTCATGTGAACAGCCAAAAGAAAAATCTGATCTGAGCAAAAAATCTGAATTAAGCCTTAAGACTCGCGGTCCATAAGGTCCGGATTCAATTACATCTCAATTTCCGATTCAATGTTGATTTGGGATATTTCAGTTGCAAAACCAATTTTGCTCGGGTATAAGAATTGACCCCAAAGCAGTTACATTAATGTACTTTTTATTTAACATGAACGCACAATAAAGTTCAGCTCTACAGACTCTACAGTCATTGAGTGTTGAGTGACATTTCATCAACAACTTGAGGTGACCGAGGGGACGCCCTTTTAAAAAAAAAAAACCTTACCGACAAGCTAGCATGGTTGATACCAATGGATTCCTTAGGTCTTTTAGTTTCTTATGATACAAACAAAGATGGATTTTATGAATCGATATTGGCCCATTTTTTTTCCTAAACACGCCAACAACACCCCAAATTAACTTTTGTGACTTTACATTCTGTCAGCTTGTGTCCATTCAGTTGTCCAGTTCTATCTAGCTTTGTTTTCTTTTTTTTTTTAACAGATTGGTCTCAAAACTAATACCCAAGTGGCAATTGTGTGTGTTTCAGAGTTTCAGAAGGTTTACGACTGCCTGGACATCCAGATCGTCGAGAGAGGAGAGTCCTTCTACCAGGACATGATGACAAAGGTGGTGAAGGAGTTCGAGGACAAAGGTCAGTGTGCAGCAGGTCTGAGGTCACAGCAGGATAGCTGGACTCTGGTGTTTTCACTCAAAGACTTTTCTCAGGCAATAATCAGAGAAAACGTAAATTTTTTCTCCCCCCCATTATGATTCATTTTTTATCCGCTTCGGATTAAAAAAGGTCTTTTCGTGGGTCTCAGTTTGAGTCCCTGTTGTGCCTCTGTACATGTCCAAGCCGTGCCTTTTGTCTGCTGGGGTTATTAAAGGCTTTGCACCAATAATACTTCAAACAAAGCCCTCAACATGCAATGCGTTTGAAATTGTAGTCTGCTGTTTCTTTTTGTGACCACCAGGGGGCAATACGGTCCCATAAATGTCTTCTTCCAAACCTTAACATTCCCTTTCTAATTTTTTTTTGGTGTTGTCTAATTTCTTCTTCTACCCCCCTTTTTCTGCACTTTTTTTTAATTCCCCATTTCGCTCATCATCTTCTCTTTCTCGTTTTTCCCCCTCCAGTCATACCCAAATTATTACTCTCTTGCTCTCATAAAACCATCATCTTGATCATTTTCCTTTCTCTCATTTCAATCCAACTGTCTCCCCCCCCTCCTCCCTTGTGTACCCTTCTCACCTATCCATCCATCCATCCATCCATCCATCCATCTTTTACTTTAATTGTGTTTCTTTCCTCTCTCCTCAGGCTTGGTGGAGCTGGACGAGGGTCGCAAGATTGTCTTCGCCCCGGGCCAGTCCATCCCCCTCACCGTCGTGAAGTCGGACGGCGGCTACACCTATGACACGTCGGACCTCGCGGCCCTGCACCACCGACTCTTCACCGAGAAAGCTGACATCATCATCTACGTCACAGACAGCGGACAGGTGGGTAGAGACAGAGACAGTTGAGGTAGAAGGAGGATGACAGAGTGTACAGATGAAGCTGGACAGAAAAACAAGGGGCAAATAAACAAATAGCAAAGGTTGGAATCTAAAATATCTAATGGGGAGCAGAGCAACCTTTTGTTTCACAGCAATTTCATTGTGTTCAATTGTGTTTAACTATATTCGTGGGGTCCAAAAGCCGGGGAATACAGTATACTTGTGGGGTCTGCACAGCCTTGTGGGCCCCAAATTGCTGGACCCCACAAGGTTGAAGAGTTGGTTTTAGGATTAGGGATGGAATTATGTTAGGGTTAGGGTGAGGGTTACGGTTAGGCATTCAGTTGTGATGGTTAGTGTAAGGGGCTAGGGAATGCATTATGTCAATGACGGTCCCCCCAAAGACAGTGAAACAAACGTGTGTGTGTGTGTGTGTGTGTGTGTGTGTGTGTGTGTGTGTGTGTGTGTGTGTGTGTGTGTGTGTGTGTGTGTGTGTGTGTGTGTGTGTGTGTGTGTGTGTGTGTGTGTGTGTGTGTGTGTGTGTGTGTGTGTGTGTTCTCCTTTTAGGCCACACACTTCCAGGTGGTGTTTGCTGCGGCTCAGATGATTGGCTGGTACAACCCCCAGGTGACCCGGGTGGAGCACGCAGGCTTTGGCGTGGTGCTGGGGGAGGACAAGTGAGTTTCAAACACACTCAGAGCCAACTCTTTGTGACACTGGTTTGTGCCGTGTTTCAGTCTTTATGCTAAGCTAATTGTCTCCTGGCTATATTTAAGATTTGTAATGGGTATTTCGAAAGATCTTCTTAAGATCTGACTACATACTAATTAGGGCTGCACCATTAATCGCAATTGTGTCGAAATCACAACATGGACTTATGCAATATCCAAATCGCTGTTAATATTTGTTAAAGGTAAAATATGTGTTGACCCATTCTGAATGAAGTATTGTGGTGCTGCAGAGACGTCCCGGCCTACAAATCTTTTCCTACAGAAAAAATCTTTGTTTGGTGCAGATCCTCACAAATATCACACTATAATCATTTTAATTTCTTTTTAATTTTCAATGAAATTGAGAACAATGCTACAAAAATGATCATTCCCTCCAATATTGTGAATCATATCGCAATCGCAATATGAGTACAATAATTGCAATTTGATATTTTCCTCATCTCATGCAGCCCTTATACTAATCAAACAAATACTGGAATGGTGTGGATCTTTTCCTCAACCTCTCGGCAAGAAAGCAAATAAGTGTATTTCCTAAATTGTCCCAAAATAAAGCTGGCATTACGGAATTGAAACTAGTTTTAGTATCAATTTTATCAATATCGCAATATGGACTAGTGCTATATCCACATCGCAGATGGGGCGCAATATTTGAGGCAAAAAATATGTCAAACCATTCTGGATTTAGTGTTGTGGTGCTGCAGAGACGTCTGGGCCAATAAGTCGTATCCAACAGACTTAAAAAAAAATCTTCTTTAGTACAGATCCTTGCAAAAATGACATTATAATCATTTACAGTTTTTAAATTGTAATCTTTTTCAATGAGAATAAGGATACAATAATGATCATTCCTTCCAATATAGTGACTCATATCGCAATGCCAGTCAAAATAATTGCAATTCGATATTGTCCTCTTATCGTGCAGCCCTAATTCAAACGACACATGCTTTTCACATCAATCCCCAAATCAGTCAGTTAAGACTGGTGATAGTTGAGTGGTTAAATGTGGAGCCTCTGTGGCAGTAAAACGCCCGACTCTGACAGTGTTTACACTGGGAGCGTTTAAAGGACTGAGTGTTGTAGCTCCACACAGACTAATAACCGTTTAATAACCAGCGATCCAAATCCCCGTCACTCGAGCAACAACAACCACAACTACCAGCATCTCCTCCGAAGGCTGAGACTTCACCTCCACCACACTTTAATCATCTGGATGTCCTTCACTGCGTCTTTATCACCACTGCTTCATGTTTTTATTGCATTTATTGTCATACATAAAAAAAAAAAAGCTGAATTTTACTACATGACTACATTGTTTACAAATAAAAAGTATACAGCTGCTGCTCCACAAACGGTACAGTGAGTGTTTGAGCGCGGACGCAGAGCTGTTATTACGCAGTGTGTGAGGTGTGGGAGGGAACTGAAAAGTTCTGCAGTAGGTGGACAACAGCAATTAAAAGTTGGATAATAACAACATGAGATGGAGTTTGAGACCTGCTTTCAGCTTAAAGCTACAGTGCGTAGTTTCTGTCGCCCCCCATGAGGAATTCTAAGTAATGACAACAAAACTGTCGGCGCGTCCACATGATACAAGCCTTCGTAATCACGCACTCCCCACCCTTCTCCACACAGTGGCTAGTAGCCAAGGAGGACACGGAGGATTAAAAAAAGATGGACTCTTCAGAAGAGGTCATTATCTTCACTTGAGTTTCTGCGCGGGAAAGTCGCCAGACAAAATCTTCTGAACATAGTCATACTGAGAGATACAGAGAGAGTTGCAGAAACTCATTTGGCAATGGCTTGAATGGAACTGATGTTCATTAATATCAAAAAGTTACGCACTAAAGCTTTAAACGCCAAATAAACATTGATAGACCAAGCCACCTAAAAAATAACCCACCAACAATCACAATAAAGCAGCAAACATTTCTCAAAATTAATAAATAAAGTTTAATTCCAGCTTCTTAAATCTAGTTTCTTCTCTCCTCTGTGACCGTAAACTGAATATCTTTGAGTTGTGGACAAAACAAGACGTTGGAGGACGTCATCTCGGGCTTTTGGGAAACACTGATCCACATTTTAGAGACCAAACAACTGATTGATTTAATCGAGAAAATAATCGACAGTGAAAATGATCGTTTGTTGCAGCCCTACATCACAATCCGGCTTTGTTGTCCCGGTTAATGCATTTGTACTTACGGAGTGTATATACTGTACATCCCCCTGTGTATTATTTATTCCCTTTTATAATAAGCAGTGATTACTGGTGTGCAGGCGATATAATAGTAACGCTATTTGTCACGCTGTTGTATTTTTTTCCCCCTAATCAATCGTCCAGAGAAGAAGAGCCAAGCCCAGGCAGGAGGTTGATGTTACGCTTCGCAGAGGCCGTAACTAAGTGCTGCTAAACGCCCCACAGTAACCTGAGTGGGCGTGAATTGGACCCACAATGGCTGCGCTACTCCAAACTCCATTAGAAATTTATCATGCTGTTTTCATAATTGCTCATCCAGACAATAAGAGCAGCCACGGGGGGAGATGTTATAGCTGCAAGTAAAGAGAGAGGGGGAAAAACCAGGGTTATTAAATTTTTGGCTCATGTTCTACTTGTAACGCTCCTCTGATTTGGTTGATTGTACAAAACGTATCGGCCCGAGGTGTCGGCTAGCAGAAGTCATTTACTAGTTTGTTGTTGTGATAGTCATTGGTGATGGAAGGTCAAACCTCTGTTAACTGAGAAGTTAAGTGTGTGGATGTTTATTATAGTTTATTTAAACTGCATTATCATATTATTTTAGTGAGGACTCTACAAAAACCACAAATAACTATTGTTAGGGAAGTTTTTTTACGCTTTCTGAATTTTCTTTTAAAATGTATATCAGCCGATATATCGGATTTTTAAATCACCAAATATTTGTATCAAAATCGGCCTTAAAAATCCTTTATCGGTCGGGCTCTAGAGCTGATATGTATTTACATGTGAAGAGTAATTGTTGTATGGAACCATCCATGTTATTTTTTGGACATTTTTGGTTGAAAGAAACCCAAGTTTCTGATATAGAAACGTTTTGAATATGGGTCAAATTTGACCCGAGGTCAACAGACCGTTACGTGATTTCTGGACTCTAAGGGTTTACCAGAACAGGGCTCCAGACTCGCATTTTGCGACCATTTGTTTTGAGACGGTGCGAGTATTTTGTTTATATTTCTCGCTTTCATCATAAAAAGTAAAAGTCAACCGTGGCGAAACAAACCATCGGCGCATCCCCCCCCCCATCATCTTCGGCTTCAATCCCGATATAGGTCATTTCATATCTCGATAACCATAACTATCATGATATTAGAGCTGCAAAGATGAATCAATTAGTTGTCAACTCTTAAATTAATCAGCAACCATTTTGATAATCAATTAGTCGGTTTGAGTAATTAAATGTGAATACGTTCTAGTTTCTTCTCTCCTCTGTGACAGTGAACTGAATATCTTTTGCGTTGTGGACAAAACAAGACATTTGAGGACGTCATCTTGGGCTTTTGGGAAACACTGATCCACATTTTTCACCATTTTTCTGACATTTTATAAATCAAACAACTAATCAAATAATCGAGAAAATGATCAACGGATTAATCGACTATGAAAATAATCGTTAGTTGCAGCCTTACATGATATAGAATGATTTCTTGTCATTTAATAAGTAGTCTATATGAAATAACAACACTGTAACGCCTATTTTTGTATACTTCTGTGTGAATGAAAGACTTGCAAAATGAACATCAAGAAATACAAGCGAGCAGAATTCTTGGGTGTAGGTAGGAGTCCCTGCTGTGGGAAAACCTCACGCATTTATTTTAACCAACATTTAAGTTCCACATGGAGCTTTTTTATACAGATTATTCTCCACCATTCTTATGCAGAGAGACCCGTTGAGCTCTGCCAGTAATCTCTCTCTGAACTTTTTTGCGTCTTGTCTTTCTTGCTCAGGAAGAAGTTTAAGACCCGGTCTGGAGACACCGTGAGGCTGATGGACCTGCTGGAGGAGGGACTGAAGAGGGCCATGGACAAACTGAAAGAGAAGGAGAGAGACAAGGTGAGAACGCCATCCTTTATTTAGCAACATGGACTGCTGGAGGACATGAAGGAGGAGAGAGACCATCTCTCCCTTCTTTCTCCATCATTTTGATGCCAGGGTGCGTCTCATCTCTCACCCCTGATTTACAACAGGGATGAGTGTATTTTTTTTGGGGGCGTCATTTAGTGAGGATATGAAACCCATACCCATAGCTTTTAACTTTTGAACATCATAAAAAAGTTGCTCCCCGCTGTCGGACACATTTACTGTCTCATAAACTGAAAGTGAAAGGTGACATTAATAAAGGGCAAAGTTTCTCTTACCTCTAGTGGTGTCTAGCCACGCAGACAGCTTTTGGCTTTATTTGTCCAGGTTTTGATGATATTAGTGTCTGACATTTCTGCCTCCGCACCAATACAACCAAGGTCAATTTCATTTGTGAGGCTCACAGACAACATTCATTCCCCAAAAAGTGTGTTCTTGTTACTCTGGATAATCCACCACTTGAACTACTTTCTATAACTTTCTACTAACAAGGCCCGGAACCCACACTGACTCTCTCCGCACTCCACCTCTGGATGCCACCGTACTTACTCTGCTGTACTGCTGTTTTTTATTTTTTTATTTTTAAAGGTCCTATGACATGGTGCTCTTTGGATGCTTTTATATAGACCTTAGTGGTCCCCCAATACTGTATCTGAAGTCTCTTTTATATAGGCCTTAGTGGTCCCCTAATACTGTATCTGAAGTCTCTTTTATATAGACCTTAGTGGTCCCCTAATACTGTATCTGAAGTCTCTTTTATATAGACCTTAGTGGTCCCCTAATACTGTATCTGAAGTCTCTTTTATATAGACCTTAGTGGTCCCCTAATACTGTATCTGAAGTCTCTTTTATATAGACCTTAGTGGTCCTCTAATACTGTATCTGAAGTCTCTTTTATATAGACCTTAGTGGTCCCCTAATACTGTATCTGAAGTCTCTTTTATATAGACCAATCTGGCTCGCTCTGACACTTAGTGCTAACGACATGCTTATTCATCACCCTGAGCAGCGGTGACGTACCGCTGTGTGACATCACAAGTACAAGAGACACGCGCGCTCCAACGCTTTTGTCCAGAGTAAATATCCTGACAAATATTAGACAAATTGCCATGACATTTGGCATATACATCAGTGTTTTCCTTAGGTTTGTGCAAGGCTTAGGTGCATGTATATGGCGGGCAGGTTTAGGGGTCCTACCTTAAGAGATTGTTTGTGTTTTTCAATAATAATAAAAAAGGTGTGATTTGACATTATTTTGAACCATTAATATTACCACATCTGTGTCTTAAACATTGGAAAAGCTAGAGGAGATAATACATAAATAAAACTAAAATAAGCCTTAAGACCAAACTTGCTTAGGAAGTCCACTGGGGACCAACTATTAACTATAAGTTATGATGCTCACGTTGATTTTACATTACTTTGACTCGAGTGCTGGGCCTAAGCCTTATAATGGTATGGAAAACCCTGGACATGGCACAGAGGATGAATCCTACTGACGTTGGCGATCCCCTGACCTTTCTCCATGCACCAACAGACGAGATTAAAAATAATATGAAATGAGAAGTTCTTCACAGACAGTTTTTCACGGCACAGAGTTGTGTAATGGTAGTGAATGAAGAGTGTTTTTGCCTGAGATCCCTTGAACTGCACATTTAGATTGCAGATTTAAATTGGGGGAAATTAACTTGTATCTTAGTTGTGTGTTTTTTTCATTTGGAGAAAGAGAAAATGTTGGAGGATAAAACAACAAATTAAAATGTGTGTGTGTGTGTGTGTGTGTGTGTGTGTGTGTGTGTGTGAGTGTGTGTGTGTGTGTGTGTGTGTGTGTGTGTGTGTGTGTGTGTGTGTGTGTGTGTGTGTGTGTGTGTGTGTGTGTGTGTGTGTGTGTGTGTGTGTGTGTGTGTGTGTGTGTGTGAAAAAAACCAACAGAACCTGACCTGGTTAAGTATTATCTGGAGCACTTGGTGCAGTGTAAACAGTCAGTGACTTCCAGTTGAACTGCAATAATTTTAATGGTGATAAGGTTGTGGGAAGCCGTTGCCAGCCCAGTTTCACTGCAGGCCTGGCCCTCTGCTGCCTGTCTGGGTCGGTGCCTATGTCTACCATCTGCTAACCCTGCCTCATTAAAACAAACCCAAACCCTAGCCTCCATTCACCTCAGCCTGCGCCGCTAACGCTGCCGCTAAGATTGGTTTCCTCCAGTTCTTCTGTCTTCTATTATTTACTCCTGTCCTATTTTCTGTTGTATTCTTTTAATACTTTGGTATCCTGTTATGTTCTATCCTTTCCTGTGTTGTCCTGGTATTCCCTGTCCTGTTGTGTCGTACTGTTCCCTGACCTTTTTGGTCCTATCCCTGCCAGCTACGGCTTGGCATTTGGCCTTTAACTGGAGCTGCAACATTCAGCCCATTCATCTCATGAGTCAACTAGTAAACTGTCAGACAATTAATGGATTATCCACATAGATGCAGATTATTTCTTAGAGTTATTTATCAAACATTACACATTATTGTAGGCCCAGTTTAATATGCAACTCAACATATGCAACATTATGGGCCCTATTTTAACAATCTAAGAGCACGTAGTGAAGCGCCTGGCGAGGTGCGTTTATGGCGTGTACGAATCCACTTTTGCTTGTTTAACGGCGGAAAAAAGGGTCCGTGCGCAAGGCGCATGATTCAGAGGGGTTGTACTTAGTGTCTTCATTAATTCATAGGTGTGTTTTGGGCGTAACATGCAATAAACCAATCAGAGATCATCTCCCATTCCCTTTAAAAGCCAGGCGCGGTTGGACTTTGGCTCATTTCTATTATGATGGAGGATTTGCTGAGCAGGAAGGAGAGAAGAATCTGATCTGCTCGTGCGTGAAGTGAAAGCTTGCGAGCAGATCATATAATACTATTTCACATTGTATTATTTTAGATTTTTAATCTTCTGCATGTTTGTGTGCAGCTGCGCGTCCCTGTGTGTGTAACAAGCATAGTGTGCGAGCGCTGTGCACGAGCCTAGGCACATTTTACTAATTTGCTGTTTAAAATTACAATGAAATGCTGCATTAATGACTTTAGACCAGGTTTTTGTTGGTCAATGGCGCGATCACTTTCCGCTGCCTCAAGATAGCAATACGCCCGGAATGTACCTGAACACACCCCCCTGTAAGACCAGCACGCCCATGGGTGCACAGATGGGTGCAGGTGCATTTGCTATTTAAACGACGTGGGCGCTAAGGGGTGCCTGCTCAGTCTCTTTTTCAACCGACGCGTCCTTAGCTTAAAACGTTGAAGACCCGTGCTTTAATATAATAATAACAATAGTAGCACAGGTGTATTCAAACCCATTACTGATGGCTGCATTCCACTTAGGAGAGGCCCTGGTATTAAACCATTACTGATGGCTGCATTCCACTTAGGAGAGGTCCTGGTATTAAACCATTACTGATGGCTGAATTCCACTTAGGAGAGGTCCTGGTATTAAACCATTAGTGATGGCTGTATTCCACTTAGGAGAGACCCTGGTATTAAACCATTAGTGATGGCTGTATTCCACTTAGGAGAGACCCTGGTATTAAACCATTAATAATGGCTGTATTCCACTTAGGAGAGACCCTGGTATTAAACCATTAATGATGGCTGTATTCCACTTAGGAGAGACCCTGGTATTAAACCATTAATGATGGCTGTATTCCACTTAGGAGAGGTCCTGGTATTAAACCATTAATAATGGCTGTATTCCACTTAGGAGAGACCCTGGTATTAAACCATTAATGATGGCTGTATTCCACTTAGGAGAGGTCCTGGTATTAAACCATTAATGATGGCTGCATTCCACTTAGGAGAGGTCCTGGTATTGTGCATGCTGACTCACTGAAATATCTTACTGGGACACTTGATGTAACTGAGCCATCGTTAAGGTTATCAATCTCAGCTGTGCTTTTCCTACTATGACAAGTCAACATGTCTGCTGTGAAAAGGTCCATTCTATGACCTGTCCCTGTGTTTCTTGTCATGTTGTGTTCTATATTGTCATTCTTTGTCCTGTCATATCGTGTAATGTCCTCAGTCCGTTATGCTCTGCTTGACAGGAAAACCTTCTGCATAACCCCGTCCTCCCTCTGTTCCCTCCCTTTGGTATCGGACATGTCACGCACACAGATTCAAGGGAAGGCGATGACTTAATAAGTCAATTTAAGCTTTGCCTGAGGTTACCGAATTAAATTCATCATTTGGATTAAATTCCACTGACTGGTTTTAGCGTAAGGTGATGTACTGCCTGCAGTAATTACACTCTGATAAAGGCCACACAGTTATCAGAATATTTAATGCTGCCTCAAGAATTATTGGTAGGATTATTGTCTTTTTAATACGTCCGCGTCATTAAAGGAAACTTGACTGTGCTGTAATTGTCTTCCTGCAGGTCCTGACCCCCGAGGAGCTGACCAAAGCCCAGAGGTCCGTCGCTTTCGGCTGCATCAAATACGCCGACCTCTCCCACAACCGCATCAACGACTACGTCTTCTCGTTTGACAAGATGCTGGACGACCGGGGCAACACAGCGGCGTACCTCCTCTACGCCTTCACTCGCATCAGGTGGGGGCTCACTCTCAAGTTCACCATATTACCGAACCGTGATCTCTGCTTCTGCGTTGATGCAAAAGTTAAAATACTAAACGTTGAAACATTCAGCTTGTCTACCAATAGAAAAAAAAAAAATTAATCTAAATGTGATTTTTGTGCCAGATACTGCGATTACGATTCCATTTGCGCTTAAAAAAAAAAGTTAAGCCAAAGTTCAATATTCACTGTGTAACAGTTAATACATGTCATGGAGCAATTTAACATGAGACACCATTAAAACTGCTCCTGTACCGGCCACTTCACTGGAACCGCTTGCACATTCATGCGACCCGTACAAGTCCGCGGAGCCCGAGCCTGTCTCCACTCAGTCCACCTGTGAGCTAGTCAGGCGTTTGTCTACCTGGCATGCTTTGTTTAGTCGATTTAACACGACAGTCCTCATCGCTATAGCAGAGAAAAAGACCCAACTTGCTAGTCCAAAGTTTGCACTAGAAAGTTACCTAGCAGTTAATACATAGATTGTATAGCCCATTTTCCTCTTACAATGCAACAAAAAAACACGTTTTTAATTACCTGTTTAACTGATTGTATTAACCGGTCAAAGTTCTTAATGTCTGTTAACAGTCGATTGGTAACTTTAACCACACTTTGACATGTGACTCTGAGACTCTGTCGCGGTACAAATAGTGCTTGATTAGTTCACATATGGCGATGCAGAAGAAAAACAGGACTACCTTCAGGCTGTCTGTCTAGTAAGCCAGCTTGACTTTTCACTTTGGGGCGCAAAAAGTATCTGGAAAGTTAAATTGAGTTCCTCGGGCGCGTTTCTGCCTCGGCTGTGTCCTCCTCTCCACTCTGCCCTGTTGGAGAACCTCCGACCAGTCCCAGTACACTTTCATTACCCATATCAGATCTGCCGCTCCGGCCCTCCACGGAGCTCGTTGCCAAGGGGATTAGTCTTCGGGGTCTTTCTAGTCTGCACGGCCCAATTTCTCCTCACCCCTTATCACCTGTATCGAGTGACCGTCTCCTGGCTGCAGAGTGCTGCGCTGATCCCCCTTCCTCTCCAGCTTCCCTGGAGGGTGTTAGACTCCGGGTGGCACAGTGCCCGGCCAAAGATTGATCTTCTCTTTTTCCAGTCTCGCCTGAGAGGATTCGATGTTCTACTATCTGTCGATGGAGCACTCACTGTGGCAGCAGCACACAGTCAAGTGTCCTTCTCAGTAGATATCTTCAGAAAATATCTCAGATCTCTGAAAATAATAGTAATAATGCATATCAAAAAGGTTAGATTTAAAAAAAATGTAAGATATTGTTAATATGTATTATTGGTCAATCTGGCCCAAAGTGACATCTAGTGACATTTTTAACAGTTCAAAACTCAACAATGTTTAATTTACACTGATAATAAAGTAACTGGTCACAGTGACGATTTGTCAAAGACAAAGAAAATATTTTTGTTGAAAATATAATAGTATAATACCTCCACACTCACAGGAAAATCCCAAGGAATCACCATCAGTACTTAACAGATATATAATGGTGAATTCCTCCTCCCTTATTATTTCAAACGTTCTGTCTTTTGGGTGATTCATTTACTTCCAATTCTGTCATTTCTTACCTGCACATGATATTTTCAATGTAAATCATTACTGAAAAGAAAGCTAAACAACCTGTTCCTACCTGAGTAAAGGACCATTCTTACTGACACATTGAACAAAACAACTTAAACACTAAATTCTGATCTGAAAACATTCATTCTGGGACATCTCCATTACCGGTGTTCTTGTCTTCCTGCAGGTCCATAGCTCGCCTGGCGAACATCGACGAGGCCACGCTGAGGAAAGCGGCCGAGACCTCGGAGGTCCTCCTGGACCACGAGAAGGAGTGGAAGCTGGGCAAGTGCATCCTCCGTTTCCCGGAGATCCTGCAGAAGATCCTGGACGACCTGCTGCTGCACACGCTCTGCGACTACCTGTACGAGCTCGCCACCACCTTCACCGAGTTCTACGACAGCTGCTACTGCGTGGAGAAGGACCGGCAGACGGGTACGTCTTCCAACGACATCCGGGCGAACAGTGCAAAAGAAAACAAACAAACAAACAAGCAGAGATTTTTTGGTAACGCTTTACTTGAAGGTATCTACATAAGAGTGACATGACACTGTCATGACCCTAACTCTAACTAATTACACTTACTAAAAGAAGCGTTGTTTATAACGTTTATGACACGTTCACGACAGTGTCATGTGACTCATATGTAGATACCTTCAAGTAAAGTGTAACCCCCCCACACACACACACACACACACACACACACACACACACACACACACACACACACACACACTCACTCACTCTTTGTTTATTAAGTTTTGCAGGGACATACAATTGACATTTACATTCAGAGTGAAGTCGCATTCACACTGCCTGCGTCAGCTGTCACGGTGAAAACGTATTGGCATGGTTTAATGTCGGTTAGCCTAATAGCTGGTTTGATTTGCATTGAGAGATGATCTTATGGAAAGTACCCCATGCCAATCTCTAGGTATGGTGAAGGGTATGTGATGATGTGGGGGGGCTATTTTATTCAAAGGCCAAGGGAACTTTATCAGGATGCATAGTATCCTGGATCCATGAAATAACAGGCCTTTAAAAATAAAAATCTGCCTGCCTCTATGGGAATTTAACATAGGGGTGTACTTACTTATGCCCCCTGTATTTTATGGAAGAACATTTATTTATTTACGATACATTATTCATTCACAAACAACATTCGTGTCCTTAAAGGTTGGATTTTTCCTTATTTTTTTAATCAAGGCATTAAGATCAATTTCCAAAAGATGATTTTTTTTATTCCTCTTTTTAGTCAACTTTAGCATGGGTGTGTAAACTTATGAGCACCACTGTATGTACAATATTAGAAAGGATAATGAAAAGCGCAAGAATACAAAGGAAAAATGAAAAGACATAAAAATAATATATATACATACCTACTTGAATAAAAAAAAAGGAAAACAAAACGCACACATCCAGTAAAGTTGGAAGCGTCTGCTTTGTTTTGTTTTTTTGCTGTCTGTCAATGACATAAAACCAGGTAATGCAACAGTAAAGCTTAGTCTCTCGACTAAAATGGGAAAACTCCCCCCAGATTTCCCCCAATTTAACGGAACCTTTCAGTGAAACCCTGATTTCCTCCACTTTCAGGAAATAAGAACCTCTCAGACCCAGTGAGGGTGGAAAAAAGGGAGTAGAGGAAGATTTCCACTTAAGCGAAATCAGTGTTCTCGCTAAAAGAGCGGTACAGGCCAGACTGTCTTTTATAGAAGAAGATAGAGAAGGCGAGAGGGCGACACAAGAGTAGATCTTCTTCAACATGATGCTCTCTCTCGATGGGAGTCAATTAGCGGGAGGTTTCACTCTGAGAGGGTTTTCACTGAAAGCCATCTGAACGCTGTTAGCCATCCACTTGTTTCTGTTAGCATTGCATCCCTGCAGTGCACTGAAGTGCTAGCACTTTAGGTTTAAAACCTGCTTAATTATGCTAATTCTCCCCAGCTGGAGGTTATTAATTTATAAATTGTTTCTTTGCTGGAAAGTATACTGTTCTGTGTGTGTGTGTGTGTGTGTGTGTGTGTGTGTGTGTGTGTGTGTGTGTGTGTGTGTGCGCGTGTGCGTGTGTGTGCGCGTGCGTGGACTCAGATCATGAGCCAGATTTAAAAGTCACAGGATCCATGAAATGGGGCCTTCAGTCAGTTTCAGTTCATTCATCTTTCAAGGGGTGTATGTTTAAAAAAAAAAAAAAAAGAACAAATTAATCATCAACATATAAGGGTTAATGCCCGACAAGGTGTCCATTATCAGGATTTAATAGACGACTGGGAGGCCATTAATAACCTGATAAGATTGCCAAAGAAGATAATTTTTTTTTAAACCATTAATTTATGTTTTCATGCGTTTCGCGATCCAAATCTGAATTATTTTCAAACAGTAACTCCCTCGTTTGCCTGATAACACCTGAGGGTTTGATTAATGCCTGGAACAATCATTCAGTTCTTGCAGAAAAATGCAGAGTTTTTTTTGTGATTGTTGCGGGCAAAAATCCTTGATTATACGGAACGTTTTCTTAAAAAATGCGCTGGAATATGCGGGATATTTATGCAATTTTATGCGATGAAATTGTGGGAAACTTGCTAAAACTGCGGTTTGATGAAAAAGAGAGAAAAAAAGTGATTGAATGACGTAATTACGTCACTTCATAACATTCCCATGGCAACAGGGGAAAATGGCTGCTCTTGTGTGAAGTAAACGCAACATTTTTTTAACTTTCTGCTAAGATATACCGGTACGTGACTTTTTTGCAACGAAAATGCGGGGATTATGAAATCATGCAAGCCCCGCATATTTTGCGTCGAAATCAGCAATTCATGTGGTGAAAGTGCGTCGTATTTGAACAAATACGCATAAATATGCAGACTTTGGCTGATTATGCGTTGAATTATGCGATCGCATAATCGTGTTTTTCTGAAGGGACTGGTCATTTCCATCCCGTAAGGTTCTTATATGCAATGCAAGCGTTGTTGTGTAACACATTTCAGTTACACTTTACTTGAAGGTATCTGTCGGTACACGATCCGTTCCGCCTGCACTATCCGTTCTACGCATGCGCAAGATAATACTGTTTTACCGAGGATACGACCTGCCCGATCTGTTCCACGCTAGCCTATGGCTAGCCTCCACTGGGAAGCTAACGTTAGTTTAGATAACAGCTAATTCGGCTAACCGCTAGCTGACAGCTAGATTCAGTCTAAAATTAAGTTAAGTCAAACTTAATGGGAGAAGCAGCAACAGCTACATTAACACTTTACAGTAATAACAGTAAAGACAAGTATTGAGTGATTGTATTTTAAATGAGCACAAATAAAGTAGAACTGACGTAACAGCTGTTTATTTTCAAGTTTTATTTTGAGGGTCTTTTAAAGTTATTGCATGCTGTCTCAGCTAGCAGTTAGCCGAATTAGCTGTTGGCTAAACTAACGTTAGCTTGGCTGTTGACCGGAAGCGTGGAACAGATCGTGCAGTGTCGTAAATCCTCGTACAACAGCGCATGCGTGAACATTTTGCGCATGCGCAGAACGGATCGTGTACCGACAGTATCTACATAAGAGTGACATGACACTGTCATCAACGTGTCATAAACATCATAAACAAGTCATAAACGTTGATGACATAACGCTTCTTTTAGTAAGTCATTCGTTTTTTGTCATGACAAGTTAGGGTTAGAGTTGGGGTTCATGTGTTCATGACAGTGTCATGTCACTCTTATGTAGATACCTTTGAGTAAAGTGTTACCCACATTTCAAACAGAAATGTCAGCTTGGCCTCCTTTTGATCTTTCCCAAAGCTTGTTTCTCGTCAGCGTCAGCAGCACTCTGTCCCCGTCCGGTATATAGTTGGACGCGTCTGCTTTGTTTGTGAAAATTACAAACTCATTTTGCTGTCTGTCGATGATCATCGACGTTCGCGCCCCTTTAACGAGCTGTCTGCTTAATTCACCCTCTGCTGCTCATTACGGACTTAATTTTTATTGGATTTCTGCTCTGCGTAGCAATTTGGCCTGATGGGGTGGACGGTCATGGATGTTGCGTGTGGCTGCGTGATGTACGGGTCATTGACTTGATGTCGGCTGCCGCTGTGCGACGGCAGCGCCATTAAATGCGCCCTCTGACCTTCTGTTGCTTGTTGTTCTCGCTCTGCGCTTCACCTCCGACTGTTTTCTCTCATCTGCGGGACTTCTCAATATTTCTCTCTTCATCCCCCTTCATCTCATCTCTTGGGTCTTCTTTTGCTCTTTTCAAAATCACCTAATAATCCATTATCTGTTAGATGTGTTATTTGTAATCTAATTATGCTAAATTCACACTACAATATCAGCGCAGTAACTGTCCTGACAGACGTGAGGAACATTGGTTTGACCCTCGTGTTGTGTTTGATAATATGAAGAACGCCAGATAAATCTGAGGAGTTCTGAGATGTTTTATAGGGCAGCAAATAAAAAAAAACAAGGTGTTGCTTAACAAATAATACATTTTCAACCTTTTCTGTAATCTGAGCTTATTCCATGAAATATTTGAGCCTCAAATATCAAAAAAAGTAAAAAAAAACACTTCATTTTTTCTTGTCTGTCTGAATATATATATATATATATATATATATATATATAATAATAATATACCTGAATTCACCATCTGTCTGAAACGCTCAGTTTTTTCGCCTGTCTCTTTTAGACCCCCTTATCTTATTTAAGATAAAAAGACATGGAAATCTCACTTTTTTACACCTTTTTAAAGGCCGTTACACACCAGGGGCGTGACAAATTGCGTCGCGAAATAATCGCCTGCGGTGAAGATGTCAAGTGATTGTGTAGCAGCTAGAGTCTGCAGTTGGAGCACAAATAAATGCTGCAGCTCCTCAAAACCACTGTAAACACAGTAAATAACACAACGTGATTGGTTGATGTCTTTATTAGCGTCACAAAAGTTTAGAAAAATCAACCTCGTTTCGGAAAAAAATTACGCCACTTTTTTTTTTTTTTTTACTTTTCGCGTTCTGTGTGAAAGTACAGTCTAATATATTGGCGTGTGAAATACATACTGCGTTCCAGACACAATGTTTAGCCCGTAAGTTACAACTTCAAGTCATGACTCGCGACTTGGTAGCGTTCCAGGCAAAGTCACCACAAACCCTTCTAGCTAGCGTTAGCTAGCAGCTACCTAACATTGACGTTAGCTAGCGCTAGCTGATACTAGCAAATTCTAGTCGTCGACATATTTTGGGCTTCATTTAATAAATATAACCTGTAGTAGTACACAATCGTATGTGTATTGTTTTGATTACAATGTGCAGAATTACTTTACGTTACCTATTTATGTCTATTTCTCACCTTAAATCACCGGCGTCTGTACAGCACCAACAGGGGTCGCCATTTTTGTTTATGTGTGTGTGACGTCAAAAACTATAACTGGGAGAACAACCATCTGGTACCAGTTCTCGGGGAGTAAGTTAGGGGTTTGACTGCCGTCCCAGGGCACTCTCACAGGCAGAGGTTGTGAAAACACAAGTTACGGGTTACCTGGAACGCAGCATTAATCGCACGATGTGTGAAGGCCTTATTCCAAAAGTGCGTAGTAATTCTATCTGTCCGCTAACTGTAGTATTTACCTGTGCTTGTCTCTCCAGGTGAGGTGGTGAAGATCAACATGTGGAGGATGCTGCTCTGTGAAGCCACAGCCGCCATCATGGCCAAATGCTTCGACATCCTGGGCATCAACCCTGTCGGGAGGATGTGATGTCGCAGTGATCCTCCCAGCCTCTTGTCTTTTCTTTCTTTCTTTCTTTTTTCTGCTTCCAGAACAGGAATGGGAGGAGAAAGGACGAGACGGCGATAAAAACAGCAAACGGTCTCTTTCACTCACGTCACAGCCAAAAAAACTCACTGGACTTTAAGAATGAAACTAAAATTTTTCTATCCATCTTGGGAGGAAAAAACACATTTAAGTCAAATAATTAACATCTCATGTGAAGGATCTTTTTTATTATTATTAAAGAACCGATGTGAAACCAAAATGTCACCCAGTCTGCTGTCAATTATTTTCAAATTGTGGATCTCTCTTTAAAGCCAGAAGTCATATTGTTACCGGTAAACTATTCTGATACCTAAAATGTGATCCGTAAAGAAAAAGACGCACAAGAAAAGCCTCAGCTGGCAGATTTTGTCAAGAATTTTTAAGCTAAAAAAGGTGAATCGGCTCGAGTCAATTCCTCCTGAGCTGGAATAATAATAAAAAAACAATTTAAAAAGAACTTTTTAATGGTGTGCATACTTCTTTAGAGGAGGGGAACCAGGGTCAAGATGCTATAAAGCTATCTGGAATGGATAAATCAGTAAAAAATGTAATGGGTTTGCGCAAAAAGCATTTGGAGTTCCTACCTAGCTACGGGAAATAGCTTCCTTGCCACCCTTGATGATGAATACCATAGACCGTATATAAGATGAATACCAGCGCTGCACTTTGCTGACACAGAACTGACACTTCGCTGCAACACATACAAATATATTTATTCACCTCTATTCACACACACAATGAGGCATATTTACAGTTGTGACTGAACTGTATTTTTTGAGTTACTATATAGGCCAACTTTGATCTTGACATATAGGCTAAGCATTCTGTAGCAAATAACAATAAACCCACTATTAATGACATTATCTTAATGCAGTGTAACTACTTCAGCATGTAAATAATTCACCTAAAATACAAACGTGAGCAATCGCTATTATATCAAATCAACAGCCACGTGCAATTTAGCTCGCAGGTGAAGAACTAAAACAACGAAAATCACCAGTTAATTTAAATTTGCAGGACCTATAGACTAATACAGGACCTATAGACTGATACAGGACCTATAGACTGATACAGGACCTATAGACTAATACAGGACCTATAGACTAATACAGGACCTGTAGACTAATATAGGACCTATAGACTAATACAGGACCTGTAGACTAATACAGGACCTATAGACTAATACAGGACCTGTAGACTAATACAGGACCTATAGACTAATACAGGACCTATAGACTAATACAGGACCTGTAGACTAATACAGGACCTATAGACTAATACAAGACCTATAGACTAATACAAGACCTATAGACTGATACAGGACCTGTAGACTAATACAGGACCTGTAGACTAATACAAGACCTATAGACTAATACAGGACCTGTAGACTAATACAGGACCTATAGACTAATACAGGACCTATAGACTGATACAAGACCTGTAGACTAATACAGGACCTATAGACTAATACAAGACCTGTAGACTAATACAGGACCTGTAGACTAATACAGGACCTATAGACTAATACAAGACCTATAGACTGATACAGGACCTATAGACTAATACAAGACCTATAGACTAATACAGGACCTATAGACTAATACAAGACCTATAGACTAATACAAGACCTATAGACTAATACAAGACCTATAGACCAATACAAGACCTATAGACTAATACAGGACCTATAGACTAATACAAGACCTATAGACCAATACAAGACCTATCGACTAATACAAGACCTATAGACTAATACAGGACCAGGCTTAAATGAACTGACAACGGAAGTTATACGACTTACAGTTCTCAAGGACGTACACACACAATCTCAACTGGCCAGTTATCCTCGCGTGTCCGCGCTATTCTCCGACATGCACTCTAACAATGCAGCCCTGTTTCTGATACCGTGGGGGGCAGAAAAGTTGCCATGGGGGGCCGCCACGGTCAAATCAACATAGAGGAAACACTGCATTGATTTACACATGTTGGATTCTGGTAGGTTTCCATGGAGCCATCAGGTTCAAACGTTTGAGCTTGGGAATTAGTGTTCATTTCATCAGACAAGACAAGACTAAATATGTTCGTCAATGACCTTTTTTTCCATGACGATGACGAGACTGAACCCATGTCCAAAAACGCTGACTAAGACTAAATTAACATTCATTACTATTGACGAAAAAAGACGAGACTAAAATGTTAAGATAAAGTCTCTCTTCATTTTTGTCTACAATCGTCTCTACTTTTTCATAATGAGATAAAATATTCGGCTGTTACTAGGGTCCGTAGGGTTGGGTACCGAGACCCCGGTGCTAATACGGCACTGGTGCCTTAACGACCGTTATCTAACAGCAACGCGGATTTCGGTGCCACTTAAATGCCTGCCGCTTCTCTCTGACGGTCACGCTCCTAAGCATGTCACGCTAGTAAACACTATACTTGGCAGCAGGTAATGTTAGCCTATTAGCTAGATTAATGCTACACCTGACGGCAGGTAACGTTAGCCTACCATTAGCTAGTTAACACTACACCTGACAGCAGGTAACGTTAGCCTACCGTTAGCTAGCAGCTGGAGTAACCACGGTTAAAATGCTGACAGCTAAACGCTGTAAAAGTTTGTCTGTATTTCACTGTGTAGGATTCCAATACCAGGACGTACAACAGTCTGTAGCTGCCGTTGTCTGAAAAACAACACAGATGTTGCGTTCTCTTGAAACTCACCTCGCCAGCCTCGTGCTGCATTCAAAGTTATTGTAAAATACCCTTTTTCCCATCCAGTGGTTGTTTTTGTTTTTGACAGGAATTTACTGGTGAAATAAGGAAGAGGCTCGATATTCGGTCGCATTTTACGCATAATGATATTGACAAAAAATGTGAAAAAAAGTATTTGACGGAAATGGTTATCAGAAATAATCTGTGAAATAATCATTTGTTATTTCAAAAAAGACAGATGTTTTGACTAAAACTAGACTAAAATGGCGAGACTTTTAGTCGGCTAAAACTTGACTAACAAAAAAAGATATGTGAATGACTAAATATGACTAAAACTAATGAGGCGAATTGCCACAGATGACTAAGATGAAAAATTGGTGACAAAATGAACACTAGTGCGGATGAATGAAAGCAACACATACCGCACCAGTGTTCACAGCGATTGTCTCATTGAGACAAACCACTTCAGCCATCAGTGAGCTCTAAGATGCTTTAATCGCATCAAAAAACACATTCAAGGCGAAAGCATCAGTGAGAGAGAATAGCTTTGCATGCATTTCAACTGTAATAGCTTTCCACAGCGTCCGCCCCTCTGCTTGCCAGACTCTGACATATAGAAAGTTGCGTTCGACTTGAGCTGCTTTTTAGATAACCACAATTGCCGTCTTTGCCTTCCATGAGTCGTGTAAGTGGGCTTTGTCTGCAGAAACTCAAAGTGCTAGGCAAACAAAGCCATGTAATGAAGTTAATTATACATCACACACACACTCCGAGGCAGCCTGGAAGCCTGTAATTGTGAAGTCCGCCTGTACCCAGCAGACAGTTGTGCACTTCCATAGATATAAAAGTTGGATGACTCCAGGAATCGCCACAAGTCATGTAATACTTGTTAGACGAGTTCTTAAGCCATGCCGATGGGAAGAAGCGTGCTGTGACCCATCTTAGAAACTTATCAAATATCTACACGTCACTCGTTCCTTGTATACTTTCATCATCCCATATGTCCCAGGACTTTATGGCTCATCTCAGTACCTTCTCGGGCAATAATTCCCACAGCATCTTCGTGAAAGATTCATTAAGCTTTCAAAGAGTCGGGGCCCTTTTCTTTTTTCCTTTTCTTTTCCTGCTGCTGAAGGATGGTGTTAAAGGTGTTTTGACAGTCGCTCCAGGAGGAGAAAGCCTGCCACGCCGCTTCAATAACGTCCCCCCTTGGGGGTGGGTTAGAGGCAGGCAGGGGTGGGGGAGGTGGTGGTGCGCCCGGGGTCGTCCCGGTTTGAAGGCCCGAGTGGTTCGGGGAAGCTGCCTGAGACAGCGTCCTCTGAATTAACATTCAGGAGACGAGTTTGGGAGCGAGCTGGAAGGCGCAGACCAGAGACGGAAGGTAAATATGGATGTTTACTCAAGTCCGATCGCTCTGTTCTAGTACTTCACGCTGCACCGATCGACTCCTTAAGATTAACGATGGAACGCTGTGATGAGTTTCTCTCCACCTCTACAGATAGTTTTAGCCTCTTTTAGCTCCTAGTTTTCGTTTCATGGCAAATTTCTTTGTATGGCTGCGTGTCCCTTCTCCCATCAAACTGTGTTTTCTCAGGTAAACATGGCTCCAAATTGATGGTGGCCAAAAAATGACTTTTGCAGCTTTAATAAGAAATAGACAGTAAATACCACAATAGAAAAGTTTCTTTTACTTGGGTTTTTCCATTTTGGAAGATTTTTTTACTCTATTTCAGTGATAGCTGTAGTTGCAAGTTACTTTGTAAATTCCACAGGTGTAAAGTTAATAAAATGTCACTGATATCTTTCCTTTATGCTTACCATACTCACTTTCCTTTCTGTCCTTTTGTTTCCTGCTTTTCCTTCTTTCTTTATGTGCCATTTTTTTTGTTTCCTGGTTAGATGGTTGAGGTTAGGTTAGGCTTTTTCATGTTTCATGTTTGGTTCTTTTCCTTAAAGTTGCATTAATGAATGTTTGTCCACTAGGAGGTAGCAGACTGACTCATGAGAGACACAAGGTTACATCATCATCCCACTGGAGCGGTGCTTCTGTCCTCCTGATAAATGTCAGTCTTATATTTACCTCTGCCAAGGAGGTTATGTTTTCAGTTTGATTTGTCCGTAATTTGTCTGTCAGCAGTTAAACAAAAACTACTGGTCATGAAAGGATGTAGCTTGGGCCAAGGAAGAACCCATTACATTTTTGATCGGATCCGAATCATCCGTGGTGTTGCAATAATGGGAAAAATTAGTTCCCGGCTTGGAAAATTAACATATGTGAGACAGGGCATGCCTCTGTGCTGTCCGACTGCCCTTCTAGTTTCTCTTCTTTTAGCTCTGTTTTTGGTCTCTACCAACACCTGAGCAAATATCTGGCTCTAGAGCTGCTACGCCATGAACTACTACAACTACTAGTTCCATTATCTTTTTTTGTGACTATTATCGCCACTGTTCATCGTACCCCCAACGGACACCATCAGAGTTTTTCCTCGCCACTGTAGCACTAAATGCTTGCTCTTGGGAGGAATTGTCGGCTCTTTGAAAATTAAAGAGTGTGGTCCAGACCTACTCTTTCTGTAAAGTGTCTTGAGATAACTCTTCTTATGATTTGATGCTATAAATAAAATGTAATTGCATTGAATTACAGTATGTTCCCAAGCTAGTCGCTAGCTTTGTGTGCTGTTTGGTGTTGGGCAGATAGTGTACAGTGGATTCATCCGAGCTGTTTCTTTGAAACTGAGGTTTAATGTGAGACTGGACCATCCTGTTAATGGGCTGCAAATCCTAAAACTTGTTAGAGAGGCTAAAATGTAGGGCTGGGTATTGTTCCAAAAATGACGATACCAATACCGTGACTTCCGTTCCGGTTTCCTAAACTATGCTTTTTTTTTCGATTTTAATAAAAATAAATGACAACATTACACATTACGGCACAAATCGTTTCATTTCTTTTTCATCTCCTACTACGTGAGCCCCGTCACTGTCTAACATAAAGTTTTTCCTGCGTGTTGGCTACGCCAATCACAGACATTATTAGATTTAGGTGGAAGCATGCTGCATGCTTTATTGGCTCACTGATGCTGATTAGATTTTCTCCTCAGGTATTTTTTTGATTCTCGATACTAAGGAGGCGTCGCCTAAAAGTATCGAATTCGCTACCCAGACCTACTACAAAAAGCTCTGTAGAGCTTCAGAGCTGAATGATTTCAGCTCCACAGGTGGCTACTTTCACATAACGAGTAATTTAAGGTGCAGTAGGTAAGACTTATAAAACTAACTTTCTGTCCTATTTTCTGAAACTGACCCTATGTTCCAGTAGAACTACATGAAGCAGGTCATTAAAAAAAAGAAATCTGGCTCCTCTGGCACCACCTACAGCCTGTAAAAAATGTTCAGATGCACCAATCAGGGCCAGGGGGGAGGTGTCTAACTGCGTGTCAATCACTGCTCATGCACACGCATTCATTCTCCCTTGTGGGGGGAGGGGCTTAGGTGACCGTTTTGGACTTTAGCAGAAAGGGGGGAGGGACTGAGAAGTTGTTGATTTTTGAATGTTTTGGCTAAGTCCTGGATCTTCACCATCCTACCTACAGCACCTTTTAAGGTCATTATTACACAAATGTTTTAAATTTAATCAAACTTCCTGATCTCTGGATTACCAACTTTACAAGGCGACACTTTGTTTGCCTTTTACCTTTTGACCTCGAGTTGATCCCGAGTTGACTTCATGGTATTTTAGCACCATATGGAAGGAACAGACTTGTACAGAAATGAAAGCTGCCTGCAGGCACTTCTGTGCTTCTGTTATTTGTAATTTGCATAAATTATCCCCTCTTCCTTAAAATCCTGTTTAGACCGGGGCATGATATCCTCGCCACAAGAAGTATTTTTACATCACGTTTGTTGCTCGGCATCTGTCCCTCGCTCTGCACCGAGAGTTTATCAGTGATCCCGCGATCTGATCTCAGAGATGAATCGGTGCGATATGCAAATAAGCTTCATGCAAATCAGATACGAGTGGGTGTTGCGAGCGTGAGAAAGAGGTGAGAGAGTTGTGAGTCTTTTTTTGATTGTGAAAGTCTGCATCGCGGCTTTGCGCTTCGGTGGTGCAGTGTGCTGCCTCGTCTTCATTACAGACAGTAATCTGTTTGGCACTTAGAGGACTCACAGAGAGGGGGGGGAAAAAAGCTAGAAAAGACAACAGGAAAAGGTACAGAGAGAAGTAAACACTTTAATTAGGTGTTTGGCACTTGATACATTTAGATTTCACACACACACACATACAAGATAACATTTATCCGAAAGCACGACATTAAATAAGATATTTGTATTTAGATATGAGATTTGTTTTTAAGATATACATTAAGTTAAATTATCTGAAATATATTTGAATGGATTTGTATTAGACATTTCCATGCCCTAATTCACAACGACGACACTCTGAAATATGTAGGACAAGCCGACTCAGAAAGTGAAGTAACACTCAAGTGCCAACATGACATAAGAGACACAGAGACATGTGGACATCACGCTCTTGACTGACTAATAATAAATACAAATGTTTAAGAAATTCAGGAACTTTTGGGTGGGGGGGGGCAAAGTTGTCTGGTTGAATATCCGTCACAGTGCTGGGAAGCACACCCAAAAGGCTCGGCGCCGCGTGGCGCGACCTCCGTCAAATCACACGCTTCTGTCGTGCTTCATAGTCAAGCAACTGTGGCGTCGTCCTGTGGAGAGGTAGATATTGCCCGTTTTTTCGACCGTCACGCACGTGCGTCCTGTTACTGAACGGGTCAAATTCACAGGGATGGATTCCAAAGTTAGGAACGGTCACTGAAATGGGGACAAAGAGACGTTCTGGTCTGTGGCTTTGTGCTGATTCGACACAGCTGGATCCAGCTGTGTCCTGTTAAAGGGAAACATCAGATTTAAAGAAGTTCAGTTCCTCTGGCTTTGGTACGTGGATTGTCTCAGAATGTGGTTTTTGTTTGTAAGCTTTTTATTTTTATTTCTTCGAGACGACATCCTGTCATCGAGTGCACAAAAAAGTTATATAACACAATAAAGGAAAGTGAAAAAGCCAAAAAGCATAATATGAGCACTTCAACATCGATTCTTTTCCTTAGTACATCATTATCCGTTTCCGCAAACCAGACCAGGAGCAGAAAACGCTGAAGATCCATGTTATGTTCTTCTTTACAAAAGAAATAAATGTCAGACTGGCAGACTGACGTGTGATGAGCATTCTTCTTAGAAAACTAAATTAGATTTTAGAAATGTCTCGTGATATATGGTCTCTAGAAGTGTATTATTCAACTTTTGTTAAAGAAGGTAAAGAAAATCGCGATTCTCGATACTATCAAATCGCAAAACCTCTCGAATCGCAAAAGAATAAATATAGTATCGGCGCCCATGTATCTTGATAGAATAGAATCGGGACAAAAAGCATATCGGGCGGCTGTGGCTCAGTGGTAGAGCGGTAGGTTGGTGGTTCGATCCCCGGCCCTGCAGTCCCATGTCAAAGTTTCCTTGGGCGAGACACTGAACCCTGTATTGCGCCATGGGAGCGTGAATGTGCCTCGGTGAAAGGTGAATGGTTCCTGTACTATGTTAAAGCACTTTGAGTAGTCGTTAAGACTAGAAAAGCGCTATATATATATATTAAAAAAAAAAACAACAGTGCATTTACATTGTCCCAGTCCTAGTGGCTGCACTGGACAGCTGTTGCTTGGTTAAGGGGTTTAGTACAGATGCTGTGGTCCCTCCTGCCTTCTCAGCATCCACTTCTCTCTTCTCTTCCCTTTCCACTGAAGCCAATGACATGTTTTAGGCAAGTTAAAATGTCAGTCAGGGCTCCAGACTGCGACTGAGACAATGAGAGTATTATTTTTGTCAACTACTGGCGTGTGTGCGACTTGCAACTTTTTTACATTTTAATTTATTTCATTCTGAAAACGAAATAGGAAACTGCGTGGGTAACGTAATCTACACTCGTGTGTCTCGCTTTCATCGTAAAAAAGTCAAAGTCAACCGTGGAAAACAAACCATCGAAAAAACCAAACTCATACAGCAACTGGAAAAGAAGCCAAAGAGACACGCGTGGTTCAGGGGAAGCCCTCGTAGGTCACCTTCCCCGCTCGCTGTGCTCAGGGCCACCAGTTCCACTTTTCAAACTTCAGAGAAAGTCGTCTCATTTCTGCCAGTTCTGCACAATCAGTGCAACATCTGTAAATCGCTCCTCAGCTTCTAAACATCGGCACTGATGTCTCATATCTTGGTCTCTTTGTGTTCCGCTCTGAAGGAGTCCCTGATGGCCAGGAGACCGGAGGCCACAAGGTGTCCGCTCACTTTGCTGTGCCACTCCTGCGACCGGCCCCTGGAAGATGACAGAAAGAGAAAAAGATCTTTCAGCAAAGAAAAGGTATACGATAAAACAGGGTTACTGTGGCATCTTAAAAAGTCTCAAATTTCACAATCTTAATTTTTAGGCCTAAAAATGTCTGGTAACACTTTACTTGAAGGTATCTACATAAGAGTGACATGACACTGTCATCAACACATGAACCCTAACTCTAACACAACTTTTGGTTTTTCTGAGTCAAACATTTTTTTCCCCAAATGTTTTAAGATTTTTTTTCTTTTCTTTTTTACATGTGTCATTTTTTTCTGACATTTTTCTTTTTTTTACATTTTTGACACTTTTTTTGACATTTGTCACTTCTTTCAAAGTTCTTTTATAAATTATTTTTTCTTCAAAGGCTATATAATTGACTAAAAAGCCCAAATTCAATGAACGTAGGGAGCTGATAATTTAACTTGTTAAGAGCGTTGTGGTGAACCATCCACGTTATTTTTTTGGGACAATTTGTTTGAAAGAAAACCCAAATTTCTGATATAGAAACGTTTTGAAAATGGGTCAAATTTGACCCGAGGACACCAGGAGGGTTAAAAAGTCTTACTTTTGACTTGGTGTGACTGCAGAATCCCTGTAAAATAGATTTTGTATTAATCCCACACTGGGGAAATTCCCTTGTTACAAAAAACACAGCAAACTTTCAGCTTTAGTTGTGACTGCCACAAATGACATCATTTTATATGTATAAGATGCTCATGACTCATGACTAAGCTTACGAAAAGAAAGCCAATGCTGAATATTTAATATTATATAATAATGATGTATATTTATATCTAAACTTTAGGAGAAAAACACCCATATGCTCTTTGTCCACCGTTTGTTTTCCATACAGTAATTGCAGCAATGTGTAGCTTGTAAAAGACATTCAGCGCCATTAAGTGGAAATCCGCATGCCTACTATCGTCAAGATTAAAGATGATAATCATGGTTAAAGGCTTTATGGGATACATCTCCATCGCCCAGTCATAAATAAACATGTTCCGTATACATTTTTAAATACATTTTTACTGCAGGGAAAGAAGTACAAACTTTAGAGTGCTACATAGTCGTCACATTTTTCTGTACTGCACCAGTCGGCAATAAAAGTCCTCCGTACCGGATGTTTTCTACTATCAGTTTAAATGATATCTTCAAATGCTCCTTCAATGATGTCAGAAAGAGCTGAATGGAAATATTGTTATACCCAAGTCTTTCAACTTGCATTCAGCCAAACTGTTTTCTTCTTTTTTTATTTTCAGCTGACTATTTCAGCTGAGAACAAACATTTCACTCAATAGTTCCTCTTAGAGATCTGCACCTTTTTCACAAGAGACATTCTGACTCATGATAGCGGGAAAAATGAAGGCTTAAATATAAATGACAGGTAGTATTAGGGCTGCACGATATGAGGGAAATACGCGAGACGATTAACTTGTGATAAACAGATATTGAAATGTGCTCAGCTCTGCTTTTCTGCTGCCTTCAGTATTCTGCAAATACAACATATTTCTTGTTAAATAATAAAAAAAAAACGTGGAGGAACTTTTATTGAACAAACTGAGCAACGAACTGAACATGAAAGACAGTATTAGAGACAAAGGATGATAGTTACATTTTAAAGCACTCTTCTACTGATTGTTGGTAGATACAACTAGTATACACTATATACACTATAACTAGTGTCACTTGCACATCATAAATATTACTAAATAAACCTGCGCTTATTGTTAATGTCTGTAACCCTCGTGTTGTCCTCGGGTCAAATTTCACCCGTTTTTTATATCAGAAATTTGGGTTTCTTACAACAGAATTAGCCCCAAAATAACTTGGATGCATGCATGCACGTTGTATGGAACCTATATATTGATTTTTGGGTGTTTTATTTAAAATTAAATGTCTCCTGACTGAACGTTGCCATTCTGCGATTCCCTCAACATCCTCTGATCTTAACTATTGGTCAAGCTAATTCACCATTTCTGGGTTGTTTTTTTAAACAAAAAAAAATTAGGTATAATGTCATTTAAATTAGGTTTATTCACCATGAATTTAAAAAAAGTGTTGAAAAAGTGACAAAAACATTTTAAAAAGCAACAAAAGAATCAAAAAAAGCAACAAACGCATCGGAAAAAGCTGTAAAAAAAGAGTTCATTTTTAATTTTGACCCAGAAGGACAATAAGTTTACGGTCGATGGGAAGACAATACAAGGGTTTAATGGTTGGAGTTACATCCGCTCATATTATTACCAGTTTTACCTGTGCTATCACTGATGTTAGATCTGGGTGTTTGTTGTTAACCTGAGGCAACATGTCCGCAGTGAGAAAGGTGTGTAATGGCCGACTTCCACTGCTGCTTTACTCATTCTGTCTCAGTTCCATGTTTTGGGTAACACATCGCAATATTCACTTCACATAATCTAAATTATGATGTGAGTAAAATATCTAATTGCGATTACTTCGACTGGTATTGCGTTTGGGATATGATTCACGATATTGGAGGGAATGATCGTTTTTGTAGCATTATTCTCATTTTCATTGAAAAATATTAAAATCAGAACAATCAAAATAGTTTATAGTGTGATTTTTGTTTTCTTTACTCTGTGGGATATACGATTTGTAGGCCGTGGCGTCTCTGCAGTACCTCAACACTTCATTCAGAATGGTTTGACACAAATATTGCCCCTCCCACCTGCGATTTGACAGCACTTTCAAACACAACATGCTCGATGTTTTTCCTCCGTCTCTCTCTCTCTCTCTCTAACCCACTGAGGCCGTAACGGGTTTGATTTCCTCCGGAGGCGATAGGATCCGTTTCACAGCAAACAAAGCCCTGTTGACCTTCGATGCCGTGGATCTGTTGTCTCGCCTTGAAAGTTAACAAGAAGCGCTTTTAAATTATTGTCTAAGCTAGTAAGCCTGAGACGGCCTGGCACGGTGCAGACGTTTTAGCTTGAGCTCCGTCATGACAGGAAATGAAAGGCGAGATGAAGTGACCGACAAAGGGGGAAAGAGTGAAGGCATTCATCCCTCTGGGTGTTTTCACTTCTTCCCCTTACGTGATCACTCTTCATAACAGGAGCACTGGCAGGCCCGAGTTACTCAGACGCCTGCTGGTTGCATGTAAATGATCCTGGAATGGAAGCTTATTTCCCCTCCGCACGCACTCTCCGTTACTCTAAATCAGAGATCCTCAACAGGGGGTCCTCAGAGTTACTGCCGGGCTGTTCATTTTTCTAAAGTATTTTCCAAAAATTAAAATGTCTTAACATAAATCTAACATATTATTAGCAACTATAAATCAGCCTATTTGTGAAAAAACAAACTGATGACAGGCTTACTGGCCTATAGGTAAGGAAGACATAGACAGATACAGTTATTCTTAAAGGATAACTACCATTTTCTTCAACCTGGACCCTGTTTTCTTATGTTTGTGTGTCTAAGTGACTGATGGGAACACTAATCTTTGACATTGGTCCAGTATTAAGAGAAATCTCTGCAGTCGGCAGCGGGGAAACAAGCTACAATGGAAGTTAGTAAGGCAATTGTCCAGCTTCACAACCTTCACAAAAGTGCTCGTTTTGCAGCTGACAGACTCAGATTAATATTATAAGTGTCTGACAATCATTTTGGCTTACTGTGACTTTAAAAAAAAAAGCACACCATAATGTCTTAATGACAGGTATGTAGGATTCTTGTTTTTAGGTTACAACTAATTTTCATTTTATTTTAAAATTAAGTGAGTTTAAAGGTGCTGTAGGTAGGATGGTGAAGATCCAGGACTTAGTCAAAACATTTGAACATCGACAACTTCTCAGTCCCTCCCCCCTTTCTGCTAAAGCCCCTCCCCCCACAAGGGAGAATGAATGCGTGTGCATGAGCAGTGATTGACACGCAGTTAGACACCCTCCTGGCCCTGATTGGTGCATCTGAACAGGGAGCTGTGGATTTTTGCAAACCACACTACAGGCTGTAGGTGGAGCCAGAGGAGCTGGATTTGTTTTTAAATGACCTGCTTCATGTTTTTCTACTGGAACATAGGGTCAGTTTCAGCAAATATGACAGAAAGGTAGTTTTATAAGTCTACTGCACCTTTAAGAAACAATCGGTGTGTGTTTTAGGTAGGTTTCCATCCCTCTGCCTCCCCTTGTTCTCACACATATTGAATCTGTGCAGAGGAAACACTGTGCGTGCTCATAACTGAATTGAACAGATCTGCAGTAGCTTTCTCCTGCAGCCTGGGCTGTTGGGGAGGTGGGGGGGGGGCAGGACTATAGTGCAGTTTAATGACAGAGATGCTATGAGCCCGGCTGCCACCTTTTCTGTGTCGCACGGAGCTTCATTTCATTTAATCAACCGAGACGAATAGAGCCGCAGGACTCCGCCGAGAGTCAAATTGATCATGTAAGCAGCAGAAAATCTGCCCCAACTTAGTTTCAAAGGGCATGAATCATGAGAAGGAGGGCCGCTCACCTACGGGGAGGTTGTGGCTGTGCCTCAGATAGATGCTGGCAGAGGTCAAAAACACACAACAGGCTCCATTAAGACGGATGACATGGACTAAGTGCTCTCTCCAGATATTTCTTTTAATAGGCTTCTCCCTGCCTTAAATCCTCTCCGCCTCTGGGTCGTTGCTGCAGCTCCCTTTGCCCTTGCTTCCACTTCTTTCTTGTCTTCGTTACTTAAAAGGACCATTCTGCCATTTTTATGTGACCGGATTATTATATCGACACATGATTTAAATCTGCCATGAGTCACAAATTCAAAGATAATAATTAATACGGGAACCAAGCCCCCCAAAAAAGGTTTTTGGAATCGGAACTATGATAAACAATTGAAGCAATGTTGGTAAATCAAAATTACGCCTGCGATTTGATTTACTGATTCATAATTGTGAGTGACTCAAAGTTTTGACTGCCTAAGTCAGAGTTATGACACAGTAAGGCAAACGTAGCTCATCATTCGGATTTATTCAAAATTGTAAGCCACACAATTGCAAGTGTGTTTTTTGTACATTTTCAGAACTACGACCTCTTAAACAGACAACATGATATCTTTTCATTTTAAAACTCTTACATTAAAGGTGCTGTAGGTAGGATGGTGAAGATCCAGGAGTTAGCCAAAAAATTTGAACATCGACCACTTCTCAGTCCCTCCCCCCTTTCTGCTAAAGCCCAAAACGGTCTACTAAGCCCCTCCCCCCAAAAGGGAGAATAAATGCGTGTGCCTGAGCAGTGATTGACACGCAGTTAGACCCCACCCCCCGGCCCTGATTGGTGCATCTGAACAGGGAGCTGTGGATTTTAGCAAATCACACTACAGACTGTAGGTGGTGCCAGAGGAGCTGGATTTCTTTATAATGACCTGCTTCATGTAGTTCTACTGGAACATAGGGTCAGTTTCAGCAAATATGACAGAAAGGTAGTTTTATAAGGCTTACCTACTGCACCTTTATCTACAGGAAATGTTAAGAGAAGGCCTTTAAACACATTTTCATGCAAAGTTAGTGTTATTCATAAAAACAAAATCCATATGATGAATGGTTTAGGGTAATTTCATTTATTTATTTTATTCATTTATAAAACTAACTATTTGCATGGCCTAGCATCAGCAAGGTAAAGGTGAGTATCTTATTGTCGACTGTCTATGAAAGCATAACTATACCTGCCAGCTGTATCTATCCTGCAGTTATCCTTCACACATACTGCCACATCTACTGCAGCCTCATCCTCTACGGTTTCTCTTCCTTCCCTGACAATTAAATAACACGGATACCTCTGTCTGCATCCTGGCAGTTATTCAATATACCTTCAAATTACCTTCCCCTCCCGCCCTCAATAACACATCACCAAAGAATTCAGTCTTTCTTCTTCCTTTCCTTCCTTACCTGGTGTCTGTTCGACAGAGGTGCGTGAGTCGGGTCTTCCTGGCTCCGGTGGGCTCCAGCAGGTAGAGGCAGGAGTAGACGTGGGCCCTAACGCCCTCCGACAGCACCTCAGGGTGCTCCGTGGACACAGAGGACAGGTACAGGGGGCCGACGGACAGGTCTGCCTGCCAGGTCCTGAGACGAGAAGAGATTATCGGGACGGAGAATCCAAATGTGACACATTAATGTGACTGCTGCCAATAATCTGATCACAACCACTCTAGCAGCTGATTATTAGGGCTGGCTATCGTTTAAAAAAATTCGGTACAGATACTTTGATACCGGTTCCCTAAACGATACTTTTTCAATACCAATTAAAAAAAAGAAAAAAAGAAATTGCAACATTACGGCACAAATCTTTTTATTTATGTTTTATCTACCCTCGTGCAACTACTGTGTAACGTAGAGTTTTTTCTGCGTGTCTCTACGACGTGTAACGTTAGACAGCCAATCACAGACATTATTAGATCTTGGTAGAAGCATGCTGATTGGCTCACTGACGCTGATGAGCTTTACTCCTTAGGTATTGAAATTGGGTAGTGAATGATGAGGCATTTTTCGATACTCAATACTTTAGAGGGGAGTCCGACGGTGCCTAAAAAGTTTTGAATTCGCTACCCAGCCCTAGTGATTACACTTATGCAATCCTAACCTATCCCTCTGTATTTTGTTAAATGAAAATGCTGACACCTGCATTGACACACAACATAAAAGACAAATCTGCCATCTCTTTTGGTAAAATCACAATCATAAAGTTTCCCACTGATATCAGGTCAGAACAGTTTCCAAAGCAGTTGTTAAATATTTATTCAAAATGAGTATCATGTCGGTTTCGAGGGGGTTAAAGAGACGGACTAACACATTTTTGGTTTAGGTCTTTTATCTGGTATTTGACAACAATTAGAAGATGTCGTCGTGATTTGCTTGTTTGAATGCGTTATGCAGAAGCGCTGATGTGAATGTCTTACTCGGGGAACTCAAAGTTCATGTACGCTGTCGTACAGAGAGGAAATAGGACAAAAGGTACACCTTGTGATGTGATCCAGCTGCAGACACAGATACTGTCATGTCTCATCTGACTTTAGGGTCGGATTAAAATTCCATCAACCCCATTCAATCCATATAGACACACACACACACACACAAAATAACCAGAATGCTGTCTACAACTTTACAGTTTTTTTTAATCGCTTTGGTACTATTATAGCAACTTTGTGGTACAATTTCACAACTCCTAAGGGGCTTTCACACCTACCTCGTTTGGTCAGGATCTTGGGACTTTTCAGTTTGATCCAAACCAATTTAGATGTTCATACATACACACATTTTATATAGCTGATAAACCAGTATAAAACCTATAGGTTTACCAAATGGTTCCAATTACTTCATATGAAAAGTATTGTCTTTGATGACACACAGATCAGGAGTGGTGATAACGTTACTGTGTAATTCTGTGTTGTACTTAGTCAATTGAACATGTGATTACATGAAAAAAAAAAAGACATTTTGATGATCTGCTTTGAGTTACTAAGTACTAAGAGTTGTGAGGTTTTACCATCTACTTAGGCTAATAGTACCAAAGCGATAAAATAAAAATTAAACTGTAAATCAAACTAACAATTTGAGAGTACTTTTGTCTCCGTCCTCCGTGCTCTATAGAGCTCAGCAGGTTAAGGCCCAGATGCCCTGTGAAGCCCTGGGCTCGCCTTGCCTCATTACCTGAGCAGCAGATGCTCCTGTGGGGGCCGGAAGCCCAGGCCGTGGCCCTGGAGGAGGTAGCGGTAGACTTCTGTGTCCTTGGACAAGGTCTGGATGACAGCGGCGTGGTGCAGGCTTCCCTCCCACAGCTCCTGCTCTTGTAGCAGCCGGTGGAGCAGCTCCTTCTGGGGGGCGTCCACCTCGGCGGAGCCGCGCCACATCCACAGCGGGCAGCCGTCATCCATCTGCAGAATAATGGAGAACCAGAGTTAGAACTTAATGGAGCCAACAGTTTGCACACTAATAAAGATCATGGCTTTGATTGTAACTAATTTTTAAGGTACTTTTTTTCAATATATAGCTAGAGTATCTATTTTGCCCTCTTAGGCTATGTTCACACTTGGCGTCTTTTTTTGAAGCTGCCAGCGTCTGTTCTACATCATAATCCTACGGAGTAAACCGTGTTTTCAACAAAGTCCTGAGCACTTTTTTAAACGCCACCGTTGACTTCTATTTCTGCAGCTCATGGCGTCTTTTTGAAGCTGAAAAAAGTTCAGTTTTCTGAAGAAAAAAACGCCCCACTCTGGCTTTTTTGACAGCTGACCAATGACAAGCGGAGTAGCCAGACCTGTCGTTTCCATAACAACAAGAGAAAATGGAGTCGGAGCACAGCGAGTTACATGACCGGGTGCTCTCTGTACAGGGAACTCACTTAGTTCACTCATATTAATATTTGATTTGATACTATGAATTGAATAGTTTGATCTTAAGTTAGCACCGCTCCACATAGCGCTCTAGCTAGGATACTGTAGCAGTAGCTGTTGTTATAGCAACAAAAGTTGCTCTCAGCTGCTTGTTGGAATAAAAAAGCGCTCTAGTCAACTTTTTCTTGTAAAAAAAGACACCAAGTGTGAACATAGCCTTAGGGAAATTAGTTTTGGACTCCAAGCTGCACACATAAATAATGCCTTGACAGTAGGGCTGCATGATTATTATTATTATTTGCATATAAACAGATATTAAAGTGTACTCAGTTCTGCTGCTTTGAGTATTCTGCTAAAATACAACTAATCTCCTTTAAATCGAATTATTTTATTGAACATTAAATTGAATATAAAAGGCACCATTAAAAAAAGAATGTAAAAACATATTGCATATAACATGACTTATATTTTCATACTGTATATTTGTTCATCTTTTGTTCATCTTAACAGGACATTCAAAAATCCAAACTTTTCCATTCACTATATACTTCACAGCCTGGTTCATGTTAGTATGTATGCAGTAGGGAAAGCTCCTCTGTAGGTCTAACTAACTCTTTCCTCCCTCCATTTACCTTTTTGAAGGCCAGCTCCACATGTTCTGGCGCCGCGTGGCTCTCCCAGCATCGGCTCTTCTCCCTGGCCTCCGTCAGGAGGTGCTGGGTGCTCAGCTGCAGCTTGCTCATCCTCTCCTCCTGCTCCTCCTGACCTCCGCTCTGACCGGGGGACACCGGGCCGCCTCCTTCCTCACCGGAACGCTGACCGGGCCAAAAATCTGGAAGCTACACAGAAGATTTTATTTGTTGACATTATTTTGTTAATTCTGTCTCTTCTCGTCAAGTTTCATGCAGCAGTCCCACTCTTTACGATGTACAATGGTCATAGTATAGTATGTTGAATGAAGTCATAGTATATAGAAATAGTCATAGTACAGTATTTCGGTAAAAAACTCATAGTATGTTGAAAAAAACGTCATAAAAAAAGTCATAGTATGTCAAAAAAATGTATGAAAAAGTCATAGTATAATATGTCGAAAAAAGATGTAAAAAAGTCATAGTATAGTATTTCGGAAAACAGTCATAGTATAGTATACAGTAAAGTCGTAAAAAGTCCAAAAAAAGTCATAGCACAGTGTCAAAAAAAGTCAAATGTGATAATAGTCACAGTATAGTATGTTGAAAATAGTCGTAAAAAAGTCATACTATATTATGTTGGAAAATGTCTGAGTCAAGGTTCTAAAGATGTCATTTTCTGTACAGTGTGTGAAGCCCCCTGGGGCATATTTTTGATATAGGAATACATAAATGAAATTGATTTGACTTGACTATGAAAAGCTTTGTTGATATTGTTCTGCTGTTATGTCTATGAGTGTCTAAGTTCATTGACTGTAACAAAAAACTGTTTTTGTCACATGCTATACCAATAAAGTTGATTCTGTTAGAACACAAAGTGTTGCCATGACAGCTGACAATACTTTAAATATGTTGCTGCAATATATGTATAGTATGTCGAAAAAAGTCATAAAAAAAGTCATAGTATAGTATATCGAAAAAGGTCATGGTAGAGTATGTCAAAAAAAGGTATTAAAAAGTCATGGTATAGTATATCGAAAAAAGTCATGTATATTTTCAATCTTACGATTACAATATTGTTATTAATATTTCACCATTGCAAAGAACTTCCTGGCAGTATATTTATATTCAAATCTTAAATCTTAGACCATACTGATATTGCACTATTCTTTCCCTCTCTTCAATTGTTATTGTATATTTTTTGTAAATTTCTAAATTCTATTGTATTGTTATACTGTTTTTTTTATACTGTTTATACTTTTTCTCACTATCCTCTCTGTTTTCATTCTTATATGTTAAGTGAGTGTTGTACTTTGAGAGCAAAGATTAACCGGAGTCAAATTCAATGTTTATTTGTGAAACCTGGCCAATAAAGCTGATTCTGATTCTGGTATAATATGTTGGAAAAAATCATAGTATAGTATGTCAAAAAAAGTCATGAAAAAGTCATAGTATAGTATGACGAACAAAGTCATAAAACAGTCATAGTATAGTATGTCGAAAAAAGTTATAAAAAGTCATAGTATAGTATGTCGAAATAAATTATAATAAAGTCATAGTATAGTATGTTGGAAAAAGTGATAGTGTTGTATGTCGAAGAAAATAAAAGTCATAGTATAGTATGTCGAAATAAATTATAATAAAGTCATAGTATAGTATGTTGGAAAAAGTGATAGTATTGTATGTCGAAGAAAATAAAAGTCATAGTATAGTATGACGAACAAAGTCATAAAACAGTCATAGTATAGTATGTCGAAATAAATTATAATAAAGTCATAGTATAGTATGTCGGAAAAAGTCATACAGTCATAGTATAGTATGTCGAAAAAAGTCATATAAAAGTCATAGTATAGTATGTCAAAAAAAGGTATTAAAAAGTCATAGCATAGTATGTCGAAAAAAAGTCATAAAACAGTCATAGTATAGTATGTCGAAATAAGTCATAGTATAGTATGTCGAAAAAAGTTATAAAAAGTCATAGTATAGTATGTTGAAATAAATTATAATAAAGTCATAGTATAGTATGTCGAAAAAAGTCATGAAAAAGTCATAGTATAGTATGTCGAAAAAAGGTCATAAAACAGTCATAGTATAGTATGTCAAAAAAAGTCATAGTATAGTATGTCGAAGAAACTCATAGTATAGTATGTCGAAAAAGTCATAAAACAGTCATAGTATAGTATGTCGGAAAAAGGTATTAAAAAGTCATAGCATAGTATGTCGAAAAAAAGTCATAAAACAGTCATAGTATAGTATGTCGAAATAAGTCATAGTATAGTATGTCGAAAAAAGTTATAAAAAGTCATAGTATAGTATGTTGAAATAAATTATAATAAAGTCATAGTATAGTATGTCGAAAAAAGTCATGAAAAAGTCATAGTATAGTATGTCGAAAAAAATCATAAAACAGTCATAGTATAGTATGTCAAAAAAAGTCATAGTATAGTATGTCGAAGAAACTCATAGTATAGTATGTCGAAAAAGTCATAAAACAGTCATAGTATAGTATGTCGGAAAAAGGTATTAAAAAGTCATAATATAGTATGATGAACAAAGTCATAAAACAGTCATAGTATAGTATGTCGAAATAAGTCATAGTATAGTATGTCGAAAAAAAAGTCATGAAAAAGTCATAGTATAGTATGTCGAAAAAAGGTCATAAAACAGTCATAGTATAGTATGTCAAAAAAAGTCATAGTATAGTATGTCGAAGAAACTCATAGTATAGTATGTCGAAAAAGTCATAAAACAGTCATAGTATAGTATGTCGGAAAAAGGTATTAAAAAGTCATAGTATAGTATGTCGAAATAAGTCATAGTATAGTATGTCGAAAAAAGTTATAAAAAGTCATAGTATAGTATGTTGAAATAAATTATAATAAAGTCATAGTATAGTATGTCGAAAAAAGTCATGAAAAAGTCATAGTATAGTATGTCGAAAAAAGGTCATAAAACAGTCATAGTATAGTATGTCAAAAAAAGTCATAGTATAGTATGTCGAAGAAACTCATAGTATAGTATGTCGAAAAAGTCATAAAACAGTCATAGTATAGTATGTCGGAAAAAGGTATTAAAAAGTCATAATATAGTATGATGAACAAAGTCATAAAACAGTCATAGTATAGTATGTCGAAGAAACTCATAGTGTAGTATGTCGAAATAAGTCATAAAACAGTCATAGTATAGTATGTCGAAGAAACTCATAGTGTAGTATGTCGAAAAAGTCATAAAAAAGTCATAGTATAGTATGACGAACAAAGTCATAAAACAGTCATAGTGTATTATGACGAACAAAGTCATAAAACAGTCATAGTATAGTATGTCGAAAAAGTCATAGTATACTATGTAGTGATGGCCAAATGAAGCGTCGTGACCCATTTTCTTTATTTTCTGAGCCCACTAGATGGCACTCTTGGTTTTAAGAGAAAGGCCTAAGGCAGTGGTTCTCAACTGGTGGGGCGCGCCCCCCTGGGGGGGCGCGGACACTCTCCCGGGGGGGCGCGAGTAGGCTACAGGATGGGAGAAAAAAAAATAAAAAATTCAGAAAAAAAATGTCCCTCATGTTGAAATGCAAGTGGTTGGACTGTAACACACAATCATCCTCCTGGCGACTTGTTTGTCAAAAACTAATCTATCGACTTTTACTGGTGATTTTGGAGACTTTTGTGGTGTCTGGAGACTCAAAAGCACGTATCACTCTGCAGCTACTGTGCTCAACAAGCAGCGGGTGCTGCCGTGAGCCCCTCCCCTGTCCAAAAGCACTCCCATATGGCGAGTGGATTGTGTCATTCAAAGGATAACCAGGAGAAGGAGAAGGAGCAGGCTACCCTCCCCGTCGTCGCCAAACCGTGTGGAATTTTGAATTGATTTAATAGGGATTGCAGACGAGAGACCAGCGGCGACTAGGCGGCGAGTGCATGTTAGAAACGTTTTCCGGCGGCGACGTGGCGACGGCGTATGTTTAGAATTCCCATCACATTTACGCCTACTAAAGACGTCTAAACTAAGTACGTCGCCTTACAAACGTGTGAAACACACGCCTTCACTATCTAAAGACGTCTGAACTATGTACGTCGTCAGGGTGACTTTTCCCCTAATATTGATAACTAGAGTACAGTATATTGTCATTGTTTAGATTCACATTTTGTTAGTGTTCTTTTGCTTACTTTCTGGTTCTTATGTGTTACTCATAATGTGTGGCTAATAATATCATCATGCTTATAAAAAAAGTATTAAACTGCTGAATGAACACTCGAAATGTCTCCATGGCAACAAGAGACAGATGCCGTTTGACCAACAATCATAAATAAAATAGCAATTTGGCATATTAACCAAAATCAACAACAATCATCAACTGTCTTACGCCTTAGGACCGTAACGAAGGTATAGTCACAAGATATATGATCAAAATCATAAAAATAACAGCTTATAGCTGGGGAGCTTGCAGCCTTAGTGATAGTTGCGTCCACTTGTTACCCAAAATGAACGTCAATTCACTCAAAAAATACAAACAAATTAACCATTAAGGGTATTCAACGTTAAAACAAATATGAAGGTGCTTGATTGACATTTACCCATTACATAATAAATAAGTCAGTGATTTGGCTGGTCGTAGCTAGGCCAACTAGCTATAGATAAAGAACAGAGAGCCAGCCCACACAGCGAGACCGTGGTGCCTTTGACTCAAATCGATTTTTTTTTTAATTGGGGGTCTCTGCAAATATACTAAATAAAGAACTTACAGTATATTTCGGATTTTTATCAGAAACTGCTTTATTGGCCAAGTAAACACAAGGGAATTTGAGTCTGGCTAGGTGTAGCTTTCAACACAGAAACAGACATAACGTTATGGCTAAAAACAAAGATAAACAAGGTAACGTTAAACATGAACGTTTCACTACTAGGCTACATATATAAGTTGTATATAATAAAGTGTATACATGCATATACACATTACGTACATAAAGTTACATGTAAATAGATCTATGAAGCTTATAAACAGTAGGCAATTAGTGCCAATGATCCAGTAGGCCGATGTTCAATCAATGTTAGAGTTACGCATTCTTCCAACAGTGCGCAGGTCACATAAGCTGATGAGATACTACAATTTAATTCATCGTATTATTTTTATACTGTCAGTAGGCTACTTTTAGAGCAGCTTGTATAATGACTAAAGAGCCTGGAACTTATATTGAATGAATTGAAATACATTTAAACCTATAGGCTATAGTCTTACTGTATATTGAACTTGAATTCACTCAATCAATTTTTTTTGGGGGGGGCACGTCTGGCGACGACGCTAGGTGTGGCGGCGTACTTATCAACGACGATGTACACTGGCGACGGTTTAGTCAATCCACACGTTAGAGTCACAAGACAGTCTCCTTCGTTAGGTTATCCGTGGCACTATCCACTCGCCATACTCCCAGGCGGTCAGTCTCTCAGTAGCCTCGCGCAGCAGTCCCAGCCTGCAGTCAGAGCAGAGAGGAGACACACACCACTCCTCATAGAAACTCTGATTTTGCTCCTTGCAGACAGAGTGGACGCCTTCACTCAAAAAGTTGACCTCTGGCATGGCCGCATCAGTCGAGGGAACTGCGACATGTTCCCCAGCCTCGCAGACTTTACCACTGATGCCCTTCACACGACTTCTCCTCTCTATTTCAATCAGCGTCTGAGCACCTGTCACCAATGAACAGCCACTGACCAAGCGTGAGTGAGAACGGGTCAAATTAATTTCCTTGTTTCTGTTATCGTGTGTGTGTGACTCGAACATCTCACATTTACCAACAAAACGTACAGCGAGAGACCGCGCAAAACATTTCAGACCGTCCTGCCAACGTGTGTACATTTTAACATCAATGTACGCTGTAACGTTTTTACATTATATAGTCACTGAAGCGGCTTCTGTTTCAGTACAGTCTGCTCTCTGCAGCGGGCGGGGCTGCTGCTCCATTTCCCCCCGCGACTGACGCGCGCGCACACACACACACACACACACACACACACACACACACACACACACACACACACACACACACACCCACACACCCACACACACACACGGTGGATGCAGGAAAAAACGCAGATGACCTAAATTGAAGACAGCTATGCTCGTTATTGTAAGTGCAATGATAGGTTAAAGTCCAATAAGTACTTTATCAAACCGTATGAATGTGTGTGTGTGTGTGTGTGTGTGTGTGTGTGTGTGTGTGTGTGTGTGTGTGTATGTGTGTGCCACTGGCCAGGATTGGACATTAACTAACAATGTAAAGACCAACAAGCCACTGACAGTGACAGATATGTTCATATTTGATTCATATTCACATTCAATAAATTATTTTTTGTCTTAAATCCACCAGCCATTTTCCTATTATACCAACATTTGCAGCATCCAGAGCCTTTTAAGGTTCCTAGGAAATCTCAGCCCAGAATAATTAATTAATAGTACTAATTATTATTCTCCCCAAAACAAGTTTCCTTTTTATTTTTAAAGAAAGTAAAAAAAAAATTGCAACATACAAAAGACACCACAACTTTTATCGCAATTTTTAACAAAAGCTCCCGTGAAATCAGACATTTTGGGCCGCAACAATCTCAAAAAAAGGCCACGAAATCCTGGAGGGACTGCCCTTGTGTTTTTTTTCATGTGTTATGATGCCATTCACCAGTGTTTTTTTGTTGTTGTGGTGCGTGTAGGCTACTCCTGATTTTGTCAGTCATATCATCTCTTATATGCTGTGTCTCTATGATCCTCTCCTGTCCTATTCATGGTAGCCTACTCGTGGACATTGCGCCGTCGTCACATGCTGTAGTAGGGGGGGGCCGCCTTGATAATCCTGAATAGGGGCCCGGTGTTGGCTCGTTACACCACTGACCTCCTGCCCTCTTTCGTCATTCTGGGCAGCATTGATGCAGGAATACTCTCAACTCTGTCACGTCACCTTGGAGATTCTCCTCCCTTTCACGTCGGCATATTTGTGTGAGGCAGGATTCTCAGAAATGACTGCACTCAAAACAAAATACCGCAATAGTGCACAAATCGAGGATGATTTGAGGCTACGTTTATCAGACATTTCGCCAAGAAATTGGACGGGGGGGCCCAACTGCAATGAACCAGCTTTGGGGGGGCCCAGCTTGCAAAAGGTTGAGAACCCCTGGCCTAAGGCATTGCAATTCAGTGTATTCTCAACCCTTTGTTGAACAGAGAGCGCCATCTAGTGGGCTCAGAAAATAGAGACAATGCTTCACAAAGCTTCGTTTGGCCATCACTAATTGTATGTCGAAATAAGTCATAGTATTGTATGACGAACAAAGTCATAAAACAGTCATAGTGTAGTATGTCGAAATAAGTCATAATAAAGTCAAAGTATAGTATGACGAACAAAGTCATAAAACAGTCATAGTGTAGTATGTCGAAATAGGTTATAGTATAGTATGTCGAAAAAAGTCATGAAAAAGTCATAGTATAGTACAGGGGTCGGCAACCTTTTTGATATGAAGTGCCCTTTTCCAAATTTCTTGTTTATTAGTGTGCCATGTTAACATGAATTTTTTTTTATGACATCACATCAAAATGTAATATCCAGGGAATCTGTAATAATCAGGACCTTGTAATTATTATTATTGTATATTATTATTATGGAAACATGGTTTTAGTATGCAGTCCTGATTGGTGGAAAAATGGGCTGACAAAAATATCACTGTCAAAGAGCCTGAAGCGAAAAGTTGTGGAAAAGCCCAGCTTTAATGATGAATGGACTGATAAGCAGGTCCTGTATGAATCATTTTCAATGAAACGATGCTGTGGCAAAATAATAATAACACAACCAGCATCATTATCAAGAATGAAGAAGAACATAACGATTGCGTCATTCACGTGCATTTTAAGTAGCCACATGTATTTGTTTTGGTCTTATAATGCATCCATATTTACGCTGCAGCGGAGAGGATGGTTTCTTCAGACAGCTTAAGTTTATAAGAATTTGTCCAAATTTCAAGATTCCCTGCAAACTAAGATAAATAGACTACAAACCGACAGCTTTTCTTTTAGCTTGTTTTGTAAAAATTAGCTATTTGCAGAGTAGAGCTGTGTTTGCGTGTATTTGAGTGCGGTGGACAAGAGTGGTCTGAGCAGACAGAGCAGATTGAATTATCACTTTCTACATGTTGATGCCGGTTTACACAGGTGAGTGCATTGATAAGTATTGGCTTTTAACTCACGAAGGTTCAATTGTAGCCTCCTTACAGTAACGAGACTAGCGTTAGTTCATCTGCCCCAGCGGCCGTTGGTTATCCTCTTTGTACTGTTCCCAGTCAGAGATATGAGTCAATCAAACTACAGTAAATAACAGGTTGCGCACAGGCGCCGATTTATGTTTTCCTCCGTGGGTGCTCACACGCGCACACAGTTTTAAAAAAAAAGTAGTCAACAATGTTTGCATTTCAGAACCTTAGGAAATGGACAGCGGCCGACACGAACACACACGCCGTAAAGTAAGCTATCTTTCAACTCAGGACAGCGCCACTTCTCACAGATAGAATTGGGGATGAGAAGTTTAATCAGCTTCGTGGGAAATTATAAATCAATGCCACCGACATGACCAATCACACTTAGCACCACCTGCAATGTTTAATATAAAATTAAAAATGAACTGGCAGTCTGGCACACGTGGGTGCTCAGTATTTTCCGTGGGTGCTCAAGCTCCGGAGCACCCACGGTATCGGCACCTATGAGGTCGGCAACTGTGAACGTTAATTTGGCATGCGGATGAGAGAGTGCTTCAGCATTTCAACCATGATTTCAACACATCAATAACTCTCTTGCACACATATTGCCAGCGTGCCATTGGTTAAGGTCCCGCGTGCCCATGGTGGCACGCGTGCCTAAGGTTGCCGACCCCTGGTATAGTATGTCGGAAAAAGGTATTAAAAAGTCATAGTATAGTATGACGAACAAAGTCATAATAAAGTCATAGTAGAGTATGTTGGAGAAAGTCATAGTATAGAATGTCGAAAAAAGTCATGAAATAGTCATAGTATAGTATGTCGAAAAAAGGTATTGAAAAGTCATGGTATAGTATGTCGAAAAAAGTCATAAAACAGTCATTGTGTAGTAGGTCAAAAAAAGTCATAGTATAGTAAGTCGAAGAAACTAATAGTATTGTATGTCGAAAAAGACATATAAAATTCATAGTATAGTATGTCGGAAAAATGTATTAAAAAGTCACAGTATAGTATGTCGAAAAAAAGTAAGATAAAAAGTCATAGTACAGTGTCAAAAGAAGTCAAATGTTGATAATAGTCACAGTATAGTATGTTGAAAATAGTCATAAAAAAGTAATAGTATTTTATGTCGAAAAATGTCAAAAAAGTCATACTATATTATGTTGGAAAATGTCTGAGTCAAGGTTCTAAAGATGTCATTTTCTGTACAGTGTGTGAAGCCCCCTGGGGCATATTTTTGATATAGGAATACATAAATGAAATTGATTTGACTTGACTATGAAAAGCTTTGTTGATATTGTTCTGCTGTTATGTCTATGAGTGTCTAAGTTCATTGACAGTAACAAAAAACTGTTTTTGTCACATGCTATACCAATAAAGTTGATTCTGTTAGAACACAAAGTGTTGCCATGACAGCTGACAATACTTTAAATATGTTGCTGTAATATATGTATAGTATGTCGAAAAAAGTCATAAAAAAAGTCATAGTATAGTATGTCGAAAAAAACCCATAAAAAAGTCATAGTATAGTATGTCGAAAAAAAGTCATAAAAAAAGTCATAGTATAGTATGTCGAAAAAAGGTATTAAAAAGACATTGTATAGTATGTCGAAAAAAGTCATAGTATAGTATGTCAAAAAAGGTATTAAAAAGTCATAGTATAGTATGTCAAAAAAAGGTATTAAAAAGTCATAGTATAGTATGTCAAAAAAAGGTATTAAAAAGTCATAGTATAATATGTCAAAAAAGGTATTAAAAAGTCATAGTATAATATGTCAAAAAAAGGTATTAAAAAGTCATAGTATAATATGTCAAAAAAAGGTATTAAAAAGTCATAGTATAGTATGTCAGAAAAAGGTATTAAAAAGTCATAGTATAGTACGTCGAAAAATGTCATGGTATACTATGTTGAAAAAAGTCATACAAATATCATACAGTCATACAGGGGCGGCTGTGGCTCAGTGGTAGAGCAGTTGCTTGCCAATCGGAAGGTTGGTGGTTCGATCCTTGGCCCTGCAGTCCCATGTCGAAGTGTCCTTGGGCAAGACACTGAACCCCGAGTTGCTGCGCATCGGAGTGTAAATGTGTGTGAATGAGTATCTGATGAGCAGGTGTAGTCGGCCACAGTGTACGAATGTGTGTGAAAGGTGAATGGTTCCTGTACAATGTTAAAGCGCTTTGAGAAGTCGTTAAGACTAGCATGTCAGCACTAGCATTCAGTCATAGTATAGTATGTCATAAAAAGTAAAAAAAAATTGTCATAGTATATATAGTACGTCGAAAAAAGTCATAGTATGCTATGTCAAACAAAAGGTTTAAAAAGTCATAGTATATGTCATAAAAAAGAAAAAAAAGTCAGTACAGTATGTCATAAAATGTCATAGTATAGCATGTCATAAAAATTATAAAAAGTTTGTCCTCATTGACACCATGCCAATAATACATTGAATCAACACAGTGTGCTGTGTAGTTTGGGCCTGTAAATGAGGTTGTCAGTATTCTTTACCTGGAAGAGTCTCTGGGCCTCGGTGATCATGTTGGCCAGGCCCTGGGTGGCAGCCAGGTTCTCACTCAGGTCCCGCTGGTCTGGGCGGCCCAGGCTGTACTTCCTATGACTCGACCTGCAGCAACAACAGGAACAAGGTGGAGGTCACTTTTATTGTCTTGAATTACAGGCAGCAAACGTACTGAATTTTAAAGTACAAGTAGATCCGACCAGACAATCTGATTGGTCAACTAGACATTTAGAACGTGCTCAAATCAGCATTCAGACAGCACACCCAGAGCCATTTGAGCACACCTGGCGCATCACTTAAAATATCACTCCGCAATTTCTCTGTCAACATTACGACAACATTAAAAAAACTGTTTAAAAACATTTGTATTCACGTAAGTAATGCAAAACACACAAAAGCTCTCCAAATAAACAAATAAACAAGTTATTTGTTACAACGCTCTGAAGTTAACTTGATATGGATGGTTCACTGGATATGTTTGGATTAGCTGTGCCGGTGACGGCGCTATCTAGAAAATAGCTGCTAAATGTGATTTTCGCGGACGTACAGAAGCTATATCTGTCGATGGAAACATTTAGTTACAACAGGATAGAGCTAGCAAAGCAATGTTGTGTTTATATGTGCGGTAGTTATTCAGTTTGGGAAGTCCAATGATCTCTACAAAGCTAACGTTAGCTTAAGTTAGCTTCTGACTAACAGTTTGGTGTTGATATTTGCTCCACAGCGCTGCGGAGGAGGGTCTGGCTAGTCCACACAGCATTCTGGGATGGGAGAAAAACGTGCTCTGGTTTATTGGCATTTCTTTAAACCAAATGCAATCGTCATGGCCGCATTAAAGGGGTGATAGAATGATTATATTAAGTATTTCACACTGTTCCTTATGGTCTCATAATTGGATATGTAACATTGGTTGGGCTGAAAATGGTCTGGTTGATATTTTATTGGCACTTATACATCCCTGTGTTTTGGCTCTATTTGTAACAAGAGCTTTTCTTCCAAATATGGTATGCTCGTGAATATTTAGATGAGCTGCGCGCTGATTGGTTGAGCGACTTGCCATAGGCAGACATTAGAGATGCGCGCTGATTGGTTGAGCGAATCCCCAATACACAACCATTAGAGAAACGACAGAATCTCATATTCCAGACACTGCAATCAATGTTTCATTACCAAATTCACTTCTGAGACTTTTTTATGTGAGAAATCAACTATATAAAGCTCAAATATGGGCCGTTTTACGAAAATTGATGGCTAATTGAAAATATGGTAAGACTGTGTGTCGGACTTCAGCGTGGGGGGTTGCTGCGTCGCCGCCCGGCCAACCTTCCTTCACAGACCCCGGCCTGCTGTGAGCTCCGTTAGGCTGGCAGCCCTGACAGAGCTCCAGGGCCTGCAGCTCCCCTCTTCCTGCTAGCTAAATGGCCCGTTGTGTGAGAGTGAGAGCGCGGTCAGCGCGCTTGTTACACCAGCAATCTCTTACCACATGTTACACACAATGTCACGCCACTTAGCTATACAACATATACCTAAATGTCTTATAAAGCTTACAACGGTGTCCGATTTCAAGTTAATATTTGTGAAGTTTAGCTAGGTGTTTCGTTAGCACCGACTGTCCCTTCAATCCTATCTATGTGTAGCTACAAATCACGGCTAGTTAGCTTCATTTTTGGTCGTAATTCGAGTATTTACAGTTTGAATTTCGTCCCGCCAGTTATACAACATCTAACTAAATGTTTTATAAAGCTAACTACGTTGTCCGATTTCAAGTTAATGAATATTTGTGAGCTGTAAGGGTGTCGTTAGCTGCAACTGTCCCTACAATCCTAGCTGTGTGTAGCTACAAATCAAGAATAGTTAGCTTCATTTTCGGCGTAATTCCGAGTATATTTACAGTTTGAATTTCGTCAATCCAGTTATACAACAGCTAACTAAATGTCTTATAAAGCTAACAACTGTGTCCGATTTCAAGTTAATGACTTTTTATTAGAAGAGGCTAGCTATAGCTAGCCTCCTCTAGCTATAGCTCCATCCAGCCGCAGGCTCTATCAATGAGACTCGCGGACAAGAGCCGTGTATTTCACCGATCGTTTGTTTAAATAACTCAACACATTATAATTACACACATTGTAAGATTAAATGGAACCTGTGGTAAGAGATTGCTGGCGTAACAAGCTCTCTGACCGTGCTCTCACTCACACACACCTGGCATTAGGAAGAGGGGAGCTGCAGGCCCTGGAGCTCTGTCAGAACACCAGCTTTTAGTAATCCATTTGCAAAAAACGGTGATTTGCGCGGGTATGGAGTGCTGTCGGCTGCTAGCCCTAACGGAGCTCAATCGAGCTCAGAGCAGGCCGGGGTGTGTGAAGGAAGGCAGGCTGGGCGGCGAGGCAGCAACACAGGCAGCACCGGCGCTGAACTCCGACACACAGTCGGACAAAATTTGCAATTAGCCATCCATTTTCATAAAGCTGCCCATATTTGAGCTTTACATAGTTGATTTCTCGCATAAAAAAGTTTCAGAAGTGAATTTTGTAATGGAATAGCAGAGATCTGCGTGACCTAGATTCGGAAGACTACCTGATCTCAGGTCAGTTGTGCAGCCTATGTAAATGTTGGGGCGTGACCGTTCTCTTAATACACCCATGGGCTGACAAAGGTTCCGGTTTTTGGGAGGTTGACGACAACTTCCAGCTTTGTTGGGATTCGCCCGTTTTCAGCGGCAGTTTCAAAATATGAGATTTTCATAGTAAAGGGGTGTCAGTGGGACTTTGAGCTTCTATGTATGTCCTATTTACCCACCGAACTGTTGTTATTCAACTATGACAGGGTAAAATCGGTTTTGCATTCTATCACCCCTTTAAGCGCCAGACGGAGCCACGGTGCCTCTGCAAAATAGCCTCGGGAAGGAACTTGTTTTGGTGGAACGCATGTATGTTCAAAAGTTGTTTTAGTCGTGCAACAGAAAACTCAGATTGGACAGATAGTCTATGTAGCTGTCTGGATTTAAAAAAGTCATAGTATAGTATGTCGAAAAAAAGTTTAAAAAAGTCATAGTTTAGGATGTCGAAATAAGTCATATAAAAGTCATAGTATAGTATGTTGAACAAAGTCATAGTAGAGTATGTCGAAGAAAGTCAATAAAGTCATAGTATAGTATGTCGAAAAAAGTCGTAGTATACTATGTCGAAGAAAGTCATAATAAAAGTCATAGTATAGTATGTCGAAATAAGTCATAGTATAGCATGTCGAAAAAGCTCATGAAAAAGTCATAGTATAGTATGTCGAAAAAAGTCATAGTATTCTATGTCGAAGAAAATAAAAAAAGGTCATAGTATAGTATGTCGAAAACAGTCATAGTATAGTATGTCAAAACAAGTGATAAAAGGGCCATAGTATATTATGTTGAAAGAAGCCATAAAAAAGTCATAGTATATTATGTCGAAAAAAGGTTTAAAAAAGTCATAGTATAGTATGTTGAAAAAGTCATAATAAAAGTCATAGTATAGTATGTCGAAATAAGTCATAGTATAGTATGTCGAAAAAAGTCATATAAAAGTCATGGTATAGTATGTCGAAAAAAAGTCGTAGTATACTATGTCGAAAAAAGTCATACAAAGTCAAAGTATAGTATGTCGAAATAAGTCATAGTATAGTATGTCGAAAAAAGTCGTAGTATAGTATGTCGAAGAAAGTCAAAAAAGTCCTAGTATAGTATGTCGAAAAAAATTCGTAGTATAGTATGTCGAAAAAAGTCATAATAAAAGTCATAGTATAGTATGAACAAAAAAGTCGTAAAAAAGTCATACAAAGTCATAGTAGAGTATGTCGAAAAAAGTCATGGTATAGTATGTCGAAAAAAGTTATAAAAAAGTCATAGTATAGTATGTCAAAAAAGGTATTAAAAAGTCATAGCATAGTATGTTGAACAAACTCATAAAACGGTCATAGTGTAGTATGATGAAAAAAGTCGTAGTATACTATGTCGAAAAAAGTCATACAAAGTCATAGTATAGTATGTCAGAGAAAGTCATAGTATAGTATGTCGAAAAAACTCATAAAAAAGTCATAGTATAGTATGTCGAAAAAACTTACCCTGCAGAGATCTGAGGAGCAGTTAACCATAGTCCTCAGAAATCCACCGGAGTTTAGAACGCCAACACAAAGGAAGAGGAAGGTGACGGACATCGGGCCGAAAAGAGGGACATCCAGCGGAATTTTCTGCGGCACCGGAACGATCCCGAAAGAGGAACGTCGTGGATATAGACTAGATTATAATGCGCCGGATTTGGATTTGGGCACAATATGATGAGAAATGGCATCAAGAACATCAGACAGATGAGGAGGATAGACGGCTGCCAGTCTGTGTGTGTGTGTGTAGAATGGTAGGAAATGGTAAGAGGGTGTGAAACGTCATGAGTACCCATCACAGCAATGATGGTAGCTTCACACTGCCATCACTGCCAGTCAGTTGAAGCAGAAAGCAAGCAGGAGCTCTGAGTCACGATTACTGCAACTGACAGATTTAGGTTATTTTGGAAAACCTTCTAAACAGGAAGTTGTCTTCCTGGATTTTTATTTGATGTGAAATTCTTCCACAAAGTCTTTTGTGTTGTTTTAGTTTTTGATGACTAAGAAAAAGTAAGAAAGGTGAGCGTTTTGACATACCAAACCGCACAGACTCTTGAGCGCTGCAAATTGGGGAAATAAGACACCAGCACTTAAAAACAAACCCAGCTGGTCGGACGAGAAGCTAGACCATTAAAAAAAAGTACAATTCTGAGGTGGGGAGATCTGTCAAGCAGCAACATGAGCAAAAGAGAGCCCAGATTAGATTTTACAGATCTGTGGGAGAACAGCTGCGAGCAGCAGTCGGTTTTCAGACTTATTGTTCCCACCACAAAGTGTGACGTGATTTCTGACAGGCCGGGACTCTGGCTTCCAGGAGATGGGAGGCACAGAGTGCTGATTTGTCCGTTATGTCATTTCCATCTACTGTACTGTCAGCCTAAAGGGAGAAAAAGGGAAGAGGTGGATATGAAAGGAAGGGAGGAAAGTACAAGGAGCAAAAGGAGTTTAAAAGAAGAGAAGAGAAAGCAAGGAGGAGATATGGGGAATATCAGGGGAGGAAGATGAGTAGAACGAATATGAGAGGGATGATGTGAGGGTGGATATAGAAACGAAGGTAGAAAAAAGACAACAGCTGAAGTTAGGGGTAGAGGGAAAGAAGGTCAATGGCAAAATGTGTAGCGTGAAGAAGAGCAAGTACGAAGGAGGAGAGTTGAACAAATAATGGATGGATCTACTAACAAGTATTGAGTGTTTCACAGCCTGATATATCTTCCTCCTCTCATATAAAGAACACATCAATGAGCCACGCTGTTGAATAAACAAATTCACTGTAGCTCATTTTTGGCTCAATGTTATATACACCGCTCTGCTGCCACAAATGCTCACTAATGTGGATTAATCCGCCGCTGAAAATAGTCCCCAACAAATGCACTTTTATTCTCCGGTGTGTGCTTGATCAAAACTGCAGTGACCAGCTGTTTCAAGAAACCTCTGATCATCTTTTATGAAACTATATATTTGTGAGCTTCAAGATTCACGTCTTCAGTAGTAATCAAAAGGGCTCGGAGCTTTGAGCCACAGACAGGAAGTAAGAAAGCATCGAGAGACAGACTGACACATTGGTTTTTCTTGGGATTTGTTGACAATAAGAATCCATACAGATCAACATCAGCCTAACCCTTTATGGCCATTAATGTCCATCTCAGTAGTGCAAAAGTGTGCACAGGTGTGCTTGAATGTTTGCCTCCATTGACGATAAAGAAGGTCATGTCATGTATAAATTCTGTGAATGCACTTCTGTACAAACTCTGAGCTCAGATGGAGGGTCTGCAGTCACTGATGGTCTCCTAATAACTAAGTTCATATCCTAATAATACAAATCATCAACTGCATTGCCATTATCATTCTCAACATTCTCCCATTTCTAACTGTCTGCCCAGTAGAATTCTGAGTTAAATAGCAGATAGAAAATATCTTTCATATCAGGGAGTGCAGTTGAGCCCAGGTGGGGATTGGTGGAGGTTATGTAATGTGCTCTTTGTGTAAACTGTGCTGACAGCTTTTCATTACAAAGAGAAGGTATGAGTGTAACAGCTGGATCCCATCCAAAGGCAATATCATTTGTGAGAGCTGAGAACTTTGTGAAAGTGAGGAGGAAGAAAAATATGTTTCTATGGCACCTAATTGGCATCCTGCTGTGGGTAACAGCTAACACACACATTCAGACATACATGCGTGCAAAAACCCAAAGGTGAAGTCAGGATCTGAAGCTAATTCTGAGATTTAAACGGAAACCATGACAAAGTCACTGCCTGAAGCCCAAACTAAGTATAGGCCTACTGAAAGAAAGTATCTTCCAGGCAGCAGTTGGTTTGAATTATTTTCAGTTCATCATAAAACCCACTTTGGAGCTATTTTAAACTTGCTTATGGTCATCTGAACCAGTAAGCACTGAGCTATGTTGTGGGATGAAATATCACAAACATCAATTTGCAGTTAATGAGCTAACAGAGAAATATTTGAATTGTTATGACCTCCATGTTCTTTTATATTACAAAACCAAAACCTAATTAAATCGAGACAGAGTGGACTCCACACCTAACAGCAGGTCTTATGTAACAGCTGTTAAGACTTATGCAACTGTGACAATGTGTGTCAGACACCACACACCCTCCATTCATTTCCATTCTTTATTGAGATGGTGTGTGCTGAGAATAAATTACCTTAATTTGAAACAACTTTAAGTGTAACTGAAGCTATAACTGATGCAGGGAATTCTCGTGTTGCCTAGTCTATATATCGACAACGTTCCACTTCAGGGATGTCCCTCTTTTTAAGTCGGATGTCCGTCACCTTTCGATTTCTTTGTGTTGGAATTTTGAACTCTGGTGGATTTATGAGGACTATGGTGAACAGTCGGTGTCTGTGGTCTCAGCTCACCTGGCTGCGTTGGCGTCTCTCTTCAGGGTGTTGAGGTGGAACAGCGATGGCGCCAGGCAAACTGCAATGTTGGTTGGAGTCATTTGGTTCTCATCCACGCAGGCCACAACGTCCCGCAGGAAGAACAGCAGCGTTCTCAGCGCCACCCTGTTCTCGTCAGGAAGTAGCAGGATGGCCGCCTGAGCTGCAACTAGCTGCTGATCCTTGGGAAAATCTGCAAGCAGAAAGCTTACATGTTCATATTTTAGCTATGCGGTTAACATGATTTGGAACTTGGACAAGAAAATAAAACTCAATGCTCAATGCAATGGATTATCTTTCTCCTGCAAGAATACAATCTCTGTAAATTCATCTTCATGGTATTCTGAAATGAAATGACGGAACTTAATTTAAAAACTAATTGTGTGTTTGGAACAAAGGGATTATAGTCGTTAAAATGGGTAAAACCACCAGTATGGTATAGAATTTAACAGCTCAAGCTCCAAAATTAGCTAACATTATTTATCCAGACTGGATATGAAAAGAGTGTCAATGTGTCACAGCTACTATGATAAAATGTGTGCTAATGACTGGATGCTAACATGCTGATGCTAAATGTCAGCAGGATTCTCATACACAGCATTAGCATTTTAGCAAATTAGCAAATTTGCATTCAGACTGAATGCAAAGCGAATTTCAGAGGTGGCATGATTGCATATTAAGTCTATACATCTGCAGTGGTTCAAATTGAGAGAAGAGTGTGCGTTTATGATTTGTTTTTTACTCCAATTCATAGGCGAATGGAAACAAGAAAGGGAGAGAAATGGAGAACCTGGTAAGATTTCACGGTGGTGTGTTCATTGCTAGCTAGCTTCACAAGAGTCAAATTCGCACAAATAGTGATTATGTACAGAAACGCATGGTGGTTGGTAACACGTGTTAGCTTTATCAGCATTGCATGCTTATCTGTAAACATGCTAACATGTTTTTGGAAAGGATTACTTATAACAGAACTGAGACGCCCCAACTCAGAGTCATTTCCTGTATCTGTGTCACGTGGGTTTCTCCACCGCCACGCCTCTTTAGGATACTAACGGCAGGTCCTGAGACAGATCAGGGGAAAATAAACTTTGTTTGAGACCTGTTTCGGTCTCAGGAACTCTTGTAAGAGCTGGCGACACAGATACGCTAACATCAACTAACGTTTGTGAACGACCTAACAACTCACTTTCTTGAGGCTAAATATGTCTTTTAGCTGTGTGTATATCCAATGTTAGCAAAAGAATTTGCAATAAATTACACAAACATTACTTTTCATCCATCCACACGACATTAACTAAACTTCAAACAAGGTCCGCGCCCATTTAGGAGACAAATGGGCGTGTGTGGTGTAGCGTCTTTATATATAGAGAATCTTTCACTACTAATAGCATGTTAGTATTTAGCAATTAATAGCTACATCTTAGCATGTTAGCTAATGCTGATCTGTTGGCGGCACAAGAGGAAAAGAGTCAGGGGGGTCACTTAAGTCATTAGGATTCACCACCAGAAATTGTGACTATCGTATAGTTAACATTTCTTTAAACTGGAACAAAGACTTTTCGTTTTTTTTTAGACTTTAGTATTTTCCTTTAGTTTTCTGTTGGAGGTGTTTTAAACAAATTGCTTAATGGTAGATTACAAAGTTAGCAATCAAATTCAAACAAGTAGAAATGTTATCTTCTCAATGCTGGCCACATAACGGTAGTAATTGCTCACATTGGTAAATGTGGAGGAAGGACTCGCAGAATTTGCTGGTGAAGATGGGTTCGGGCAGGTCTCTGAAGTACTGCTTCACCATGTCTGCCACGTCGAAGGCAGACTGACCGTCGAACGAAACGCCTTCTGGGTCCGACTCCACCAGCTCGCGGAGGTACTGGATACGAGACTTCACCCCGGACTTACGGAAAAGACCCACCTGAGAGAGAACAGACCGGATGCCTCAAAATGATTTCATTAAATCTTTGAAGTTACTCTGTATCGTGTCCAACAGCGCCTTTTCTAGTGTTTCTAAAATCACTGCAGGCCTCTTGTGGCCTTTTGGCTGCATTACCTGGTCCAAACACTCAGCCCTCAGGTAGACCAGTGCTCTGAGGATGCTGGGAGGAAGTGGCTCTCCTGTCTGCTGGACGCTGAGGAGCAGAGGAACCCCAAAAACTCGCCGGCCTTTCACCTCCATCACCTTGGTCTTCCTCGGCGACTTGGGAACAGTCCTGCAGGCGACAGACCATTAGATCCTCCCATTTTTAAGAAAACAATCAAACGGCATGGAGTAGTTATGTTATGTTGCAAAGTTATCAAAAATTGTTTTGCAAATATACTGGGAATTTGTAATCTCAACCAGTCAAGTGCAAGTGTACTTGGCTTCTGTTAGATGTGTTTCCTTTTAAAGGAATAGTCAAATAAACATTTTTTGATTACATAAGTCCCCAGTGATCTCTAAAATGTGTGCGCCATTCAAATCTGCTCCGCAGGAAATATCTGCAGGCATTGAGAAAACTATGGCCGCTGATAAAAGCGATTGGACTTTCAGAAGGACTGTGTTGAAGTTTGTTCATGTTTCTGAACTGATATCAGCGACCTTTTGACCAAATACAAGTCACTGATTTTTTTTCTTTTCTATTCTATTTCTATACTAATGTTCCAAATGCAGTGGGACCCCAGAACTCAACTCCTGGACTCAACTTCTTTTTCTTTCTTTGGCTGAATTAGTTTTCCAACTTTCTTTAAGTTTCTAAATGCTAGTGTCAAGTGCACTCTGTGTATAATTGCAAGCTTGTAATAGCAATGTTCAAAACAGGATAAAAAATCCCAAGTACTCCAACATCATTAATGTAACCCCTTCTCTACTTTGTATAAAGAACATGCCAGCCCCTCTTTCGCTGAAGTACACACTCACAAAGAAGAAAAAATTGAATCATACATGCACTCTAAATGCTTTTCAGCTCTGTTCATCCATCTGTTTTTTTCCACTTAAATATAAGCAGCCCCTGGAAACAAACTGTCTTCTTAAGAAAAAGTGCCTCAGAGTATGTGCCGTCCCAATTAGCAGTTAATTGCTGTATTTGTAATCGTCTTGCACTCACTTTGGCATCAGGGAAAAAAAAACATTCAAATGAAAAGACTTGGAACTAATTGTTGAAGCCTGAGGAGATTCATTTGACTTTTTTAGCACTTGGCCTGACGGTGCTGTGGCGACAGAGCATACACGTACAGGTTTTTACTCCCTGTGTGTGCAGTTACTGTTGAGCTGTGGCAGTTTTGGTCCGCCTTTCCATCTTATTATTTCGGATCCAGCCCTATTTCTACATGGACAAGATATCAGGTGTACCAGCACAAATCTGACTCGGTTTCTCTTAAAGTAGTAGTTTGACATTTTGGGAAATATGCTTATTTGGTTTCTGGTGAAGAGTTAGTGACAAGATTGATACCACTCTCATGTCTGAACGTAGAATCAATCGTCTTATCTAAGGCCCTGTTTACATGACAACGCACAAGGGTGAAAACAACAAAATATTTGATCAGATGTGCCTTTTGTTTAGACAGCGATGGTGTTTTTTGGGGCTTAAAAACGCAAAAAAGTCAAACCACCCTCAAGAGTGGAAATCTTAAAAACGCTCTATTGTCATGTTCCCATCTAAAGAGTGAAAACGCAAAAGTCTGCTCCGATCTCTTTCTGGTGTGGATATTACGTCCCTCCAGGTACAGGATACTGCTGAAGAAATTGGGTCCATATGTCTATATCTTTTGACTGGCAGGACTCCCAGTCCTTGCCCTATTGTGCCTTTGTGGCTTTGTAATCTAAGGTTGTTTGGAGAAATAACTCCACCTCCTCGTCTGTCCAGACAAAGTTGTCAGCTTTTGTTGTTCGCTTCTCCATGTTTTGGTTTGGCGCTACTAGGGAGAGAAGTAGAAGGTTCTGCTTCACACTACCACCTAGCCGCCTGGTGTGCATACTACATCGAATTTCACACCATATGCACGCAGATTTCCCCCCCAAAACGCTCGTCTAAACGCAGAATAAAAAGTGAGAACGCAACGCAACTTTTGTGTTTTCTCTTCAGATTGCTTCCATCTAAACATAGCCGAACTAACCAGAGTTTTCTTAAGGCACATCAGTTTCAACTTCAGCATGTTACCAGCGAGATGACATTGGCTTGAAATAATTTGTATTTCAAGACTAATGCCGACTAACAAAAACAACTCTAAACAAAGTAATAAGACTTGCCTGAACTTACCATATTTTGTGGGATGCTGTGTCTAAAATGTATTATCGGATGTATTAATGTCACATAATCCAGTTTGAAGTGAAGGAATATGATGTTGAATCATTTGTGTAAGAACGAGTCATTTGCAGTTCATGAGTTTATGCTCATTAAAAAAGTTTTGCTTTAATTTGATGTTTTCTTCCATTTTCCCGTAGAGGAAAACCTAATTTTAAACTGCCATAATTTCTTCTCAATTTGCTTCCTTCCATAAGATGTATTAAAGTGTAATATCTGTAAAAGGGAGCAGTTTGAAATGCAACAGGAAGCCTGAACTACAGGAAGCCTCGCTGATGCTGTTCAACCTGCTGCCACAGAGCGACTGTTTTTTCTAAACCCCCCCCCAAACACATGTTTGATGCTGAAAATGAAAGACGAATATCTGTGAGGAGTAATTTCAGGAGGGGTTTTTTGTTCAATGCTCAGTTCCCATATTCAGCCGTATCTCATTGAGCATAACAGCCCTGGCAAAAATCTAATTGGTTTTCTACCAAAGCATAAAACAAGCAGGTAATGTGTTTCCTCAGCACACATAATAAAAAACAAATGTTCAGCAGAGTAAACAAGCAGAATATTTGTATGTTTTATTATTCTTAAAAATGAATTTGTCTCAATTTTGCATGAAGGCTTATTCCAAAAACATAGTGTAGGAGGCAAAACACTGATCTCATTAAATCCCCATGTATGTCAATAAAAAGTGCAGTGAAAACATCCTAAATTTTAAACAAGAACAAGGGTTTGAAGTCCACACTTTTTATACCAAATCTTCTTGTTCCCTTCTTTTTCCTACTGCTACTACTGTCCCTTAGGGCTTGCCGTACCCGTCACCACCTCTATGAGGACATTACAAACAGAATGACAGGAACTTACACTGTTGTTAACCCATACACAAACTGTATAAAAGAAGTGGACGTAGCCTCCCGGTCTGAAAAGTGAAGCCAATGAGAAAGTGCCTTGAACCTCCAATCCATTGGTTGCAAAAAAAAAAGTCTGGTTCTTTAGAAAATCTATGCGAAAATGAGCCTACTTCTCACTGGATTTATTACCTCAATAAACATTTTCATAATCAGTTTGTGGTCTCAATCGCTAGTTTTAAGTCGTCTTCGATACAGCATGATGTTCATTATGTAATTCATCGTCCCATTTATTTTAAAATAGAGGATAAAGAAGGCGATGATTTAGGGGCGTGGCTACACTCCGACCTGTCAATCATGACAGAGGCTTAGCAATGTTAACCATGGCACTGTAGACATTGAAATAGACCTGAACTTGTTTTTGGGTGTCGTCCGTGTTTACGTCTGAAAAAAAAACTGTGTTTTCAGGTCATGAATATTAATTGGAACATTCGGTTGCCTAAAAATGTCTTGGCGTCCCGTTGCACTAGAAGATTTTTCAAGTCCATTTTATTTCAAGCCAAAAATTATCCCAATTAATATCACAGTTAACATGAATTACGGACGCACTTAGACAACCAAGCTAGCTAGGTAGCACCAGCGTCAGCTCATAACTTAGCACTACCTGCTCGTCCAAAAAAGGGGATATCTGGCCCCAAAAAAATAGGATGGCCAAAATGCCAAATTCGAGGCTTCCACAAAGCAATGGGTGACTTCACGGTGACTTTGTCCACTTCTTTTATACTCTATGTTCCAACCAAGTAAGCATTTAAACGACAATTCCAGTTAATTTCAACCTCGGGTATTTCCTATAAATGTAGCTGTTGTGGCTCTATGGCTTGTGCTACCTCTGTTGTAAAGATTCTGCCAAACGAGGACCAGTTTTTAAAAAATTTCAGAATGTTTTTATGTGCGAGGACATTGCTCGCTCTTTGGCACTGACTTTGACCAACCTTCTGTACATTGGGTTATATGAGATACTTGCTAGGAGAGTGAGAAAGAAATGAGATTAAGCGAGAAAAAGACAGGAGAACAGAGACACTGTGTGACTTTATGAGAAAAAGTAGTCCAAAATAACCCACAATGCCTGAGCAGTTAACCAGCGAGCAGAAAGGATGACGGAACCAAGCTTTGCTGTGATTTCACAGGAATACAGACACAAGGTGAAGCGCTCCTCCCTGTATTTATTCTTTTGGAAAGGAGTTTATTCCTCTCGAAGCATGTTGTTTTTTGTTGAAGCCAAGGCAAGGTTGCATGCGAGCCATGAATAATGAATGAATTTTCTAAATAGGCTGCCTGAAATATTTACCCTCCGCCCGCCCACCCACATGCCCTCCTTTCCACTGTTGTTTCCTTGAAGAAGTTTCTCTGTGCAGTTGTGCAGGAGCAAAGAATCCAGGAATCAAGTTTAGTTTCTAACCTTCCAACACCTCTGATCAACCCTCACATTTATTTTCAAGCATGAAATTACCCAAAGAACCCTCGGTCCTGTACACTTCTTACCAGTTCCAGCCCTGCTTGCTGGACGGGGAGTACTTGTCCATCAGAGCGGTGAGTTTGAGCAGGGAGTGTTTCTGTAGCAGGAGGAACTGGGACACAGACTGGTTCTCCACTCCTGAACTGGTAAGCAGGGAGGGCAGGCTCTGCTCGCTGGACCATTGCAGCTGCTGGCTCACTCTGCTGGAGATACAGCAGTGAGAACAGATAAGTACACACATGACATCATAGACACAAACATGCCCAGACACAACACGAAAATGCCAGCTTATAACATATTACAATCATAAGAACATTCTCTGAGTGTCGGAGTTACACATTCATACTCAATGAAAATACGTGTTTTTACTTGGATCTAATTACATAACATTTTATGCTACTAAATTGAAATGATGGTTGTTGTCTCATCAGTTCGGAGCCCTCGCATTTGGTGAAACAAACCAATCAGACAGAAAAACTTTGTGTTATGATCTATTTGGATACCCTAATAAAACGTACTAAGTTAAAGTACTGCATGTCGCCATGCTAGCGGCCACAATTAAATTCTAAAGTTTGTCCGAAGGTTGACGCCAAAGGAGAGTTGTACAAGGGTTAATCATTGTGAGCATTTTATATCATTTCAGCTCTACAATTTTCGGCCTATGAACTGTATTCAAACTCATCTGTGCTTATAGAAAGTTAGCATTAGCATACAAGTGTCAGTATTCAGTTCAAAGCACAACTAAGTTTAGCTTGCTGCCTTTACGTTAGCATTACATGCTTACAGATAGCACAGCTATTGGATGGCAATTTAGCACACAGCATTTAACATGTCGGCATGCTAACATTTGTATGTTAACATGATAACAGATAGTTAACATGCTAACATGTATGCTTGTCTTGCTCATTTCTAAATTGTCAGATTTGGTTTAAAATTCAAGCAGGTAGGCATGTAACATTTAGCTAAAAGCTATAGTTAACAGTTAGCTTATAAATATGCATGTTAACAACTAGTGGATGTTAAAATTGTGATGTTTAGAATGTAACATTACGTATTTTAGCTTGTTAGACTGTTACTACTGATGCTAATGTTAGCCTCCTGGTAACTTGCTTACCTTAGCCTGCCTATTAGCATGCTATGTTAGCATTAATCTCAGTGTACACAGTGTACAGTTGATGGGAATTAGGTCATTAGCAGGTTCAGAGACAAAACAAGTGCATATAGTGCACATTCAGACACACATAATTGGGCACCTATATTTAAACTAAGCCAGTAAACCATACACAGAGCACAAAGAGAGAGAAAGCAGCGTCCATCAGCACACACGGGTGATGTGGCTGACTTTACATTACAGGAGAGGCCTCATAGCTTTTTATTTTTCCATATCTGAGAACAAATATGCAACAAAAAAGATATAATAGCAGCCATATAAAGAGGCAATCAAAACTATTCACCTTGAGGTTACTGCTTTTATCTTAGTTGCTTATGATAACACTTTTTTACTTTGGTTGATGCCTGAGGGAATTCATTCCTATAATTTGTGCCCACCTGGACAGAAAGGATTACATATTTGCACATGTCCAGGGTAACTCAAGGTGTCCAATCATTTGTTTGTATGTTCTTCAACCCAAATTTGATGTTGATCAATATTTGAAAAAAAAAGGGGGAACTTAAATGTCACTTTTGTTTCCACTGTCTATTTAATGACCCTGAACTGTTTTTATCAACACCTGTGAAACACTTTGAGTTATATTGCTTGCAAAATATGATATGTTCTATATATAAAACTTGATTTAATTGCAGTTTTCATCACTTGCATTTCACTTGAAGCTTTCTCACCTGTTCCTGGGTGTTGTTGATCTGGTCTTTGGCTCCTCTCCGTTCACGGTTACCTCCTCATGACTCTTCACCTCCTCATCCTCCTCTTCCTCTTCCGTCTCCTCCGGGTGCTGCACGTCCAGGTGGATGTGGCTGGGGGAGGAGGGGCAGGGGGACGCGGCTGATGAGCTGTGAGCAGGCGAGTCCTGGGAGAAAGGAGATGAAGGCGAGGAGGAGGAGGAACCTCTCTGACTGTCGTCCTCAGATAGGTTTTCGGACCAGGTGGAGACGAGTTGTTGGAGGTCACCGATCCGCTCCAGAACGCTGTCCAGAGCCGAGAAAACGTCTTCCCCAGCCAATAATCGACTCACCTAAGAGGACGAAGAAAAAAATCACTTCACTACAATAAACTAAAACTAGAATTATGACATTTTTCAATTACCACAGACATTACATGTCATTTAGCTGATGCGTTCTATCCAAAGCGACTTACAATTGCTACATAGGTCAGAGTTTGCATGGCTCTGGAGCAACTAGAGGTTAAATGTCCTATCCACTGTGCCATCACCACCACTAAGACATAGTTGTTGGCCATCGCTTTAAGGACTAAATGGCAACATAACATTAGTTATGGGCTTCTCAAAATCGAGGGAAAAAACAGTGTCTGTGAGGAGTTCAAGTTCAAGTTACTTTATTTGTCCCCCAATGGGGCAATTTGTGGTGCAGCAGATAGTATCTATGGTTCTTTATAGAATTAAAAAGTAAAATGGCTATCTGTTGGTTCTGAGTTTTGGGAGTTTAAAGCATGATCCAGATGGCAATATCTGAAATTTAGCATGTAAGGGATGAGAACTATCTGACAGGACAGATTCAACCCTTCTTAGCATCTGAATCTGAGCTGCTATTTTGTTCCCTCACTATTTTGTTGATAAAGGTAGACATTTATTCTCATTAGTTTTCTTTATTTGAAGTTCCTACATCAATTAACGAAGTTTGATTTTGTTTGGATGAATGTTAGTTTCTGGATGATGTAACTCACCTGATTGGCCAGTTTGAACTGGAGAGGCGGGCTGAGCTCTAATCCTACAGTGGTGCTCATAAGTTTATGAACCCATGCTTAAGTTGACTAAAAAGAGGAATAAAAAAAATCATCTTTTGGAAATTGATCTTAATGCCTTAATTAAAATCCAAACTTTAAGGACACCAATATTTCTTTGTGAATGAATAAATGTTTTTCCTTAAAATACAGGGTGCATAAGTATACACATCCCTATGTTAAATTCCCATAGAGGCAGGCAGATTTCTGTTTTTAAAGGCCAGTTATTTCATGGATCCAGGAATTAAAATAGCCCCGCATCATCACATACCATACCTAGATATTGGCATTGGGTCATCTCTCAATGCAAATCAAACCAGCTATATAGGCTAACTGAACTAAAACCATGCCAATCTCTAGGTATGGTGAGGGGTATGTGATGATGTGGGGGGGCTATTTTAATTCCAAAGGCCAAGGGACCTTTATCAGGATTCATAGTATAGAAATAAAAGTCTTCCCAGTTTTCCCAGTAAACCTTCCTGCCAGCGTGATGTTTTATCTGCTTCATGGTTCCTCTGAGCTACAACACACCTCACCTTGCAACAGTGTCATTAAGAAACACTGTTTGTTTTTTTTACAGTACTTTTTTACTTTCTCGTCAGTTGACTTATTCAGCAGATTTTAGGATTTGGCAAATTAAGGATTTCATTGCCATAGATCAGGTTTGGAGGAAAGGTATTACTCAATTTCTCCACGGATCAGAAGTAAAAAAAGAAAGAAAAAAACTGGTTTATTAAGAGCCATTACCTAATGACTTCTATAATATTTTATGTCAACTTTTACTCCCGTGGCTGCCATATTTTTGTCACAGAGGGTTCCAACTTTATTCCAAATGGCTCCTCTTCTACTTTAGAAAGAAACTTTCTGAAGCAAGATGATTCATTTTAACTGGTTATTGTAGTTTTAATCTAAAACAGAATTTGATATGAGCACTCACAAAATGATTTCTGGCATTATGGGAAAACTCCATTTGGAGCTTAGCTTAGTTTAGCAGAATCAATATGCTCGATTGAATGAAAGACTTTATTTTAGACTCTTATGACTAAGAGTAGTAGAGGAGTAGGAGAGCCAATGAGTAAGAGAGAGAGAGAGAGAGAGAGAGACTCCCCCCTCTGTTGACTGTTTTATTTTTGATATTTATTAATATGTATTTGATTCTCTATCTAAAACCTTTCCTAAAGGAGCCATATGGCCGAATAACAGCTTTGTTACACAAAATAACCATAATGTTTGTGCATGTTGATCCCTAACCCTGTCTTTCTGACATTTTCTGTCATTTTGGAACACATTTCTCCATCCACAAAGTCACAGCCACGTGACACACACACACACACACACACACACACACACACACACACACACACACACACACATTAGATGCAATAGCTAATCAGAAAACTGGATTAAAGAACACAAACTGTCAAGGCCTGGATACTTTACAGGAAGCCAGTGCGTTTGGGAATCTGAATGGATGTTATAACCTGATGTTATCTACCAGAGCAAATGAAACATGAGCTGGCAGATTCGTCTGGTTCCCAGGCTATACTTTCAAACCTCCACACGCCGGCGTAAAGTGGACGGCATTGTCAAATTATTTCGGCTAGTTGCAAAAACAAGGACGCGTCCCCCTGGATTCTGCAAGTCGGAAAGGGGGTTTCAAACGCTGTCTTAAATCTGACAAACACTGTGTTTAAAGCAAACTGAGGCCTTTAATATTAAATGTATGCCAGGCAGCATAGTACCAGAGGAGTAACAGTCTTTGGAACCGTGCAGTAATAATGTGACTGTGCAATTCTGAAATACTCTAAATACATTTGACTATTTATTCACTTTACCTATATTTGTTTGTTTATCCCTTGGTGCTGTAACAGTGTGCATTTCCCTGTTGTGAGATTACCGTAATAAAAGGATATTGAATCTTGAATCTTAAATCTGGACCCACCTCTGACTCCTCACCCATACGTTCTGCATCGCTGCCACTTCCGCCACTGCCGCCTTCGCTTTCAGACAGCTGCTGGTCGTCGGGCACGTTGTCGTAGATACTCATCCGATGATCCAGCACACGAAGAGGACTGGGGACTCCGACGTCACAGGAAGAAGACGACGACGAGGGGTCCTGGTCACCAGTGGCCAGCGATGACGTGCCGCGGGGACAGTGGTCTCGCTTTCCGCGGTAACCGTGGAAGCTCCCGGTCCTCCAGTTGACTGAGGTGTTGTCCATGATGGGGGACAGGATGGTGTGTTTGTGTGCGAGAGAGGTGGGGAAGGTCCCCGGTTTGTGTCCGTGGGGGATCTGGAAGACCAGACCCTCGCGGCTGCTGCTGCTGCTGTTGTTGTTGTTGATGTTGATCTGGTTCCTGTAGTCCTAAGAGGGTGAACAGACGGATGAGTGAAGGTTCAAATGAAAGAAATGAAAAAGATAAAGACTAGGGCTGGGTACCGAATTCAATACTTTTTAGGTAAGTAGTATTGAGTGTAAGAGCCAATTAGTGCCCTTGGTATAAATAGGAACCAATCTCACATAAGGTTTTGACCACACGCACACATGCACACACGCACACCAACACCACAACACTACACAGGCATACAAACTAGCAGTGATTTGTCTGGAAACTCAACTAAGATCTCATGGAAATAAATAGAACCAAAGGATTTAACTGCAAATATGACTTTATATTGAATTTCACTGATCAAAAAGGTAAACAGTGTGTCAATTACTCGTGGAACAGCACCTCAGGGGCTTAAAGCTTGGGCTTAGCCTCTACATCGAGTATCAAAAAATATGTTGTCATTTAATACCCAATTTCAATACCTAAGGAGTAAATCTTATCAGCGTCAGTGAGCCAATAAGAATGCAGCATGCTTCTACCAAGATCTAATAATGTCTGTGATTGGCTGTCTAACGTTACACGTCAAAGAGCCATAAAGGAAAAACTCTACGCTCAACAGAGACAGGGCTCACATAGTAGGAGCTGAAAAAGAAGATTTGTGCCGTAATGTGTGAAGTTGTAATTTCTTTTTGTTTTATAAATTTGGTATCGAAAAAAGTATCATTTAGGAACTGGTATCAAAGTCACGGTATTGGAAAAAAGCTAAATGTTATTATTTCCAGCATTTTATTACAAAAACAAAACATTTCTTCGTCTGCCTGTACAATGCTCTTTTAAACATTCACAGTTACATGTAACTCAGTATATACCATGTTGTTTTAGTTAATTATTGATGTTGGAAAAGGCAAAACCAATGACTGTACGGGCAAAACCAAATGGCAAAACCAGAGACACAAATGCACAGGAAATGACATCATCTGACAGGACGTAAACATTGGACCGAATTTGTTGCCTAGCAGGGCAATGCCAGTGAAAGGGTCAAATATTTTGCTCAAGTTTGAAGGATTTACTTTAGACTGTCTCTGATAATGGCAGGAAATACTCAAAATACTCCCTAACGTTGTACTCCAATGTCTCGCCAACCTCATTTCAGCTAATTAGCATTAGCGACCGTAAAATACCTTCCATCTGTTTCACTCCATTTTGTGATGACCAACGTTAGGTAACGTTAGGCTACGTTAGCCGTGCGTTAGCTTTATCAAGCATTAGGTTAAGATTAGTTCTAAAATAGCGGTATCAGGGGCTTTATCAAGGTAACTTTAAAATAGCTTTATCAGGAGCACAGGCTACTCAAAAACAGAAAGAAAACAGATGGAAAGTATTTCTGTCCATAACGTTGGTCTTAAAATGAACCTGTAATCGTGTGTTTGTCCGTGAAAACGGACGTGAATCTGCTGGAGATGTCAGATTTAGCTAATGCTAATCATAGATATATACGTAACCTTCGGCTTGTGAGATGCGCCTGTGCCGCCGCCATTTTGGGACGGACATCTGACCCGTTTGACCATAAAGACTTTTGTGCAGCTTTTGGATGTCCATTCGAAAGAAATGCCAAACTAAGCAACATGGAATAACATTTTACAGATGAAAAAGGTGTTTTGCAATATTGTTATATTACGAACGTGTTTAATTCAAAATCAAAAGAGTTTATGTTAATCCCTCTTTTTAGCTAACATAAAGTTAGTGACTGTCCTGATACTGAATAAAGCTAATGCTAGCTTGTGTCCGGTAAAGTATATATATTTTTTAAGTAATTAGTAGTAAGGTGCTGAAAATTATGTTTGCCATGTGTGTGTTTTTGAAGCGGCAGCTCTGGTGCTGAACTGCAGTTCCTCATGTTTAAACTATAGGCCTATATCAAGGCTTAAAGCTGCTTACTGTTACTAGACACAAGATAAGGTATTTTGGTATGAAAACCCTCATTTTTTATTTAACCAAGTATCCTGTATAATAAATACTCTCTGGAATCTGTAGCAAAGCAAACTGCTTGAAAATTGGTTGGAAATACAGTGAGAAATTATGATATGAATCTGCCTTGATAGACACGCTAATTAGCTGAAATTAGGTCGGAGAGACACAAGTGTAACTTGTATGGTGCATCATCCCAACTAATCAATGATGAAATTTGTTGGCAACTATTTTACAATCAGTTTTAATCAATTGAATCAATTAGTTGTTGCAGTCCTAGTGATAAGACAAACTGTGCTTATAAGAAGAACACTAATTGAAACATTTTCTTGGACCGACCTCCGATCCTGTGTGGTTCTGGTTGTTCCGGGTCGTTCCACCAACGACTCCGACCCCGCTGTTGGAGCGTTTGCAGTTGGCCCTGACCCGGGCGACCGGGCTGGGCGTGCTGACGGTGCTGCTGCTCTCCGAGTGGCTGTTACTGCTGCTGCTGCTGATGGTTTGAGGAGACGAGGGCAAGGAAGACGCCCGGCTGTTGGGTCGACCCTGCAGGCTGGACACATTCAGGGAGGGAGAACTCTACAGTTAGAGCTGCACTGGGAATGACCCAATTCTGCATTGGTGGAAGAAATATTAATATCCTTTACTTAGGCCTAAGTAAAAGTACTAATACCACACTGTAAAAAATACTCTGTTACAGTAAAAGTCCTGCGGTGAAAATGTTACTTGAGTAAAAGTACAGAATGTAAGTATCATCAGGAAAATGTAGGCTACTTAAAGTAGTAGCCTAGATTAAAAGTACAAGTAGCCTACTTAATGCAAATTTTTTTTAGAAACTGGAAACAATCAAAACCATTCATGGTTGCGAGTGGTGTGTTTTGTATGTTGTTAAATAATAATAAAAAATGTCCATCATAAAAAAAATCCTATTATTTATGGCAAGTAATATCGTTATCGCGATATACAACAACGTTGTTTTCCTCATATCGTGCAGCCCTAAATTAGCAATCCACAGTCCTCACCTTGACGGGCCGTGCAGCCTCTCCATCCTCTCGTGGTCCTGGTCCTGGACCTGAACCGGCCCGCTGCCAACGTGCCGGGCCCGACTCCTGCCGTCTCCACCGCCACCGTGAGCAGAAGCGAGGAGGCCAGTCGTTCCCCGCAGCCTCAGTTTCTCCATCTTCCTCAGCAGACTGGTGCCCTTCTTCCTGGGCGGTTTATCTGGGAAGCAGCCCTCGGCCTCCAGACTCACGGTGGACGATCCTCCACCGCTTCCACCAGGTGAGGGGGGTCCACTGAACGAGGCTTCCAGCGGGGAGCAGCGGGATGAGCTCCTGCTGGTCTCCTGGTCGTCTGCGGTGCTGGTGGTCGCGCCGATGGATGCGGCTGCGGTTGTGGTTTCGGCGCCATCCCTGCGACTCTTGCGGCGCCCGTTGTGGCCTTCGCTCTCGGTGCTGCTGGAGCTGTGGATGGAGCAGACGTCGTGGCGGTCGGCGACCTCGCACAGAGATTCCCCCCTGGGTCCGGTGGGGCTGTCGGACAAGCGAAGGACGTCCATCGCGGAGTCGAGGCGCCGCCATCGCCGCGTCCGCCTGTCGTAGGTCCAGTTGGGGCTGATGGCGCAGAAGTCTTCTTCGCCACAGTCGTCTCCCTGAGGGAAGAAAGAGGGTTCAGACTAGGGCTGGGTACTGACTTGAATACTTTTTAGGCACCGACCGAATTGCCTAAAGCAGGGGTCTTCAACGTTTTTTAGGCCAAGGACCCCCTAGCTGAAAAAGAGACTTTTCCAGCTAGGGGGTCCTCCTGGGCCTAAAAAAACTACATACTGTATATTGTATAAAATTAAGTTGCATATTAAACAGTAGACATGCACTCAGACAAACACAGAGGCCTGAAATTTACACAAATACACAGTTTTCAATAATTTAAACAAGCATGAACATGATTAAACACCCCGAGTGCCCTTCAAGTTGTCCTAGTTTAAAGAAATCCTATCAAGTTGTTTGTGTCCATCCAGTTGCCATTTACAAAGAAAAAATAATGATGCTAGCAAATTTAGTAAGGAATTTACATATCACATAACTATATTAATATAAAGGGGTGCCACTAAAGGCATTGTTGATTCAGGTGTCTAAACCAGGGATCTTCAACAGGGGGTCCGGGACTCCTAGGGGGTCCTCAGAGTCAATGCAAGGGGGCCTCCACATTTTTTGTTAATTTTTAAAAGTTTTTTCAAAAATTAAAAATATTAGCGAATATGACTCTCCACTGGTGATAGGCTTGCTGGCCCATAGGTAGTCACTAAGGAGCTAATCGTAAGGATTAACTGTGCCACATGTATGTTTAACATTAAAACATGATTTATAAACTCATGCTAACAATTATTAGGCTATTTTAATAGCTTAGTTTTCTATGCAAAAAAAGGTATTTATAAAGGCTTTAGGCCCCCCTACATGTTACTGTAGGCCCAGTTTAATATGCAACTTCATTTAATACAAATGTAGTAGGGGGTCTCTGCTACGTCTCTCTTTCAGTTAAGGGGTCCTTGGCTTAAAAAACGTTGAAGACCCCTGATCTAAACCAAAAATCAGCATTCATTCTTTGTAACTTCAGCTTCTTGTTCCACTCCTGGACTTAACTTACTCCTAGAAATATATATACAGGTAAAAAGAAGAAGGAGGAGGACTGATCCTTTGCTATCAGTCAAAGTCAAGTGATGCTTAACGAGGAGATTTCACGGTGGGACGCTCCCCGCGGCGCCAGCTGCTTCGTTATGAGAGCCCCCGCCGCGTTTGAGTTTCTCGGTGTTTGCTCTCCACACTCACCCTGCGTTTTGATCTCCGGGACTCCAGCCTCATCTCCACACATTTGTTTAAAGTGCTTAATCTCCTGCAAGAGAAAGGGGGAGATGAGAGCGGATGGTGGGTTAGACTGGCAGTGTAACATAATAACAGTGACCTGCTCTACAAATTCTTTTATATCGAATTTGCCAATGCATGTCTTATACGGATGCAACCATGTAAACTAGGGCTTAGGTTTCAAAAAGCAGCAGTCTCTATCAGAAAAGAAAACCTTAAAACTTAGTTTTTTTTTAAATAATGAAATCAAAATTGAAAAACCAGTGGCCTTTTAAAAGCAAGCTTGAAGGCAGCCAGTTTGATCCCTGAACCAGTGGGATAAATCTAAAGAAAGTGGCTGTGTCAAAGGTGATATCTAACTCTATAACTTCTGTTGTCAGTTAATTGTAGCGTTGACCGGCATGAAATCGGCATATGTCGGACTGACCTGCCGGTTGCCGGTCATGGCCGAGCACGTGAAAACCGGCTAATTCCGGTCACTGGCCGGTCTATCGGTGCATATACTATATATATCAGCAGAGACATGCATGTAAACTTGTGTTAATAAAAAGGCAGAGCAATTGCGCACACAACAGGATGTTCAACGCACCCGTTCAACGCCAAAGATTCTTTTATAACTTAAAATAATGTTTCCAAAATTGTTTTAGTGGTTCATCAACTCGTAACAGGGTGAACGGCACTTCTGCTTTCGCTTTGCGGCCCTCTTATCGGCTACAACCGCACTATAAATGCAAGTTTGCCAGATCGGGTAGCGGATCTGTAGTTCAATTAAGACATAATGAACACAATTCCGCTTCCAACCTGTAGGGGGACCGAAAAGCAATAGTGTTGCTTTAAAAGAACAACGTGTTGCTACGTTTTTTCGGGGCTGAACGTGGCCCTGTACGCCTGTGTTACCTGCAGAGGGAGTCGAGGGCATCCTTATCCAGGAAGTCGTGATCACGCTTCGCCCACTCAATGTCAACGGGGAACCTGCAGTCTGACAGACACACACACACACAAAGACAAATGAAATAATAAGACGCTGCCTGAAACGTCATTTGTAGCATCTTGGAGATGACTCTGCGGGCTCTATATGGATGACATTAACAGCCTCATATTTACCTTTGAATAATTGCACATATTGAGGGAAGCCGGCCGCTTGCAGCCAATCGCAGGCCTCCTTGGCTTCAATCTCTGCAAACAGCGAGAACGAAAACAGCATTTTTATTCAATTATAATCGTTTCACGCTCCGCCTGCTTTAAGAGGGCAAATATTTGCCCTTAATCAGTCGACTGTTTATGAAGTTTAATTACATTTGCATTTGGGTTGGGGGAAAAAATAACATTGAGAGAGAAAAACTGGAAGCACATGCACTGAGCTATTAATTATCTGTGACTCTTGGAAGAGGCCATTTTAATTACTGCTAATTGGCTGAGTGTTGGCATGGGAGCTTCAGAAAGGGAATGAAAATGTATTTTTCTCATGTGTCCCTCCTCTTTATCTATCTGTCTGCCTTGGTTGGGCGGATCAGCACGACAGCTGTCACATATGCTAGTGATACCCATGAAAAAGGATTCATTTCAAAGGTGTTTTTGTGCTTGTTAGACATAGTTGCAATTTTCTCTAATGGACACAGAAGAAGCATTCTGAGCTTTGGGACTTTTTGTGCCAATGCTGGGCTCTTATCGTAATGTAAGAAACATAGAGGCCCACACAACATCTGCATCCTTACTCCCGAACCAGTTTGATCAGTTTCAACAAAAACGTGGCAAAATTTGGTCCCTTTTATCGCATTGACTTTGATATTTGAACGCCTATCAGCTACATTACCATTTCTTCAAGCCCGGAGCTGACGAAGAGAAAGAACAAACGGGCATAAGACCAAAGAGAAAGAAAGACATAAACCCAAATTTCCCTGATGGATGCTAAAGGGCAGAGAACGTCCATGTGTCTTTGGGAAGAACTGTCCTTCTCTTCGATTTCTTAACATTTAAAGTATAACTGAAATTAACATACATGTGTGTGTGTGTGTGTGTGTGTGTGTGTTAGAACATGTAGTGGTGCATTGTGGCCAAACAGACACACACTGACTGACTGAATCTTACCACCTTGTGTGTGTTTTTTGCTGTTTGAATAAAAGGAGTGTGTTTCTAAATGTGTTACATGTATGGGTCTTGACGTAAGGACACGTGTGCATGTCTGTCTAACAGACTTCTACATCTTTCTAGAAATAAAATGTGATTTTAGATTTTTAGGGGTAATTTGGACCATTTCAGGAAGAATTGTCACAATACACAACATGTTGCTTCTGCAAGTCGGTATTCCTTCTCTTCATTTTCTCATCATTTAAAGTAGAACTGAAATTAACATATACATACCTGGGTGTGTGTGTGTCTGTGTGTGTGTGTGTGTGTGTATGTATGTGTGTGTGTGTGTGTGTGTGTGTGTGTGTGTGTGTGTGTGTGTGTGTGTACTGTATACAGCATATAATATCCTCTGTTCTGACTTGTGTACTACTACTTGGTTTTATCCTCCCTTTAAAAATGGAAAATTATAGCAGCTGCAGAATCATTTTACTTTATATTTCCTCGAAAAAAAAGTTCTAATTACAATATAATATGTCATTATTATTATTAATATTGTGATGGCCTATATTCTCAACCTTATAAATTGTACTGTTATGAGACTCTAGCATTTGTATTCTGCCCATTACCATTTGTTGCAGCTTTATAAAGCGACGTCAGGGACACGGTGACAGGAGTAAATAAATGCTCCTCTGTACTTCTTTATGTCAAAGTGGCAACCATTTTATCACACCCAATTAAGAGGAACACACACACAGACACACACACACACACACACACACACACACACACACACACACACACACACACACACACACACACACACACGTATACTTGATAAGGTGTTTGACATAATAATGCTATGGCATACACTGATGATGAGCACACACGTAGGCACAAGAAGATGACATGCCTTAATCCACACTTCAAAACAATATTAAGGAGGTGCGCTGCAATACCTGCGCATATACTGACTACACACAATCAATTAACCTCCACTGCAGTCAAGTATGGATGTCAGGATCATTTTCTCAGTCTGGTAGCACAGTCCAGAAGAGGATTTGGATTTTCTGAGAGGGTCTCAAAATATTTGTCCACCACATGACTCCCTGAAATGTTAAACCTCTCTCTCTCGCTCTCTCTCTCCGTGCATGAGAGGCCCGTCGCGGCTAGAATACTGCCAAGGGCATTTCTTGTTTTCATATTCAGACAGCATGAAATATGGCCGACATTAGTCTCCACTAAAGAACAGCAGTTTGCCCGTGACCGATCGGGTCTTCAAACACTTCTTGTCTGGTGGTTGTGTTTGTTTTACTGCCTACTTATTCACTCCAGCCGAGATGAAGGAAAGGCACCTAAATCATATTTCATTTTTTTTTTTTGTGACTTTTCAAAAGTTTTTCTTAAAATTCACTTGACAGTTAGATGGAAACTTGGCTTACGTAATGGTCTCACTGTTTTCCCCAGGCAGCCGGGGATCAGGAGAACAGTGTGTGACACAAAGCAGATGGCCCAGATATGTAAACACTGGGGGGGATTCAGCAAATATGGCAATCATCAAAATGACAGAAGGGGAAGACAGAAAGACAGACAGAAGTAAACTGACTTAAAGTGACGAACGGGCAAAGAAATGAACGATTGAATTATAAAATATAGAGGAATTACCAGAAGTGTGTTTACCCTGACCCTTCAAATGTCCTGCTTGTTAACCGTCTGAGTGCAGAGCCGCGATGGAGATGTGACATTTGAGATAGAAAAGGGATCAAGTGTGCTTGCAGAGCGGCAGTCTCACATGTCCGCGAGAGGATCTGTAAATCCAGGGATATGTGAATCCACCAGACAGAGCCGGTGAACTTAGCGAGACACCCACACCGCTTTTTCACTGCTGACATCACTCCGAGCACTGTCCCTATCATTGCTGACACTGAAAGATACAGCCTGTCATTCTGCAACCTTAAGGGTCAAAAGTGAAAAGCTCTTGATGTTTAAACCACTTTTCCACCTTAAATATGTCGAATATTCGGCAACTGTGACTCAGAGCTCAGAGAAGGAGCTTCTGTTGAAGAAATTTGAGGTTGCAGTCCTAAAGCCTACTGGGTAAATCGCAGTGGGGAAAGTGAATGGTTATCATTTTTTTTTTTTTTTATTATCTTGGGAGTCTTTGAGTGAGACATCCAAACCAAAATCACTCCAAGGCAGTTGTGGATGAAAATGGATTGGAGTTGCACTGTAGGTACAACTGAGATATGAATGTGTTGGAAGTCAAACAAAAGAGTCAGTCGAATCCTGGATCAGAAGAGAGAGAGAGCCCCGAAACAAAAATGTGTTTGATTTCATTTCTTAAATGCTACAAGGTGTTTGGATGATAGCTGCACGTAGGCATCTTTTAAACATGGAGGCTTCTAAAAGGCAGCGAAACATAACTGAAACATCAGAGGTAAACTGCACTCAGTGTGTTCGTGTTTACCGATCCGTCTGTCTGTGATCACCCAAAGATTACCCTTTATACCAAAGAGGTGAGAGCAGAGAGGAAAGTGTTTTGAGTCCTGTTTTCCCTACATGGAGTGCTAGCTCAGTATTCACGGGCAGGCAGCGTCCGTCCACGGGCAGGCAGCCTGCAGGTTAGTCCGTCCAGACTTTCCTGATTGCCACTCCGCCTCTGCCTTCACAACCGTCAGTTGTTGTCTGGTGTTCCCCAGAGACCAGGGCTCATTTCCCGCGAGTCATGTTTGCTTTCCCCGTTCTTCTTTTCCTAAACCCAACCCCGTTCTTTTTTCCTTTTTACAATTCAAATATCATTATTTATTATAATCTATATATAATATATATTATATTATAAAGGTGTTGCATTGACGTTTGAGAATGTGCTGCCTGATGTCCGCCACCAGATGGCGCGCCCACGGAGTCAAATGTTTTGCTCCGCCCACATTTGGCCCAACCCGGATCTGCGTACTGCAGTCAGGTGCAATTGCCCGATCTGGCAAACTTGCATAATGTACAACACAGTCTCATGGCAGTTTGTGAAATGGTCATTCTTTTTTTTATTTATTGATTTGTGTACCGGACACGATTATGTTGCTTTTTTTTCGTGTAATGGTCACGCTTTTATGCTTTTCTTAATTTATTGATTTGTGTACCTGACACGATTATGTAGTTTTTTTTAGAACGGGGAAAGGACACGTCACACGCCGGGACATGACCCGCGTCTCTGGGGGACACGCAACAATAACGGGACGGTTGTGTTCAGGGAAAGAAGAACGGGGAAAGGAACCGTCAACAGTCAACAACGGGGGAATAAAAAGCCACACGCGGGACGCGATCCCCGGTCTCTAGGGTGAAAGTCCTGTGTTGTTTGACCACCACCCTGACCAACCTCCCTATGCAGATTTTCGGCTTTTCATACTACTCCCTACCGTAGTCGTGATGTGGTCACGAAATATGCTTTCCATTTAAATGCATTACATTAAAATTCGTGGTCACCACACGAAAAAAACGACATAATCGTGTCCTGTTCACGAATCAATACATTAAATGACGTGACCCTTTCTGCCGTGAGACTGGGTTGTAACGTAATGTAATAGACAATTCCGGTTCCAATCTGTAGGGGGACCGAAGCAGGAAAAATTCTCTAGTGTTGCTTTAAAGGATACGTTTGACTGTGGCTCTCAGCCCTAAGCCCATTTGTTCCAACTAAAGATGTATAGTGTGCAAAATTATTCCACAAACATTTAGTTTCATTTTAAAACATGCCAACTCATTTCCTTAAAGTAGTACAATTTGATTGGGACTATTTCTAGAGTTATTTGGTGCCATGTTTAGGAACGAGGAAGGAGTAGAAAAGAAATCGATTCAGTTGTCAGAGCGTGGCTGACCTAACTAATAGCCCAACTTACAGTAAAAGCTTGCAAACATTAGCCAGCTTGCCTGGCCAGTTTGTCTTTGTCTGCTAAAAATCAGAGAAGCAAGATACACCACTAGTGATTGAGTACAAAATAACCTGCCATCCCATACCCAAACAGAAAATGGGCTAACAATTCAGAAATGGTGATAGAACAAGTCTAAACATGCAGCTAGGTCTCCGGTGACAATAAAGCCCCGTTCACACATGCACTGCAAACCTGAACTTATCTAGACATTACCTGGCAGAGCTGTATTTGAGAACGCAAACGTCTGAATCAGTTGTACCAGACATCAACCGTTTTTCACCCTGTCAGCTCCCTAATAAAAAGTCTGCGTAATGTCCAATTGTGGCGAAAGTGTGAAAATTCACAGCAACAAGTGGGTGTGTTAAGGACGTTTCTATCGGCTTGCCCAAACTGGAAAAAAAAACAAAGGATAAAGAAGAAGTGTGATTTACATGAAGGAGGCAACAAAAATGTTTAACTGGAGAGACAACGGGACTCAAGGGCCGACGTGGAAATTGTCAGACAAATTCAAGGAACACCAAGAGACTTGGCTGTTTGGGACCAAATTATGAATGGCTACATGACCGCGATATAATCCCTGTCATGTCCTTTCTGCTGCCAACTCTACCTAGGCGCCACCTCTCGTCCAAACCAAACAGAGTATTTCCATTTACCCCAGCAACAGCGCTCAGCCTTTCCGCCAATTTCTTTCCATATCCACTATTGCAAATAAAAATCCCCCTGGGGCCCAAAAAGGATTTTCCCCATAGGCCATCATTGTTAAAGAGACGTCTGTAAAACTGCTGCCAGGTCACTTCAAATTGCAAAAAAGGTCGTTTATGACTCTTTCAATTCTGAATTTTTGATCCATGGACTTTTCATATTTGAAAAACTTCCCTCTGGCCGAGAAATGCGGTTTAAAAACCTGCAACGATACCACAAAGTAAAGTCTATGTGCCAGGCTGGAGAAACACTGCTGTGCATATTTATTGGTCAGCCTATCATGGAAGTAAACGCAGAAGCTTACAAACTTTTTTAGCGTACGCGCCAAGCGAGCTACTCCATCAAACTGAATAGGCACCACTTTGTGATCCGGTATCCAGCTAATATAAAACATCCATGAGTATTTCTAGTAAGTGAGAATGCATCTGACAGAGACAATCTCCTACATGCGTGAAGGGGAACTTCCAGACAATGTCTGGACCTGATTCGTCGGACATAGTCTGGAATTCATATGAGAAACCGGCTGAAGTCATTTGAGTGGGACGCGGAGAAACAAAGGTGCAGTAAAAACATACGTATTTGCCTCTCAGAGAAACAAGAAGTTACTGAGAAGAAATGAGTCCAGTGAGGAACAAAACCCTCCACACCTGCCAGAATCAACAATAAACTTTATACTCTGCTAGTTTGTTTGGTCAGCGTCTTTGAAAGCCACATTCAGGGGCCCCTCTCTACTCAGCTCAGCGTTTACGTAAGTGATGCTATCTCCTGGGCTCCTGAACGTCCACAGCAGGCTGTGGCCTCTTCCCTTTCCAAATGACTCGGCCTCTGAGGAAGTTGTGATTTGGCCCCTCTGGGCTCCGATAAGAGATTTGGATGTGCGATTAGGGCGGCTCTGCCCTGCTAGCGCCAGGAAGCTGGACAGCGTGTGTCTGAATGCTGAGACGTGCTCGGTGGACCGTTTGTGTTTGGGTGTTTATGCTCGTCTGGACACAAATGCTTTGACCCGGACTTACAGAAATACTGCTTAGGGTCATGTAGGCTTTAAAGTTTTTCTGTCAAGGCGATCACACCACAGAACTGGATCTGAATCCCCGTTTCAACGTATTCTCTTCTTCTTGAGGCTGATTATAGTGTGTGTTTTCTGATAGCAGTGGCATATAAAGTCTACATTTCCAGCAGTATCTTCAAGAGTCGGTGTTATTATCAATTAACAATTATCAATTAGCAGAGATGGCAAAAGTACTCACTTCCCGTACTCAAGTAAAAGTACAGATGCTTGCGTTAAAAAATACTCTGGTAAAAGTAGAAGTACTGATTTAACTTCTTTACTCAAGTAAAAGTAACAACGTACAGGCTTGGAAATTTACTTAAAGTATAAAAGTAAAAGTAGCCTTGCGAACGTGGAAAAAAAGGCTCTTTATATGCCATTGCCTACATTTGAAATGGATGTCTGCCAATAGGCCTAAAACATGACATATATGATTATTGTGACAGAGACTGGGACTCCAGGTTAATAAGATTCTGACTGAGTAGCAAGATATGAATTCAGTTATGATTCTGTGAGAATTCACAGATCCAGTTTCTCGTTTTCAATCTTTCCCTTAATGTTACCGCCATCGAGCCGCAATGATTTGCCGCGAATGAATGCTGCAGAATCTGTTGAGTCGTCATTGTAGTGGTGTGCAACGTATATTCCTGTCCAATTAGATTGAATTCGGTATTGATGACGCGAAAAATAATAACGGTAACTCCACTGAAATTATTTGAAACTAAAGCAACGAGCCAATTTTGAAAAATGTAAGGAGTAGAAAGTACCGATATTCGTGTTAAAAATGTAAGCAGTAAAAGTAAAAAGTCGGCACAAAAATAAGAGTAAAGTAAAAATATCTGAAAAATCGACTTGAGTACAGTAACAAAGTATTTGTACTTCGTTACTTCCCATCTCTACGGTGGCCGGGAAGTGCAATGCAACATTACAAAGAACGAAACACACTTTACAAAGCTCGAGACAAATTTACATTTTGGAAAACAAATTTACATTTTGGAAAACAAAATAACATTTTAGAAAACAAATTTACATTTTGGAAAACAAAATAACATTTTAGAAAACAAATTTACATTTTAGAAAACAAATTTACATTTTGGAAAACAAAATAACATTTTAGAAAACCAATTTACATTTTAGAAAACAAATTTACATTTTAGAAAACAAATTAACAAGATGCAAAACACTTTTACCAGTCCCGAAACAAATTTACAAATGACAGATTCTTTACGGAAAGGGAATGTACCACATACCGGAAGTGATGACGTGTTGTTGGTGAGCGCAGTCAATTTGTGTTGTTGTGAGTATATGGCGTGAATAAAGTTTATGGTGACTTTACTGGTCGGTGTTTGGAGTTTTTAAAGGACGCGGACCTGACGGAAACATTGGAAAAACAGGGAACGTATCGACAGCCGCGGCCGGATCGAAGGTACAGCGGGGGGGGCAGCTGAGTCCGTCTGCAGCTGCAGGACCTGGAGCTCACTGCCCATTCCTGGGAGCCAAAACCGACACCACGCAGCTGGAGACCCAGGCCGTATTGCTGGGCCCGCTGGAGGGAAGGGAAGTCCGTAAGAATCAGATCCAGGACTGAGCGGAGCGAACTGTCACAACCTGCTGAAGTTTAAATCACAGGTTTCCTAAAGGGAGTCTGGCGGGACTCGGACTGTGGATGACGAAACATGACTTTAAGTCTCGTTAAATAAATAAATACATGCAGAAATAAATGAATCATTAGTGGGGGAGTGAGCCTGGACATTTCAGTCTGTTTAAACTTCACTTTGAAGCAGAACCTCTTAGTTCAGAAGGGTGAAGTTTCCGTTTGTACTCATATCTGTGAACTGATTATAATAAATATTCTTTGTATTAACACATTAATTAGTCTCTTTGTCTTTTTTGTTTAAAAAAACTAAAACATCTAATGATATTTTGACGATTTATAGTGATTTTATTTCCGTTAGACCTTTGCCTACATTGACGCTGATGCATTAAAGACGGCCCATAGACAGTATATAAGGCAGTGCCTCCCCTGTTCCAAGATGGCGGCTCTATTGACGCATTCGATCCATGTCCATAACTGCCGTAGTCAAGGCGACATGTATACAACACCTCATCACTTCCGGTATGTGGTACATTCCCTTTCCGTAAAGAATCTGTCATTTGTAAATTTGTTTCAGGACTGGTAAAAGTGTTTTGCATCTTGTTAATTTGTTTTCTAAAATGTAAATTTGTTTTCTAAAATGTTATTTTGTTTTCCAAAATGTAAATTTGTTTTCCAAAATGTTATTTTGTTTTCCAAAATGTAAATTTGTTTTCCAAAATGTTATTTTGTTTTCCAAAATGTTATTTTGTTTTCCAAAATGTTATTTTGTTTTCCAAAATGTAAATTTGTTTTCCAAAATGTAAATTTGTCTCGAGCTTTGTAAAAGTGTTTCATTCTTTGTAATGTGGCATTGCACTTCCCGGCCACCGTACATCTCTGTCAATTAGCAACAATCTCTGCCTGACTGCCAGTTCAGCAATATCACTGGTTTAAAATCCAACATATTCTCTCTAACCCGTCTCCTTTAGCGTCTAGCCCTTTGGCGTCATATTTAGCCGGCTTGGTTGGGATTCTTTTTGATCCTCTGGGTCGGGACGTACGTTTAACTGGCTGCTACCGTTGTCGCTCTTATCATACATCATCTTACAGCGCTGCGGTCGAGCTACTGCTCTGCCCGGTGCATCCCATAACGACGCTAAAGGTGTGATTTTTGTGTCGGTATCTGACGCTGAGAGCCACTGACCAAGCGTCGGTACTTGACGAGATGAGAGTGAGAACAAGTTTTTAAAATCACACTCATGTCCAGGATACTGTGGTAGAAACACAATGCTAATTTTTGCAAAATGTATCCTTATTCACTATATTTCTCATACTAGAACCACAACAGAATAATACATCCACGAGGTTAGCTCTTTGCCCCTGTTTCCAGTCTTTATGGTAAGCTAAGTTGGCTGAAGCATAATTTTTAACTTAACAGACATGAGAGTGATTTTCTTATCTATCTAAGAAAACAAAGCATCAAGATGTCACACGGTTCCTTTAAGTGAAAGTGAATGCAAGGCAATTCGTCCTTTCATTCGGCTACATGTCTGCTGTCTGACCGCCTGAGTCTAACCAAATCTGCAAAAGACTAAAGCCACACAAGCTCAGCTTTTTCCTCTCCTGTCTCACACAATCAGCCTTATTTCTGAGCAGCCCAAATCCTCCCTCCCAAAGTCCAATATTTAACTGATTCTTTTAGAGCTTTCACACCACTTTTACGCCTAACTAAACACCCGCACAGCTGGTGGGGGATAAAGTGCAGCCACTGCTCCGTTTGCAGTTCAGGGAGACGTTTGAGAGTGTTTCACAGGGCTTGGAAGGTGTGGTTGAAGATCAGAGGTATGTCAGCTGTCAAAACGGCAAACAATGTTTTCCCTCTTCCTATTTACGTTTTCTCTTGACGGTATTCCCCCGTCAGTCCAGTTGGATCAGCAAGGGGAAGTTTAAGATGTCTGGGCTGTGTGTCTGCCTAAAATAATCTAAAAATAACCTCTCCAGCACAGGAAGCATTTTAAATAAAAAAGGAAACATCCGTAAAACTGTTGACAGGACAACCCCAACTGCAACCAAGCAAGCAACGAAACGATGTAGAGCTGAGTGACACGTGAGTTCGTTTTGCTCAATGGTGTTTAAAGCCCCCAATGTCTCTTTCCAGGCATTGCTGCGACCATTGACTTCAAGGCACCTAACCCTAACCATAACCATTGCCTAATCATAGTGACGTTGGGGGCTTAAAACACCGATAAACGTTCGTTTTTGAAGCAGGAAAAAAATGGCCACCTGGTCACAAACTTCCTTAACTTAGGGCTAAACAGGTCACTAAAATGTGTTTCTGAAAACATTTAAGACGAAAAATCAACGATACAGTATTAGGCCTAATGTTGATGCGAGTTTGAACTGAGTTTCGTGAGCCTGGTGCGTGGCGCTGGACGAAGAATACCAGTTACGTTCAGTAACTACGTTCAGTAACTACGTTCAGTAACTACTGCACTTCTCTGTCAGTCAACGTCTTAAACCCGCCCCATGATAGGTAAACTGTTGTAATTGGCCTGTCCAGGTTCTGGCCGGCTATAAACATGGATATATTATAAGAACTGGATACAGCGTTGGAGATGGAGCCCCCTTGATTCGTAAGAGAGTTGCTCAGTGGCGCATTAAGCCAAAACAGTTAAGTTAGAGACCTCCACTGGTCCGAGAAAGCTACTTCCAGTTTAACGCTCCACTAGTCTATATTCACGACGTTCCACTCCTGGGATTGCTCCGGTGCCGCCGGAAATTCCGCCAGATGTCCTTATTTTCGGCCGGATATCTGTTATCTTCCGCTTTCTTTTTCTTTTTCTTTTTAAACTCAGGTGGATTTCTGAGGACTATAGTTAACTGCTCTTCAGATCCAGACAACTAGCTAGACTATCTGTCCAATCAGTGTTTTCTGTTGCACGACTAAAACAACTTTTGAATGTACACACGTTCCACCAAAACAAGTTCCTTCCAGAGGCTGTTTTGGCTGCTGCACTGGGGCTCCGTACAGTGCTTAGCTCCGCCGAAGACGATTGTGATTGATTTAAAGACATGCTTATAAACCAGACCACGTTTTTCTCCCATCCCCCCCCAAAAAAGTCAGATGGATCGTGAGGCCCCGCTTTCACGGTCTGTATTAAAAAAACAAGATCAAGTGAGCTTTTGCTCTTCTGCTCCACTATCTATGGGGTTTGAAAGGTTAACGTCCTTGAAGTTGATAGGCAATTACTGTGCTATAAGAGACATTTTTATATTCATATTCTCACACACTGTCATGACTAATTATACCCGTTCACAGAAATAGATCTCAGGAAAAAGCTAAAGTTGCCACTTCATTCAACTTTATTCTCGTTAAGATAAAAAAGCACCTCAGCTCTGACCAACAGAAACCCTTTTAAAAATTGGCAACATTTTCAATGATGTTTTCCTTAAAAAGTGTAGCTGGTGTGTTAAAGGGAAAGTTGACTGAACATGTAGACATAGACCCAGTCTTGGTTTTCTGAAGATCTGAGGGGTTTTCTGTACACAATAACATGCCACCAGCTAACGCAGACTTGCCTATGCCTCGAGTCAACCGGGGAAACGAAATGCAAACAGAAATTCAACAAGAACAAAAAAATCTGAGAGCCAGATCGCACAAATTAGTCTAGAATGGTAAATGTAAATGTAGTCGGTGCTTCATTCTGCTAAATAACAGAGGATCTTTACTGACCCTGGCAGACCAGGATAAACCAGGAGCTGTCATTCAGTGAGAGAAATTCCACAGTTAATATGGAAAAAGGCCACCGTGACGGGGATCCTGAAGCCTGCTGTGACGTCGAAAGGGGGAGAGCTACAGCTGCTGGGAGACATCAGCGTCCGAATCAGGTTACATTCCTTTTAAGTGATAACAGCACGGACTGGATGCGACACTTTCACCTGTTTATTGTGCAGAGAAGTAAGCCAAAGGGACAGGTTATCACGATTATGCGGGAGTCACAGGTTGATTAAGGCTACATTTACATTGCTACGTTTTAACTTTGCAGTCACACTGCTCTGGCTTTTCGAGCCCCTAAACCGGAGACATTTGAAAACACTTCTGGACCCGTTTTGGTTTGGAATCTGCGGGGTTGTGTTGCAGTCTGAACGGCCGCAAACAGAGACCTTTGGCAACTCCGACACTGACGCCAATGTTTCGCCGCCTGATTGGGTCATGATGTCTCGTTCTCTGAGACTAAGCTACTAACGTTACCATGGCAACTACCAGCAACGGGCAGAGTATACACGCTGCCTCCTGTTTATGCCCAGTATACGAGAATGTTGAGATATTTTGGTTTGGGCGTGTTAGTTTAAACGGAGATTAGTTCTTCTAATGGAGCTAAGAAACACATTTCTACTGCACCAAATTCTTTTTATTTTTCACACTTTCTTAGAACCTTTGCTTTGTCTTGTGAATCACTGTATAATTGTACCTTGATTCATATATAAAAAGGGAAATGGCCAAATAGGTTGGGAACCAGACTACAGGGTTTTCTGGCCTTCTGTGAGGAGAGGTCATCATCCATCTCTCGTATTCAGTGTCCATAAGCTCAGGGTTTCCCCCAGAAAAGTTGATTAGCCAGGTGGCAAGTATCTTTTTTTCAACCAGGGCCCAGGTGGGGGCCAGTCACAGACTTATGGCAGCATTAAAGTAAAGCCCAATAGTTTCTGTGACAACAGAATCATGGACCGAATCGGTAAATGGAGAATTTAAAAAAGCTATAAGACAGATTCCATAGGGCCCTACATTAAGTCAGTGCTAAAAGCTTACCGGAGATTTGAAAGTGTACGCCTAAGTTTTCAACTGAGCAGTTCCACTGTAGCTGTAGTTTTCCAGTGGCTTGGGCCTGGTCGGGAAACTTAGGCCCATTGGGTCACCAGGTTTTTAATACACTGGCGGAAACCCTGATAAGCTGTTCAGGAGTCTCTGATTCATCCTTTGTCTTTTGAAATCCCTCCGAAAAAAGATATTGTCCATTGCAGTTGCTGACAGAAAGTGTGGGATATTCTTGAACTGTGATGTGTAATCCAGCAGTGTTTTTAGTAGCTCTAGTGAAGGCGTGCTCTGTCCATCATGTCTGATGATGACGTATCTGAAGTGCATAAGTTCATCAGAAAGTCGCCTAACCAGAGGGATATCACAGTAGCGAGTGTTTGCTCTGCTCCGTCATTTACAACACTCTCCGATTCTGTGTCTAGCTTGCATCTAGCAAGACAAGGCAATTTAATTTTTTTTATTTATTTCAATTTACACATTTCTACTCACTTAAAATAATCCCAGAGTACATGATCACTGAGACTATGGGGTAATCCTTCTAGGGTTAAGGTTATACCATTTAAGGTTGCGTTAAGTTTACGCAAATTTCATCTAATATTATTGGGTTTTTTTCACTCTCAAAAAGTGGCAAAGGCTGATTTCTGACCTTTGATTGGTTACATGTATTGCTTTTGTGCCTATTAATTGTGTAATTGTGTTTATTCATATTCTAGTTCAGCCCCCTCATTTAAATGAAACCTGCATCTTGTCACGATAAGGGGCTATATCATTTCAGCATTCTATTGTTATTTGTATTCTAATGTAATATGATTTCAGACTTTTGAGGAAATTCCCTGGCTACACACACACACACACACACACACACACACACACACACACACACACACACACACACACACACACACACACACACACACACACACACACACACACACACAAACACACACACTGAGTATGGCTTGGCTCATCCTCAGCTGGCAGGTATAGCTGCATTAGCTCATACTTACAGTAGGTAGGTATAATCCTGCAGGATAATCATTCCTGCATGCTGTTGCCCTCCGTTGCTAACAACACTGTCCGTCCTGAGCCTTCGTGCCAATGGAAAGATGGATTTCAGTTCTGATAAACACTCTCATGTTACCGTGAAGCAAATTGGAGGAAGTACAGGGGTATTTCGTAGAAACAGATACAGTATGACACAGCCCAGCAGTGTATCGCTGGGCAGAAAACCAGCTGTCACCAAACCAAGCCAAACCAAACCACATTGAGAGTTGTTTTTAAAATGTTCTTTACTTTCTTTAATCTTGGAGCACTTCACTTCTCTGTCCAAAATTAGCTTTTCACTTCACCTGCCAAAGGCTTTTTACTGTAGATTTCAAACCGTCCAAATATAGTTGTTTTTACCTGTTACATTAACCCTTGTGTTGTCCTACCGTCGACCATGCAACTTGTTGTCCTCCCATGTAAAGATTCAACCCTTTTTTAGATGCTTTTTTCAAAGTTTTTGACGCTTTTTTCAATGTTTTTGTCAATTTTTTGGGAAGTTCTTGTCACTTTTTCCCGTGCTTTTTTTCACTACCACCGCATTCACCACTAACATACACTCATTTTTGGAATTCATGGACAATAAACCTAATTTATATGATATTATACCTAAAAAATGCTCAAATTATGAATTATTTCGACAAATAGTTTAGATTGAGTGGATAATCAAAGACTGTCAAAGTTTAGTGAGAATACTGTTTTGAAACCATTTCATATTTTTTTAATTGCAAATTCTTTTTTATAAAACATCCAAAATTCCTGTTCCTTAACTTTACTTGCAAAGAACATTTTAATGGAACCACCCATGTTATCTGTGGGTATAGGCATTTTACTTAAAAGAAACCCCAAATTCTCATGTAGAAACTTTGAAAACGGGTCAAATTTGACCCGTGGACAACAGGAGGCTTAAATGATATGAACTTTTTGAAAATGTCTCACATTGCCAGACCTATCTCCACAGCGCTGTGGAGTAAAAGTGGTTACACACCAACCAGACGGCCGACCCTCGGCAGAAAAGCCAGTGGAAATGATCAGTCGCGTCCCCGAGGTCCAAACAACTGCCTCGGGACACACTGAGGCGACACTGACTTGAGAAACGTAATACGTCTTCATAGCAGCAGGCGGCGCTACTCTGTATTGTTGCCCAAGAAATGAAAACCGGCAGCTGATTGGACGAACGCGTCACATGGGTTTGTTTTCTCCGGAAATTCAAAGCCAGACTGTCATGGCGGCCATTCAGAATACGATCTCATATTGTACTAAAATAGTTCACTGAAACATGTTTCTGGAAAACATTTTAAGCGAGAAATAGGCCGTGCAGTTCCTGAATCTGTCTTCATTTCAGCTCAACAAAGGTCAGTTTAAAAGATTTTCGTCAGATTTTGAGAGACTCTAGTCACCTCATTCCGCTCGCCATTTCCGGGTGAGTCCTGACTTTATAAATATGTTGGCTAACGTTTGCCAATCTCCCTCTTCTCGCCTTGGCCTACCCGCATGTGCCACTCATGTCACGTCTTATGAAAAATAAATTAGCGGGAGTGAGAAACACAAGGCATTGTGAAGTCTAAGCAAACGTTACGTACCAAGCAATGTTAGTACAACATCACGGAGCTAACGTTACGTACCGAGCAACGTAAGTACAGGGGGAGTGACAGGCAAAAAGGACAGAAAAGGAAATCGGAAGAAGGATGGGAAATAGTTCTACCACAACTTTAAAATCGACATACACCGAGCCAAAATGCTAATGTTAACATTAGTTAGCTCGTTCTAGTCTCCTAACTGCGTCACAAGTTATAGTAATGTAAGGAACTTCATGGAAACAGCTAAAGTTTATGTTAGCTGTCAGAGTTAGCTTTGACTTCATATTTTACCTTCTAACCGCTGTATTCTCAGTAACGTGACAATCTGTAAGAAACAGGTTGCTTATAAATCACTAAAATAGTAGTGACAGCACCGTTTGGCTTAGTTATCAATGCCGTTAGCATCATGGCTAACACTATGTTACTTCGTTTATGACAAATCGTTTTGGCTGTGCTTTCTAACATGATGTCATTGTGCTAACCGAGCACCATTAACCTTTACAACAGAGCCCCTTCACTACACTTTTTAGATCATGTTTCATTACAGAGGTCTCTGATGATTTGGGTTTGTCGCTGTGTGCTCGTGGTGGAAAATTGTAAACAAAGGGCCCGTGCCAGAAATGCAATGCGCCGTGACGTAGGTCCCTTTCAAGTCCAGGATGATGTTAGAAGTCCCTCTAGTGGACAGAACGTGTAACAATCACATGCTTATAGTGGCATTGGCAATGCATAAGCCTGAGTAGTGTAGAACATATTAATAACAGGCTGCATATAAAACATTAAATATTATGCAATTATAAAACAAAAAGAAAGGAATTTGAATGATGTAGAGGGAAATTTACAGCTCTACCACAGATACATTCTGGGATAGGAGGAAAAAAAACGCTCTGGGTTGTTTTCATTTCTTTAAACCAATCACAATCGTCTTGGGCGGTGCTAAGCTCCGTATGCTGCGACGGAGGCTCTGCAAAATAGTCTCAGGAAGAAACTCGTTTTGGTGGAACATGTGCACACGTTAAACGTAATTTGTATCGCCGTGTGTACTTCATCCACAGCAATCCCACCAATCACCAGTTAGAGAGTAAATACCGTAAACATATTCTTTGGGAATGATTTTAAAGATTTACAAATAATATGTTTACGGTATTTACTCTCTAAGTAGTCTTCTGGGACTGATTGGCAGGATTGCTGTGGACGAAGTACACATGGCTACCAAGCTGCCCTACTTTATTGCACGATCCAAATGTAGCTTGCTAGTTCAAGGTTTGTTGTTGTTTCCCGTAGCAAAGGGATTTGTGGAACACAGAGAGAGCGGAAGCGGAAGGGCAAATCCTGAATGTCAGGCTTTATTCTGGAAATGTGTTTCTGTTGATCCAGACTACGTTTGAACTGACAATGGTGCTCTCAGTCACGAGGGTTATTGGCTAGGTAAAAGCTACTAATTCTGTCAGTGAAAACGGTCAGTTCAGTTTAAAGATTCTGTGTTAAAAGATTTGTTCGTACATGTACTATGACCAACTAAATCTCTCCAGTTCAGGAGACTTGCTTTCGGTCTGAAAATCTGAAAACTGAAGCTATAATATTCTTATTGTAGCGCAATTAAATCACGATTGCAGCTTTCCTTGTCATAACCTGCTTCACACATTCACTGATACACAACAACATGGAGGGGAAGTTATATACTACACATTATGTAAAGGGAGTGCAAATGTGTCCCTGCAAAAAGATGAAGATATCAGGTCACAGATTTCAGAATAAATGCAACCACTTTTGAATAATTTACATATGATTTTCATACAGGAGTGTATTACTACACAGACAGTGATATTTTAAAGGTTTTAGACACAAAGTCATAGTCCAAAGTTTTGAATATTCTTTTTTTTTTTTTGGCAGGCGATCAGTTCTCTACAACAGGATCACATTTTAAAAGTAGCCCACACACATTCAGAGTGAGTCGTACGCTCTTTCTGCTATAGAGAAAAAGCCTTTAGTTTAAAACTGAGCTTCTGACGTTTTCAGGCCCACGGCCTTCACATGACAAAGAACTCTCAGTCGATACTGGAGTGCTTCAAATTCCTTTTCTGTCCTCCTATGAATAAACAACAACCCTCTTACACTTTGACTTAAAGTGCTCATATTACGCTTTTTGGCTTTTCCCCTTTCCTTTATTGTGTTATATATCTTTTTTGTGCATGTTATAGGTTTACAAAGTGAAAAAGCCCAAAGTCCACCCCAAAGGGACTTACCATCTCCAACAGAAAACACTGTTCACCAACTGCTCCAAACAGCTCTATTGTAGTCCAGCCTTTACTTCAGAGACAAACGTGGTCACTTTGGAACACATGTTATAATGCTCGCCTAGCTGCTAGCATGGCACGCCCTCATACTCTGCTTCTGACTGGCTAGTAGTCCTTACCTAGCTACTGTCAGGGCACACCCTCATACTCTGCTTCTGACTGGCTAGTAGTCCTTACCTAGCTACTGTCAGGGCACACCCTCATACTCTGCTTCTGACTGGCTAGTAGTCCTTACCTAGGTACTGCACATGTGCGACTCCCAACAAAGATGGAACAGAAGTGTGATGCCTCACTCTGTAGCTAAAACAGAGAGCTCAACACACAGGGTGAAAAGAGGAGCTGCAGCAATGTGCAGTACAACAAAAATAGGGTGTTTTCTGAAAATTAAACCACATAAACCTATTCTGATATAACCTCTAAATACAATTATGAACCTGAAAATGAGCATTATATGAGCACTTTAAACTTCTGATACTTATTTCAACAAAATAAATCCGTTTAAAAATAGTGGCACTCCAGCCTCTAAAGCCGCCTACACACGATAGGCAGCAAAACCGCTTCGCGCCGGCCGTTCCATTGATTTCCCACGGGGGAGAGCGGTGCTGCCCAACTATGCGCTGTGCTAACCCTGGCGTTGCGCACTGATCGGATTTTCCGAGCGTTTTTTTAAAGACCTATGACGATCTCGACAGGAAAACTTACGCATTGGCGTAATGTCAGCAGTCGGGATGGGATGGGATTACCAGGTTTGTGAATAGGCATGACGTATATTAGCAAACGTGTCGTTATCTAGCAACGGGAAACATCCTTGCCACTCTTGATGACGTATGTCCCCCCAAAGCCCAAGATGACGTCCACAGATTTTTATCAATTTTAACATTTTTCCCCCTTAGAAATTACCTTAGAAATTAATTGGTGATTAATTTCATGTTTGTTAATCGACTGTTTCCAGTTTCAATGGACTATGTTTGTGTTTTAAAGTAAATCGATGTGAGTCTTTCATCAATGTATGCTTTATATGTTGTTTGTGAGCCCCAAACCTAAGACAATTTTCTATCATTATCTGAAAGTTTTTGAATCTTGCATCTTATAATGTGAACTCTTTGGGTTAATTCAACAAACTTCCAGAAGAGACTTTTCTAAGTAGCCTCAGGAGCCAGAGTCTGTCTAATCGAGACTCAATCAGGTCCTCATTAAATGCCACTCGTTAAGCTAATTAACCAATCATCTCCTTAATGAATGTCATCAAGCACCAATTGTCAATTGTCACCCAAAAGAAAAACAGGCAGAAGTGAGAGACTGAGATTCTCATTATCTCCCTGTCTGTCATGTCACACGACATATGAGCTGTAGCAGAATACATACTCACTTGTGATCAACATGCTTCTCGTGTCTGAAGTCTTGGATGGAGGGAACTTTAGTACACTTCCATGTTATCCCTGAGAATTGATGTAGAATCAGACACATACAGATATTTCAACAATATAAATCCAACGGGGAAAAAGTCATATATCCAGCGTTGTAATGGAGTCGTAAAGTTGTACTGGTCATGTTCAGGGCATCATGTTAATGAAGTCATTGTTGAAGATTTCCCCTTTTCGCCAACCACTCCCCTTCCTCTGGCCCGGACCGGACCAACTAAACACCAGGGGCATCCTAAAAATAACCCGAGGTAAAACTTTGGAGACATGAGCCCCGCTGCCTGAGGAGACGGAAATGACTTTGACTTTCTGTGACTGTATGAGACGTAGAAGAAGGCATGTACAGACCAGTCAAATTAGGGAGATAAAATCGGTGTATGGTGAATGTTGTGGACACTCCCTGGAAGGAAACGAAGGATCCCAGAGTGAGCTGGCTGCCCACTTAGTACAGGAGTGACCACAGATTTCCAAAAGGCAAGTATTGGCTTTGAGGCTGGCATTTTATTTTATTTTTTCTTTAAATACTATCATTTAAAATAGGCCATCCAGGGAGTCAGAAGTTCCACACTGCCTCACATGAAGTCTGTAATGTAATGCAATTTTATTTAAACAGGGACAATGCACAATTAAAGATTAACCTTGTATACATAAGACAACCTGATCTCACAGAATTCCGTGAAATGAACACGGCCCCTTAGGTTAAGGAAAGGTCGTGGGTGGGCTTGCGTTTCCATGACACGTGGGACAACAATGGGATGGTTGAGGTTAGGAAAAGAAGATGCTGTGTTAACAGTTTGTGATCATTTCACAGAATTCTGTGAGACCAGGCTGTATAAGAACAAGGAGAGAGGCATTGTACCAGGTTGTACTCCAATTGCTATTTTCTGCCCCGTAGTCCCTGGGCAGTTAGGCAAAACAATAAATATTCAATGCAAGCAAAGTACAAAACATCTGAATATACAATTTCACAAATGCATTCACCCCTAATTTACAGTAATACAAATATGTATAATAAAATAAAATGATCACGGGCTCAATCGTTCCCACTTCCTAAAACCAGTCCCCCCCACCTCTTCCCAACAAACACACACACACACGCACACGCACACACACACACACACACACACACACACACACACACACACACACACACACACAGGTTTGTGCTATCTTTGCGGGGACCTTAACCATCATAACTAAATGCCTAACCTTAACCCTTACCCTCACCCTTTAAACTTGTGGGGTCCAGCATTTTGGCCCCACAAAGCTGTCGGGACCCCACAAGTGTACTGGACTCCTAGTTTTTGGACCCCACGAATATAGTTAAACAAGCCCACACCCACCCACACACACACACACACACATACACACACACACACACACACACACACACAAATATGTGACAATATCCAGCTTTTTGTCAAGCACGAAAAGGTTCGAGGACTTCTACATGTAGTAAAGCTCATGATACAAATCAATGTTCTCCTCCACCGGGGCCCTGCATCCCAACCCTCTGATGATGAAATCAGAAAGAGAAAGTAACGAGGAAGTTAACCAGATTCTCTCATTTCCGAGATTGAAGACTTTCCACCGGCTCTGCTCTCTGACCCGCTCATAGCTGTTGGCGTTGGCGTCGGTGTCGGGCTTTGGAAAAGAGCCACTTCAGACGAAATGGAAGACAGATATGTCTCAACACGATGAAGGAGAAAGTCCTTGCCATGCCGTAATAGCGTGTAGTTCTTCAAGGTTTCATTTTGGCTCAGTCCAAGATATACCATTAGCGTTAATGGCCTTCCATTTAACGCGTAGGTGTTTGATTATGGGATTTTAAATGTGAATAACTCCCTCGGAGGGAGAGCAGAAGAGAGGAGAGCGGCCTGCATGATTCGCTACATTAATTCACAAGTGGAGGGAGAGAAAGTGGGAGTACGTAAACAACTAATGGACTTTTCCACAGTCTGTCTGAGAGTAACAGAGCAAGAGGAGGAAGAGTAGGAGAGGAAGAAAGAGGTTGAAACTTTTCTTTTTCTTTGCGACATTTCTGAGGAGATTTCCGAGGCCTGATAAGTTGGTCCGTAGGTTCAAGAAGCTCGGAAAACATCTGGTCGGGGGAAACATTCAATATACAGCACAACAAACAAGTCAAAGACTATATGTATTTCTCACGTTGTACTGCAACATTTTGGCCAGGGTCACCAATCAAATTGCCCTTATTATACCTGGTTAATTACAGAGGTGGACGTACTAATACCACACAGTGAAAATACTCTGTTACAAGTAAAAGTCCTGCATTGAAAATGTTACTTAAGTAAAAGCATGTCAGTATCATCAGGAAGATGTAAAAGTAAAAGTACTCAATGCAGACTAGTAACTAAAACTGTCAGATGAACGTAGTGGAGTAAAAAGTACAATATTTCTCTCTGAAACGTAGCGGAGTAGAAGTAGAAAGTGGCATGAAAAGAAAAGACTCAATTACAGTACAAGTTCTTCAACATTTGGACTTACAGTACTGTAGTAAATCAGGGTTCATATATTTTGAAAAAACCTGGAAAAGTTATGGAATTTGAAAAATGCAAATTCCAGGCCTGGAAAGGTTTTGGAAACATAAAAAGACCCAGAAAGTTTTTGGAAAAGTCATGGATTTTTTTTTTTAACACAGAATAATAATTTGTGATTAATAAATGTATTTTCATGTGGTCTTAACATCAGCGTTGTATTCAGCGATATTATGAATCCCGCTATGAACCACATACATTGTCGTTTATTTTATAGTTAAACGTCTGAGGGTCAACTTTAACACAGATTTGTATTCTTATTGTATAATGTCGACTGACATTTTCAGGAACACATAGTCATGGAAACTTGCCATAAAGTCATGGAAAAGTCATGAAAAAGTCATGAAAAAGTCATGAAAAAGTATTGTTTAAAATGCGTATGAACCCTGGTACATGTTACATTCCACCACCGGTGCTTTTCACTGGTTAGCAGTTGCTTCCTGCGTCCGTTTCAAGATGCTAGTACTTGCATGGAACGAGCTCCCCATTGACATCAGGACAGCTGAAAGTCTACACATCTTCCACCACAGGCTAAAAAAAAGAAAAAGATATATACATATATATAAACACATAACATCATCTTCTTAGTTAAGGTGCAGCCAGGAGATGTGTTTTTTAGCCTATGGCGGAAGATGTATAGACTTTTAGCTGTTCTGATGTCAATGGAGAGCTCGTTCTACCCAAGTACTAGTGTCTATATATATATATATATATATATATATATATATATATATATATATATATATATATATATATATAAAAATAAAATAGATGTTTCACTTAGATGTGGCACTTTTGGCTTATTTGAAGCTAAAATACTTCTACGTGATTCATGCTGTTCTGAGTTTGATCCTTCAAGGTGGAATGCATTTGTTGGATGTGGCTTTGGATAAAAGCTTCAGCTAAATGAAATGTGATTTGTAATGATCTTTGCTGGCAAGCCATTACAGTGTTATTTTTTACATATATAGTACCTTCTTTTTTCACTTCATTGCACTTCATTATTGCAGCATTAAAGTAAATACCCATGTCTTCTCTGAGCTTCTGAAGTAACAGACTTTAAGTAGCGTATTCATAAAAAAAAAAAAAAAAAAACTTTTGGAAAGAACTTTCCAGCCAATAAATAACTCCCCCACCCTTTGTATTTCAACCTATTTTACTGCACTTGTATTTATATCTCATATGTATTCATTGCAAGAGCTTAAAGCGCCATCTCAGAGTCACACGGGGGAAAGGCCTGCAAGTCTCTGGAGCTGACAAGATGTTGACTGTAGAAATCAGGAATAAAGCAGAGCTCAGGGCCTGACCTCTGGCTCTGGGAAGAAAAAGACTCTCTCACTGTATGCCAGTGTCTCTCTCTCTCTCTCTGGTGTGTATAAAGGTCACACAAGACTGCGTTTCCTTTTCCCAAGCAAGAGTCTCATGGGCGTCAGAGGAGAAAGAATCCAACAATACTCCCAGCGGATGGGAGTTTGTGTACGTGTGTGTGTGCAGTGTTTATGTGTGATATGTGTACATATGTGTGTGTGTGTGCGTGTGTATATGTGTTATTTCGTGTTTGATGGAGGCAGTACGCGAGGATGTGATGTCTTGTTGCGTTTACTCTCACAAGTTTAGCCATGCTACATTTTCACTATTGAGTCGTGTATGCTATGGGGTGTGTATGTGTGTGTGTGTGTGTGTGTGTGTGTGTGTGTGTGTGTTCAGGCTAATCTGAATGCAGCCTCAGAGGCTTCGGGGCTGGTATTTCCGATGCAGCAGGACAGGAAGCGGCCTGCTCTCTTCAAAACTGCGTCCCTCCTTCTGAACACTGCAGCCCTATCACTTCATCTGTGTGCGTGTGTTTGAGTGCAAGAGACAGTTTCTGTGTTTACTATACGTGGAGTACAGCATGGAGCCTGGAATTTCAGCCCAGAGTCAATATTTAACCATCAAAACTAGACAATGACAACAAAACAATGAGTCTATAAGCCTCAAATCAACAATAATTTTAAAAATACATTAACAATTTAAGACATTTATCAAGTTTATACAAGTAACGTTCTCTGGTTCCAGCTTCTCACATGTGATTTGATTATTTTGGGTTTGGTTTTTCCTCTGTTTTATATCATTGTAAATTTAAAATCTTTGGCTTTTGGGCTGTCACGGGGATGGAAAGAATACTGCATTATTTGATGTCCATGTTCAAATCACAAGTCAGACCTCAACTTTTCAGAACTGCCTTAAAGTGATGGTTCAGAGTAATTTCACCCTAGGGTCCTTTGCACCATGACCTCGAGCCAAAGACCCCCCCAGAAGCTTTTTTCACCTGGGTCTAACATTTTGGTTTGGTTTGGTTTATTTATGGTAATAGAAACAACAAAGGGGATCCAAGGGATAACATGTAAAAGCGAGAAACACTTTTTTCCAACATGGTCCCTGACATTGGGAGAGTTAGCGTAGAGTAGCGTTATCAGCTGAATAGCTTAGCGCATGGGCTAATGGACCCACGTTTGTATCTGGTAAATGACCCCACCAATAATGCCCGAAATGATTCCAAACGTCTACAGTAGTACATATAGGTTATGTACTCATGTAACGATGGATTGGAAAGTTTGTAAGTACACCAGAAGTTTATGTAAATAACACTTGCCTGCTGGCTTCTGCTCTCTGCTGTTGTTGTTGCTGCTGTGAGACGAGTGCTTAGGGCCGTCTACAAATTACTACACCGAAAAGAGATACAACAAAAATATTTTTTAATTTAACTTTTTTTTTAAAGTAAGTGCTGTAGTATAACTAGCAGGAGACAAGTAATAACTGAGGTAAGTTTGGAGACATTATTTAATCATTAAATTAATAAATATTTTTGTTGTATCTCTTTTCGGTGTAGTAATTTGTAGACGGCCCTAAGCACTCGTCTAACTGCAGGTAGCAGCAGCAGCAGCAGCAGCAGCAGCAGCAGCAGAGAGCAGGCAAGTGTTCATAAACTTCTGGTGTACTTACAAACTTTCCAATCCATCGTTTTATGAGTACATAACCTATTTGTACTAGTGTAGTTTGGTATCATTTCGGGCATTATTAGTGGGGTCATTTAAGAGATACAAACGTGGGTCCATTAGCCCCTGCGCTAAGCTATTCAGCTGATAACGCTGCTCTACGCTAACTCTCCCAATGTTAGACCGAGGTGAAAAAAGCTTCTGGGGGGGGGGGGTGTTTGGCTCGAGGTCATGGTGCAAAGGACCCTAGGGTGAAATTACTCCAAACCATCACTTTAAATGTTTGATTATTACGAACAGTAAAGTAATTCGTAAGCATTCCACGTTTTGTTGCCGTATTCACTACATTGACGGCCGCAGTATAAGAACGCGGCTGACTGTGGTGGGAGGAGGTCAGGGTGTATGGGGTGGGCGTTAACATACAGGGCTTTCAAGCCAGGGAGCGGAGTTCGCTTCCCGGGGAAAACTAAAGCCTTTCACCCAGGAAATGCACGTTCCTTAGGAGTGTTTTAATCCAAACCACAATCTTTTTCCAAGTTGTTTTGGTGCCTAATCGTAATTTTCATCTTTCAACACTCATATTTTGTGGATTTAATTTAACCGTAATATCCGCAAAGTGGCAGTTCATGGCACTCTGTACCCCGCTCAAAGTCACCTATGTTCCCACTCTGGATCTGCCATAACCAATTGCTAACACTTGGTAGTGCCGTCGGCTTAGCATCGCTAGCGTTCGCCTTAGCCAACTCCTTCACCACTAACGGAGCGAGCTGGAAAATCTAACTTTTCCTGAAGCCCGTGGGGAGGAGGGCCCCAACATCATAGCCCCCCAACACAACTCAGCAAAGATTGTTCTTGCTCGGGCTTTAACTTCTGGATATTCGGCAACGGACCGAATGGCTTCGCTCGCATCTTTCTCCGCCGCCATTACAGAACTACAACTCTCAAACTAGCGCACGACCTCAACGTCATCGTTTTCAGCCACTCCATCTGTTCGCTGATTGGACCGGTAACGATTTGGCCGAAGAAAACCCAAGAATATACCGCAAACCCAGACGATGTACTGAAGGAAAATGAAAATTGAGTGGAAGTAGGTAGGAGGGCGGAGCCAGGCTAGACTACTAACTGCTGATACGACTGAGCTGTGACGGAGGTCTGTAGCCGTCTTCATGAAGCTCTGGAGCGGCTTAAACAACTAGCGACTGCTACTTGCTACTTGTCATCAAGCTTGTAGCCAGCCAGCGTCATGTGACCAGCCGGTCATGTCATTCCATGCAATAATGTTAACCTCAAACCATAATGACGTCATTTTATCGTATTGTGATGCTGTTGACAAACTGATATGCAAGTTTTCTCTACACACAGGAAACTGTTTAGGAAAATAATACAGATACTTCTGAATAAAGCCAAATTCTATCTAAGAGTCAACAAGCGCATAATATTTTTTTATGGCTCTGTTGAGGACACAGATGATCCGGGAAAACAGATTTTTCCCTCCGCAGATTTCTTAAAAACAATGTGGTGAAAATAGCACTAAGTGTTTGTGTTTCTGTAGTTGGCTCTTTCAGGCAAGCAGGCTGACACCAGCCTGCGTGTAAATGTATAAGTCTCCATGAATTATGCGGCTGCCAGCGTGCCACACATCTGTACTACGGTTTTGAATCAGAGTGATGGTATTTTTATCTTATAAACAAGAACATATGACTTAATGTACGCATCACAGCAAATCCCCTTCTGTCTCTGTGTAATTCAACTAACAGCATGAAGGTTACAGTCATCATTCCTGCTAAAACAACAAACCCATCACAGCCACGGCTTCCTCACAGGAACGAATGTCTTGATTAAAGTCCTTAAATCCTGGTCTCTTCTTTGTGAAAGTAAACATCCGTGGCCGCAGATCCTGACTCAAGCAGCCTCCCGTGGTCTCATCAATTAACGATCAATTAACCGGGAGTCTGATTAGAGCTGCTCTTTATTAGCACATAGGAATGATCTAAGTGTGTGAAGTAGTGGGTCATCCACACACACACACACACACACACACACACACATTTGAAAGCAGCACGGTGGCCCAATGGTTAGCACTGTGGCCTCACAGCAGGCAAGAAGGTACAGGGTTTGAACCCTTGTCGTCCTGGGCCTTTCTGTGTGGAGTTAGCATGTTCTCCAGGTGCTCTGGTTTCCCCCACCACTAAAACCATGTTCCTCTCCCTCTCTACCAAGCTGATGACATTTCTAGGCGACCAAATGTTCCAATTAACTTTGATGAAGTGAAAACACACAGCGAGAGGGTCAAAGTTTGAGATGAAAATACAGACAACACCCAAAACTATTGTTCACAGCTATTTTAATATCCACAGTGCCATGGTTAGCATTGCTAAGCCTCTGTCATGATTGACAGGTTATCGTCAATTATAAAATAAATGGGACCATAATTTACAAAATGAACATCATGACTTGAAAGTAGCGATTGAGACCCCCTGCTGGAAATGAGATAGAACGCAGGTTTAAGGGCACTTCTGGATTGGCTTCACTTTCCAGGCTCGGAAGTTGCCGCTTGGTCTGCTCATGGAAATCCAAACAACTATTTTCACTGAAAAACAAAGCATTTCCGGATCACAATAAGCCGTGTTCGTTGAGGGGAAGCCATTGAGGGATCTCAACCTTGTCGCTGCTAGCAGCTTAGTCTTGTCAGGGGAGATAGTATGAACCTCATATTCTGTTCTGCAGGTAGCACTCTCCAGGCTAACAGTACAGCTAGCAGAGACAAATACTGTAGCACATATCAAATTAGGCATTACAAATTGGGAGAACGAATTGGGGAAAAGCATCTCCAAAAGACAAAATGAGAAAGTGTGAAGTTTGAAGCACCAACTGGTTCACTTAACTGATAGATGAGAGCTGTTTGTTACAAAATGCCCATTCAGCTCCATCTCCAATGTTGTTGATATAACAAGCAGAAATGGCTGTTTGGGGATTTACTTGATGGATTGCTTTCTTCTTTCCATCTTGTTATTTTCTCTAGAGTTCATCCTTATTTCCATGCTAAAACCCGAACATTACCATGCTGTCAGACACGTTTTCTTTTTGATGGATAGCCAACTGCAGAGGAGTGTATTAGGAGTGGGCAGATGCGAATGTCTGCACCTGTTTGTAAGTGAAACTCTGACCGAAAGCACAATGCACGCTCAGGAAATTTCCTCAGATAATGTAAGATTAAAAAGGAAATTAAGTGAAAGGACATCGCTCAACAAACATAATTTAACATGCTGAAGTGGCATGGTGGTGCAGTGGTTAGCACGGTCGCCTCACAGCAAGAGGGTTCTGTTTTTAAACCTAGAGCGTGCAGGAGGCAGGACATTACGAACCAAGCCGTTTGATAATTTTAAAATCAAATTAAAATCAACACTACAGCAATGGTGATTTGTTAAAAAAAAGAGTCCACATATGGGTGCAATATTCTTGTGTCCACATACCTTTGGCCATTGTATAGTTTTTACTAGAAAACAGATGCCAAGATTAAATATAAGGACTGGGGAATGAGCTATGTACAAAGCAATTTATTAAAGTTATGATTACAAAATAAGCAGCCTTGCTTGCAGCACCTCACGCGCAGTTTCGACAGGCGCCTCATTCAGCTGAGTCACGGGGACGCCCCACAGCTGACCCTTCCAACTGTACTTGTTGACACACACTATAAACAAAGCCTTGTTTTGTTCTGGGCAGTGGACGGAAAACCCGGGGACATTGCCAAGGGTCAGCGGAGCTCCCTGGCACCATGTTCAGAGATGTTATTACCAGGCATTCGGCGCGGTCGCTGTTCCAAAATTCCTCTAAACACCGAGCATGACAGTTGGCTTGCACTGGAACAGTGTCTGACACCAAGTGTGGACACTGGTGAGGGAACAAAGTCAAACCCGGAGCCACTGTGGCTCATTTCGGTACTCAAAAACCGAACACGAGCATGAACCGTCTAAGAAGAACTAAAACATTTCATACAGTTTGTTTTTTAATTTTATTCCATTTTGAAAAGTCCTAAATTAATTTTGTTGTTTACTTTCTTTAACAGACTTACTGCTTTCTTTTGCATTTTTTTAAAATACATCTTAATTAAATGTCTACTTTCTACTTTTACACTGTATTCTCCATATGCTTGATCAGAAACAAACCCATTGCTAATAACGGTTATTGACGTCCACAAAAATCCTCAAACGCTACTAACAAACACTCCCTGACATCCGCAAACTCAAAGCACTTCTGTTGCTGCTCTACAAAAGTAGAACTCAACCCATCCTCCTCTATTATTCCCGCTGTTTCTTCACCATGATTATGGTCTGCAACAGGGACAAACTCATCTGCAACGCAGACACAACGCCTCCTAAATTATTGGCCACCCCAACCCCAACCTTTTCTCCTGCATCTTCTCCTCTGCGTCTCCCCTGGCCCCTGACTCCAAGGAGTTTTGATCCCTCTGCCATAGTGCATACCTGTCAAGTTTTGGATTTGAAAATAAGGGAAATTTTCCGGTGTCCACCGCGAGCAGTCCCACCACCCCAACCAAGCTCCAGTATCCCTTACATTTTAAGACGGGTGTACAAGAAAGCTAAAATTACCACTTGATGCAGAATGCAATGCTTATAACATTGCTTGTCTTTAGATTTACATTTTATTTTCATTCCACACATTCTTTTCATTTCACATAACTTTTCTTTACTCTTTTAGTGAGTTATTGTACAAATTTGTTACAGACTTTGCAATCTTTAAGACTGTTTTGGAAGGAGTGTATTTGTGGGCTGGGCCAGAGTGGTTAATTTTACATGAGAGTAGAGCCCAAACAGTTCTGTTGTCTAACGTCATCCTATTCTCTGTAACAATCTTTTGTACCATGCTAAACACCCTTTCTCAACTTGCATTGCTATGGGGAATGCATAGTAAAGCCTTCATAAGTTTTGGCAGCGCACCGTCTCTGTCGTAGCGTCCATCATCCGTCACTCATCATCGGACCTCACACACTAACCTCGCGACAACTGCCACCTACAGTACCTGTAGTAGGCTACTGCAGGTTATCGCGAGGCTAGTGACAGAGCTCAGATTGGGAATGTTTTTTTATTTATTTTTTTACTCCCTTCGGGCCCGGGCTATTATTATTTTTTAATAACGCAGGTTAAAATACGGGAGATTTACGGGAAAATACTAATACGGGAGGACGGCGGGAAAAAAGGGTAAAATACGTGACTTTCCCGGCCAAAACGGGATACTTGACAGGTATGCATAGTGGCACTCAACAAAATAGACACATAATTATTAAGTGTATAGGGGTGTGTGGATGTGTCTTGTGTAGTTGTGTTGTGGTGTGCAATGTATTTATGTATCTTTGTATTTAGGCTATGTGAGGCCTTTTACAGACGGTGGCAGCTAATTTTCTCGGTAAAGGACTCTTTAAGCCTGTGCTATGATTATTATTCGTTAAATTTGTGCTATCATCAGCGTTACTAAACACATCAAAATATCATTAATTACAGCTCTGCTACTACTAATCTGAGTAGTTACGTATCCCTGTGGTATGAATATCATTATCACTGACACATGTGATACTGTAAGTGTTATCAGTTACATCTATGCTATCATTAGAAATGTTTTAAGTTATGGGATGACAGAAATTGCTGTTATTAGGGATCTTTACCCCTACAAGTATCCATACAGAAGGCTGTATATTTGCTTAGATAACATATAAGATTATATATATAGTCTGTTAATTTTTTGTAAGTGCATTGGCACGCTATAAATAAACTGCAGTTTGCTACCTTGAATGGAAACGTTGCGTCCTGTACCTAAGGTCACACTGGTCCCTGTCAAAGGTCTGAGTGTTCCTGTCAGGAAATCCTACACCAACACCAGCTTCAGCACCTCCCGCTGCCCAGAGTCCATCAACGCCTGCGGCTGGGACACCGTGTCTAACAACACATCTGACCTGATGTCATGCCCCTACAGGCCTTTTTACTGCAAATACTTTTCTGACCAATCACTGTTTTTGCTGTTTAAAACCCCATTCAAGCTCAGGTCTGGCCATTGATTGGATAACACCCACTGATCTGGTTTAGGTGTCACTCCGTAGAGTTGTTCCGATACAGACAAATGTTGCCTCTTAATTTTGCTCTCAAAGTGCCCAGATTGATGCATTTAACTTTAAAGTACCCATATTATGAAAAACTCACTTTTTCTGGGATTTGGGGTGTTATTTTGCGTCTCTGGTGCTTCCACACACATACAAACTTAAAACAAACAAACATCCATGCTGTTTGGAGTGAGATATGGTTTCTGAATGTGTCCTGCCTTCAGTCTTCGAGTGAGCTGGTCAAAATATGCACGGCTTTCTACGTCACTAGCCGAAAAGAGGCGGGCTAACCGTTAGCATGCTAGTTCATTCTCAATGGCAAAACACTGCTACAACACACACAAATTCACCCTGATCTACAAAATAAATTGTATAGAACTACTTCCATGTCCCTGTTCTGCAGGTATTCCACGCAAAGTTGGAAGTGCGCCCTCGTTTAGAAGAAGTCTCCCTGATAATCCTGCCTCGTACTGACCAAAGTTGGAGAAACAGCTAGCTAGCTCATGTAGTCCTTACCTAGCTACTGAGCATGTGCGACAGCCAACAAAGATGTTACAGAAGTTGAAATGTCTCACTCTGTAGCAACAGAGACCTGAACACAGGGTGAAAAGAGGAGCTGCAGCAATGTGCAGAACAACAAAAATATGGTATATATGGTAACCATGTAAACCTATTCTGGTACAACCTCTAAATACAATTATGAACCTGAAAATGAGCATAATATGGGCACTTCAAAAAGTACAACATCTTCCGGTGTACCATGTCCCCCAAAAAAAAATATTTGGCAAGTGACCATGGTATATGGGGCCAGGATGCCCCTGAATGCACGGTAAACATCTGTGGCGACAAAGAGCAAAGCTATGAGAAAATTCAAGAGTTGAGAGAAAGACACTTAACTGGCTGGAGCTAAAATGGAGGAAATTATGCCTCATCTTCTGTAAGTGCCTGCCACCACCAGCCTCCAGCAGGGGAGAAGACGTGTGGATTGAAGGGCTCCTGAAATGATCCAAATTACCCCTAAAAATCTAAAATTACATTTTCATTTGTAGAAAGATGTAGAAGTCTGATAGACAGACATGCACACAGTTCTTATGTCAAGACCCATACATACATACATACACTCTCACACACACATACGCACGCACACACGCACGCACGCACACACAAACACGCTTACAGAAAGAAAGGAGGATTACAAAAGACATAAGGATTACTTTCATTAAAAATTGAACTATATTTAACCCTTGTGTTGTCCTTGGGTCAAATTTGACCCGTTTTCAAAGTTTCAATATCAGAAATTTGGTTTTCCATCAATAAAATTGCCCGAAAATGACACAAGTAAAATTAACGATCAGTTCACTTATTGAATTTGGGGCCTTTTATTCAGTTTCATAGCATTTGAAATTGTTTTTTAAATGGTTTCAAAACTAAACTTTGACATATACCAGTCTGTGATCATCCACTCATCATCCGTTGATCTTAACTATTAGTCAAAATAAATCATAATTTCTGCTTTTTTTTAACAAAAGAAAAGTTTATTGACCATGAATTCCATGAATTGTAAAACTGGTTGTAACAACTTGGTATTAGTGGTTTATATAATAGTGGTAGTGGGGGAAAAACATAAAAAAGGGACAAAAACCCCCAGGAGGACAACAAGTTTATAGTCAACGGGAAGAAAACACAAGGGTTAAGCAAAGAAAGACAATCAAGAAGAAATATCATTGTGGGTGGAGGACAAGGAGTGATGAACAGGCTGTTTGCAAAGGACAACAAAAACCTTAATAAAGGTTAGGTCACTATGGTTACGCTCAACCTGGGGTATATGTTCTTTCACTTTTATTTTGACTGAGTTTGATGAAGCCTTTTTGACTGTAGAACTCTTCAGTTTGCAGGAAGTCCTTATCTCCAGTACAATTATTGTTTATTTTACTTTCATTTCATTTGATTTTTATTGGATTTATCTCTCCGTCCTACCGTCACTCAAAATGCGTTGTGCAATATTTACACAAATGTTGCTATTTGGTGTACTGTACCACAGTTAGCCTTCAGCTAACAGAACTGGACACACTAAATGCTAACGCATCCTTAATAGCACTAAACACAACTACAACGTCTTCTTTCTTTAAAGCGAAAGAGAGTACCACAGCTTCTTTTCTCCGTTTTCCTCTGGTCTTGTAGCACCAATTTTTTTTAAATGGCTGCGCCATTTTACTGCATGGTCGGCCCAGTTTTGTGAAAAGACCCTCTTTCCCGCGATAATATACTGCTTTAAGCATATTTCCCAAAATGTTGACCTACTTCTTTCACAATGAAAGTTGATTGTTAGTTTTTCATCATAGTAGATTGGAAATAGTATAGGAAACACTATTTAAAATCTGTCTTTGGTGATCCGATTCCCAAGTTTACAGCCTAAATTACATGTGAACAATCGTGAATAGTTAAAAGGAAATCTAGACATTACCTTCCTTGGTACTGATCTGGATTATTTAATGTTAAATGTGTTATACCACTGATTCTTGGGAATTTGGATAAAACAGGTTTTAATTTTGAAAATAAAAAATTAGTTAAATTACAAAATCTGAAGGTATATCATTATAGACCAAAGTGTTGGCTGTTCAGCAATGTACTGGTGCAACCTCCTCATTTTGTATTTTTTTCATAAAATAGACGTTTTTCCAGTTATTACTTTGTTTTTGTCAACACCGTCAGACACAATAAAAAGCATATTATGTATTATTTATTTAGTCTAAGATGTATTTAGAGTTTTTAAATCATTATCTGACATTTGTCATACACAGATATGCTGTTAAATGTTGAATATTCACTTTTGTTCATTTTTTTATACTGTTTCAAGTGTACTCCTTTAAAAGATCTAACATCATACAAAGTTTACTTTAAGCCTAAATAGAAAAAAGTAATGTTTTTTATTTAACAAACATATATTTGTATTAAAAGAGACTTTTACTTTAATAACTCAACAGCACTGAAGAAACATATTGTAAGCATATTCATTTAAAACAAATAAAACTCCCTCTGACGGTGGTGACTTTAGAACTGATGGTGGTGACACTAATCTGGTGACAGTGGCCTCATAACAACATACAATTCCAAAATGTTTACCACACAAGATGGCTTCTTGCTTAACAAATTCATTTAACTATTGGGTCCAAAAAATAACAATCCTGAGCATGCATATCATATGAAAGAGTAGGTTTTTGTCACCACCATCAGACATCACCACCTTCAGGTTTTTTGTGACGTACAGTCTGACGGTGGTGACAAAAACCTCCAAATAGTCCTTAACGGAGGCTAAAATATAATTGTTGATCACAATAAATACGGGCTCACGGCTGTGGTTTGGCCGCAGCCTCAAGGCTGAACCACAGCCGTGAGGATATCCACGAAAACCTGACGGTTGTGACGTCTGACGGTGGTGACAAAAACCTACTCTTTCACATGATATGCATGAGTTGTTCACATTAGCCATCTTGTTTCCCCTCTATTGCTAGCTACTTCAGACCTCTTCTTAAAAAGTATACATTTATGTCATAATCTAATCTAATATTTTTTATACAAAAGAGACGGTGTTGACATGTTATGGTGGCGACAGTAGCAGTGTCCAAAAATATGAACAAGTTTAAGAGAAAATAGCAAATTTAAGGGAGCTTGAGTGATCTTGAAGCATGCAGTAGAGCTGAAGGTTTGAAAATGGGGTCCTCAGGAATGTAGTTGACCTTTTAGTTGCCTGACTTTATTGCTTTTTATAAATATCTGACAGTGGTGACAAATATGTGGGACACATTTTGAGCAACCACAAAATAATAGAAAATATTGTTAAAAACTCACTGTTTGTAGTTTTTAAAACATATTACAATATACTATTTCATGTGGTAAAGATATTATTCAATTTAATTATTACTTTATGTTTTTTTAATCAAGTTGAAATGATTATCTCCTATCCGAGGACAACTGATTTTGTAGGCAATGGGCCAGCAAATAATCATTAAATTAATGATTCTTTTTATTCATGAAAATGTTATTAATTTCCAACAGAATTGGCACTTTTCTTAGTGGGACATGTTTTTGCCAAGGTTTCAAGAATCACTGACACATCACGTTACATGAATGTGGAAGTTTCCATCATACGCCGAGTCAACACTTACTGGCATTTAGCTGGTTACTGGTTATTAACAGTGTTTCCACAGAACGGAAAACCCCGCCATTACGTGAGCGGAGCCAAGATGGCTGACCTCTTCCTGACCGTGTGTCTGACACATTTCTGCGTACAGCGGTGTGTATTTTTTTTTTATTGTATGTGATATTTGTGCCGTTATGTGACTGTATTGGGTATGATTCTGTGTTTATGCATGTTGTATCTCTGTGCAGAGGCGTGTGTGTGTGTGTGTGTGTGTGTGTACATGTATTGTGTTTGTGAGCGTGTGTCATTCCTCAGGAAGTTGTTATCTGAGAAGAAAATTACCATCAAATTAACAGTGAAAGCCTGTCTGGAATTTCCATTTATGGTAGCGGGATGTTTCCTTTCCAATGTGATGAGAGAATGACATCAAATATGAAATATCTGTAAAAATAACCCAGTGAGTAAACACTGAACAGATAACACCAGACCACCTGTCTGCACAGACTCTTTGAGGGTCTTCAGTCAAGTAAGGGAACCTCCTCCATGATCATGTTACTTAAAGCTTAAAGGCGGTGCGCGGTCACGGCAGGCTTGTATTATGTGGATGCGCTGACAGTGTTGTTGTCATTACTTAGAATTCTTCATTGGGGAGACAAAAACCAGGCACTATAGCTTTAAGAACTGCAGAGTTGAATGATACTTTTCCGTGCATTCGTTATTTTTAATCAGTTGATTATTGCATCTTTAAATTGCTATTCCAAGTCCTGTATTTGTTTTGCTATGTTGTGACTCGGCCCTTTGATTCTATTATCATCCGTGTCATCATCTCTTAGGGCAGAGATCTTCAACAGGCGCTCCGGGACCTATAGGGCAGTGGTTCTCAAAATGTTTTTAATAATGTACCCCCAATTTGAATAGTGTTTTTAAGCCAAGTACCCCCTGACCAGCGATAGGTTTCCAAACAACAGCCATGTAACTGAAAAACATTTAAATGCTGATAAAAAAAATATTGGAAAAAGTCGGTAGAAAGAAGGAAGTAAGAATTGATGGGAAATAGTAACAAAAATTTAGAAAACAGCGACAAAAAAGACTTAAACAGTAGAAAGAAGGAAGTCAAGTCAAGTAATTTTATTTGTATAGCACATTTAAATGAACAACAGTTGACCCAAAGTGCTTTACAGGTAGAACAGGGAAAGCAGAAACAGTAAGGAAGACAAACTTCGAAAAGAAAGTGACAAAAACCTTGAAAAAGGCAGAATTGTTTTTTGAAAAAAAGCGACAGAAACGTAGAGAGAAAAAAAAACTTGGAGAGAAAAAAGAAGACAGTAGAAAAAAGGAAGGAAGGAGGAAGGCAGGAAGGCAAGAACAGGTCAAAAATAGTGACAAAAAGTGACAAAAACTTTTTAAAAAGTGACAGACTTCAAAATCAGCGGCAAAAACAGTGCTCACGTACCCCCTGCAGTCCCTTGGGGTTCACGTACCCCCATTTGAGAAACACTGCTCTAGGGGGTCCTCTGAGTTACTGCAGGGGGGCCACCAAAATATTGTTAATTTTTTTTTCAAAAACGAAAACATCTTAACATGAATCCAACATGTTATTAGCAAATATAAATCAGCCTATTAGTGAAAAAACAAACACATTATTGTTAGGCTTACTTGCCTATAGGTAAGGTAGTCACTAAGATAGTCATCCACAGATACAGTTCATTCTAAGGATTCACTGTGCCACATGTATGTTTAACATTAAAGCATGATTTATAAAACCATGCCAACAATTCTTATTTAAATAGCTTAGTATTATATTCACTAAAAAGGTATGTATGAAGGCTTTAGGCTGCCCTACACGTTATTGGCCCAGTTTAATATGCAACTTTATTTTAAACAACAAATTTAGTAAGGGATCCCTGCTCCGTCTCTCTTTTAGTTAAGGGGTCCTTGGCTTAAAAAATGTTGAAGACCCCTGTCTTAGAGTGGAGCTCTACTTTTCTACAAACTCCCTATCACAATAAAATACCTTGTAATTCCACGTTGCATGTTTGCATTAACACATTTAAATACTAAATCCTACATCAGGAAAATGCAAAACACTCTCACTCTGTGTTTCCTAGTCCGCATTGTTAGAGGCCTGCCGTGACAACGCCAGCATCCTCACCTCAGAGTCCTTTTCATGGAAGCGAGACTGCAGGAAGTCCCCCGCCCAGCACGCTGCAGTCCACAGGACCATACGGCTTTTTAGTGGCACGCCATTCTGAGCCCTGCTCAGGAAATCCCTCCGTGATTAACTGACCCTTCCTGCGTGGCTGCTTCATTGCCTGTCTGTCTGCCTCTTACACTATCCGACTGTTTGTCTCTGCAGCAAAGCGACTTTCTGCTCGCCTGGCCGAACCATACCGTACATCTGATCACCTGTCTGACTGCCTTGCCTGTCGGTCTGTCTGCCTTCCTGCCTGTTGACTTTATTAATTCAACCTCATTCTGCTTTGCTTCGGAGGAGCAATAAGTAAGATTGTTACTGCCCGGGCAGCACAAAATCCCTGTCTGCAGAGGGTTGATAGGGTTTGCAGATCAATACCAGTGACTAAACAAATACTTCTTCAACTGCTGAGCAAAAACTCACTCTGTATCGGAAGAAACACTCCCTGTCTCGACACTAAATTACTTAATACTTCTGTAACTCTAGAAAAGCCAGTGGACTTTGGGGGCCAATAAACAGTGTAAATAGTTTTCTTGGGTGTGTTAACTGGCTTATCTATAGCCTAATAATGTTTTTTTTTTTTTTTTTTAAGGTTATTTTTGGGCTTTATGGCCTTTAATTGACAGGATAGCTTGAAGACAGGAAAGGGGAGACATGCAGTAAAGGGCCACCGGTCGGATTTGAACCCTGGCCGCTGCCAAGGACTCAGCCTACATAGGGCGCACACTCTACTGAGTGAGCTAAAGGTCGCCCCAAGACTAATAATGTTTTAAAGGGTTGAATAAATGAGTGTATTTTATCTGTTAATTCATTAATTAAGTGTGGGAAAGGCTTTGAAACAATGTGTGGATTGAAATTTTACTATTACACTTATAAATTAACGGAACAAATAGAATAAAAAAGTATTGGTCAAAATGTTCTTGGGATGTGGTGGAGACTCCAAACTCACAGCCTTGGGATTTCTGACAGTCCAAGTATCAAATCTCAAGTCCATTTATTTCCAGCCCGGTCTCATGGCAGTTCGTGTTAATGTGACGTTATTGTAATCTATTGATATGTGTTCACGGAGACATTTTTGTCGGTTTTTACGTGTCGGACAACACGGAAATGTGAAGTAATGTATTTCAATGGGAAGCATATTTTTCGGCCACAGCACGAAAATGGTAGGGAGTAATATAAAGGGTGGTGGATGGGTCAAACAACACAGGACTTTCACCCAGGCGAGCGGGGATCGCGTCGCGCGTGTGGTGCTTTGTTTGGCGTTTTGTCCCGGGTGTTACTGTGGCGCGTCTCCCGGCATTTAAGGCGCCCTTTCCCCGTAAGGTTTTTCCTAAACCCAACCTCCGCCATCCCGTTTTTGTGGCGCGTCCCCAGCGGGCCGCCTCGCGGGTGCCTCCCGGCTTATGGAGCGTCCTTTTCGGCCGCCTCTCACCGTCCTTTCCCTGAGAAAATAACGTGACATTTACATGTAAAAAACAAGAAAAATAATGTGACATTTACACGTAAAAAACAAGAAAAACGTCTCCGTTAACACGAGAAAAATAACGTGACATTTACACGTAAAAACGAGAAAAACGCTGATAGATCAATCGATTAAGAATAACGTTGACATTTACACGAACTGCCGTGAGACCGGGTTGTTATTTCTGTGCTCACTGAGCTACCTCAACAACCGAGGAGGAACACAGTTTTCTTTCTGGCCGTCTGAACTCTGCTGCATTTAAGAAGCTAAATTACTCCTTCATCTGATCACCGGTAATTACGAGTCCATAACGGACCTACAAACATGGCAGATGATCACAAACGTGTGGCCACATGCCACAGTTATCCTGCTTCCACCGAGGACTGCAGTTAGCAAATTCAGGTATCTGGAACCAGGGTTATGTTGTAAACATGTGCAACACATGGATACTTAAATGCATGTAAACACACTCTTACAGACGCAAATGTGATATAATTGCAGCTTTTTTTTTTTAAAAGCATCTATGCTGGGAAATAAGACAGTTGAAGTGTGACATCCAACACGTGGCTTGATTGCTGTGGACGAAGTACACACGGAGACATACCGGTAAGAGCAAATGAGGTTTAACCATGTATCAGCTAATTTGAATAGCTCTCGTTACTGTATTGTGTGAACAGTTCACTTTATTAAATATTTTACGTGGGGTTTTCTTTTGCGGGGCTGCAAATGTTCCACCAAAACAAGTTCTTTCCCAAGACTATTTTGCAGAGCGACCCTCGCTGCGTCCAGAGCTTAGTGCCGCTCAAGACGATTATGATTGGTTTTAAAAAAATGCAAACAACCCAGAGCCTTTTTGTCTCCTATCCAGGAACAGCACCCTAACCCTAACCTACGGGACTTGACAGTGGAATATTCTGACGCCATCGATGTTCAGGCTTACATAAAACAAAATGGATGGACGTGTGATTTTACACACATTATACACCACAGGTGTGTGTGTTCCCTCTCTGATCTTTCTCCAAGAACTCTTTTTTGAGCAATGAATCATTTAAATACAGATAAGTACACATTCAGACGATCTCTGGTCGAAGGCATTGTTGCACTCACATAAAAAGTAGTTGTGTTAAAGTGCCCATATTATGCCATTGCCATTGAGAACAAGATGGCTAACCGCTAGCTTCTAGCTAGTAGTCCTTACCTCGCTACTGCGCATTAGCGACTCCCAACAAATATGGAACAGAAGTGAGATGCCTCATTCTGTAGCTAAAACAGAGAGCTCAACACACAGGGTGAAAAGAGGAGCTGCAGCAATGTGCAGTACAACAAAAATATGGTGTTTTTTGAAAATTAAACCATGTAAACCTATTCTGGTACAACCTCTAAATACAATTATGAACCTGGAAATGAGCATAATATGAGCACTTTAAGTATGAAAATAAGAACTGCTTACTTACACACATCCACACACCTGCCCGAATGCTGTGTGAAGTGGTTGAATATTTGGTCTTGGAAAGTTACGACAGTGGTCAGACGTAGGCCACTCAATTCTGATATCAGAAAGGTGTAAGGAAGGGGGGGCACATCTGACTCACCCGGTAGAGCATGCGCCCCATGTAGGTCCTTGGCACGGGTTTGAATCTGACCCGCAGGTCGATTGTGGTCTAACCTTTCTGGGGTCAATGTCATGCTTACTGTTATCATATTTACTTTAGATACAATTAACTTTGTGGGCAGAAATAAGACATCTCCAACTTATATAATGAAAATCCGCCAGAGTTGAGATTCTTTTGCTCCTAGAAGGTTTTCAAGCTGAAGTTGATTCTTAAAAATATCAAATACGAAAGACAAATTTATGCTCCACAAATTGAATATGCATGATTCAACAAATGAGATGACATTTTTTTCCCCAAGCTGTAGCAACGAGACGTCTTCCTGCACTTGCAGTTGAAACGACAGCATAAAAGTCTCACGCAGACCAATACTTCTGGAACAGTGCCCTCCTTCCTTTCTTTCTTCTCTGTTTCTAAAAACCCAATTCCACTTCACATTCAACTCCCAACATCCAATTACTCTGGTGGGGCCGACTTCTCCGGCGATGTCCCCTCCTGGGGCCTATAGATCTTTGATGGAAACATTGACTGATAACTCGGGAACAAGAACAAATTAGGCCGCTTCGCTATTGGTGATTCATAATCCACTTCTGAGGTGTTAATGGGGAGCCATATTTAAACTGCCCGTGTTTAATATACACTTTCTGCAGTTGCATTAAATCTTCCGCAGTCGTTGGGTTCAGGGAGGGGGTGTTAATGGAAGGGCGGGTCAGACTTGGCCGTCTGCCCAGGACGAGACTTTGTTTTGGGGCTTTCTTAGCACTTTGGAGTGACCTGGATATTTAGCATGTGGATAACTCTGTCACTCTCAATCTCTCGTTTCATCTCTCTCCGTTAGTCTCTCCTTGGGTTTTTACTTTCCTCTGTTTTTCAATCTTTCTCCTTTACTCAGTAGCGCTAGCCATAGGTGTCTGATTCGTCTGTCTCTTCCTTTTTCAGTTTCTCCCTCTTCATCTCTTCCTCTCTTCCTCCCTTTTTGTCTTGTTTACTGGACTGTTAAAAGGAATACTTCACTGAAATCTTATCCTTGAATAACAACCACTCATCTCCTGGAGACTAGAAAGGTGGCTCCCGGTTTGGAGCTTCCTTCTTGTTGGTGGCCGCCAGCTATCGTCAGCTTGGATTCTCAGTAGTTACAACTGCTTCCAGTGCTGATTCAATTTTTTTTTCAAAACTTGTCAAAACACTCCATCCAGCAGAAAACAATGGACATAATGGGCATAGCATTGGCGAGTCACCCATTGGTTTGTGGACTACCGTTTTAAAGACAGTAGTTTGCATTTTGGCCTTCGCCATCTTGGTATTTTGGAGACAGGAGTGACCATATTTGAACAAAAGGGCGGAGCTGGGGAGGATGTCGATATGGTTTCAGTGGCACTGTGCTAAGACAAACGCTAAAGAGGGAAATTCGCTGATTTTCAACCCTTCTGACAAGAGTCACCCAGCGGAGTTTTACCGGCGGGTAAACGCGGACCTCCGGATACTGCCACCCTTCATCTGCATGTACGGCAGAACAGAAAATCGGCAGATGTTCCCTTAGTTAATGCTAGCGGTAGCTAGCTAGCTTCGGTTGGCAAGGTGCTACCAAACGATGACCAAAATGTCCTGAACAACTTTGATGAAGTAAAAAAACACGGTTCAGGTCCTAAATCGTCCCCTGCTTTATCGTCTATTTTAAAGTAAATGGGACCAAAACTTACAAAATGAACATCCTGCTGTATTGAAGAAGACTTGAAACTAGCGATTGAGACCATAAACTCATTATGAAAATGTTTACGGAGGTAATAAATCAAGTGAGAAATAGGCTCATTTCACCATATGCTTCTTTGGAAACAGCCTTTTTTTTGGGAGCTGGTTTAAGACACTTTAGCATTAGTCTACAGTACAGGCCAAAAGTTTGGACACACCTTCTCATTCAATGCGTTTCCTTTTTATTTTCATGACTATTTACATTGTAGATTCTCACTGAAGGCATCAAAACTATGAATGAACACATATGGAATTATGTAGCCACCCTTTGCTTTTTTATTAATATTTTATTAAATTAAAGGGAAAATATACCACTAATTAACCCTGACAAAGCACACCTGTGAAGTGAAAACCATTTCAGGTGACTACCTCATGAAGCTCATTGAGAGAACACCAAGGGTTTGCAGAGTTACCAAAAAAAGCAAAGGGTGGCTACTTTGAAGAATCTAAAATATAAGACATGTTTTCAGTTATTTCACACTTTTTTGTTAAGTACATAATTCCATATGTGTTCATTCATAGTTTTGATGCCTTCAGTGAGAATCTACAATGTAAATAGTCATGAAAATAAAGAAACACGTTGAACGAGAAGGTGTGTCCAAACTTTTGGCCTGTACTGTATATCGATGACGTTTCACTTCCAGGATTACTCAGGTGCTGCCGGACATTCCGCCGGAAGTCCGTTGCCTTCCTCTTCCTCTGTGTTGGCGTTCTAACCTCCGGTGGATTTCTGAGGACTCTGGTTAACTGCTCCTCAGATCTCTGCAGGGTAAATCCAGACAGCTAGCTAGACTATCTGTTCAATTTTTGAACGTACACGTTCCACAAACGTGGAGTGCTGTGGAGGAAGGTCTGGCAATGCGAGACTACTTCACTTTTCAGGGCCGGAAGTTGCCGCTTGAGTATAACCCAATTCTCCTCTGTCCGTCCTTACTCGGTACGTTCCAAACGAGCCAATTCTTTTGCACTTGGTTCAGTCTGAGGACTACAGGACATGCATGCTTGTATAATCCAAGTTACTCTCACACAGCACATACCGTACTGTGATGGGTCTTTTTATGCTGTTGTCGATCACTGTGAATCACAGTGATCGTAATGAGGGGCAGTGAGACTGATGGCGAACCAGGCAGCAGTACGGTGGAACAGTAAAAATACATTCGTTTTTATCTTAATTGCCGCGGTGAGTCAGTGCCTGAGCTTTGGGGCTGTAATCCCTCTGACATTTGCCTTTAATGCCAGATTTAATAATGTGGTTTGCACACTGCTAATGGATCAATGCAGTTCGCAAATAGCAGACCGTAAAAGTTCAAAACTCTTAAAGGGACGTGATAACACCTTGAAAAACAAACTGAAAGGAGGGATACCATTTGATTTACAATCCCATCTTTTCACAGAACTAGACGTGTAATTACCTTGCTAAGAGCTTCCGAGGACACTTGTCTTTTGTCTTTGGACTTTTAACATTCACAAAATGAAAGTAAAGAGTACAAAAAACACATTCAGCAGTGTCATATTCATCGACACATTAAAGGGCCACTTTGGTTTTTCTTAACAATTATAACATATTAATAGTACAGCTGCCGACGAGGTGTCACCAGAGCAGTATGCACTGTGACAGACATAAAGTTAGTTTGGCATGAAGTTAGATGATAAAAAAAAAGTCTTTCTAAAGCAAAGTGGTCTATGACAGAATTTTACAGCCTACAGAAGGCATGTTCACACTGTCAGGTGGTATAACAGAGGATGATAGAGTGGGAGAACTTTGTGGGAGAAAAAACAAATACTGAAGTGTACTGTATAGGTCATGCTGAAACATTAAACTACATCAATTAAAATAAAAAGGTATAAAGTCTAAAAAAAAATTTAAAAAAAAGTAAATCGACATGCCATGATGATGAGAACATGGTCAACAGAATATAAAGTTTGCATTAAGCCTATAACTCAGCAAAAAAAGAAATGCCCCTTTTTCAGGACACTGTATTTTAAAGATACTTTTGTAAAAACCAAAATAACTTTAGAGATCTTCATTGTAAAGGGTTTAAACAATGTTTTCCATTCATGTTCAATGAACCATAAACAATTAATGCACATGCACCTGTTGAATGGTCTGAAAAGAACGTAACAGCTTATAGGCGGTAGGCAACTAAGGTCCCAGTTATAAGAAAATTAAAGTAAAGAGACCTTTCTATGGACTCTGGAAAACACCAAAAGAAAGACGCCCAGGGTCCCTGCTAATCTTCGTGAATGTGCCTTAGGCATGGTGCAATGAAGCATGAGGACAGCAGATGTGGCCAGAGAAATACATTGCAATGTCCCTACTGTGAGACGCCTAAGACAGCGCTACAGGGAGACTGGAAGCACAGCTGGTCGTTCTCGCAGTGGCAGACCACGTGTAGCAACACCTGCATAGGATCGCTACATCCGAATATCACACCTGCGAGAACAGGTACAGGACGGCAACAACAACCGCAAGAACTGGCCAGTCTGGTGCAGTACATGAGGAGGAGATGCACTGCAGTACTTAATGCAGCTGGTGGCCACACCAGATACTGAGGGCTACTTTGGATTTTGACCCGCCCTTTGCTCAGTGACACATTATTCCATTTCTGTTAGTCGTATGTCTGTGAAAATTGTTCAGTTTATGTCTTAGCTGTTAAATCTTTTAATGGTGATACAAATATCTGTATATGTTAAGTTTGCTTAAAATATAAAAGCAATTGAAAGTGACAGGACGTTTCTTTTTTTGCTGAGTACATACATATTCATATTCATACATACATATTCATATATCATATATATATATATATATATATATATATATATATATATATATATACTGTATATATTCTTTTTATCAATTAATTTCAGTTTAATATTTAAACTCCAAAAAGAAAGGCAATCTTGATTTCTTTTCAATCTAGTACGACATGCCTGGACCACTCACACATTTCATTCTTACCTCAGAAAAAATTGTAACAACTCAATTGAAATGACTGGCACGTGTGACTTAAGAATACATCTGTTTGTACGCTACGACTGCTTCTTGCATGAGGGCAGTGGGTGCAGCACACATTCTTTCTTTCTTTCTTTCTTTCTTTCTTTCATTGTATTTCCAACAAAAAAGTGTTGGTATATGTATAAAACAATATGTCAATATATCTGAAAAGCACTGGGTTCACACCCCTATAACTCTAAAAAGGAGGAATTCAAAAAGTTCAAACGGGAAGCGCATTAAGGGCACTTTCACTGTTGATTTGTTTCACTTTACGTACTGTAAGTTCACTAAAAGCAACATCCTTCCAAAAGTCAACAAGTAATCGTGTTAAATGATTTTCAAATAAATTCTATTTTGACTTAAATAATTGTGATTATGATTTTTTTCCATAAGCAGCTCTATGTTAGGTACAAAGCGGCATGCGTTGTATTCAAATCAGCAGATTCATTTTTGAATGGAGAGAGAGTACGGAAGTAACACCAGGTCCTAACGAGAGCGTTGCATTGTGGGTTGTTTGTAGCCTTTATACTGATGGATATCCTGGTTTGGAAGAAAAATAAATTTGTGATCCGTCAAAACTAATTTAAATCTTTTTCTGACGCTTAACTGCAGAAACACACCGCAGACAGAATCATCTGTCAAACTGTCAAGAATCATGGTTGTCACAGATGATGAGGATGTCAAAAAGTCGAAAAGACTGTCAGAAAAATGCTAATTGCCAGACAATATCATCTTATCTTCCAAGAGGCTGACAGAGTGACTGATAAACAATCTGCAAACGTGGGGTTTCTGTTCTATTAAAAAAAAGTTTTATAAGAAAGAAGGCCTCAGGAATGAGGACTGCTTCTCTTAGGGCGCTTTCACACCTGTACTTCGGTGGACTCGGGGGTGCCATTCTGGGGTGAAGTTTCATTTGGTTCGGTTTAGGTTCACACTGCACTTTGTCAAATGCACCAAACACTGTAAACACACGTCACACGATCGAAACGGTCGCTTGTTTATTGGACAGAATATCCGAAACTCGCCGACACTTCTGGTCTCAGAAAAAATAGAGCAACACCAAATTTATAACGTCTTGGGTTTTTCTGGCTCTGCTTTAGCGTTTCTAATATTTTAGGAGAAGGCGAACCATGTGAGCAGCTGACAGACAGTGAGTGAAAGAGAGAGAGATGATGATGATGATGTCACAGAGACGACCAGCGATGTGTGCTCACAATATGGATCTGAAAGTTATCATTAAATCTAATATAAGTCTGTATATAGTGTGCAAGGTTGAAATTCATACCTGCAAACTCAGAAGGGCTGAAAAAGGTGACACCCTACAGAGACATATACACATATACATACATATATATATATATATATATATACACAGTATATATTTTTCATAAGGAGCACAAAACGACAGTCGGCGATATTAAAGTACTGCTTGTTTATTGCTAAGGCCACAGGGTCAAAATAAAATGATTTTGATGATAACTATTATAACTTATTTCAACAGTAAATTCCTGTTAAATGACAAAAACAACCACTGTATGGGAAAAGGGTATTTCACAATAACTTTGAATGCACCACGATCAGCATCTTCTCTGGGAATGTTTCCCAACAGGAATCTTTCCCAACAGGACTGGTCTGAAAGTGTTTCAAGAATTAGAAAAGGTGAAGTAAAGCCAGAGGACCCGGAGAAAAATCACACTGAGAACATGCAAACCCAACACAGAAGAGCCCAACCTGGGTTTGAACCCAGAACGTTGGTGCAGTGCTAACCACTGCACCAACGTACTGCCTTGGGCCAATACAATAAATGTCAATTCTTAAGTATGAATTGCTAATCAGTGTACACAAATTATCAAAACCCTCACTCGTGATACGGTCAGACAAACAAAAACAGTACAGCACCCGACCAACCAGAAGACTTTTCAGTGACTTTTTTTCTCCAAAAAATCAAGTTTGAAAGAATATGAAATGACACACAACCCGTTCAAACACAATCCAAAATGTACCAACTCCATTCCTGAGGACAAATATCTGCATGATATTATACCTTTTTCACCTCCTAGTCTCTACAGGTGTCTGTTGTTTGGGCAGGTAGTGTACAGTAGGTCTGTAAAAGATAAAATTCTACATTTCAATCCCCCCTTCTGACTGATCTGGACTCAAAAATCGATTAGGGCTCCGTACTTCCCCTTGGCTTTTCCTCTTCATTAAGTCTTCTTGTTATAATGAGCCACTTTCCCAAACATTTTGTACACAGTTCACATCCTGCCATCACTGGAGACCGAAGCCAGGAGCCCGACTATCACAACAGCCTGCCTCCTTGTATTAGGAGGGTTTGGAAAGAAGGCTTTGACGAAAAGGTCAGGCAACCTTTGCCTATTGAAAATCATTGGCTGCTAAAGATCATGACATTAAAGGTGAGCCGAGAGGCTATAGGAGAGCGGCAGCAAGGAAGAGCAGATGAGGCCGGGGTGGCAAAGATGGACAGACGGAGGGATGGGAATAGAAAGAACTAGAGAGTGAGAGAGAAAATAGCAGAGGATAAGAGAGAAAAAGAGGACAAGGAGAAAGACAGAAGGGCAGGTGGCTGACATTAGGAGCAGACAGAATACTACAATCAGTATAGTGGAAAACATATTCAGGTCTTTCACTAATAATATTACATTACATTTATTTAGCCTTTATCCAAAGGGACTTAACAATAAGTGTATTCAACCATCAACTAGTCTATGTCCACGACGTTCCACTTCCGGGATTGGTGTGTTGACGCTGGATTTCACTCTTTCATGAAGGATGTCCGGTACTTCCGCTTTCTTTGTGTTGGCATTTTAAACTCCGGTGGATTTATGAAAACTATTGTTAACTGCTCCTCAGATCTCTGCAGGGTAAATCCAGACACATAGCTAGACTATCTGTCCAATCTGAGTTTTCTGTACGACTAAAACTACTTTTGAACGTACACATGTTCCACCAAAACAAGTTCCTTCCCGAGGCTATTTTGCAGAGTGCCGTTGCTCCGTACAGCGCTTAGCACCGCCCAAGCACGTTTTTCTCCCATCCCGTAAATGCTGTGTGGACTAGCCAGACCCTCCTCTGCAGCGCTGTGGAGGAAAGTCTGGCAATGCGAGACTAACCATCAACCAACCCCCCAAAAAAATGCAAAAATCATGCAAGTACAAAGTACACCATCTTCATTAAATATGCTGCTCTATAAATTCAACTTATTATTATTATTATTATTATTATTACTTCAAATGCTACATTAAGAGACAATAGGAGATAGAAAAGGTTTTTATAACAATGTAAAAAAAGTATAACTACAAGTTCAAGAAAAGACGAGCACCGAAATATCATCCCAAGTAAAATGAATATTGACCATTTCCAGATTGTTTAATTACGGACGCATCAATCTGTATGCAATGTACACGTTAGCTTGTCTAGATGGTGCCACACTACAATAATAACTATATCATTACTACTACACTCAGGGCCGGCGATTGCTATAGGCGACCTAGGCGATTGCCTAGGGCGTCAAAAGTGTTGGGGGCGCCGTGTCGCCCTTAGGTCTACTTTCCATTAATAATAGAATTCGAATGACAGGCGAAATAAAACATGTTTATTAAACATGATCATCCTAGGGCGCCCCCTCAGCCACACGTTTACTTGTCAACCTTTCATTACGCAACTTTTCCAGTCTCTGGGTCAGACTCAAACACACCGAGCTCTGAAGCAGACCTGTGGGTCGCTTAGTGTCCACTCTCTTAGTGTCCACTCTCTTAGTGTCCACTCTCTTAGTGTCCACTCTCTTAGTGTCCACTGTCCACTCTCTTAGTGTCCACTCTCTTAGTGTCCACTCTCTTAGTGTCCACTCTCGCTGTAGAAATAGAGACGAGCAACGGCACAGACACAGAGCTGCTGCAAGCGCACCTTCTGTGGTCTGTGCAGCTTCAGGGTTATAATGGACGCGCTCTGCTGTGGGCATGCTGCTGTAGATGTGTCCCTATTGCTGCGGAGTTTTAGGTTTCCACCTCCGATGTAGAGCAGCGTACAGCCACTTCCCTAAACTGTCTCATTCAGAGACCAGCGTCCCAAACAGGGCCCTGTGTCTGTCAGGAGGTCTGAGATCTACCGTATCAGCAGAGATATCACGTAATGCACAGCAGACTATGGTGCAGGTGGATTATTTTCTGAAATATAGTGACTTTATTCTTGTAATAGCCTATTGAATTATCACTTTATTTTTCTCAAAATATCACAACTCCTCAAAACCTCAGAGAACACAGATGAGATATATTTTGAATGTGCACAAAGTTTTGAACATGAGCAGAAATCTTGCTCAAACACTTCTGAAATATTACAGTCCAGGGGTTTATTAATTCATAAAAATGAATTCATGTATCATTCAGGTGAATTATTTAATATGCACATTTAAGGTGGTTACTTCCTCAACAAAAGAAGCAAAAGTGGGAAGAGTAAATGATGCCTAGTCTACATGTGTGCTGACTCAGATATATTTAGAAACATCGATCCAAAGGAGAATAAATAGATGAAAGCAATACAGAATGCCTGAGAGCCTTACTGCAAAATATTCCATTATGTTTTTATATTTGGATTGTAATCTATGTTTCCCTTTAGATAAAGATATTTCAAGCATAAATTGATTCAGAAAAAGGTAAAAAAAAAAAAAGAAAGTGCATAAAAATTCACCAGAATGCAGGAAATGAAGTATTTAATGCTCAAAATGTTCAGACCCCCCCATCATAAGTCACCATGCGCACAGATCTGGAAACAAAACACTGGCCTCTGGGTTGCCAGACCAGTTATGATTAGACCAAATGTTGGTGCCATCTAACTTACATGCAAGCTAGAAACTAAAATGAACATACATTGCTACTCTATCACTGACACAGCACTGTGGAGATCTGGCAATGCGAGACTGGGGGGGGCGCAAAACTCAATCTCGCCTAGGGCAACGAAAGGGCTAGAACCGGCCCTGACTACACTTGTAGTAAGGGATAATACCCAACACGTTTTGTGTTCTGTTCCGCCCGGCGAACCACTCAATGTAAACATCATTAACTACAATCATAGAACAAACAAACTTGGAGGGTATTATCCCGCTTAGAATATATGTAATCAAATTAATCGAATCAAGTCATTAAATTCTCCAAACCATACAACCACAAAGGTAATTTATTCCTACCCTCTAATTCAACCCACAAGGGTGCTTCATAAATAAGCGTCTCTGGCGGTGGCAGGACATACATTGTGAAGTTTGGTTAAATAATGGACATTTGTTATGTTACTTCACTTCCGCTTAAGCGCGTGACACAGGACATGACGTAGTTCGGTTTGTTTTGTAAAGTAAAAAAAACTTGCTTTTTACTTTTGTCCCATGTTGTGCTAGTGACGGTTCTCTCTGACCAATCAGTGATCTGCAGTGTTTTAACTCCACCTCAGCTCGCTTGGAACATCGACAGAGGGGTGCAATGTCATTTCTCTGACGCTCCTTTTTTTTTTCGACCTCTCAATAACCCGAAAAATTCCCTTTACTCCCTCCTACAGCCCACTAGTCCGACGTCCACATATTAAGAATCCCACTATGACCACGCCAACACCCGCCCTTCAATAGCATTCATTGGCCAGGCGTCCATGCTTACGCAAGGTAAAGTAACCCCATTTAGGTCCTTATCCCCTGACCAATCGGCTATCCTATCCTTATCCACTGGAGGTCAAATGCCTAACCCCAACCAATCGAGCTGCTTCGTAGGGCGGGTCTTGGCGTGGCCATAGTGGGATTTGTAATTTCGCCACCAGCGGGACGTCGGACTAGTGGGCTGTAGGACCAATGGGAATTTTTCTGGTTATTGAGAGGTCGGAATAATGGAGCGTCGGAGAAATGGGCAGTCACCGACAGAGGTAGTACCAAAAAAAGTACCAGGTCAGCCTGTTCTCATGAATATTACATTCATAGAGCTATGAAAACTTAAGCACGAAAATTTGTAAGCATACCACGTTTTTTTTTTTTTTTGCTGCATGCACCCCAATGACTGCTGCTGTATAAGAACACGGTTGACTGCGTATGTCGGGGGTGGACGGGTGGATGGGTCATAAACCTTTCAAGCCGGGGGTCAGAGTTCGCTTCCCTGGGAAAACAAAAGACTTTCACCCAGGAAATGCGTGTTCCTTGGGAGTGTGTTTATCAATCAATCAATCAACTTTATTTAAGACACAAAGGTCCATAGAAACAACACAATACAAATATATATATAAATATAAAAACAATACAAAACATTTAAGAATGGTGCCGATGAGGAATCTTTTCCCTAAACTTAACTAGTTGTTTTGGTGCCTAAACTTGACTGTCGTCGTCTAAACTAACGTCACGTGACCAGCTGGCGGTTGCCAGGTTTCGGAAGATATCATCGATTGGTGTGCATACATTTTCGTACTATATCATACCTGTTCATGAGAATGCGTTGACCAGGTACTATCCAACTCTGCTAATACTGTAGAAAATAAAAAAAGACTGAGCCGAGAAGAGTCCAGTCAAGCCGTACCATGCAGTGGAATAACAATTAGAGTAAAAATAGAGATACAAGTTGAGCCTCTACAACAACTACAGCATGTTTTATTGGAGCACCCAGCAGAGTTTACTGTCCTACTCCATGTGTTAAAGAAAAAACATAAAAATCAATTTTCAACCCACAGTGAAATGAGGCCAATGTGCTAAAGGCTGAAGAATTAGACATACTGTATGTAGGTTAACGCTGCAGTAACAGAGACTCAGTGGAACCAAATGATTAGAGCAGCAGACAAACCCTGCAGAGCAAAAAGTGAAGAAGCCGTGCCTCAACATCTGCTACTGTGTGTGAGTGTGTGTGTGTTTCTTTCAGCACAAACCTGATAAAGGCTTTCAGATGTGGTCTTAGACCTAGTTTTGTTTGTGTGTGTGTGTGTTTAGTTTTCTTACATCTATGGGTGACTGTTGTCTATATGGTCCTATGAATGTAAATGTAGAATAAAATAAATGTATCTACCAATTTTTCCGCAGAAAAGGCGGAACTAGGTCACCGACTATCACACTGTTGCTTATTTAGTGTGCAACGGTAAGACACATTAAAGTTCAACTAGACAGAACGGAATCTCTCTGCCCAGTCATAAGATGATTTATTGACTTATCCATAGAATTGTCATATCATGAAACAGATTTTAAATAGTATATAGTGTTTTCAAAGTCAAAGACACATGATGTCATCCTGCTAATTAAAAGACGTCAGATCAGAGCACACATTACAGAGATAACAGTCAGAATTAATATTATTTTATTTGTAGTTTATTTAAATAGGGACAGATACAAAAAACATAGATTATTACAAAAATAACAATCCGATGCCTGTATCACAATGTTTGTAGCCTTGGCTAATTCGCAACACCTGTCCCTAGGAGGGCTTTTATGTAATATAATATTATATATGTAGCTAACTGCAACAAACATCTATCCAAAATATTAGATACATTTTTCACAGAAAGAAAAATGAACCCCTGACCCGGCAGCTCTCGGTCTACCGCGCTTCATCGGAACAAATGTTCTTTTAGCGGGCGTTCAAAGCATATAAAATCAATGTGAACTGACACAAAGGTAAACTCTTGTTACATCTGCATGCACGGAGTCACCCAGTGATTGAACATACTGTGGTTAAGGTCTCGAGTGTTAATCTGTTTACGTGAACATTTAATTTCCTGTGACTGACTCTCCCAGTTTCCATCAATAAACTATTTCTGATTTAGCATCGAAAAGTAAAGGGTTTCAGCTGCCAGGGCAGAGCAGTGTGCTATTTCTATCACAAATGTGATAAAATAAGAGTGTCTGTACAAAAAAAAGAATTAATGCATTGGCAATAGAAGTTTCTTTCAACCATGTCCGCGATCTTTTCCTAGCCAAGTAGTTTTTGATGCCTAACCAAAACTTAACCATAGCAGTGGCAGATCATGGTTCTGTTGTTTAGGTTGGACATCCAAATGGATCATTAAATCTGCCAGTAATCAAAGTTCTCTAGCACTACGTAACAAGTTACAGAAATCCATGATTCTTAATGAGCTGGTCTAATTGGTCGCTTTGAAGAAGATGTTGATTGACTTGGAGGCAGCCACATCTGGCTGTAGATGTTTGCCTGATGTGGCACAAGAAATTCAAACAAATGTTATGTTATAGATTATTATCATTTATAATTTATTTTCTTCTATGAATATAACATTTTCCTAAATTGCATATAATTTGTTGTAGGATTTTACGTACAGACAGTTTATTAAAAAGATAGTTTATGAAGACAGTACCGCTCACACATAAAGGCGGGCGCCATCTTGGAAAAAACACAACCAGTCGAACGACGAACGCCGTGAAATCTCCCACGGTCCGTGGTTTCCCAAAAGGGCCGAAAGGAATTACGTTTGTGAAATGTAATGACATGGAAATGCATGAATTATATCTGTTTATTAAAATATATGCACGGCGTTCGGCGTTTGACTGGTCATGGCTGTTTTCCCAAGATGTATACGTGAACACTACTGTTTTTCTAATCTATCTTTTACGCTGTACGTCTGTACGCTTACAAAGTTCTCAATGCTTCGGTTTACATGTAGGGACCCTCATTATGCTACCGTGGAAGTGTGGTGCTATTTTGAGCCCTTGTTAGTGGTGTAGAAATAGCGATTTCTTTTTACTTTACCCGTGCCCCGATGACTAGCGTTAGAAGCTAATTAGCGGTTTGCGCTAAAACTGGTCACATTCGATTAGCATGAAAACATATCCCAGAGAACGGTTGACTCGGTACACATGTGTTATTAACCCCTAGGTTCATTTTGCGCCAGATTTGTCCTTTAATTATGGAGTGGTTAGCTTACAAAATAAGTCAAGTTTGCCCAGAGGAAGAACCGCTGCGTCGCCTTCCTCTTTAGTGAGCGCTCAGACTTTGTGGTGCTGGTCCGTACGTTGATCATGTCGTGTTGTGGATCGATTGATAGTAGCTACGTTAGATGGTGAGTTTGTTGACATGTTAACAGAGTGAGATACAGAGTATTGTAGTTTTACAGGTATGTAGCCCATCTTTTGAAATTGTGCCCCACCAATTTTTTTTTATATAAAAACGCCAATGGCTACAGCAGCAAAAATATCAGACACACAGCTCACATACAGAATACACAAGAAGTAATAAATAATAAATAGGATAGAATACAAGAACAAAAAAATACAAAGGAAAGAATGTACAAACGTATATACAAGTTGGGAATACAACTGTACAACCCACTTAAATAGGATATACAAAGATGTAAGTAAAACCTATGTTTGTGCAAGTTGCACTTAGTGCAGCATTGTGATGTATAGGAGTCTTATCTAACACCGAGTGATGAAGTGTGCGGTAAAAACGATAGCCCAGCAGCTGTAAAAACCATGGCAAATTCAAAATGTTAAAGAAATGAGAGAATGTTTACAGGTTGGCGTGTGATCACGTCCTTTCAACTCAGCTAAATGCTGGTTAACTAGAGGTAGAGTATATGTGTTCATTATGAACCTGCCTGAAAAAAAAACTTTTAACCTTTGCCTTTAATCTGCTGCCTACTGTGCGAAAGCCTTTTGCAGGCAGTGTTTTGATGATTGCACAAAAGTGTCAGTAGCATCTAATTATGCTTTCTGGGAGAATATGGGATCATGGTGGTGCATAATTATTGTAAACATTCCTGAGCCTAATTACAGTTAACAACCGCTGGTACACATCTCTGTTTCAGAGGGCTCGTTAGGGGACATTTCATACATTTTTCGCAAAACACAGATGTATGTATTCTCTTGATCATTTTTGTGCCTGAAAGAGAAAAAAAAGGTTCTGGGGAAGTTGTCACTCTGTAGGTGGCAAAAAAGTGCTTGATTTGTGCAACAAAATGTAGATTGGGTTAAGCAGTGATGGCAATTAGGCCTTTAAGGGGAGAGAAAATACCGAAATTCTCCAAAAGAAGTTCAAATAAGGTTTGACGTCTCAGAAAAGCATGTAAGAACGCCATTTCAGTTTTCACGTTATTAATCTTCAACTTTTCATGTGCGAATGCAGCTCCTGGGACCCTGCGGCTCCTGGGACCGTTTTGTTGGACTTTTGTCCGACGTCTGACTTGGTGAAATCTTTGCAGAGAATAAATGTTGCAGAAAACAACCGAGTGTGCAGCCTGAAGCAGGTGGAAATAACTGGCAGCACACCGTCAGCAGTTGGTGAAAATGCTGACCAACACAAAGCACTCCATCAACTTAACATTAAAGAATCAATACTGTGAAAAACAAAACTCAACCGTATGAGGGGCTGGAGGATGAAGATAGATGCGCGGGCTCTTCTGTAAGAGCTGCTGCTGTGGTAGATTTTAAAATAACACATCATCGGAATTTTGGACCGGGATACATGTTAAACCATGTCGGATTGCAGGGACCCAGGTTCCATTCAGCCCAAGATTATTTGTTCTGGGAGATGGGTCAGCGGGATGGATAAGAACATAAGAAGCTGGGTCCAGACTAGTTTAATGATAGCCAGACAGATTATTTTAAGAGGACTGAAGAATGAAGGGGTGCCGTCGATCCAGGAGTGGGCTTGTGAGATGGCTAGGGTGGCCCGGTTTAAATAATGTCACATAAACGGTTGGTCATCTGTAAAAAAAAACATGATAGCCGCCATAGAAAAACTTGATGGATTATCATAAAGTGGGCATGTCTGTAAAGGGGAGACTCGTGGGTAACCAAAGAACCAATTTTCATTCTGATATCTTAAATTGACACGTTTAGGGACCCCCTTGCCCTTGGCCCATGCCAGTTTTTCCCTCACAAGAAATTAGCCTCACTCTGGAGCGTTATTTAGTTTCATATGATTCCAATGTCTAGCTTCACTCTAGTTTAAAGCAGAGCCCGCTACCCCTGAAAGACCGTAAAAGCGTCCTAAAAGATATAGTGAAAACATTAGGGGCTGGTGCCCCAGAAGCCACCTCTCCGCTCCGCCCCTGATTGTGCACATGTACTGTAGACCTACAAAAAAACTGCATAAGATATTTTCCAACAAATGTTTCCATTGTGTTCCACACTGACAGGGTGGTGTATATATATACATATATAGAATTAAGATTGCCACCTAGAGCTGAAACCACACTGATTATTGTGTCCTACATGTAAACTCAAATGCATGAGCAGTATGATTGTCTGTAAATTGAACGTTAAGTCTCTACTGTCTACTGTCTGTAAAACATGTTGTACACCGCGTCTGTATCTGTGTATTTGTGTCAGAAAAGTCCATATCTCTGTCTCTGCTTCTCTTCCTCTCTGGGACTCGGATTATCTCACTGCTTGACTCTAGCACGACACCTGGTGGCAGGACACCGCCACTACAACGGGACGTTGATTTTTAAGCATGTAAGGTTTGAGCGCGCTGAAGCCACTAAAGCCACTGAAGACAGAGAGATGGACTTATAAAAAAAGTCAAGTTATGAAAATACAAGACGCTGCACAAACATTCTTAGTTTAAGCTTTTTCTTTTCATGACTTCTGGGACAAAATGAACAGTCTGTTTGCATTGTTCCCTCCCATCTGTCATAAGTGTTTCTACCTATTCTTGTTGCAAGAGGACGTTGTTTTCATAGGCGTAACTTGCGGGGGGAGATGGGTGGGGGGTTACAACCCGTTTTTGTCGCATTTTGAATGTTTTTGTCGCTTTTTCCGTCATGTCTGCCCCTTTAATTTTTTGAGTTTTTTGTTGCCCTTTTCAAGGGTTTTTTTTTGGAAAATTTTGTTTGTTGTTCTCATGGTCACCACACCTGCCAACACTCACGTTTTTCATGTTTTTTAGCCCTATCTCCCAGACCCCTCCCAGTTTGTTATATCAACCCCAGGAAACTCCTTTATAAATAATCGGACCAATATGTTTGACTAAGGTTGAACGGTTGCCAAAACGCATCCCATTCACACAATCAACACACCATACAGTACAGCCAAAAGTTTGGACACACTTTGTCATTCAATGTGTTTCCTTTTTATTTTCTATTTACATTGTAGATTCTCACTGAAGGCATCAAAACTATGAATGAACACATATGGAATTATGTACTTAACAAAAAAGTGTGAAATAACTGAAAACATGTCTTATATTTTAGATTCTTCAAAGTAGCCACCCTTTGCTTTTTTGTTAATAACGGAAAAAATTCTAATTAATTAATTAATTAAACTTAAAAAATAAAAAATTAATTCCACTAATGAACCCTGACAAAGCACACCTGTGAAGGTAAAACCATTTCAGGTGACTACCTCATGAAGCTCATTGAGAGAACACCAAGGGTTTACAGAGTTATCAAAAAAAGCAAAGGGTGGCTACTTTGAAGAATCTAAAATATAAGACATGTTTTCAGTTATTTCACACTTTTTTGTTAAGGACATAATTCCATATGTGTTCATTCATAGTTTTGATGCCTTCAGTGAGAATCTACAATGTAAATAATCATGAAAAGAAAGAAACACATTGAATGAGAAGGTGTGTCCAAACTTTTGGCCTGTACTGTATACAATTTTCAACTCTTGTCACCTCAACCTGGCAACCTATAACCCTCAACCTGGCAACCTATAACCCAGTTGCGCAGTTGATCTCTGCGTAAGCTTCGCGGAAAGTTCAGAACCGAAAGCGGGCCGATAAAAAAGGCAGGTGAAGGCGGTGTAATCAGAAATCTAAATATAGCTGTAAATTTCAACAGTGTAGGGCGCAACAATTGCTATGCATCTTACCCTAGTCATATCGACAACCTCCACGCTTTTTATAAGGTGTGTCGCATTGATTTTAATGTAGCGCACGGCGGGGAAAATGACATTACCCAGCACATTAAAACACAGCAGGTCTTACGGTACACCCCCCCACCCCTCCTCCCCTCCCAGGTTGCGCCGCCATGATGCCCCCCGCACAAATCTCCTGGGTTTTGAAAACCAAATGGGATGTGAACAACCTCGGTTCAACCTGAATGTTCCTGAAGAGAGTGAAAAGTAAATGGCGTCATCTGTCAATTCAGCTAGAAACTCTGAGCTGGAACAGCATTTCTCCTGATTCAGCTGTTGTTACGTCGCCCCCCCCCCCCCCTCCTAAGACCTTCACTTGTGTCGCGGTGTGCCTAATAAGCACCCATTTGAATCAAATAGGTCAACTCAAGTTGAACGCTCTTCGGGAGAATAATGGTGACATTTGACAGCCGGCGACAAAGGAAACAAAGTGTTCACATCCTGAAAGGACTTCTGGGCTATTTTTTTCTCCAAAAACCAGAGACAACCAGATGACATGATGATGATTGTTCCCCCTGTGGAACATGTTCATAGCACAGTGATGGACAGAAGAGGTCTGCTGTGTGGAGGAGGAGGAGGAGTAGAAGTGATGGGGGATTGTGATGAAATGAAGGAAAGTCAAAGTGTTTTAAAAGAGAAAAGAGGGCAAAAGAATCAAATTAAGGCAGAAGCCGAGCGTCCCTCGTAGTAATTTTCATGTGCTTTTACCACTTATGGTATATGCAAATATGCACATGAACCAGCAAAGGTTGATTAAATTAGTGAGACTTAATTATGGCTTAGATTTTTTTTTAATTGTTTATACATAATTTGTGAATAATTTGTGAATAATTTCCTAGATATGTTTCCTATAAGCGCGTGCAAAGCAGTCATGCAAAAACTCAAGAGGCAAGCACACAATTCAACACATATGGAGACGGAGAATAAAGCTGCAAATTATTGATAAATGAATGTCAAAAGTGTTTGGATGTTGATAACTATTTTCACTCCTAACATGTCTAAGCCTTCGACATATTTCCTGTCATCTTCAAGATGCCAAGGCTTAAAGAGAGGTATGTGTGGGCCGCACATTTGACATTTGTAGCTTTAGTAAAAAAAAAAAAGCCAAAGATGGTGATGGGCGGCGATCCTTTAGAAACCCATGTGCTGAGCAAAATGGTCCTGGAACAAAATCACAACTTCACCAAAAGATAAAGTAAAATATTGCTTATATTGCATCCTAAAATCGGCGGTTGTCTGGCTGAATTTTGTCATCATAAATGCCAGCAAAACTGAACATAAAATCAGTAGTGAAAGATACATCTAACAAGTTAATACCAACATAATACCTTAAAAATCTAATGAATATTGAAGCAAGACAGCAAAAAGTCTGAATATGATTGTCTGTTTATACCAGGGGTTGATGCATAGCCTGTATAAGTGAAGCCAAAACATCTGGATCGCCCCCTGGTGGCTGGCTGCAGTATAGGTCATACACCCCGCCCCCTTTCCATGTTAGCGGATGGGACTAAAAAAAAAAAATAATAAAATAAATTTTTCCTAAAGATGGTTTCTGTCATTTTAGCTAGTTCTGATCACACTGATGTTTGTTCCAAGTGTTTATTTATATAACTTTAGTTTTTTATTAGTTATTTGATGCTATGAAAAAAACAGGGTGAAACGTCATGATCGACAGCTGTAATTGACTCGCGATTGGCCAGGCGGGTATATGGGCGGGGCTTCGATACAGCCACTCCACCGCCCAAGCGCTACTGCACAGACTCTGGATCCAAACTTATCCATCCGGGATATTTTGGCTTCCCTTTTGTACAGTGGGAGGAAGTGGAGACGCGTCCTCCATCTTTATATATGGACATTGGTTTATACGCACTTCAAATTAAACTTCAGGAGGATGACAGAACAGAGTTTCCTTCCCTCAGAAAAAAGCAGTGAAACATTCACAGGAAGTATTCACGTTGAAGCCACAAGAAAGCATCCCGTCGTTCGTTGCCAGAAAGACGCACGAAAAGAACATATTTCATGCATCGGTATCTGGCTGACCATGCAAAGTGCAATCAAATCTTTAGTTTTGCAGACTGCGCTTCCAGCATCATTTCGTGCTTAATTACTTTATTCAGAACATTCTTTCTGTCCCCTGTAACGCATTAAAGGAAATGTTATTACATCTGTGGTCAGCCGTCATCTAATCTGACATCGTTTTGTAAAAACCTTCTTGGACTCAAACTGAGCATTTGGTGAACGTCCGAGAGCAGTGCAGGGCTCCGTTAAACAGCTAATGCTTTCCACCCCAGGCCACGTTGGCTTCTTTCTGAACTACACACCCACAGAGGCAAACATATACCCACACGTATAACCCCTACACACACACACACACACACACACACAGCAGCTCGCCTGTAGCATCACACTCGGCTGACTCTGAAATCTGATCAGGGCTGCTGGGAGCCTGAATGACTGTGAGAGAGGAGAGGCAGGAATCCATGTGTGTGTGCCCATCAAAGTGTGTGTGTGTGTGTGTGTGTGTGTGTGTGTGTGCGCATCAGACAAAAAAGACAGAAAAGGACAGAAAAAAGTGCTGTCAAGCATACAGCATACAAGTATTTTTTGTTTGTGTTTGCACAAGCATGTGTTATTAGTGCATGCCCACCAATGGACTGTTTAGCTATGCTGTGTGTGTGTGTGTGTGTGTGTGTGTGTGTGTGTGTGTGTGTGTGTGTGTGTGTGTGTGTGTTTGTGCGGCTTGTCCTATCTTTGTGAAGACCAACTTTTTTGCTTTAGCCTTTGAGTTATTTTCAAGTGTATTTGTCGTTTCAACCATAAAAGTTAACAGCTGAATGAATTTCTCTCAGGGTATAAATACCAGCAAAAAACATGACAAGGACTTTTTTTTAAATGCAAAAGTTAGAACAAAGTTAGAACAAAGTGAGAACATCTTGACTGGTCGTCATGTCCTCTAAAGGGAATTAAATTAACTGTTTAAAAGAACTCTACTTTCACGTCGTGCCACTCTGCACCACCCAGACAGCAGTATGATTTTTCTTTTTTTTCTTTTTGTTGAGCTGTTGTTGTTGTTGTTGTTGTTGTTGTGGCTTTGAGTGCATTTATTAATCACCACAGCCTCTGGTCTATATTCCACATGCCCTTTGGCACTGCTGCACATACATGAACCAAAATAGTAGCTGCTCCTGGAGACACAGCCGGCACAGACCCTGCTCCAAAACCTACTGCATTGGTTTTGTCATTGTGCAATTATTAGAGGGCCTTAAAACTCAGACATAGGGAACAGTATATTTTTTATGTACAGAATATGTGTGTGTGTGTGTGTGTGTGAGACAATCTGAGCCACGACTGTGTTTACATTAACGAAGGAACATAAAGCGACTCTGACTAATGTGTTTCTGGACGATGCATATATATATATATAACCACCTCATTATTTTTACACACGTGTTATGAGTATGAGTGTGTGTGTGTGTGTGTTTTTTCACTGTGGCCTGTAGTAACAGTGATGTCTCAGCACTAACAAGGTGCCTAACAGGAAAAAGAGAGAAAGAGAGAGAGAGAGAGAGAGAGAGAGAGAGCCGCAGGTGTGGAGGGCAGAGTAAACTGAATCTCTCTCTCTCTCTCTCATAAGTTATTAATAACTTAGAGAAACATTGCGTGCAGTCCACCTTCTCTTCCCCTGTCTGTCTCTCAAACAGTCGCTCGCTCGCTTGCATGTGTGTGTGTGTGTGTTTGTGTGTACATACGTCAACACATTCTCACTCCCATTGCATCAAAAAGTGATGCTTGGTCAGGCGCCTTTGGCGTTTGTTACTGACGCAAAAAAAGTCTCTTTTAGCGTCATATTTAGACGCGCTTGGTCGGGACTCTTGGTGTCACTTTTTGACGCTCTGGGTATGTACGTTTAACTGACATGCGGTACAGAACGGGACAGTTAGGTTTAGGAAAAGATGGTGGGCGGGGTTACAAAATGTATGGTTCAGGGACACGCGGGACAAGAACGGGACTCGATCCCCGGTCTCCTGGGTGAAAGTCCTGTGTTGTTTGACCCATCCACCCCCCCAACCTTTGTCCTAATGCAGATGTTCGCTCGTTCATACTACTCGCTACCATTGTTGCTCTTAACACATTCTCACTCCCATCGCGTAAAATACAGATACTTGGTCAGGTGCCTTTGGCGTTGTTATTGACGCTAAAAGTCTCCTTTAGCATCATATCTAAACGCGCTTGGTCGGGACCATTGGCGTCACTTTTGACACAGTTAGGTTATGGGAAAGGTCGTTGGTGGGCTTACGTTTCCATGACATGCGGGACGAGAATGGTACGGTTGGGTTCAGAAAAACAATAACGGGATGGTTGGGTTTAGGAAAAGGACGGGACAGTTGGGTTTAGGAAACATGACACGTAGGACACGATCCTCGGACATGGTAAAGTGGGTGGGACTTGTCAAATAAATGTTGCATATAATGGCTCTGACGCCCATGCATTGAAACATTTGAAGTTCAAAAGCACTGTGCCTCTGTGTGGACCGGCATATATAAGCATGGAAAGATAGACTGGGTAACTCCAGCCCGATCTGCCGGGGGTTTGATTTCTTCCTGCAGCTCAGGCTGGAAACCTGTACGTTTATCTATCCTGCTTCCGTTACAAATCTGCGGGGACCAATCACAAACTGGCTTATCCACCTGCGCGCTATTAACACGATGACGATAGAGAAGCAATGGCGAGCAGCTTCTTGTTTACATTCAACATGGCGGGCACCGAAGCGCAGCAACCCGTCGGTGCCGCTGTCGCTGCTACGTCACCCTGATCGTTGGTTCTGATTGGTTGAAGGACTATCCAATTGGGTACAGAGTCATGTGAACTATGCCCGTTGATCACGCCTCTTTGTGCGGTAGAAAATCCAGAGCAGACTCCCCAGACTAATGTTCAATCTTAAAAGACTGAGTTTGGTCTGGTGATAGCCAGACTAACATGTATAAGAAACCAAAATTGGATGAAATCTCAAGAGAATATGAGCAGAGAGTACTAAAAACCTCACACCTTGTTTTTTTGTCGTTACAAAAAGCTCTCTTTCAGCCCGGCCCGCTGCTGTTAAGTCACCCTGTGGCGCGCGCAGCTTATCGTCCATCATATCTGTGTCACGTCTTCCCAGACTGTCGCATCTCTGCCTTATCCGACCCGCGACAGCTCCTAAGCTGCTTCGCCGGCTAAATCTCTCCCTCCTGCTCTCCCACCCCCCGAACCCGTCCCCTGCTCTTCACTGTTGTCTCTTTCACATCTCTTCTTCTTATCTCTTCCTCTCCACCCTCTGCTTCCTCTGTGATCTCTCTCTCGCCTATATTCTGTCTTTAACCGCCCCCCCCACTGTCCCTGTGTTAGGACCACCCATTGCTTCTCTTCTATCCCGCTCTCCACGTGATAAGGAGCCCAGGTGGCGTGATGGATTTCAGCCGGGGCCAGGAACAGTTTGCTCCCGGGCTGCGATGGTTCCTGGATTGTGCTGGATAAGCAGGTCAGATGGAGTTGGCGTGTGTGGAGAAAGAAAACAGCTGACGAGAGATAAATGCAGCTCCATTTTGTTACGGACGGGTGGGACCGAGGAGAATAAACCATTTCCATGTGTAAAAAGCTCTGAGGGAAGAAAGAGGAAAGTTTGGATGGGGGGGAAGATCTAAATCGGAAGTCACTTTACTCCCGACAAGTATGATGAATGTGCGGGAATATGCCTCGGAGGCACTGGTGCAGAGAGGTTGGCACCTCGCAGAGTTTCCCTGCACATGCTCGTGAAGGGGGGAAAAAATGTGATCCGTAAAGAGCAACAGAAGGGCTTAAAGGTTTACAGCGGGGTTAGGGAGCGTGAAGAGGCGCCTGAAATCGAGAAAATGTCAGGTGAAACTGCGGGAGATACACAGAGGAGAGAAATTACAGGTTAAAGTGGAAAAGACCTTTGTCTCAGCAGGCTGCCGTTGCTCGCATTTCACTCCCATTACTACCAAGGCTCTACGTGTTCTCTTCGGAATAACTTGCCCCGTGGCGACTCATCTGTTGTTGGCTACTAGCAGTCTGGAGTGTACTTGATATTGACAAAAAACATTTGCGCGAAATTGGATGATTGTGCCTTTTTATACGATTTTTTGTTGTCTTCCCGTCGACCGTGCAACTTTTTATTTTTCTGAGTAAACATTTACTTTTTATTTTCAACGTTGTGCTCGTCTTTTTCTAGCCTGGCTCCGCCCTCCTACGTACTTACGCTCAGTTTTCAGTTGCCTTCAGTACTGAGTCTGCGGTATAGTCTTGGGTTTTCTCCGGACAAATCCTTGGCGGTCCAATCAGCAAACAGAGGGAGTGGCTGAGAACGATGACGTTGAAGTTGTGCGCTTGTTTGAGTTGTAGTTCCGCGGAAGTACTGAGCTGATCTTTCATTTTACTTGGTAATGGTGATGGAGTAACGGTTGTATGGAACCATCCACATTATTTTTTGACAATTTGGTTGAAAGAAACCAAAATTTCTGATATAGTGCAATATTTATTTCAGGGATAAACATCTCCAAGACTTTGTCTGTGTGTATGTTCATGTCATGTACTGTTGTTATATATGTTTTCTCTGTTTCCTTATTTTGGAGTTTATGTCATTTGTGGTAATGTCTCATGTATGTCTGTTGGTGTTATTAATCCCATGTATGTTTGGATGTTTTTGGATGTATGTGTATTTCCTCATTTGGATGTATGTGTATGTCATTTATTGTTTGGAAGAATGTGTACGTCCTCATTTTTAAATGAGCTACCCAGGGATGTACAAAGAATTTCAGCCTTTGGCTGACAATAAAGTTGTATCATATCGTATATAGAAACGTTTTGAATAATGGGTCAAATTTGACCCGAGGACAACAGGAGGGTTACGTGGATTTATGGGTTTTCCTCAAATGGACATTTGAAGAAAGTGGTCTCTATGGTGACAGTACACTCTAGAAATATAAGAAATATCTGCGTGTTAACATTGAACGTGATTCACGGTTGTATTTCTGGGGCGGCTGTGGCTCAGTGGTAGAGCGGAAGGTTGGTGGTTCGATCCCTGGCCCTGCAGTCCCATGTCAAAGTGTCCTTGGGCAAGACACTGAACCCAGAGTTACACCTGATGCTGCGCCATCGGAGTGTAAATGTGTGTGAATGTTTATCTGATCGGCAGCTGGCACCTTGTACAACAGCCTCGGCCACCAGTGTAAGAATGTGTGTGAATGGTGAATGGTTCCTGTACTATTTTAAAGCGCTTTGAGTAGTCGTTAAGACTAGAAAAGCGCTATATAAATACAGTCCATTTACATTTACATTTCTGTTTATTTACATTTTGAATTGCATCATGGGACACGTATCTGTGCTCCGACAACTAACGTAGTGAGCTGGTCACAACACCGTTATTGTAAATAATTAACCGGCACTTGGATTAGCGAGAATCAAAAGGGCCCAAAACTGTGTTGAAAGCGTTGGAAAAAGCATCATAGTGTCAGAATGTAAAAAAAAGCATCAAAGGCGTAAAAAAAATGCGTTGAAAAAAGCATTGAAAAAAAAAAATTAAAAAAAGAGCAGACTTCATTTCAGAAGTATATTAACTGAGCTGCTTTGTATGAGAGAATCTTAAAGTCCCAGTGTGTGACGAAAAAGGAGATTGAAAAGAGCAAGAGACCGGCATTTTGAAGCGCGAAGGCTACCGTAGCTGTAATACGTACTTTGAACTGCGTGGCGCGAGAGAGTTGATTGCGATATATGATCTCAACGCTAGATGGGAGAAATTACCACACACTGGACCTAACAATAATAACAGAGAATGTTCTGTATTTTTTACTGCAGCTACACAAAACATTTCTGCTAATTTTCACATGCATATTTTCTTTTAAAATTAAAAAACAAAATAACAAGGCGAGTGTTAACTAAATGCATAACCCTTAACCCTAGCCCTGGGGATATATTTGTTTTACAAAGTGCCAGCTGGCGTCATACTGAAACCCCCCCCACAAACACACACACACACACACACACACACACACACACACACACACACACACACACACCGGCCTGCTGGCCGTGGATCACAAAACCCACGCAGTGAAACCTCCCCTCTCCTCTCCTTTGCCGTTTCTACTCTCCGTTTCTGTTTCCATCCCAATCACACACACCAAAAAACAACTGCAGGCAGTGAACTGTCCGCTCGCATTCAAAATGACGCGTTTCACTGTCGGTTGTAAGGACTCCAAACGAATTCCAGACACTTTGAATCGTTGCCAAAGTGCACTGATGCTGCACAGGTGGCATAAAGTGGACTCTTTGGAATATTTTAGGACAGAGAGAACGAATGATTCACCTTCTACTATAACAGCGGATTAAACCAATAAAGCAAAAAGCTACAGAACATATTTACTCTTTGTGTAAACCAATTAGGACGCTAGACTGAACTAGAATTACATCACAACACAATTTGGATAGAAAAAATAAGACGAAAATACAGCAGGGAGGTTAGTTTAAGGTTGTTTTTTTTCCACACTAAAACATACAAGTCCTTATACCTAAATATTAATATAGGGGATTCAAGCCCCTGTTGTCACAATGCAAACAGTGGTTACCGTGTCAACTGCATGTCTGAATTTGAGACGACCAAAATGTCCAGATCCTACAACCCTACAAAAGTTGGGAAAAACATGTACTTAAGTACTTTTTTTTTTAAAGTGACAGATTAATAAGAAATTACGATGCAGACACATCGCAGAACAGCTGCTCTACCCTGTGGAGTCTTTGTTGCAAACACGCACTGTGTGTATCCCTCAGGCTTAACCAACATGATGCGTCCTCACACAACCTTAATTTAAAGCTATAGTGCGTAGTTTATGTCTCCCCCCATGATTCTAAGTAATGACAACAAAACTGTCGGCGCGTCCACATGATTCAAGCCTTCCGTGATTGCGCACCAACAAAATATTGCTCCATAGCACTACTAGTGGTCAAAATCTAAAGGGGGTACCTTTAATCTGTAATCTCAACATGACATCATGACTATCTGTATGCATTTTGAGCGCCGTATACAGCGGACGGGTTGGGTTTAGGAAAAGAAGAACCGGTTGGGTTTAATAAAAGTAGAAAGTGACGGTTGACATTAGGAGAAGTGACATGCGGGACACAAAGGAGACGTGACACGCGGGAAATGAAGGAGACGTGATAAGCGGGACACTATCCCCGGTCTCCTGGGTGAAAGTCCTGTGTTTGACCCAACTTCCCTACGCGGATTTTTGCCCTTTCATACTACTTGCTATCGCTTAAATTTACACACAATCGCAAGGTAATGTAAGTCAATGGAGGCCAAACGGCGTTGATAAACATGCTAAAAAGCAAGTATGTGTCTTGATAACATGCCAAAATGGCATACGTATTGGCGTGTCATACATACACCACTTATTGAGATCAGTCTGGTAATCTTGGAAAAAAGTTTTAGCTATACATTGGAAACCCTCACAATTACAAAAACACAATAGGTTATCACTTCTACTGAAGAGGATTAGGGCCACATGTGAAAAAATGTATTGAGTTCTGATTGTTAAGTCAGAATAATGAAAATAAAGTCAGAATTAATGACTTTTTTCACAGAATTTTGACTTTAAAAACAACAACAACAACTGAATTCAGAATTCTGACTTTTTTTTTCTAAAAACTTTTTCAGAACTCAAATCATGTTTTTTTACATTTAGCCCTATAATCCTCTTCCGTACACTTTAGACTACTCTAGCCTGGCAGTTTGGTCTACTGACAGGGAGAATATGTAATGTATATTTTGAAAGAAGACATTTCTTTCAAAATATAGTTGAATAGTTGAATCCATTCAGGGGGTTTACTGCTACAGATTTGCGTGGTCTGCTACCAAGGCGGTAAGCCTCGCTTCAGAACTCAAACCTCTTATGGCGCCATTTTAATGCTACAAAGCGATCACCTCCCATTAGCATCCCATTGACTCCCATTCATTTTGACGTCACTTGACAGCGAATAACTTTACATCTGAAGCGTTTAAAGACTCCAGTTGTCCGTTGTTTATTTCTAAAGAAACACGACAATGTATAAAAGGCTCCATTACCTTTTACCTCACGTTATGGCTCCATGGCAGACGTTTTTGTAAAAATAGGCTAACGATTGTGTCACATAGTAGAGGTAATACCGTATAGTACAGGAGAAGCTCGCAGGCAGTTTTGACTTACATTAGCGGTTTAGGTTTAATTACTAATGTTAACTAGCATTTTAGTTAGCAATAATTAGCCTGTGCCTATGTTATCTCCTTGCATATACCTACACTCTCCGTCTCTGTAAGATTCGTAATGATTGAGATTTCTCTTGGCACAGCTACCAGAAGACTTACAACTTTCAGACATGTTGCTCACGTCACATCTACGTCGTCTCTCTCAGTTGGAGGCTGCGCAGTAACGCTCACCGGAAAAGTGCTTCTAATATCCTTCACTGGTCTCCGTCCAGAGCAATGGGAACTGTTGGTCCATTCTTATATACTGTATGTCTGCTACCAGCAGCTTATGGTTGCTAATGTTAGCACACTTTAGATATTGCTGTGCTTTAGGTTTCTTTAATTGAACAAGGTAAGGATTGATAAGAGATATTTGGAGAGCATCAATGACTGTTTAGCAAAAGCCCTGTTTGGAGTGGAGCCTGTGGCAAACAAGGTAGTATCATCATCAGTGTAAAAAGAAATGATAAATTGTGGCTGGGTTGGTTTGTGGGTAGAGCAGGCGCACATATACTTGGAGGTTTATGCCTCGACACAGAGGTCCAGGGTTCGAATCCGACCTGTGACGATTTCCTGAATGTCTTCCCCCTCTCTCTGTCGCCTTTCTCCCCTAGCTGTCCTATCAAATAAAGGCAGAAAAGCCCCAAAAATTATCTTTAAAAATAATTGATGTTTTGATAAAAACAATTCTGCCCATTTATTAAGAAAATAAAACTTCAGACTGTTAATAAATGTAACAGCTCATTTGTATAAATTATTAATCTTTTCCAGAGTTGTGCCTCTATGTATTTTGGATAGCAGCCCTTGTTTTTCAAAAGCAATAGCTCAAGATAAGGGCTGTATTTTCTCAGGCCTTTATTATCAATCTCTATGTTGAGTTTTTAGTTCAGAGAGAGCGGCTGAATGGAATAACCCTCCTCAGCAGAAAAATGTTCTCCCTGATTTATTCAAGGCTGGGAGGCATGCTCTTTCAGAGCTGCAGAGCTCTTCATTTTGTCTGACGCACAAGCTCCTGCAGCGTACTTTGACTCAGGTTACGAACAATAAACATAACATTTCTTAGAGCAATTATTGAAGGGGGCACAAATAATACATACAAAATTGTACTTGTAATATGTGTAGTTGTGGAACTCCAGTAAGTAGGCTGGCAGAGCTATTTTATTCACTTCAAACATCAGATGAAGTGATTCATTTCTCTAATACTGATGATGCTCAACTGAGAACTGAACTCCCTAGCAAGCAAGCTAACTAACTAGCTAGCCGGCCACTAAATTAGTAAAATGTAACAGCTCAATGTTACATTCACACACTCTTGTCACAGCATAGAAAAGCACAACGCTCTCGCCAGATAAGTGGCGTTTTTTTCGGCTCACCTTCTATAACCAGTGTGTAGCATCAAAGCACAGTGGGTGGAATTAGCAAGCTAGCTAACTATCTATCCAACAAGGGAGAAAACCAAGCAGTGGACCAAACCACTGTGAGGCAAGGGAGGGGGGATTAAACATGTTTCTAAACTTAAAAGGCATTTATTTTTACCCTTTTTGCTTTTGTATCGTTACTTTTTTTTAAAAAGATAATTTTTTGGGCTTTTTCTGCCTTTATTCAACAGGACAGCTAGGTGAGAAAGGGGGGGGGGGAAGACGTGTAGGAATTTATCACAGGTCGGATTCGAACCCTGGACCTCTGCGTCGAGGCATAAGCCTCTCAGTATATGTGCGCCTGCTCTACCAACTGAGCAACCCGGCCACACACAGCGTGGTTTTAATGATATTTTTTTAGGTGGGGAAAACCCTCAGACTGGGTGGGTCCAGACCAAGGGGGTAAGCGAGCCTCCGCAAAGCATACCTCCCATGGCGCCATTTTGATGCTAACAAGCCATCACCTCCCGTTAGCATCCCATTGACTAGCATTCATTTTGAATTTCATTTGATATTGTGTGTTATTTTAGTTTTAGATTTTAGTTTTCCTATTTCTTTTCCCCCCCCCGCTCCCCCAGTATTTTAGTTTATTTCTATTTTAATTGGAGTATGCATTGGAGAGTGCCCAGATTAAGCCCCTCTAAAAAGGTCCAGACACACCAAGCTGATCAGTGACTTAAGTCTGTTCGGTGTGTTCCGTGCCGTTGTCCGTCCGAGGTGCTGTCGGTCTTCATTTTGGCCGATTTGACATGTATAATCGGCGGGGTGGGCACTGCCGGCAGTCAGACTCAAATGACCCGTCTGATTGATAGAGTGCTAACCTGGAAACGGGGAGCGGGATGAGCTTGACTAGAGTCACTCAAAATCTGATGACAATCTTTGTCGATCTGAAATGAAGACAGATTCAGCAACTGCACGGCCTATTTCTCTCTTAAAATGTTTTCAGAAACATGTTTCGGTGAACTATTTTAGTACAATATGAGATCGTATTCTGAACGAACTGCCATGACAGTCTGGCTTTGAATTTCCGGAGAAACCAGACCCACGTGACACGTTTCGTCCAATCAGCTGCCGGTTTTCATTTTTGGGAGACAATACAGATTAGCGCCGCCTGCTGTTATGGAGGCGTATTACGTGTCGTCTCTTCGATGTGTTCCGAGGCACTTTTTTGGACCAACTCGGGGAGACCGATCAGTCCGACTTCCTTTTCTGACGAGGGTCGGCCGTCTGGTTGGTGTGTCTCGACCTTAAAAGGGTTATTTGCATCTCTCCATCACATCTTTTATTGATCAATTCTGCGCAGGCCTAGCTTGCCTAAAACGAGCCTGTTAGCTGCTTTTATATCATACAGTCCAACGTTTAAATTTTTGTTAAAAACCTTTCTCATTAATCTGCAGGGGCCAAGGGCTCAATGTGTGAATTTATATTATCTGTATTCAATCAACAGTATTGCAATATTTCAAAGTGAGAAAAGCTACCACCACTTTCTAACAACAAACACAATCTCCAAAGTAATGAAATCCTCATACATGTGTTTAATTTTACAAACCAGCATGACTACAAATCTGATCCTCAGACAGTGATCTCCCGCCAAGCACCCACTCAGACACAACAGATTGTTTTTCAGCCTCCTGCCTCGTCTCGGCTGTACCCTGCTCATCTGGTCCATCCCCGCAGCGACGAATGAGGTTTTAAGGGGGCCGCATCACAATGAAATGAGAACCAGGACGCTGACCGGCTTCTGTGAACCTGAACTCACCTCGATGATACCCATATGCTTCGCTTAAAAGGAAAACACCACGCAGTATAAGAATTCCTTTATGTTTTTTTTTTCTGATTCAGAGATTCCACAGGAATGCTGGGCATCAGGGACCTCGGGCTCACTTGGAAATGGGTCCGTGGGTCACATCACATTAAAGCTTAGATCGCGGCCATAAAAAAATCAAGTCTGACCCTACCCGAGCCCGTGTTCACGTTGTGTCCGAGCCCGGCTCGACACATTATTGGGCTGGGCTCGGACACAACGTATAGGTACTGTCAGGGCACGCCCTCATACTCTGCTTCTGACTGGCTAGTAGTCCTTACCTAGGTACTGTCAGGGCACGCCCTCATACTCTGCTTCTGACTGGCTAGTAGTCCTTACCTAGGTACTGTCAGGGCACGCCCTCATACTCTGCTTCTGACTGACTAGTAGTCCTTACCTAGCTACTGAACATGTGCGACTCCCAACAAAGATGTAACAGAAGTACGATGCCTCACTCTGTAGCTAAAACAGAGAGCTCAACACACAGGGTGAAAAGAGGAGCTGCAGCAATGTGCAGTACAACAAAAATGTTTTTTTTTTTAAATTAAACCATGTAAACATATTCTGATATAACCTCTAAATACAATTATGAACCTCATGCACTTTAAATTAAACATCGTCGATATACAGTAGACAACATCACACATAACATTTGGTTGATGCCTTTACCCACACAAAGCCGTGCAGAATATACAACTGTCTGAAAGCAACTTTCACAGAGCTGACTGTTTAGGTAGCCAAAGAGCTATGCTTTTAGCATGCTGTGAAGAGCCATTTGCTGAATGGCTTTAAAGCCATTCAGCAAATGGCATTCAGTTGTTGTTTTTTTTGGTACCAGGAGTGTATTCAGTTCTTTTTCAAAGATTTTTTTTTTATGCATTTTTTTAAATAGTGCAGATAGACAGGAAGTGGGAGAAAAACTGGGATGACACATGCAGCAAATGGCCACGAGTCAAATTCATCCCGGGGCGCTGCCATGGACTTAACCTACATGGGGGGCACGCTTTACCGGGTGAGCCAGAGGTTGCCCCCAGGGCATTTAGATTTAAATTAGAACGGAGTTGACCCCGGCTGAGTCAGCGCCACTGCTGCATTCTGTGCCCCCGAAGGGTTATACCAACACCAGAAGAATGTGAGTCATTTGGAGTGCCTCCATAACAATGGTTGTTATATAAGAGATAATAAGACGAAGCAAGGTGTCCTGACATACAAAAATAAATGACTAGACAATGTGTTATTTTACACGTCAGGACACTTTAGTGTAGTATAATGCTTACCGATGTTTACATTACAAGTTTGTACAGTCAAACATCACAGCCATGTCATAGTTGCATATGCCATTTCAAAACCACAGGCATTAATCTGCTCTTATAACATATAAAAAATGTTGGTAACTGGCTACAGGTGTTTGCTTCCATTAAAGCACCTAGGCTATACATTGTGAGAGTTGACAATCAGGGACTCTTTTAGACCTTTTTCTTGCCGGTAGCTTTAAGGAAGCTCTAACGTCAGACAAAGTATTTGAATTAAATTGAAGAAAATGCCAAAGTCACACAATATGACTACATTCAGGGATGTAAAAGTGTCAGCAGCCAACAATCGATTCAGATTTTGGAGTTTCATTGAATGCAACAGCCTCTGCTCACAACTACAATACCAAGTTTACTTTGAGAGGAATTAATGAATGAACAAATAAAATGAACAGGCAAATTAATGTTCAAGCGATTGCTTACCAAGAAAGCATCATTAGCGAAATTAATGCAAAACAGTGGCCTCCTGGAAGGTAGAAATAAGTCATCAAATGTTATATTTACAACACAGTGCTCAGGAATGTTAAGTAGGCCATACATTTAAGTTAAAACACGCTAAATCACAGCCATTTAGATTCATATTAACATTTGTGTTGTCCTCCCGCCTAAACAAATGTTGACACTTTTTTCAGAATTTTTTTAGCATTTTTGTCGCATTTCGACTTTATATTAGCCTGACGTGGTCCTACTCAGATTCTGTGAGTCTGAAACCGCTCCATTGGGCTGTGATTATGGGGCGTGTTCCAACCGAACCAGGAAAAAAAAATGCCTCCAACCAATCAGAGCAACGGAACTCAACACTGTGTATCGTCTCCATAGCAACCACTCTTTGTACAATGCATTCGCGTGCATTCGTTCTAACTTCAGACTTTTAGACTGTTTTGAAGCTGGATATATCATTTGTTTCTTGTAAATATAAATGTGGATAACGTTAGTGATAGTGACATGCTACATCACTACAGTCGCATTTCTAGAGATGGATCGGCGAAAACACGTTTTATTTCTCTGATTCACGGCTTTGTTCTAGCGCCGGCGGTCCCTCTCTTCACTCACTCTCTATGTCTCTCCACCATATAACGCTCTCTCTCTTCAGTCTCTCTCTATGTCTCTCCACCATATAACGCTCTCTCTCTCCAGTCTCTCTCTATGTGTCTCCACCATATAACGCTCTCTCTCTTCAGTCTTTCTCTATCTCTCTCCACCATATAACGCTCTCTCTCTTCAGTCTCTTTCTTGCTTTCGGGCAGTTGTTGAGGCTCCTCCGCTGAGGATTTTAAAATGAATGCGCTGTCATATCTTCTGTAACAGACTCGATGGTGGAATCTACACATCTCAACAAATTCAACCCAAACGTTCTTTGGTGACGGGGTTGATTCTGTTACTGTTGATCATCTTTCCGACAATCTGATTGGTCCGAACAGATCCTGTTCGGGCAATCATTTTTTCTCAACGGAGCGACTCCAGACCGAACTCCCGACCTAAAATTTTTTTTGTGGGCGGGGCTAAGTTCGGCTGGCATCCAGGCTAAGTTTATATAGTAATAATAAAAAAAAATTCAGATGTTTTTCTTGTTCTTTTGCCATTTTGTCGCTTTTTTGTATTTGATGCTTTCTTGATATTTATGCTTCTTTTCCACTTTTTTTGATATTTTTGTCACTTTGACGTTTTCTCTCATTTTTCCCTTAGTACCACCAGTATATACACACCACTAACATCAAATTATAAGGACTAGTTTTACACTTATTCTTGGAATTCATGGTCAATAAACTTCATTAATATGAAATCCTACCACATTTTTTGAGTTTAAAAAGTAGAAATGTGCTATAATAAATAAAACACCCACAATTCCATAAAAGTAGTGAACTGATCTGTAATTTGACTTGTGAAGAGTGTTGTATGGAACCATCCATGTTATTTCTGGGCAATTTGATTGAAAGAAACCCACATTTCTGATATAGAAACTTTAAAAACAGGGCCAATTTGACCCGAGGACAACAGGAGGGTTAAAAACATACTGTATAGCAGCATGAGATGCAGTCAAAAAGTAGTTCTGCTGATTCCCTGGGACTTCTCTTACTGACTGACTGAAGCTCATCATCCGGACAAATGACTGACCAAATCATTTACATAGTAAAGTCCTCCAACAACCCGCCTGGCACCGGCGGTGGGTAGGCCGCTGCTGGTTCTGGTTCGGCTGGCAGAGTACTCGCCTGGAGCCGCGACAGCTCACAGAGAGCTTTTCGGAAAACAAGAACAGAGCAGCTGCTTCAAACAGGAACATCTCCTTCTAATCAATCAGGGCGAGGAAAGAAGCGATCTCTCACAATCGGATTGCCAGGCTGAGGATCTTTGAGCTCTGACCTCACACGAGGGAACGAAGCTATGTTGCGATGCTCGCATCTGCATATTGTTTGATGTATTGACATGAACGCACACACACACAACCTACCTCCTTACGCATACTACTCGCTACCGTTATCTCTTCATACTAAGTCTTCTTACAGCGCCGTGGTCGTGCTGCTGCTCTGCCCGGTGCGTCCCATAAAGATGCTAAAGGGTGATTGTTGCGTCAGTATCTGACGCTGAGAGCCACTGACAAAAGCGTCAGTATTTGACGAGTTGGGATTGGACACAGAGAAATAGAGAGATAATCTGCACAGATACAAACGCAATCACACGTGTATGGGAGCGCTTGTTGAAGGGCTCCCGGCGAATGGGCGATGGAGCAGCTGGGTGGAGTTTGTGATTCAGAATGCCAGTTCTGAATCAGAGGCAGGAACTATGAAAAACAGACATCCAGAATCTGTTAAACTGCATTTGGAACCAAACCGAAAACAAGAGCACATACTCTTCCTTTACCCCTTATGTGTTTTTACCCCCAAAAGGTGCACATACGTAAGAATTTTCTTTAACACGGTCTAAAAATGATGCTGTTTTCTGTTATGTGTATTTTATTATAGTTGATTTTATAATGGGAAGCATTTACACACCCAAACACACAGTGTTGTGCCTGAACGTGTTCACTGAACGATAGTTCATGAACTCGTTCATATTTTGGGCGAACGTGAACTGAACGTACCGTATTACTGCCTGATGAACGTTACTGTGAACTCCTTCATTCTGGTGTCTGTGAACGCCACGCTCTCTCAGTTTAACTTCGTCTAATAGGGTGCCAGATTTCTATAGAGCCTTCCAGGCAAAAACCCGGCTAAAACACACCGTAAACAGGCCTCAATAGGTAGCTGAAAACACACAATCTGGCAACACCAGCCACCAGTGTCACACCGCCGCATGGGTCATCAAAACACAAAGCAGCGTGGAGGCTTCATATGATCATTTAAACAAGTTTTATGACGAGGTCGTTTCAAAAAGAAAATACGCACTTCAATCACATCCACAGCAAACCTGAAACGGCACATTGAACTGATTGGATATGAAGATGAAATCTGATGCATAGTTTCAGTGTTAAAACCGATAAAATAATTTTGAAAAATAATAGCTCGCAGCAACATATGGAAAAAAAGAACTATGAACTAGTTCATTTTTGGAACTGTGAACTTAGTTCAAAATGTTGAAGTATGAACTATGAAGTGAACTAGTTCATTTTAAAATTTGTGGACTGAACTTTGAACTAGTTCATGTAGAAACTGAACTTTCCCAACACTGCAAACACAACAGTGAGTTATCTGAACATGCTCAAAATATTCTGTTTCTGTGGTTTGATTTAATTAAAGGTCCTATGACAGGCTGCTTTTTGGATGCTTTTATATAGACCTTAGTGGTCCCCTAATACTGTATCTGAAGTCTCTTTTATATAGACCTTAGTGGTCCCCTAATACTGTATCTGAAGTCTCTTTTATATAGACCTTAGTGGTCCCCTAACACTGTATCTGAAGTCTGGCCTTGACCATCTGCCACTTTGCTCGTTTGAAAGCCATGATGTCTCTCTCTCTCTCTCTCTCTCTCATGGGGGGGCCAAATTCTCTGGGCGGGCAAAGCAGAGAAAGGGGAGGTAACCTTGCTCCTTATGACCTCATAAGGAGAAGATTCCTGATTGGTCCATCTGAGCTTTCATTTTCTCAAAGGCAGAGCAGGATACCCAGGGCACCTATCACCATTTCTTTTCTTTTTTTTATATTTTTTGGGGCATTTTTAGGCCTTTATTTTCACAGGACAGATGAAGACATGAAAGGGTAGAGAGAGGGGGAATGACATGCAGCAAAGGGCCGCAGGTTGGAGTCAAACCTGCGGCCGCTGCGTCGAGGTGTAAATCTCAATATATGTGCGCCTTCTCTACCAACTGAGCTAAACCGAGGGTCCCTATCACCATTTCTAGCCACTGGGGGACCATAGGCAGGCTGGGGGAACACATAAAAAACCTCATAAAGGGACATTTTCATGCCATGGGACCTTTAACAGTTTTCTTTGAAAGTATTCAAAATTCTTAAAAGGTGACTGCATTTTGGGTCCATGTGTGGAAGCGTCTCGGTTCAAAAAACAAGAATAATGAAACATAAAACAAATAAAAAAAAAAGGGTTACCTTACCATAAAAGTTGTTACCAGTTAAAGAGCAGCTTTATCTGAGACAGACATATTCTGCTAACTGGCTTATTGATTAAATTCCCTCAGTGGATATTAAACATTGATGTTAACAGGCTCAATTAGACCTGCCACAGACATTAATCCCACTGCATACCCCCACACCCGCACCTTCATCATTTCAGGAGACAAATCTCAAGAACAAAACGTTCACTCCTAAATTTCTCAACTCACCAAACTCCGCACTTCTACCGAATTTCGTCTCCGCTTGGGAAAATTTAAGTAATGAAGCACCACAACAATAGCTCAACTTCACTGTGCTCCTCTGATCCCTGGAGTCTCACATTTAAACAACTAACTGCAAATGGAAAACGAGCTAACTGCAAATTGAATGTCGCCTAACAGAGGGGTCGGGCGGTAGAGACGGTAAGAGTAGCAGGTTGAATTCCTTCCCAAAAAATGCTAGGGCAGCATGTCTTTTAGAGCTCATGTTTTAAGGATAATCTTTAGGAGGTAAGTGTACGTGTGCGTATGTGTGTGTGTGTGTGTGTGTGTGTGTGTGTGCGTGTTTGAGTGTCCTTCAGGTTTCAATAAGACAAGTTAATGTGTGTGTGTGTGTGTGTGTGTGTGTTCGTGCGTGCGTATGTGTGTGCGTATGTGTGTGCGTATGTGTGTGTGTACGTGTGTGTACGTGTGTGTGTGTGTTCTTCAGGTTTTCAATAAGACAAGTTAATGTCTGTGTGTGTGTGTGCGTTTGTGTGTGTGTGTTTGTGTGTGTGTGCGTTTGTGTGTGTGTGTGTGTGTCCAGGTTTTCAATAAAACATTTTTCAATAAAACAAGAGTCACAGATCCTGATTTTTCTTTTTTGTCGTTCAGCAGAGGTGAGTCTCAACAGAGCAGACACTGTGTGTGTGTTTGTGCGTGTGTGTGTGTGTGTGTGTGTGTGTGCATGTGTGTGTGTGCATGTGTGTGTGTGCATGTGTGTGTGTGCGTGCGTGTGTGTGTGTGCGTGTGTGTGTGTGCATGTGGCTGCTGTGTGTTTTGTGTTCCCATCCCCTGCCTGGCAGATATGGAGCCACTTGGCTGGGTTCTCTCTCTCTCTCTTTTCTCTCCACACATCTCAATCCCTGCAGGCCTGTTGTTGCTAACCACAACCCCACACACACACTCCAAAACAAACCCATAAAATCAGATCATTAGCGAACACACAATCCCAAACACACGCACTGCTCAGCCGAACATCTTGTTTTGTTTTTAATAAAGCTGTCCTGAAGTGAGCCGTGCTGGTTTTCACACGCTCTGCTCCCAGCCGATTGAGGGAAGGTAGCAAATTACAGATCGCAGCCAAAATGAGGCACGATACAGGGGAGAAATTGTCAGTTTCTCCAATGCTGCACTCTCTGTGCTTTAAGCCACGAAAGACTCCAAAATGTGATTACACACTGATACCTATTGTTCTATTTTCAGAGCACATGTTCCCGTCCTATAATAGATTCAATAATATATCGGGACAATAATAATTAGTTACAACCTTACTTGCGATCTAGTGGGGAGACTGAACTAGATATTAGCCACAAATGTATCTGTGTTTCACTAATATTCACATTATGTTTGACAGTACACAGTGAAGACGGACAGTAAATACAACATTTAAAAGAGTATAAAAAAGACTGGTGTCGTTGCACTTGCAATTGCAATAATGAGAATGAACATGCAGGTCTGTATTCCTATTGCAGAAAGGGGTCAACTCTTGCTGTAATTCAATAGCTTCTTTTATCTGCAGTCTGAAGAGTGTTACAACGCTAAATGAGCTACAAAATAATTTGAGCACAAAATGTTTGCTGTGTTTATCGGAGGATGAGTTATGTGTTTGCCTTCTACCAGCTACAACGGCAACCCAATTCTCATTCAGCTGCCGCTTGTATCAGCGGCAGTCGGTAGTTGAGTTTACCCGATAAAAAGGTGACTGTGAGCCGGGTACAGAGCACCGCAAGCGGCCGACATTGCGGTTAAGTTTTGCTTCCCAATTACAGTGCATTATTTTACGTAGCTTTAAGTACAAACGCTTGACCTGACAGCCGAGACAATGGGTGAGGTAAAAGGCGAGGAAAAGGAAGGCGATAGGGATGATGAAGGGAAGACGACAGGGGGAAATGTAAGAGGTAATTAACAAGAGGAAAACCAGAGGGGGAAAAGGAGGCCAAACAGGTGGAGCAGCAAGGGAGAGAAAACTAGCAGGAGGAGCAGAGGAAGAACAAAAAAAAAAAAGGGGGTTGAGAGACGAGCAAGTGACAAAACAAAGGTGGGCGATGAAGAGAGTATTGCGCTGGGGACCCCTGCAGCATCACTGGACATCTATCTGTCTCCCCCCCCTCCTGCTTTTTGTCTGAAACTCCTCCCCTCCCGCCGAGGGGAACAACGCTGCATCTCCGCTTTATCAGCAGCGACCACATTCACGCTGCATGAAGATGAATTGGCCGAAGGAGGGGGGAGGGGGTGTTTCACAGCTACGCAGCCAACGACGCAGCAGGAGCCGAGTAATCCTCAGCCACTCTAGTCACAGGACTCCAAAAAAATTGCCCAGTTCACAGATGCAGCCATAAAAGAAATATAAGTTGTTTTTTTTCCTGGCTGCTTTCTGTGCGACTGCTGCAATCCAGTTCCATTCTCTACAACAACACCTTGCTGTTTGTTCATTTGTCAGCAGGACTTACAGGAAATGATCTGGTAGCCTGTTGTTAGAGAGACAACACCGTTCTGAATGTAATTTAACACAACAATCAGAGAGGAATTGTTTGCCGAGAAGAATGCACGATAGGTTAATTATTATAACGTGAAAAGAAGGAAGTCCTTCCAGAAAAATGCAGAGTTTGTTTGTGATTGTTGCGTGCAAAAATCCTTGATTATGCGGCACGTTTTCTTAAAAAATGCAATGGAATATGCGGGATATTTATGCAATTTTATGCGATGAAATTGCGGGAACTTGCAAAAACTGCGGTAGACAAAAAAAAAAAAGTGATTCCCCCAACACCCTGCTTTTTGATGATGTTCACAACACGTAATTACGTCACTTCATAACGTTCCCATGGCAACAGGGGAAAATGGCTGCTCTTGTGTGAAGTAAACGCAACATTTTTCAACTTTCTGCTAAGATATATGTGACGAAAATGCGGGGCTTGCATGATTTCATAATCCCAATTTCATTTTCGTTGCATATTTTGCGTGGAAATCGGCAATTCATGTGTCGAAAGTGCGCCGTATTTGAAAAATATGCCCCCCCGCATGAATAAGCAGACTTTTGCTGATTATGCGTTGAATTATGCGATCGCATAATCGCGTTTTTCTGGAGGGACTGAGAAGGGGTTAGGGTAATTGTCCACAGTGTCCAGAGAGAGCTGAGGTTTTCAGTACCAATTCCTTGAAACACAGCTGTATCCCCTCATGTAAAAACACTCAGCCCCAGCCGAGGAACTTTAACTAAAACTATGAGCTGTTGTTTTCCGTCTCTGGGAATCAGTCTGGCACAGCTGGGCTCAGACAGGCAGACGGTGTCCCCCAGGTAAACGAGGGCCGTACAGCCCCACACAGCAACTCTGACAAAATCGACTGTCGGCGTCAAAGTAAACTCATTATTGGAGATTGATGATTTGGACAGCCCAGAGTTATAAAACAGCAGGTTTGGTATTTAAGAATGTCAAGTGTAAGACAAAAACGATGAACGCGTACAATGAAACAAAGTCCAATCAGGACAGCTACAGAGCGGATTGATAATGAACTGTGCATACTTCTTTTTAAAGGATCAAGCTTGCTGGGTTTGCATGTTTTAGTGAACACATTTTGAATACTTTACAGACACTCATCGTTTATTTTGGTTCAGTCACATATACACCATGCTGTAAAGTACCAAATTAATCAGATTAATCCCCCTACTGCAAATACGGTTACTAGAGATGCACCAATTGACCATCCGGTGACCGGAATTGGCCGGTTTTCACGTGCTCGGCCATGACCGGCAACATGCAGGTCAATCTGACATTATATTAAAGAAAAGATAGAAAATAAATATTTTTGTGTGCTGCAAAGTGATTAGAAAAAATGAAATTGGAATCAGCTAAAATCGGTATCGGCTGGCCTAACTCAAAGAAAATCGGAAATCAGAATCGGCTGAGAAAGTTGTAATTGGTGCATCTCTAAGCGTTACACTTTACTTGAAGCTATCTACATAAGATTGACATGACACATTTGATGAACGTGTCATAAACCTGTATGACATAATGCTTCTTTTAGTAGTTGTCATTCGGTTTTGTCATGACAGGTTAGGGTTAGGGTTCATGTGTCATGACTGTGTCATGTGTTTATTTTATTTATTTCTTTTACCTTTATTTATCCAGGTAAGTCGATTGAGAACAATTTCTCATTTGCAACGACGACTGCATGACTTAATGACAGTGTCATGTCACTCTTATGTAGACTAGATACCTTCAAGTAAAGTGTTACCGAAAATAGTCCCAAACAAATGCATTATTTCCTCCCGTTTGAGTCATATTTTCTAAAAACTACTGGACAGTGGCCAGCTAGAAAAGCAAGAAAGTAGGAGCCAATGGGCTTGGGGATAAATTAGGGCTCTGGTTCACAAACGTTGGAAAAGAGAGCATTTGCATTTTGCACCGCTAATATTTTCACGATCAAATTCTCATGAGCAGAAAAATAATGAGACCTTTCTTTTCTTTTTTTGTGTGACTCATTCCAAATGTCACAAGAGCTGCAGGTCACGGGCAAACGTATCGGATACATCTGAAAAACGACTGCTCGCGAAGCCAGTCGCCCTCCAGCTGAGGAACGATGGCGGATAAAGCTTTTTGTTTTGGAGGAGCTTTCGCCCAGACACAAACCTGACCGCACACGTTTGTCTTCGCCAGACAGGCCGCCTCCTTTTAGGGCCATGAGGCCTGTGGCTCTTTGACGTGAGAGTCTGTATTCGACCCCAGAAGTCCCTTAATAACAGAGCTGCTTTTCAGACAGAAAATCCTGTCGCAGTCGTTCAAACGCGCACACACGCGCACACACACACACACACACACACACACACAGAAACACACCATCAGACGCAGAGTGAATATAGACGCCCCACTTGCTCTTTCTGAGAACCATTTAGCATCTGCTCATGAGTTAGCGGTTTCAGAAGGAAGCTATAAAAGCAGAGAGAGCATGCCGTCCTGTGATGATGTGAATGACTGCGACACTGGCAGGTAGAAGACCAAAGAACCTGTCAACCACAGTAAAGGGCTTCCTCAAGGGGGGGGGGCAGCTATGATAAAAGATCTAAATGTGCATGTGAACAGTCTGCAGAAATGAGTAGGGCTGGAACCGAATTCAATACTTCTTTAGGCACCGAGCGATCGAAAAATGCCTCGTCATTCAGTTCATTCAATTGCAATACCTAATGAGCAAATCTCATCAGCGTCAGTGAGCCAATCAGCACGCAGCATGCTTCTACCAAGATCTAATAAGGTTTGTGATACAAAGTAAAAAAACAACAACAATAATTGACTTAGTTTTATAGCCAGATGTGTGCCTTAAATGTGCAAGGCAAGTAGCCAAGTATGTGCTGAATGCATTGGTTTTTGCTGTCGAAAAGTCCCGTCAAAGAGTTTGGATCATTAGAAGTCTCTCTATGGAGGAAAATGTTGGTCTGTTTTTTAAAGCTATAGTGCGTATATTTCTGTCTCCCCCATGAGGAATTCGAAGTAATGACAACAAAACTGTCAGGACACGGACGATTAAGAAAACATGATGGAATCTTCAGAAGAGGTGATTATCTTCACTTGAGTTTCTGTGCGCGAAAGTCGCCGGACGCCACAATCTTCTGAACATAGTCATACTGAGAGATACAGAGAGAGTTGTGTGGAGCGGATAGTCTTAATTAGCTTTGTAGCAACTCATTTGGCAATGGCTTGAATGGAACTGACGTTCATTAAAGTGCTCATATTATGCTCATTTTCAGGTTCATTATTGTATTTAGAGGTTGTACCAGAATAGGTTTACGTGGTTTAATTTTCTAAAAACACCATAAATTAGTTGTACTGTACATTGCTGCACCCTATGTGTTGAGCTCTCTGCTTTAGCTACAGAGTGAGACATCTCACTTCTGTTCCATCTTTGTTGGGAGTCGCACATGCTCAGTAGCTAGGTAAGGACTACTAGCCAGTCAGAAGCAGAGTATGAGGGCGTGCCCTGACAGTAGCTAGGTAAGGACTACTAGCCAGTCAGAAGCAGAGTATGAGGTTGTGCCCTGACAGTACCTAGGTAAGGACTACTAGCCAGTCAGAAGCAGAGTATGAGGGAGTGCCATGCTAGCAGCTAGGCGAGCATTATAACGTGTGTTACAAAGTGACCACGTTTGTCTCTGAAGTAAAGGCTGGACTACAATAGAGCTGTTTGGAGCAGTTGGTGAACAGTGTTTTCTGTTGGAGATGGTAAGTCCCTTTGGGGGGGACTTTGGACTTTTTCACTTTATAAACCTATAACATGCACAAAAAAGATATATAACACAATAGCCACTAGCAGTTATCTGTTTCTCTTCACTTTGACGACTGACTGAATGTTCAGAATACGATCTCTTATTTTAAGAAAATAGTTCACCGAAGCGTATTTCTGAAAACATTTTAAGCGAGAAATAGGCCATGCAGTTGCTGAATCTGTATTTATTTCAGATTGACAACAACAGTTTAAAAGATTTTTGAGAGGCTGCCACTCCACCAAAGTGGCGACCTATGAACTTGCGTCGACCTATGAACTTGCGATAATCAAGTTTTTTTTGGCAATATGTCTGTCTAGTCTGACATAGTGAAAAATATTGTGTAGTCTAATCCTGGCATAATATCAGACTGATGATATCTTGTGTGCAATGTCTGCATCCAGAGGCTGACAGATATTTATTCATAAATACTGAGTGTGGGGAGAATTTGTGGAGCACAATATGAGCACAGATGGCAGCTCTTATTAAAATCAACATGTTTGGATGCTTACTCTAGCAGTGCAATTAATGACCGAAGACAAACAAGGGAGCAAACAGTCAGACGTTTTAACAAGCTTTATTTCACTGAATATTCTACATCATTGATGTTAAAAATTACGTGAAAAGTTTATTGTAATAACAAGAGTTTTTCACGTTTCTCAAATTTTAACAAGATATTTTCATGTTATTACAGCATACAAACTTATCAAGTTCTTGTTATAACGTGAACAGTAATCAATAAAAAAAAATAGGTCTACGTCTCTTTAAAAAAAAGTTCTTGTTAGAACTTGCTAAGTTTGTATGTTGTAGTAACGTGAAAACATCTTCTTTTATTACACAGCTTGAATTCGACGGCATTCTGTGGTCTGCCAATTATTGACAACACAGACCGTTGCCGTGCACAGCAGAGCATCGCAATGAACGATCTGATCCCTCTGGAGGACAGCTATCAATCCGCTGAAAGAATTTTCGGGTAATGTATCAGCTGTGGCAAAAAGTGAAGCAACTTCTGTCCTCCAATTCAGGCAATGAGCAGCAGACCTGGTGAGAGCCTATCTCTACATCTTTATATACAGTCTATGTTCGCTACGCAGTACCTTCAGCCGTAGGGACAATAACTTCAATTAGTTACGTTGCAACATCGTGTTTACATGTGTTTCGACTGCAGCAGCTGTGCAAGAAAGAAACAAGACGAATGAGGACAGAAACGTCCACGTAAATAGTCCCAAAGAAGTCCCATTCACCGTGTCTCACTTCACCATCAACGGAAATGTTCAGTTTAATGTGAATTACAGCTGCCGACAGCCCGCTAGCTCACTACAACGCCTCAGCTAATGGTGTGTCAACCCGCAGCGATTAACACAGCAGCTGGGTGAATTAATTTGTCCACCTAACGCTAGGTAGCGAAATCACAGCCCGACTCATTTATGGACAAAATGTGTGCCGGACCGGTGGCTTTTGCCAGAAATGTAGTCGCTGCAAACAGCTGGCTATCGGGTAGCTTGTCGCTGGAACAAGTTTGCCACACACACACACACACCTGTCTGATGCCAAGCAAGCAGGAGGAGATACCGTGGTGTTGAGTGACAGAAGGGGGGGTTGCATTAAACAGCTACAGAGTTTACGTCGCTATGGACGCAGGATTCCGACCGTAGAGACGGAACAGACTATTTTCTTTAGCGGAAGCAATAGTATCGTTTTAAAATCAATAAAATCCTTTTCATAATCTTATTATGTGTCAAATTTTTAATTTATTTGGTTTATTTGCTTCACGTCGGGGTCCTGATCACCCTGTCGGGGGGTGTATTCGCTACGACGACCGTCTGCTCTACATTAAACCTTACATAACCTGAAAAACATCTTGTTATTACGTTAAACTTTGTACGTAATAACGTGATACTGATAAGTTTTTCTTTTTCTGCAGTGGCGGCACTACGCTTCCATGGTGCACACATGGAAGTCACAGTCTGATCAAATAAACCCACAGCTGTGATTGGGAAGCGTCACGACAGACTTCCTCAGCGTAAACATGTCGATCCCGCAGTGGCAGAGAGATGTGCATCACTGGGCAGAGCAAGACATTCACTTCACATTTACAGCACATGAATACATGTATGAACTGCCGCCCCTGTTGTATATTCAATTGTTTAGGAATAGAATAGAGATTTTTTTTTTTTAAATATCGATGACTGACAGTCTTCTCACAAAGGGAATCATTTCCTGATGCACTTAATGAGCAGAAGCAGTCCCGGAACGAACCAAAACCCATTTAAGCCTAAACAGAAATGAGAACAATATTATTTACATGCTCATGTTTTAAGCATGATGCTCGTGCTTTCATCCGAAGACACTCAGGAAAACTCTAATGAGGTTCGGCCCTAAAAAACTTCACTGACCCCCAACTGTTGGGTCAGTGAACGGTGAACAATCAACCCCCAAAACACCCTTAGTATATGTTTGTTGTTAGCATATTCCATTTGTAGTTTATCCACATGAGACATCACTAACCATTCACTTTTGACTAGGGGTGGCACAAAATATCAAAACAACAATATATCGTTGTCCTTCTGCGTGCTATATGAGAATTTATATGCTAGCGCCAAATATCGATATTTTAATTAATACAATGAGGCTCTCTTAATAGATTTCTATTCTCCCAGCATCACAACTTTGGGTTTGGACTAAAGCACTTCATTTTGCATTTTATAAAGAAATGGGGTTTTTTTTAAACAATTTTTTCAAAGTTGCTCTATAGTTGTGCATTTTTTATTTACAGAAAAAATTGTGCCGCAGAATTGTGCTGTTTTCTAACAGTTTAGACTGGCAGTAAATAAAGAGAGAAAACCTGCACTTAAGCTTTTCACGGGCATTTTGTTTTCATAGATAGATCGATATCGAGACGTATCATTGTCTAACAATATATTGATTATCGCAGAATTGCTGTATCGTGATATTATCGGTATCGTGAGCCGTGTATCGTATTGTGAGGTACCCTGTGATTCCCACCCCTACTTTTCACTCTAACCAATCAGGCCATTTGTGAGTCAAAGGACAATGTTGCAACTCACCAGAAGAATGACTGTGGTGGGAACTCTTAAGGCAGACTCTTAAAGACTCTTAGACAAGTCTTTTTTAGACAAGACAAGCTGGCAGCGTTTTTATTCTAAGAAGCAGCTCAGAGCATCTTTTGTTGCTATAACAACAGCTACTGCTTTAGTATCCTAGCTAGAGAACTATATTGAGCGGTGCTAACGTTGGATCAAACAAAGTGGTCGAGAGAGCTAGAGAAAGAACAGAGAGAGGGAACGGTACTAACGTTACATGAAACAAAGTGAGTTCCCTGTGCAGGGACCACCCGGTCTTATAACTCGCTGTGCTCCGACATAATATTTTCTTGTTGTTATGGAAACAACAGGTCTGGCTACTCCGCTTGTCATTGGTCGGCTGTTATAAAAGCGTTTGACGTAGGGCGTTTTTTTCAGAAAAGTTGAACTTTTTCTAACTTCAAAAAGATGCTCCGAGCTGCAAAAAAGAAGTCAGCGGTGGCGTTTATAAAAGCGCTCAGGACTCAGGCCGGTTTACTCCATAGCATTAAAATGTAAAACAGACAGCTTTAAAAATCGCCTAAAGCTGCATTCATCAATATTTTTACATTAACCATACATCAAACGACTGCAAAATCTGTAAACTGAAATACGGGGCTCATTGTGACAAACCCACCGAGAATTATAACCTTTATTAAGTTAAAGGAACACGCCAACTTATTGGGAATTTAGCTTATTCACCGTAACCCCCAGAGTTAGACAAGTCCATACATACCCTTCTCATCTCCGTGCGTGCTGTAAGGCTGTCTGACGGCTCCAGCGGCATCAGGCCAGCACAGATCCTGCAGGTGACTGGTTCCAGCAATCCTACTGCTCCGAATAAGTGACAAAATAACGCCAACATGTTCCTATTTACATGTTGCTATTTATAGAGTCACAGCGTGTACAAAAAACAACATACCATGAGACACAGCCATCTTCTAACTGTAAACAAACCAGGAACTATATTCTCAAGCGGAAGAATATAGTACTTGGGCGGAGTGATATGCTCGCAGCAAGCCTGTCTGAGAATATAGTTCCCGGTTTGTTTGCTGTTAGAAGACGGCTGTGTCTCATGTTACGTTGTTTTTTGTACACGCTGTGACTCTACAAATCACAACATGTAAATAGGAACATGTTGGCGTTATTTTGTCACTTTTGTCACAATTCGGAGCAGTAGGCTAGTTGGAACCAGTTACCTCCAGGATCTGTGCTAGGCTAAGCTAATGCTGGAACTGTCAGGCAGCGTTACAGCACGCACAGAGATGAGAAGGGTATGTATGGACTTGTCTTACTCTGGGGGTTACGGTGAATAAGATAAATTCCCAATAAGTCGGCGTGTTCCTTTAAACGTTATAAAGAATTAATGCGTCTTTCAGCTCATTGGTTTGGCAACTTATTGCACGGTTCACTGTCAACCACTCATCAGCCCTATTTCCAGTCCCAACCAGCTCTGTTCAACCCACTGTACGCTACCTGTCCAGCGCCAAATGGCAGAACAACAAAGTTAGCAATAAGTTAGTGCCCATAGTGAAGCATTTAGCAGCTAAGGAGCCGTATATTCTTTCATCAGGAGTTGATGAACACCAAACCGGAGCTAAAAAAAGATCAAAGATTGGACTTAAACCCTAAAACTTAGGGCTGAGTTTGTGGCATCTGAAAGGTTTGACTTGCAGTCTGCAGTTTGCTCAGATGCAAATTTTATTAGATTTTTATTTTATTTTATTTATTGAGATGTCCATTAGCTGGGGCCATAGCCGAAGCTTGTCTTACTGTAGTTCGCCAAATGTGGTTGTGCGAACATAGCAGTTTGACTTCACCATAAGGACTTTGGCACCAGAAAGTTTCTTTTAACATGGAACACAGTCTTTGAAAACGTTTTAGATACCTAAACTTAAGCATACTTTAACCTAGAGGGGGCAGATCAGAAAAAAAAACTGGTGTAATTAAATTGTCAGTTGTCAATCTTTGTTCTGTCATATGGGTTTATTTTGAAGGCAAAAAACTCCATTAAGCGTAATTAACCAACAATGATACAAGTATATGATGGACAATAAAACTGCTGTAGCAGCGTTTGCAGTGGTGATTTAGACATTTCAAAGTTTAAGTACTTATCTATCAACTGTTGAACTTCCTGAATATCCAAAGAAAGTTGCAACTTTTTGTAACCAGGCTGTTTCGTTAAAGGCTGAACAGATAGTGGGTGGAAAGGGACACATTTTGTGTTGGTTGTTGGGATGCTTTTTGGAAGCTGTGCACTCGGATAAGAAAGATGTGAGTATCTGTACTGTGAAGCACTCAATGAGAATTTGGTCAGAATAATTGTAAGAGATAAAGGTCAAAAATCACATTTCGGATGTTTACCCTTTTCTCATAAAATTCTTTCACAACACACACATGACTTGGCCATTCGAGTTTATTTTTTATATCACACGGCTTCTGAATGAAGCACAGGGCCAGCAGAAGGTATGTGTTAAACGATTTTGCTTTTTTAGAGAGTTGAGGGGGAAAAAAATGAATAGGATATCAGGACAAGACGCTGCCGATTTGCAAGCTTAAAGTACATATAAAACGATATGTGAGGGTGTTTCTGTGTGTTGCCCTTTAATCACCGTCCGCACCAACACGCCTGAAAACCCAATCAGAGCATTCACATACTCTGGGCATTAGGGGTGTTGAAATTAATCATTTCATCGAAGCATCGCAATACAGACCTAGATAATTCTGTCGTCTGCTGTTTAAACTCCGCTATATTCAGGAAGTGTCTTTTTTAAGAGCAGATACAATAAAAATGGAAGTTCATATATATATATATATATATATATATATATATATATATATATATATATATATATATCTGACTGCTGGAATTTGTTGATGAAAACCATTTTTTTGCTATTTATATAAATATTGAGGAGGTGACTCATCGTGATATCAAATCAATTCAAATCGTTGACAGGATAATTGTAGGCAAGGCGAATCGAATCGAATCATGAGACCAGTGAAGATTCCCACCTCTACTGGGCATGTGCGGCTGAAAATGCCGCTGGACATGGTCGTAAACCGCTAGGGTGGGAATCACCAGAGGGCCCAACGATACGATTATATCACGATACTTATGTCATGATACAATATGATTGCGATTTTAAACATATATATTTTAAACAGATATATTGCAATTCATTACCTTTTTTCCCAACTTCATATTATTTACCCCAAAGCAAAATTTTCTCAACATCTGTTTTGTCTAAAAACAAATGTCTCTGCTTTGTTCATCTCACTTCAATTTTCCATCTAGTGGACTGAAAAATCTTATTATTCTAGTACCAATACGTTAAATTCTCGTATGAGATTTATATAATAAAAGATGGATACTTGGCGTCCGTGAACCGATACAATATTGCCACAGAAAATATCGCAATATTATGCTGCAGCGATCCCCCCCTATAAACCGCTATATTAACAGCTTACTTCTTGTGCGTGTAGGCAGTAGTAGCATTATAAAATGTCAAATTTAACTGCTCAACAGCTGCTAGCATCAATAACAAAGTCAGAAACGGCTGTAATTCCTTATGCATGTTGAATTAACCACGCCTGTTCCTGACTGAGTTTGTTTTCTTCCGGAAAAGGGTCACATGATAGGAGCGTGACAAATCAGGGAAGGCCATATCGGGTCTGATAAGACCCAATCAGGAAGCGAAAGTGGGCGTCTGTGTGCAATTATTACCAAAAGTTTTCGTTTGTGCCCATCCAGACTAAAACGTAATCAGCAGCGTTTTCAGATGTCTCCGTATAAGTGGCTCAGAAACACCGGGGTAGTGTCGATGCCAGGCGTAAACGGCAAAAGTGTGTTTTAAAATGGAAACATAGGATGTTGACATAGTGCGGATGGAGCCTTAGTCCAACTACACGCACAGCTATTAAGAAATATGTCGAATTTTGTATCAAGAAACAAATGATGTGGAAAGTTTGTACTTGGACGATTTTGTTTTATGATGAAAGTCAGTAAGTGCTGGAAGATACATAAATTGTTAATAGCCAAGATGCTCTCCTCAATCTATAACGGTATATGATTTCAATACTTTAGCCACTATATGTACAATGGGAAAATAATCCATCCAACTGTCTGTACCTACCAATTCTAAAGAGCTGTTTAAGAAATGAAATTGGAAAAGGCAGTTTTTTTTCCACAGATTGAAAGCTGCTCATCCATCAGCAGTTGTACTGTGTACATGTGAACTCGAACTGAAGGGAAAATTAAGTCTGTTTGGGGGCAACGTTGTGCGAGATGACTTGCTGCTGCCCGCCTTAGCGACACAATGCTCCTGTCCTGCATTGTCCCAACCAATTTGTCACCTGTGCCATTATCATGTGTCCTACAAGATTGAAAAAAAAAGTATCGAGAAAAGAAGTAAACAGCCATTTCTTTTTCTCTTTGGTAGCGGTACGGAAAGTTATTCAGCCACTGATACACAAATGACGACTGGATCCAGGGAGTTTTCATGAATATGAAAATGAACATCACCTCCATTCAGGTAGGCACACATGCTGGAGGGAGAGTAGGGCTGGGTACCGAATTTGATACTTTTTAGGCATCTACCGAATTGCCTCTAAAGTATTGAGTATCTAAAAATTCAGTACCCAATTTCAATACGTTAAGGAGTAAATATCATCAGTGTTATGGAGCCAATAAGCATGCAGAATGCTTCTACCAAGATCTAATAATGTTTGTGATTGGCTGTTTAATGTTACATGTAGTAGGAGCTGAAAAATGTGTAATGTTGTATTTTATTATGGTTTAAAAAAATTGGTATTGAAAAAAGTATTGTTTAGGAACCGCTATCGAAGTCACGGTATTGGTATCGGTACCCGTATCGAAAGCTTTTGAGCGATAACCAGCCCTGCCGAAGAGGCATAGTTGGTTTCCAGTTTTTTTCTAAATCATATTTGAAAAACAGCTCACCACCCAAACATTCTGTGGACATGAAATCGTGCTCAAGGTTCAGCTTAAACTGCGCCTGCAGCAGGAAGTAGAACAATGTGTGAGGGATTAATTAAAACAACAAGACGAGCTAATCAGTTTATGAGCAGCGAAAGACACAGGGCAGTTGTTTGTTAACCTCCTCAACCCCACCGACCGGCCGGTTCTCACATACTATTGTGTGGACAAAATTTTATAAACTTAATATCAAGTTCTGTAGATGCCAAGATACCAAAATATGCCTGGTTGAATGTGGAGGAATTGTGTATGAAAAGAGCCAGAAGACGCCATGTAGAATATTTCACTTTGATGTAACGAGAAAACGCAGAAACATTTATTTTTTCCTAATTTTAAAGTGACTTAACCTCACAATATGTCATTTTCTGCCGCTAGGGGTCTCTCAATCAAAACAATGGATGTAAACACGAACTTTTGATAATGTCGTGAAGTGGCGTGGGATTATGGGAGTAGTAGTTTTCATTGTTTAGCACATTTGCTGATTAAAATATATCTGTTCACGGATCCATTACAGTTTTATCCGTTTAGTAATGTTTAGTAACGTTTATACGTGTCATTCTGATAAAATAGCTGCAGTTTCCCCCACACAATTACGTTTTCTTGATTCCATTTGTACTGGTAGCCAGCTAGCTTAACTCCGAATTTTGTTGTGACTTTTTTTTTTTACATGTTGATATTGTTCACATATACACAAGAGGTAAGTTAGTCCTAACCCCCACCTTTAATGCAGTAATGCAGTTTCTAGAAATCAATAAGGAGAGTAATGCTTTGTCTGCATTGAAAGCGTAGTGTATGCAGACCGTTTGCAGTCCGCATACGCGAACGGTGTAGGATTGTGTGAGTCACAGGAGACACGGTGAGCTTTTCCTCTGGGATTGTTGTTATTTCTTCAGTTTTTGGTGCCGGCACGGTGCTGTGAAAACGTCAATCTACTGTTATTAAATGACACAGATGAGGGGAAACGAGAACTAAAACTCTCAAAACAAAACTGCCAATGTGCTCGTTGATAGTCATTAAGCCATTTCATGTATACAGGTAGTTTAATTTAAAAGAAATATAGACACTTTATGATCCGTTTCTGTGGGGGCTGCACAAAAAATAAATACATCAATAAATACACTGATCTTGCGTCTGATTTTTACACTTGTAAAGTGGATCTCCGCGGAGCATACGCACCACTTGTGCGCTACTCTCGTGTCCCGTGTCACCAGTTTCACTGATTATAGAGGAGGTGTTGGAACATCCGTTCCGAGTACGTTACGTGTGCAATGTAGCCGGCCCGTGAGAGAGAGGCTCTTTTCAGTTTAATTAGGTTTTTGTGCTTATGTATGGAACAAAAAGGTGGCCTTCTCCTTTAAGCAGACTTCCTCTACTGGAGTGTTATTGGGATTAGAGCATTGAACTGATTTTTAAAGACAGGATTTGCCACCAAAAAATAAAAACACTCAAAGGTTGAGCGCAGTTGGAGCTGAACACTCTGTCACCAGCTTTGGCAGGAAAATGGTCACAAAAATATTTCAACTGGCAGCTTGAATCCTGAATATTGGCACCACTTTACAAAATCACACAGGTTCAACCTTAAGATAGCTTGGTGGTGGATAAAAAAAAAAACTAAACGTCATAGTGACTGCATTGCTGTTACGTTCTATCAGGCAAGACAAGTCTATAAATGTCTTCTTCAACGCTGCGCAGGCCGGTCAGAGCCGTAAACAAAGCAAACAGCTCATTAGGCAGCAGGCTTTACACTCAGCCTTTTCCATTAAGAGCCTGGCGGTCAGTGCTGTGTTTTGATGAAGGTGGCCACCAAACCATTAAACCAAACACTGGGCTCGCTGAGTTTAACAAACTGTGGTTCAAGCCCAGGGTTCACATAGTCGGCAAAACAGGATGTGTAGTGTTCGGTGGATGTGACCCTGGCAAGTTCTGAAACACACAGTGCAACACCTCCTGAATTAAGCTCGAGGAAGCTTGTTAGGAAGTCAGCTGCGAGTCAGAGTTTGAGACTCTGAGTCGCACTTAAAGCTATAGTGCGTCGTTTCCGTCTCCCCCATGTCCAATTCTAAGTAATGACAACAACATCGTCGCCGCATCCCAACCCAGTCTCACAGCAGTTTGTGAAATGGTACGTTATTTAATCTATTGATTCGTGTCCACGGGGACGCTTTTTCGTTGTTTGTTTTTCGTGGTGGCCAGCACGAAAATGTAAACCAATGTATTTCAATGGGAAGCATATGTCCTGATTACAGCACGACTACGGTAGCGAGTAGTATGAAATGCCAAAAATCTGTGTAAGGACGTTGGTCGGGGTGGTGGATGGGTCAAACAATGTAGGACTTTCACTCCGGAGGCCGGGGATTGCGTCCCGCGTGTGGTCGTTTTGTTTCCCCGTTGTTTTCCTAATCACAACCGTCCCGTTATTGTCGCGCGTCCCCCGCAGCCGTCTCCCGGCGTGTGAAGCGTCCTTTCCCCATTGTTTTTTTCCTAAACCCAACCTCCGCCATCCCGTTGTTGTTGTCGCGTGTCCCCCAGAGACCCCAGATTGTGTCCCGGGGTGTGACGTTTGCTTTCCCCGTTAATCTTTTCCTAAAAAGATTGTTGTACACCACAGGTGTCAAACTCAATGCCCGCGGGCCAAATCCGGCCCCTCGCAGCTTTTGATCCGGCCCGCATTTCAATTTAGGTTCACCATAAATGTTGGCACACATAGCTTTTGTCACTTTTCTGAAGTTTTTGTCACTTTTGCGGACGCTTTTTTCAACGTTTTTGCCACTTTTACAAAGGTTTTTGTGTGCTTTTTCCAATGTTTTAGTCACTTTTTCCAGCATTTTTTTGGCCTCTTTTTCAGACATTTTTTATGCTTTTGCGATGACAGCTAAGGAACTTTTCTCCAACTTTTTCAGGACTTTATGTCGACCAAACTGTAAGTGAGAAGACTTTATAAGACATGCGATAATACGGTCAAAGATATTTGACTTTTCTTAAACTCTACATCTGGCCCTTGATGTGATTCTCATTTCCAGTGTGGCCCTCACTGAAGTTAAGTTTGACACCCCTGTTGTACACAAATCGATAGATTAAAAATAACGTGACAATTTCACGAACTGCCGTGAGACCGCGTTGCGCATCCACACGTTACAAGCATTCCATGATGAAGATAACATTACACACCTTTGGTCATAAAGTTCATAATCAAAGTTTTTTTTTTTTTTTTTTTACTTTTACTTCTAATACTTAAGTACATGTAATATCAGATACTTTAAGACTTTTAGAGAGGAGGTTGTGTGGTCCCACATCCTATTTGGGTGGCTCAGAGAAGTGATGCTGTCATGCTGACAAAGGGCTTTACAATCCAGGCAGCACGAGTGATAAAACGTTCCCATTGACATTGGAAAATGGGCTTCCATTCAGAAAACTAGGCAGATTGTCGGACGGCCTGCAAAGACTCGGTGGTTGTGGATGTCTGCACTACACCGATTACCCTCCTAAACACGGATATGTGGTGGAAAATGGGTGGATGGAATTGATGGGAAAGGGACTGATCTTTTTTCTGTTTTTTGTGTGGACCGGAAATCCAAAAGTAAACTGCCAACCGCATGGTCACGTTCCTCCACCTGCTTATCAGACATTCTCCGGACGTACATGAAGGTTGAACGCCGCAAAGCTCTCAGCGATTTGCCGGGGTTAACAGGCTCTTGAATGGCTCAACAAACCGAGCGACTTTCTGTCTCACCTGATGCAACATTAGAGACACATTTTTCTTTTCAACTTCGAGCAGAAAGTCAGTCATTGTCATTCGGGACAGGAAGACGTGCTTCCTTCTTATTCTCGTTTTTCTCCCACTCGCAGATTGCATCTTCAGAAATCAAACCATTTTTGATAAAAAAATTGGAGGGCCCCCGTATGGTAAAATATTCATGAATTCTGAATTATGTGCAGAAGGGGAACCTATCAGTGAAATGGACAATTTTCAAATAATCTATTATGATGTTAGGAGTCAAGAAACCTGAAACCTTTTTATTTTAATTTTTTTTATTCCAGCTGGAATTTTTTTCCTTTTCTTCAGCTAGGATTTTTTTTCACTTCACATCTGGAAAGCTTTTTTAACTGTACTGTAGAATAGTAAAAAGCCCCCCCCACACACACACACACACACACACGCACACACACACACACACACACACACAGCACTCCCCTGAGCCTGTCATGTGAGTACACTCAGAGTGACAGCAAACAGAGAGGAAAGAACAGAAGGACAGAGTGGGCAAACAGAGAGCAAAGCGGAGAGAGGGAATGAGAAAGAAGTGTGGAGAGAAAGGAGTTGATGGGTATGTAAAACGTGGGCAAAAAGCCAGTGCGTGGCTTTGCCCCCCACTTTACGCTCCCTTTGTGTTGCCATTCTAAAACTACATTTCGCTATGGGGAACAACAACCGGAACCTCCGAGCTAGCAAGCTAAGAATATTGGATTCAGAGAAAATTTGGATGGTGCAACAAGGCGGGCCTGTTTGGTTCTTTCGGTGAATGATTGTAAAGATTTACAAAGAATATGTGGGTACGCTTTACTTGAAGGTACCTACATAAGAGTGACAGGACACTGTCATAAACCTTATAAAAAAAGTAGGGCTGTCAGCATTAACGCGTTAATCGCGTTGCGATTAAGGGCCGAGCATAATGTGTAAATTTTTTTTTTTTAATCGCATTAATCGCATGCCGCCATTTATTCATTTATTTTCACTTGACTCAGCTTCATGTGGTGCCTAACAGCCTACTATTTTGACCCTTTGCTGCACTTTTACTTATCATCAAGATGTCATACTTCCTCCTAACACATCCTCTTGCTGCAGGCTGCAGGTATGATGGAGAAATGAAGCAGCAACACAATTCTTAATGGCTCTTTTTATTCTCCAAAACTCCCGGACCGCTAGACAAGTTGAAAGCCATTGGCACATTGTGTAAAGCCGAATTTAAATATCACAGAAGCACGTCAAGCTTGAGCTACCAGCTACGAGCTAAGCATAGTCCAGTTAACGTGACTCAGGTTGATGCTAGTGGGCTCAGGTAAAGCATTATTTTGGAGAATGCTACTCGCCGCCCAAAGTGCAAAGTGCAAACGCTGTCTCATCAACCGGTGATCACTGGACGTGAGTGAGTAATCAAAATTATTTAGAAGTTACTGCATGCTATATTGACTCTGGTAAGTAGGGTTGGGTACCGAAACGTGCCGACCTAAACGGTAGTAACGAGACCGAATAAGAACGAAAATTGCTTTTGCTAAATTGCCTTTAGACTACACCTGACAGCATGTAACGTTAGCCTGACAGCTAACGTTAAACAGTGTAAAGTGGGACTGTATTTCCCTGTAGAGGATTCCAACAGCGGGACGTAATAGTCTGCTCTGCAGCGCAGCAGCTGCCGTTGTCGGAATTAAACAACACAGACGGTGCGTTCACTTAAAACAGGTAGCCTCATGGTGCATTCACAGTAATTGTAAAATACCATTTTCCCATCTAGTGGTTGTTTTTGTCGTTCAACAGCAATTTACTGGTGAATTAAGTTCTTGTTATAGTTATTACATTGTTATTAAATCTTTAATATTGACCATGGCCTTAACAATAAACAAGTTGCTGACTGTTGTTTAGTACCCTTCTTTTTTCTTCTTTTGTTTACAGTAAATAAATAATAAAATAATACAAATCTTAAAGTCAAGTTCATTTGATTCCCAATCAAGATACACTGGTAAGAATTGCTTTAGAAGACTATATGAGACATGCAATAATAACGTAAAAAAAAAAGGTGACTTTTTGATTAAATAAAAGCCCTTCATTAACCAAACATGTCTGGCCCTTGATGGGATTCTCATTTTCCAGTGTGGCCCTGAGTGAAGTTGAGTTTGACGCCCCCTGGTTTAAACTCTGTGGCTGTCGCACACACACACACACACACACACACACACACACACACACACACACACACACACACACACACACACACACACACACACACACACACACACACACACACACACACACACACACACACACACACATTCCCCCTCTTGATTCATTCTGCTCTCACTGCTCCAAAACAGAATCATTTACCACACAAGTTGCAAGACCACAATCCAAACTGTCTGTGTGTGTGTGTGTGTGTGTGTGTGTGTGTGTGTGTGTGTGTTTGAAAGCTGATGAGTGTGTTATCCTCTTTCTGACAAAGCTGCAGGGACATGAGGAGGAACTCTGTGTGTGTGTGTGTGTGTGTGTGTTCCCAGGTTCCCACCCCCATCTCCCCACTGGGCTGTTTAGTTTGGCCCATCGCTGATCACTGCAGAATAAACACCAGGCTTCATTGGGCTCAGAGCCTCGACGTCTTCTCATTTTCACTTTTAATCATCTTTATCCTCAAGAACCACTTTATTATTTAAGGCTGTTAAACTGTAAAAAGAAATTGCATAATTAGTTGTCTGCGTGTGTAAATAAACAGCGCTAGCTTCTGGGTCTCCCTCCGAAGGAGACATGCTCTGATGCGGAAATGATGCGTTTCATATTTTAAGTATTTTTCTGTTGTAGGATTCACACTTATTTTATTTTTCATAAACCCAGTGGTGGCAAATGGATTAAAACATGTCTTTCCAAATTAAAAGCCCAAAAAACTACATTAAAACTAAATTTGAAAAAAGTTATATAAAGTTTGTTAATCCACTTCTGGCCTCACATCTACGAGCAAGGGCGTAGGTTTTGTTTCAACGGGGGGGGAGGGGGAACCCACACACACATAACTTAATAAGGTCTATATAAAAGAGACTTCAGATACAGTATTAGGGGACCACTAAGGTCTATATAAAAGAGACTTCAGATACAGTATTAGGGGACCACTAAGGTCTATATAAAAGAGACTTCAGATACAGTATTAGGGGGACCACTAAGGTCTATATAAAAGAGACTTCAGATACAGTATTAGGGGGACCACTAAGGTCTATATAAAAAGAGACTTCAGATACAGTATTAGGGGACCACTAAGGTCTATATAAAAGAGACTTCAGATACAGTATTAGGGGACCACTAAGGTCTATATAAAAGAGACTTCAGATACAGTTTTAGGGGACCACTAAGGTCTATATAAAAGACTTCAGATACAGTATTAGGGGACCACTAAGGTATATATAAAAGAGACTTCAGATACAGTATTAGGGGACCACTAAGGTCTATATAAAAGAGACTTCAGATACAGTATTAGGGGACCACTAAGGTCTACATAAAAGAGACTTCAGATACAGTATTAGGGGACCACTAAGGTCTATATAAAAGAGACTTCAGATACAGTATTAGGGGACCACTAAGGTCTATATAAAAGAGACTTCAGATACAGTATTAGGGGACCACTAAGGTCTAGATAAAAGAGACTTCAGATACAGTATTAGGGGACCACTAAGGTCTATATAAAAGAGACTTCAGATACAGTATTAGGGGACCACTAAGGTCTATATAAAAGAGACTTCAGATACAGTTTTAGGGGACCACTAAGGTCTATATAAAAGACTTCAGATACAGTATTAGGGGACCACTAAGGTATATATAAAAGAGACTTCAGATACAGTATTAGGGGACCACTAAGGTCTATATAAAAGAGACTTCAGATACAGTATTAGGGGACCACTAAGGTCTACATAAAAGAGACTTCAGATACAGTATTAGGGGACCACTAAGGTCTATATAAAAGAGACTTCAGATACAGTATTAGGGGACCACTAAGGTCTACATAAAAGAGACTTCAGATACAGTATTAGGGGACCACTAAGGTCTATATAAAAGCATCCAATGAGCACCATGTCATAGGACCTTTAACAGGTAAGAAGGATATAAACATGTTCTTAGCCCCCTGAACGGTTATTTTTACCTCTTTTCGGAAGTGGGTTCTTTGATATTTTTAAGGTGGTCAGATCCTACTCTTCTAAATATTTTTTTTTTCTACGCCTATGTCTACAAGGACTGATGGTGACCTGTAGATACTAAATGTGAACAATTGAACGGGATTACCAGAGAAACTGTAATCACCGCTGAACTTCAGATCAAACTTCCTGGCTCGCCTCACTGCTGACGTGCTGCCATGACGGCAGTCCAACACGCCAAGTGCAAAGGTTAATTGCAGTCCCGAGACAGATTGTATTTGAAATTCAACAGGAACAAAACATTGTTCATTCTGCAAAGGCTCAGACACTGTGCAGAATGGTGGCCTTATAAAACCTGAACAAATACCTCCTGTCACATTAAAGTATCGGGTGGAGTCTTTTTTCCTGCTGAAGAGCAGAAACACAATGACTTCAGAAACATCCCCTGAAGTCTATTAAACCTCCTATGAGTTTGGATTTAATCAAAATGTCCTTTTAAATCCTTTGTCATCGTCTCCCACTCTGACAAAAACCAACAACTCAACAGAAATACAGACAGAGACACTTTTTGCTCATTCAAGACCATCATTTTAGGACCGCAACTAACGATTATTTTCATTGTTGATTAATCGATTAGTTTGTTTGGTCAATAAAACGTCAGAAAATGGGGAAAAATGTGGATCAGTGTTTCCCAAAACCCCAAGATGATGTCCTCAAATGTCTTGTTTTGTCCACAGCCCAAAGATATTCAGATTACTGTCACAGAGGAGAGAAGAAACTAGAACATATTCACATTTAACAAGCTGGAATCAGGTTTCCTCGCATCGCAGTTTTCCTTGGATTGGGGTGGCACCTAAATTATGGTTGCAGCTGCCGCTGGTGTCCTGCTCAAAGCCCTGCTACGCCCTACTACGCCCTACTAGGTCCTGCTATGCTTTGCTACGCCCTACTATGCCCTACTACGCACTGCTATGCTTTGCTATGCCCTACTACGTCCTGCTATGCCCTGTTACCACTGATGGGCAGTAACGCGTTAGAAGTAATGCGTTACTGTAATCCGATTACTTTTTACAAGTAACGGGTAAAGTAAGGGATTACAATTGCAAAAACAGTAATTAGATTACTGTTACTTCCCTGTCAGCAGGCTGCGTTACTGCGTTACTACGTGATTTTGTTTCGTGAGACTGTCTCGTGAGTGACAACGTATGAGCGCCGCGACGTCAGTGGTAAACACCGACATGTGTAGTGTTGAACAAGAGACAACATGGGGCGCGGGAGAGAGCAGGACCATGCAGCGTTTAATGCTTGGAAGTACCGACATTACTTTGAGTTTGACTCGGTTAAAGGTGACAAAAACATCAGCGTCCGCTGTACTTTTATCTACAGCAAAAAATTACACTTCAAGAGCAAGCACCTAACAAGCCGGCACAGGAATGTGAAACTCACTGGAAAAACAACCCAAACCCCCAACTGACATGACTGCTGCGGCTACATCCAGCTCTACCGGGCGAACCTCCGTGGGCCCCTCTCCTGCTAAACAGGTGAAAATAGACAGCGACACGGATAATAAAAGCAACAGGACTTAGTGCCGCTGAACTGAAGAAGCTCGTCGCTGGCTATATTGTCGAGGACATGCTGCCAATTTCCACTGTTGACTCTGAATCGTTCCGACGCATGTTTTTGAAAAGTAACTTAGTAAAGTAACTACAGTAACTAATTACTTTTGGAAATAAGTAATCAGTAAAGTAACTGGATTACTTTCTTGGAGAAGTAATCAGTAATCAGTAACTAATTACTATTTCCAAGTAACTTGACCAACACTGCCTGTTACACCCTGCTATGGCCTACTACACTCTGCTACACCCTGCTATGCCCTACTACACTCTGCTACCCCCTACTATGCCCTGCTACCCCCTGCTACGCCCTACTACGCCCTGCTACACCCTGCTATGCCCTACTACACCCTGCTTTGCCCTACTACGCCCTGCTATGCCCTGCTACACCCTGCTATGCCCTACTACACCCTGCTATGCCCTACTACGCCCTGCTAAGCCCTGCTACGCCCTACTACGTCCTGCTATGCACTGCTACGTCCTACTAGGCCCCGCTAAACCCTGCTACGCCCTGCTATGCCCTGCTACACCCTGCTATGCCCTACTACGCCCTGCTATGCCCTGCTAAGCCCTGCTAAGCCCTGCTACGCCCTACTACGTCCTGCTATGCACTGCTACGTCCTACTAGGCCCCGCTAAACCCTGCTACGCCCTGCAATGCCCTGAACTGCTACAACCATTATTTTTAGTCATAGTTCCATTATCTTTATTGTTACTATAATTGCCACTGTTTATCACACCAACTGTAATAATTATTATGCATCATATTTCTCTATCTTTCTATCTGTATCAGTGTCTCTGTGTTTTTCCTCGCCACTGTTGCACTAAATGCTTGCTTTTGGGGGAATTGTTGGGTCTTTGTAAATCACAGAGTGTGATCTAGACCTACTCTAACTCTAACCCTATCTGTAAAGTGTCTTGAGATAATGATTGTTATGATTTGATACTATAAATTAAATTGGAATCAGACAACCGATGATTGGATTATCATAATAGTTGCCGATCAATTTAATATTTGGCAACTAATCGATTAATCTTTGCAGCTCTACATTATTTATTTATGTTTTACCATGAAGTTCTGTGTGGATATTTGCACACGTAGTTCAGCCAGACTACGCATCTCCGCCTCTGGATTTTTAATTCCAACTGGCACCTGAAGTTTCTGGAGACCGTCAGCGCTGTCAAACTGGTGATGAGTCCGTCCAGGCGCAAGGAAAAAGTTACGCCAAAGTTTACAGAGTGCGTCTGGCGAAGACTGTGCTGGAAAGAGCCATCGCCTGCGAGGCTTTGAATGGAAGACCATATTTGGGCTGTGAATTATGACAACTTTTTAGCGGGGGAGTAAATATTAGGACAGGGGGGATACTCCTGAGGAGAGACTGCGAGACAGCGACTGCTGAAAAGAAAAAGTGAAGGCCAAAGCGAAAGACAGAGATGAGGGAATAGAGCAGCGATTCTCACGGGCCGTGTTCACACTGCAGCTAAATACGGTCATCACTCCTCAGGAGACGCAAAGCCGGTTCAGTTCACACACAGTTCGGTTATGAAAAAGAAGAAAGTGAGAACGTTCTACCACCAGTAAACAAGTAAGCCACTTCAACAAACTGGAGTGCAGACTGGGTTGATTCCAGCAGAGCCACTCTCTCTTGTGCATTCACTGCCATTTTACACAGCAAAAAAAGCAAAAATGTACCAAGTATATTCATCTAATTTCTAGCAAAAGTATCTAATAACATTTAATGTAAGACACAATCACAACGAGTCATATTTCAGTGAGATACAGGGACTTGGTTTAAGACAATGCATTTTAAAGGTCCACTGTGTAACGTGTGTAGTTGTTCATTATCAAAATCTGTGTTGCCCATTCACAAACTTGTCCTTTTTCATGAATATTTACCTCCACCATCAATTCCAAGAATTCCTTTTAGCTTGAAATTTTACATTTGCATTTGCATGAACTGGGGTAGACGCTCCATATTCATGCGTCATCTTGAAATACGTTAGCCCGTAAGGGACATGAAATACTGCTCCGCCTTTCGCGTTTTTCGCTGTCACGTGATAAACTCACAGGTGCTGCTAATGGGTATCGTAGCTTCCCGGCCCCGGCAAGTTTGAAGAAGAAAACATGGAGGACCACACGTATTCAACAGGAGAACAGGAGTCTTCTTCTTCGCCCAGAAAAAGAAAAAGGATATTGAAAAGAGCAAGAGACCAGCCTTTTGAAGTGTGAAGCCTACCATAGCTGTAATGCGTACTTTGAACTGCATGGGGCGAGAGAGTTGATTATGATATATGATCTCAACGCTAGATGGGAGAAATTCCCACACATTGGACCTTTAAATATCTTGTTAAGTTATAGTGTTTAACCCTCATGTTGTCCTCGGGTCAAATTTGACCCATTATCAAAAAGTTTCTCTATCAGAAATTTTGGTTTTCTTACAACCAAATTGTCACAAAGAAATAACGTGGATGGTTCCATACAACGCTCTTCACAAGTAAAATAAATGATCAGTTCACCACTTTCATTGAATTTGGGTGTTTTATTCAATTATTACATGTGACATCCTCACATTTTCAACTGTGGGAAGTCCATTTTGCCAGCTGTTCATGTCGACAAGAGTCCACACAGCTGGAAAAAAGGACGCACAGACAACATATATACTTTCAACTAACTCCATTGTAAATCCACCAGCTGCATTATTAGAGACTCAGATCAACTGACGTAGTGTAAAGAGAGAAAAAGTCTGCAATCTTCGTGTCCCGTTTGAAACCAAAAGTCAACGTTGGCTTTTTGAAAGTTACGTAAGGCTAAGTAAGTTAACATCCAATCCTTAGGTAACAGTCTTAACTAATGCCACAAGCAGAAGTTATGTAACAAACGTATAAGCTAGGGCTGTGCAATTAACCAAAATGATTAGGATTTTGCCTCCTAACAATCTTCATTACGCTTTGCAAGTTTGATGCTGTGCCTCTCTCTCTTTATGCATGTTTTAAATCAATAAGACCATTTTCACAGCACATGGAAATGAGAGGACATCCATGGTATTTATAATTGGATAAATGTATGCAAAGTACACACAGTTAATGCAACACCACTGCTGCGGAAAAAAAAATCAAACTCCCTCTCTCTATGCTTTTGTGTGTGCAACAGGATTATGAAACACAGGGTTACATAATCCTTCTCAGCCAATCAGTGAGCATGACTGCTCTAACGTCATAGAGTTGTTAATTTAACACATACACACACACACACATGCATGCACACACACACACGCACACGCACACACAAACACAGCTGGAGCCAGGTATCAGCTCTCACAGGAAAAGCAGAACCAGCTGTCTGAATTCGACACACACACACACACACACGCACACGCACACACACACACACACACACACACACACACACACACACACACACACACACACACACACACACACACACACATAAATACCGTTCCCAGACACGCACGTGCACACGCGCACACATACACAAACACACACAGTCACAGAATCAGAGGTATTCCTTAAGTTTTAGGAGGCGCTCAGAGAGTCTGGACGTTAACATACAGCAGAAGGATTATTGAACCATCAACTTTTTCAGTTTATCACCGAAGTTTATTCAAACCCCTGAAGGTAGCTGTTATGAATTTTGCAGCTTTGTAACTAAAAGCTTCTCAGCTTAGGGACCTGCCTCACCAGTCCTGCAGCCTGCTGATCATTTACCTTTCATATTCCATACTCTGTGTGGGTGTGCGTTTATGGGAAACTGTGATGTGGGGGGGGATTTTCACGGTGATAAACATGACTTCACATTGTTAGGGTGAGCAGAGTTAAGCTAATCAGCGCACACACACACACACACAAATATGCACATTTTGCTATGACATGGGTTTAGGGTTATAAATAAAGCACCAGTATACTCTGTCAGAACTGTTGTTGGACGGTCGAATAGCTTTGGAATTTTCAGATATGTTTCATAGTACAGATTAAAAACTGTAAAATACCAATAAAACACAAATAGTGAGGGAACGTGATAAGATGCTGAATAATGCACAGCAGGGCCTCAAAGCAAGAACTAAAAAGAAACCTGACAAAAACAATGAATGGTTAAACTACCAAATTATATTTTTATGAGAGCTGCAAGATGAATTGATTGTCAGCTGTTACGGATGCTTCTATCCAAAACAACTTACAATTGCTATATATCCGAGGTCACGCCTCTGGAGCAACTAGGGGTTAAGTGTCTTGCTCAGGGACACATTGGGAATCAACTCATATCTCCCACACCAAAGGCACGTGCCATATCCACTGCGCCATCATCACCAAGTAAAAATGTATCTGATTCCACCTTCTCAAATGTGAATGTTCTAGTTTCTTCTCTTCTGTGTGACAGTAATCTTTGAGTTGTGGACAAAACAAGACATTTGAGGATGTCAGCTTGGGCTTTTGGGAAACACTGATTGGCATTTTTCACCATTTTCTGACATTTTATAGACCAAACAACTAATTGCTGAATTGAGAAAATAATCGCCATATTAATCGACAACGAAAATAACTGTTAGTTGCATCCTTAACTTTTATGATCTAATTTTTTTTACACAGATTTCTTTAATTCAATTGTATAAAATTCAAAAGAAAACACTTTTAAGTTATGAGTTAAGTAAAGTAATGAGCATGAGCTATCCTGATAACGCTAGCCTTGGATTGCATTGCAATATGCTATCACAGTGCGAGGCTATCACAGTGCGAGGCTAACAAGCCTGCAACATTGGCTACCTCGCTAGCAAGCTACGCTGTCAGAAAAAGACATGCAATGCAAGGTACAAACATAGCAAATGTTCCCTTAAAAGTACATAAATGTACCTTTAAAAGGTACCATTATGCACCTTCCATTGTACATTGTGGACTTCCCGAGGTGTGAAGTACATATTTGTACCAAACATATTTGCGACAGGTAGCCTACAAGTTGCTAATGGCTTTTTGAGCTAACGTTAGCAATCAAACAATCCTAGATAACTAAAACACTTTTGAAATGACTGCTGCTGCTGGCTACAAGTTAGCAATCGAACACAACAAAGGCTGTCACTTGAATGGCGTTTTGAGCTAACGTTAGCAATCAAACAATCATAGATAGTTAAAACTTTTTTGAAATGATTTCCATCTTCTGTTATTGTATGTAAAGAGAAAAGTTTATTATTTCATGGACTTCACAAATTTCAGTAAGACACGTTATGCCGTAAACCGTTTAAATCTGAGCATGTGTGACTCACATCGGGCAGGGACACCGGTTCCAACTAGCCTACTGCTCCGAATAAGTGACAAAATAACGCCAACATGTTCCTGTTTACATGTTGTGATTTGTATAGTCACAGGGTGTACAAATAACAAGGTCCCTATGCTTTTACTATCTATGAATTGTTGACTCTATTACTCCAACTCTGAGTGAACTCCAGGCCAACTCTCTGCTCCTCACCACAGGGCTTCAGGTGCTGCGAGCAAATCACTCCACCCAAGTAGCAGAAGTAGCAGTGCTTCGCCTTTCTGAGAATATAGTTCCCAGTTTGTATACAGTTAGAAGATGGCTGTGTCTCATGTGACCTTGTACACGCTTTGACTGTACAAATCACAACATGTAAACCGGAAAATGTTGGCGTTATTTTGTCACTTATTGGGAGCAGTAGGCTAGATGGAGCCGGTTACCTCCAGGATCTGGGCTAAGCTAGGCTAGCGGTGGGGGCGTCAGACAGAGTTACAACATGCACAGAGATGAGAAGGGTATGTATGGACTTATCTAACTCTGGGGGGAGGGGTTACTGTAAATAAGCTAAAGTCCCAATAAGTCGGCGTGTTCCTTTACATGTAAAACGGCGGGAATTTGGGAATGCTCATCACAGCAAAAACTTGTGTGGATATTTTTGTGAAAAATGAATGTCTCAACATAGAAACACAAGTTCATCTATAATATATTCAAACTCAATAACTCTCAACAATTGTCAAACTAAATCAATGTATAAAACGGTTGGAAGTTTCGGGATATGTGTATGTCGCTAACAGGCTATAGCTAGCATGCCGATGAAAAAACACAACAGCAAATGGCCCCTCTAAAGGTTGCTATTGTTAGACCTTCATACAGTCCCTCACGTTTACACCTGAGACTTGCTCTGCACTTGGCGGCAGCAGGTGACGGCCGAGTGTCGCCTTCTGGGTCACCGTGGCATTTTCACAGCCAGTTCAGAGAATTAACCTTCCAGTCACGCACACACACACACACGCACATGCACACACGCACATGCACACACACACACACACACACACACACACACACACACACACACACACACACACACACACACACACACACACACACACACACACACACACACACACACACACACACACACACACACCACAAAAATACCTCCAGGGAAATAAAACAAAACCATTCCCTGCAGCTTCACTTTAACCACACACCATTTTCTCACCACACAGCACAGCACAGCTCGTTGCCCCAGGCTGGCTGATCTATTGAAACCTGCTTTGTGTTAATAGTGATGAAAGTCTGCCAGACGCCCGCTGAGGAGGGTGAGTGTCAGACCGGAGACCTCCTGACCTCCTCAGGATCTGTCAGATGGAGAGAGAGCTAATAGCTCTCGGTGTGGAGAACACGCTGAGACCGCTGGATGTTTGGAGCAGAGAACTCCGTTTAGCACCCCTGAGTATCAGTAAGTGAACCCCTCACTTACTCACTCACGGTGCGCCTCACACACACTGGGAAAACACTCGGCGTCAGCGAGACGTGAAACCACAATCAGTCACAGCTACAGATCACATGCTGGTGGTTTGTTAACGGAGCTGCCTTGCAACTGTATGATGGACAGAAACAAGCAGGAGCAGACCTGGACAGCTTTTTGGAATTGGTTTAGAGCTGGGCGATACTGGGAAGAAAAAAAATTGAATATAATGATAGTTTTTACCAAAGACATTGATTTTGATATTGCAGCGATATCGTAGAGTTGACTATTGGTGCGTTCACCAAATATTTACACAATAAGAGTTTTGATAAATAATCACCAATGATCTGGATACAATGACTAAGTGGGTAAAGGCAAATAATAGAACTGTTACAACAGTCTGGTAAGTTCAGAAAATGACATCACTTCATTGTAATGCAGCCTTTAAAACCAGGAAAAAAGACAACACAATATTGCAATATCCAAAATTGAAGAGGACATCTAGCCTCATATATCGATGTCGATATAATATCGATATGTTGCCCGGCCCTTAATTGGTTTGAGAGATGTTAAAGGATAAGGCTGGTGTCATTTCATCTTTTAATTTATATCAACAATCCCCTTTGAAGAGATGAAAAGCAACAGAGATTTTATCCTCCCAACAAGTAGCCAAAGCCCGATGCAGCTCATGTCTCAATGCCATAGAAGTTCAGTGTGTCCAAAAACTATTAACGTTCAGACACCTGCGGGAGAGTCGGCACTCCCGGCCAAAATTACTGTCTTTAAGAGGCTGTAGAGGGTCATGTTCTATGGCTAGAGGTAAGATACTGGCATCATATGAAACTACAAGGCCTAAGGCAACCAGTGGTACCAACCATGTCTAGCTTTTCTCTAATAATGCTCTTATTTAACACTTTTTGCAGAAATCTCCAAATGCCGCCAAAAGTGTTTGAAACCAAACCGTAACAATGCTTTTCTATGGTGTTCCTTAGGGTATTTTTGTCTTAATGTGGTATTTTGGAGGGATTTTTGACCATTTACAGTACCGGTCAAAAGTTTGGAAACAGTTTCTCATTTAAGTAAATGGGCAAGTGTATCCAAAACCTTGGTACTGGACTGGTATTATATATCAATTCTTGATTGGTCAAAAATGGGTAAAATGTGCACAAAATAGTAATAGCCCCCAAATTGGTGCAACAACTTATGAGACATTATTGAGCATGGGGTTGGCATCATAAACGACCATCATCATGATCACCATCTCATGATCTTCAGGTTCCCAGCTTTCAGATGATGTAAATGTAAATGGACTGTTCTTATATAGCGCTTTTCTAGTCTCAACGACTACTCAGAGCGCTTTAACATTGTACAGGAACCATTCACCATTCACACACATTCATACACTGTGGCCGAGGCTGCCGTACAAGGTGCCACCTGCTCATCAGATAAACATTCACACACATTTACACTCCGATGCGCAGCATCGGGGGCAACTGTGGGGTTCAGTGTGTTGCCCAAGGACACTTCGACATGGGACTGCAGGGCCAAGGATCAAACCACCAACCTTCCGATTGGCAGGCAACCGCTCTACCACTGAGCCACTACCTGCTATCTTCCCCCTAATCATCCCCTGTACCTCATTAAAAAAAGACAAAAAAGGGTCTATGTGGGTCTCAGAGGGTTAAAAACACATACTCTTACATTGGTTGCCATCTTCCTTCATTGCAATTGTCCAAAGCTGAAACAACTGCAACTCTACTCATAACATCTGACAGCAACTCAATGTCAAAAGACTCAAACAAGTTGAATGCTGTTTTAATGAATTAACTTTAGCTGAAGGAGGGATGTTCGGGACCAACTGGACCATTGGACAATTGGTTCTTTTTTAATCTTAGCTTCTGGCATTTTTTTGTGATCAACTTGGCTCCCAAAATCAGTAAATACATTAGATGTTGGAGTGAGTCTTCAGCTCCAGTATCAGTTCCTGTAACTCTACCTGCTGGGTCTGGACACTTTCGTTTCTAATCAGAAGTGACATCGCTGCATGAGAGCTGCATATGAATTTCTCGTGTGAAAGAAATCCTATACGTATGACGTACGTATAGGAAATGAGAAGACAGTCAACTGTTTCCAAGTCCACAGCAGTCGGAAAATAAAAGAATGACAAGTTGTCAAATTCACTGGTAGATGTGCACCCAGGAACAGCACAAACAAGCATGATGGCACAAAGAAATAGAAAGCTAAATATATATATATATATATATATATATATATATACATATATACATACATACATACATACATACATACATACATACATACATACATACATACATATATATATATACATATATATATACACACATACATACATACATACATACATACATACATACATACATATATATATATATATATACACACATTAGCTAGCAAAAATATGAAAGGCTGTATTTTGATAAGTATATATTGTGATAAGTTGACTCAGAAAGAGCCAGATTGAGCGAGAGTTTTGTTGCATGGTACAGGTGACGTGACTCGTGCATTTTCCAATGATTGGTTTGCGGAATTTATTGCGTAAAATTTGTAATAAATATCTGAGCATAACCACGCCCAATTAAAACCCAATACCAGGAAAGTTAACAGAAACTTAAATGACAATATCTCGAATTTGGATTGAAACTAATTTCTAATACTTTCAGATACTTACTTTTATGTATATAAAGGCCTTAAATTACATAGTTAGAAGGCTAATGTGGATTTGGGTTTCTCCAGTGGCTTTAAGGACCTGATTTAACAAATTATTGGAGGCAGCAGCTGTATACGACTCTGAAATACATCTCAGCTTTTAAGTTTGTGCAGAAAACACCAAGAAACTTCACTTCATTTAATTCGCTGGTGCAGCCAAGGACTGACATTCCCAGAAAGTTTACTATTTCACAATATACAGTATGCTGATATTGCAATAATTAAATAACATATACCATAGTAGAATATTTTAACCTCATCTCCCATCCCTCATTTCAATTTCTTGAGTCATGTTGGGATGCAGTAAACGACCATTTTCTGCTACCGGGATGCTGCAGCAACCTTGCGTGAACTCCCCATCCCAAGCTGCCAACCAGCTGCGTAATCTACATTCACATCATATCCCAACTCACCCGACAGCCGCCTCTCCCTCACGCTCCTCCAGAAGACATCCCAAGCCTTGTTGGTGGAATCTTTCACATGCTCGCTGAAGGATCTCCGCAGTGGAGTTTTCACCGCCGGCGTCTGAGCCATACTCCACACGTCCAAACAGTTACATATTCCAACTGAAAAACCATGCGTTTCTGGAGAGTTTCTAACCCATGTGGGCAGCGCGCTCCGTCATGGCTCATGCCGAGGGTGTGTTTGACTTAAGAGTTCAGCAAATTGAGGAAGAGGGAGGAGGAGGAGGAGGCAGGGGAGGCGGGGGGGCCTGACACTTGATGCAAGAAGTCTGCATGTAATTTGTGAAAACACCGCTGTCCTCTCTCTCTCCCTACAGCGCACCTCCCTCCTCAGAAAGTTGTGTGTCTGTGTGTGTGTGGGTGGGTGGGTGGGTGTTTGAGCAAGGGTGAGTCAAAGAAAATGTGTGCGAAGAACTGTTTATGCGGATGAATAAACTATTATGGTGCGTCAATATCTGTGTGTTCTCAAAAGGATGGATTTGAACCAGAGAGAGTGTGTGAAGTGTTTTTCGTGTGTGTGTGTGTGTGTGTGACCACTAGTGTGGGTTCTTAAAAAGGATTTGGCCGGCCGAAGAGAGGAAATGACATCTAACCTGGGTTAAAGACATCAGCAGCGCGCGCGCACACACACACACACACTATAAACAGAAACTTGAATTCTTTCTCCTTGACACACAAACACGCTTTCTCACACTTTCTCACACATGCATATGTGGTCTCTGTTGCTGTGTAATTTTAATGGGCCAGCATTCGGAGACATGAGAGACATGCATCTTTAATTGGACTTGAGTACTTGAGTGACTTGTTCTGACTGTCTTGATTGACTTGGACTTGCCTTGGAATTGTTTCAAATGACTTGAAATCGTTTTGAATAACTTTAGACTTCACTTGTCTGAAACTTAAGAAACGACTTAGGAATGACTTCTGACTTGACCTGGACTTGTCTTGTACTGACCCGAAACTTGACTTCAACCCATCTCATACAACTTCAATTTTTACTTTGACTTGTCTCGCATGACTTGTAGTTTCGCACTGCCAGACCTTCCTCCACAGCGCTCCGAAGAAAGGTCTGACTAGTCCACACAGCATTACGGGATGGGAGAAAAACGTGCTGTGTTTTATTGGCATGTCTTTAAAGTGCCCATATTATGAAAAAAAAGAAATCCCTTTTTCTGGGATTTGGGACATGTAAATAGTTCTATATATTTATTAGATTAGGCTGAACTAGTGTGTGTTGTAGCAGTGTTTTGCCATTGAGAACGAGGTGGCTAACCGCTAGCAGCGCTAGCTTCTAGCTAGTAGTCCTTACCTAGCTATTGCGCATGTTCGACTCCCAACAGAGATGGGATAGAAGTGTGAGGCCTCACTCTGTAGCTAAAACAGAGAGCTCAACACACAGGGTGAAAAGAGGAGCTGCAGCAATGTGCAGTACAACAAAAATATGTTGTTTTTTGAAAATTAAACCCTATTCTGGTATAACCTTTAAATACAATTATGAACCTGGAAATGAGCATAATATGGGCACTTTAAACCAATCACAATCGTCTTGGGAAGCGATAAGCGCCGAACGGAGCGGCGGTGCCTTAATAGTCTCGGGAATAGTCTCGGGACTGTAGACTACATGACTTGAGACCTGACTCAAGACGTGTCCCAAAAGACATAAAAACAGCTTTGATTGTTAGAATATAGTGCACACAGTTCACGCACATCATCATCATCACCACTCAAATCTGTTTAAACACATTTCCTCTCATGGGAAAGAGGATAAATAAACAGTAGAGGTCAGGATTGCTGGGAAGGAGGATATTAGGAGGAGGATAGAAACTGAGGGAAATGATGAATGGGAGGAGGAAGGAGAGGAAGAGAGGGGGGGATAGGAACTTAATGAGCGACATCCGTGTTATCAGTCGGAAAAGGGTAATGAGTAAATGAGCAGACCCTCCCAGGGTGGCTCAGTCCTATCTAGGGATTCAACCTCGGGTACAGTACCATTTAGTTTCCAAGTATCATGCATTTGAGAACATTGGTGTAAATGTCATCTAACTGTTGGTGGTCCCCCCCGCCCCCAAATAATACACATAAAATGTCTTAATACATTCCCCGCCATTGACGAGATATTCCGGCAATCTGCGTTTTTGCTGTTATATGGTAGGGGGGATCTTGCGGATCTTGTCAAGCCCTTGTCCCAACTCGACTGGCCATCCAGCCGAGGTGTTGGTGAGAAGATACAAGAAACACAAAGAAAACTAAAGGCCGAAGGACAATTACAGCCAAGTGTTAAAGATAAGATAAACTTGGGTGGGAAGTGCAAGTTGGAAATGTTCGGTGTTAAGTTGCCAAAACCATCACGTTCTCTATTACGGAAAAATGCAAAAATGTGTTTGTAATGAGTAACCCAGCAGAGAGCCAGTGGAATTAAACACATTAACATACACAGCACAGCTCTCTCCACACACACTCTGCAAGTCAAAGCCCACAGCTGTCAGATCAACAGCAGAAATCAGTACAAACGGCATGTTTTTTAATTAGTTAGTCATTTATTTTTCTAATCAATTTTTTTACTTTTTATTTCGATTGCATTTACATTTATGCAGTGCGGGAAAAATAACTCTATGCTAATTGTTTAATTTGTTTCCCAAATCTTTGAGCAACAAGTGACAGTGTTGTAGTACTCGACACCGGTCTTGGTCCGAAAGCTTTAGTGCGTAACTTTTTGATATTAACGAACGTCCGTTACATTCAAGCCATTGCCAAATGAGTTGCTACAAAGCTAATTAAGACTATCAGCTCCACACAACTCTCTGGATTTCTCAGTATGACTATGTTCAGAAGATTGTGGCGTCCGGTGACTTTCCCACGCAGAAACTCAAGTGAAGATATGACCACTTCTGAAGAGTCCCTCATGTTTTTTCAATCCTCCGTGTCCTCCTTGGCTACTAGCAACTGTTTGGAGAAGGGTGGGGGGCTGTGAGCGGTCACGGAAGACAAGACACACACAGTTTTGTTGTCATTACTTAGAATTCCTCAAGGGGGCGACAGAAACTACTCACTAGAGCTTTAAGATCACTTTTTGGAGGGTCTCGTCTTGGAATCGGACAAATTTTTTCTCTGTCTTGTCTCGATCTCGGATGAAGAGAATTCAGGATTTTATTTCAAGACCAGTCAAGACAACAACTGCAGGGATACCACTAAATTGCCTGTGTATCACCTGATTTATGTCTTAACATCATTACTATGATTGGATGTAACACTTTCTGTTTCAAATGCAACCAATAACTTCTAGTTTGAAACGTGTTACTCTTAACCCCTTAAGTCCATGGTGGTATTGAAACGGGGGATTTAATTGTTGCATGTTTTTAATTTGTTTGATTTAATTGTCTGCTTTCATCACAAATCACAACCTGCATCTAGAGCTACAAAGATTAATCAGTTAACCAATAATTAGCCAAGTATTAAATTAATGGCATCTGTTTTGATAATCAATGAATCTGTTTAAGAAAATTCTTTGATTGCAGCTTGTTAAATGTGAATATGTTCCAGTTTTTTTCTCTCCTCTGTGACAGGAAACTGAGTATCTTTGAGTTGTGGACAAAACATGACATGGGAGGACGTCATCTTGGTAATTTGAAAAACACTGATCGACATTTTTCACAATTTTATAGACCAAACAACTAATTGATTAATCGAGAAAATAATCTACAGATTAATCGACAATGAAAACAATCATTAGTTGCAGCCCTAGCCACATCTGTCATCAAGTTTGTGCAGCTTTGAAAACGTTGAACTTGGCTTGAACTTGACAGCCTATACCAAGAAGTTTTGTCGGCTTCTAATTCCTCCGCAGCTAAACAGGCGGAGTGTTTTAACAGTTCAACAATAATGATTTCGACAAGCTCCAAAATCACAGGCATCAGCTCGCCGAAGTCTCAAACCTACTCGGCATATCTGACAGTCAACATTTCAGCCGCAGGTTTGGAACACCGTGCTCCGGTATCAAAGCAAGCTTCTTTTCCATTTCATTCCTCTCGCTTTTGTTTCCAAAAGCCTTTAGACCCAAGTGTGTCAGAACAAAAGCTCACTATTTGAATATCAGCACAGCCTGAAGCTTGATCAATCCGCTATGGTGTTATGCAAAGTTAAAACCATTCAATGTCCCTATTACTGCATGCCTTCAATCCCCTCCAAGAGTTTCTCTGACGGCTTTTATAATATGCGTAATAGAAAGCAGGTTCTGCCACACACTCCCCCGCCCCCTCCTCTTCCTCTGCTGGGAGGGTGATGGGAGACATCTTCTGGCACATTTGTTTACCCTTCAAACAAGACCTAAATTAGTTGCATTCCCAGCGGTTTTTTCAAACGCAGGTAATTAAATAGCACTCAGCTGCGTGCTGCGCCACTACGATCTGAAAAAAAAGAAGAAGCCAAGCAGCCAGCGAAATAGACTGCACAGTCTTACCTGTGATAGAGCACATCCATTTCATTAGCATGAGTCTAACTAATGCGCACATATCCAGAGTGACTCACCGCTCCGAGTAGGCAGGTGGGAGTTTGCTCGCTGACACTTTGACGGGCTGGCGGCGGCAGGATTCAGCCGTGCGGCCTTTGGTTGTCTGAGATGATCTGTCGAACCAAAGCGACACAATAAAAGTGACATTAAAGACACAGGTGAGAGGCGTTAAAGCTGATCTTTAAAGTAACCCACTACCTACAAATTGACACTAATGAAGTGGTCTCCCTTATTCCAAAACAAACTCGTGCCCTTTCTTGTTTATCATAAGCGTCAGAGTCAGTACAGTTGCCGAGCAAATGTAATGCTCTTCCTTTTTAAAAAAAAAATCTTTTACAGATTGGTTTTCTGAAAAATCCACTTTCTCATTTTCCGAATCAACTGCTCGTCTCAGCCATTGCAAAGTCCTGCAATTTTTCTAGCCCTGGTTTTAAAAGGCATAGTAAGTGATGTTAATCCAATCCCCTGTTTTGTCAAATTCAGTGAATATCTCATCACGGTCACCTAGCTCTCTAGTTTCTGTGTGCCCTGAAAAAAAATGTATCCTGTTTTATTACACAGGCTGTGTAAATGGAAAAAAACAGAAAGGAGTGCAAGAGGTACAAAACACAATTCCAGCCAATGCATGTGCCGGCCGGCCAGTGGTTATCTGTCTGTGAATCTGGGGGGGCGGAGCATTTGTTTGGCTGTTGAGTTCAAATATCGAGAATCTTTGCGCAACATCGCTTACTGCACCTTTAAAAGGGCTGCTTTTTGTGAAGCATTCATGGCTCCAGTACATCAAAGCTCTGCCAGAAACACACACTCCAATGTCCAAAATATCATGAACCCCTTTCCTCCTGTTGAGCTGCTCGCAACCCACACTCAGTACGTTTACATGCACACCAATATTCCACTATTATTCCGAACATGACGATATTCAGAAAATTTTGAGAAATCCTGTTTTGCACGGCTACATGTAAACAGGAATATTACTGGAATATTCACTTTCATTAGCTATGTAAACAGCTTAGTCGGAATATCGTCTTTTTCAGAATAAGGGCAAGAAAACTGACTATTATGTTCACGTAAACGTAGTCAACGTCTTAATTGCCAAGCTGGAATTTTTGAATTTGGACTTTTTTTTATAACAAAATGACTCAAACTGATTAATCGACAGTCAAAATAGTTGAAAACTAATCAATTCATCTTTGCAGCTCTACTGACCATGACCCTATCCTTTAAAACAACTTTCACCAGTGGAGGCGAGCCACCTCGCTTCCACCACAACTACACATTAATGATAATGTGATATTAGCATTCAGAGACAGACTGTAACACAACAAAGGCCATGCAGAGCATAACACCTCTGCTAACAATGTCTCGGCTGAAAACCCCATATACATTTTATATTCCCACAAACCAAATACTTGTTGTCTTCCCTGCGGCGGGAAGACACTGATCGCCACAGTTTACAGTGCAAGTGTCTTGTGATAAGCACACAGAACTTTCTTTTATTCTCCAGTTTGACAGTCAGTTATAACGGAAAAAGAACATAAATAAACTACTTTAACGTAGATTTTCTTTATGGCTTTATTAGGTGGTATCGGATCGGTGCAAAAAATCCAGTACTTTCCGATACCAATACCAGCGTTTTAGGCAGTATCGGAGCCGATACTGGTATCGGTATCGGAACATCTCTGTCCTCGACTAAAGACATTCGGTGTTAGACAGTCGTCTAACACCCATATGACCTTGTCAACTAATTAAGATCTGTAAAACTGAGTTTCTCCACAAATAATCACGCAAAAGCATCACTTTAAATCGTGTTGCACGTCTCAACCACAGTCCTGCAATTTTTTCTAGCCCTGGATTTAAAAGAGCTGCTTTTTGTGAAGCATTCATGGCTCCAGTACATCAAACCTCCCTCAACTGTACACACGGTAAAACACAACGCCAGAAACACACACTCAAGTGTCCAAAATATCATAACCCCCTTTCCTACTGTTGAGTTGCTCCCCGCTGCTCACAACCCACAATGTCTGATTGCCAAGAGGACTAAAAAGCTTCTTTCTTTTTTTAAACCCGCCTCCTCTCCTCACCTCGCTTCCAGTTTTTCGCCTCCAGGCACAGACTGTATTGTAAGTCTGGTCCTGTTCTCCTCTGCTGCTGCTGTTGTTCCTGCCCAGAAGCTTGTCACTCATCTTGATGAGCTGTCTACCTTAGAGCAGCATTCAGGCCTCTGGCTGCAGCAAACAGCATAAGTAAACTCTCCTCAGGCGCCCAAGCACTGAGCAAAATTCTTCTGCACAGATCTTCGGCTTGCTTTCGAACCTTTCTTGTCAGTTCACTTGTTTGGTTTGGCTTTTTTTCCCCTCTCCTTTTTGTGCTGCCTGCCATTGTTGTTGACCTGTGACCTCCCTTTGATAATTATAGCATGGATCAGTGCTACCCCCTGTTGGTCAGGAGAAACAGGAAAGTTTCACAAGAACTGGAGTCAATTGTTGGTTTAGCCATAAACTGGACCAACAGATCCCGTTGCTCTGGACGGAGACCAGTGAAGGATATTAGAAGCACTTTTCTGGTGATGGCTGATTGTTACCGCGCAGCCTCCAACTGAGAGAGATGATGTAAATGCGACGTGAGCAACCTGTCTGAAAGTTGGAAGTCTTCTGGTAGCTGTTCCAAGAGAAATCTCAATCATTCCCAATCTTACAGAGACGGAAAGCGTAGGTACAGTATATGTAACGAGATAACATGGAAACAGGCTAATTATTGCTAACTAAAATGCTAGTTAACATTAGTAATTAAACTTAAACCGCTCATGTAAGTCAAAACTGCCTGCGAGCTTCTCCTGTACTGTACGGTAATTCCTCTACTGTGCGACAGTAAGTCACGTGGTTATGACACAATTGTTAGCCTATTTTTATAAAAGCGTCTGCTACGGAGCCATAATGTGAGATACAAGGTAATGGAGCCTTTTATACATTGTCGTGTTTCTTTAGAAATAAATAATGGACAAATAGAGTCTTTAAACGCTTCAGATGTAAAGTTATTCACTGTCACAAGTGACATCAAAATGAATGGCAGTCAATGGAATGCTAACAGCGGGTGATCGTTTGGTAGCATCAAAATGGCGCCATAGGAGGTTTGAGTTCTGAAGCGAGGCATACCCCCTTTGGTTTAGCACACATGTGTCAAACTCGAGGCCCACGGGCCAAATCCGGCCCCTCGCAGATATTGATCCGGCCCGAATATCAGTTTCGGCTCACAATAAATTATGGCAAGCCTAGTTGTGCGCCAAACCAAAAAGATGGGAAATGTTTTTCCTTGATTTGCTCAATTCTGTGATGGCTGAGGAACTTTGCTGACTTTTGTAGGGCTTTGTGTTGACAACAATGCAAGAAAAGTTGGGGCGGCCTCTAGCTCACCCAGTAAGAGCGTTCGCCCCATGTTGGCTGAGTCCTGCAGCGTGTTCGAATCCAACCTGCTGCCCTTTGCTGCGTTTCATCCCCCATCTCTCTCCCCCTTTCATGTCAAACCACTTTCTAAATCAAGGGAAAAGCCCCCAAAAAATAATCTTGAAAAAAAAAAACTATGCGACAAAAGTTGAAAAAAGCGACAAAAGCAAAAGTGTTAATAAAAGCAACATAAGCGTCAAAAGCAACAAGAAATGCGGGAAAAAGCCACAAAAACGTTGGAGAAAGAAACAAAAATTAAGAAAAATGTGACATGCAGTAAGACAACCAAAGATATTTTACTTTTTCAATAAAATAAAAGCATGGCAATAAACTATACATGTTTGGCCCTTGATGTGATTCTCATTTTCCAGTGAGCTTGATACTCTTGGTTTAGCAGATTTTTGTGTAGCACGCTCAAGTTTTATTTCCGTCCGTAGACCAAGCTAACTATGCAAACACTCTTCCTGCGCATGTGTCTGGGGCCAAATTGCAAATAAAGTTCTCTAAAACCCAGTACTGGAGTGTAACTAAGTACCGTACATTTACTCAAGTACTGTACTTAAGTATACATTTAAGGTACTTGTACGATATTTCATGCCAGTTTCTACTTCACTACATTAACAGTTTTAGTTACTTTACGAATTAGGATTATTGCACCCAAAACACATGGAGTTTATAAAATTTGATGTTTTATTATAAATTTAACTAACCAATAATTTAAAAGCCTACAAGTCCAGCTGAAATGATTAGCTGATTAAACAGATTACTGTTTTCATCGTTTCCGGTTTCTAAAATGTGAGGATGTTTCTGTGTTGACTACTTTCACTTTTAAAACTTTAACACAGAAGCATAAATTGGCCTTTACTTTTGTGGCTAAATAAATGCTTTACTGATTAAGAGTGGTCTACATCCATGACGTTCCACTTCCGGGATTGCTCAGCTACATTTCAGAGAGAAATATTGTACTTTTTACTCCACTACATTCACCTGACAGCTTTAGTTACTAGAAAACACATGCAGTTTATAAAATATTATGTTTTATTATAAATTATACCCAACAATATAACAGCCTACAAGTCCAGCTGAAATGATTAGACCAATAAATACATAGTTGGTTGACAGGCTATTTTGCAGAGGTAACGTGGCTCTGTCCGGCGCTTAGCGCCGCCCATGACGATTGTGATTGGTTTAAAGAAATGCCAATAAACCAGAGCACGTTTTTCTCCCTGGAATGCTGTGTGGACTGGCCAGACCCTCCTCCGCAGCGCCGTGGAGGAAGGTCTGCCAATATGGCACTTTATCAGGTGTGACTGCAGCTAAGAATAAACATTCCAGCACTGAGTTGTGTTGTGTAAGGAGCCGGGTCGTGAGGAGTCACTTAACTTGGTTTGGCCTAGTTTGGCCCTGCATGTACCCTGATGTCTGGATCACATTTAGAAGGATTTGACTTTATTTATTCAACACCTTCCATCTCTTGTCAATCACTGACTCTGTAAACTCATCTGTTTCATGCATCAATAATAGGTACTTTTACAATGTTCCTTCTCTTCCACTCTGCTGCGATTCATCACACCGTCATCACTTTATCATGTCACTTGTCTTTAAATATTTCTGCATAGTTTCTATTATAGTTGTTATGTACATACCTCTTATTATTTATTACTGTTACTTTATATACTTATCTTTATTTATTTCTGTTGTACTGCTGTATCTTATTTTATCTCATCTAATGCCTACCATACACTAAATGACTTTGAACAGACTTTTTAAAGTTCTTTGGTATCATAATATGTAAAGACTGTGGATCTGGCATGGTCACACATTGCAAGACTACAATTAGATTCATTTTGAAAATTGTTATGGTGTTTGATGTTTTAAGCCCCCAACGTCGTCTTCCAGGCAGTGCAGCCTGGAAGGCACTACGATTAGGCAATGGTTAGGGTTAGGGTTAGGTGCCTTGAAGTCGACGGTCCCAGCGCTGCCTTGAAGTCGACGTTGGGGGCTTAAAACACCATCGAGCAAATTTATCCAAGCTAGCTAGCTACCGCTAGCGTTAGCTGGTAACTTAAGGGAAAGTTTGCAGAGTTTCTGTTCCGCCGTACATGCAGATGAATGACGGTAGTACCTGGAGGTCTGCTTTTATCCACCGGTAAAACTCCCGTTGGATGACGCACTTCAGAAGGGTCGAAAATCGGCAACTTTACTTCCTTAGCGTTTAGCTAAGCATGGCACCATAGCAACCATAAACACCACTGGCTCTAGCCGTCTAGCTCGCTTCCTGTTTGGTGCTGGAGGGAGAGCATTGGTTGTTGACAATGTTCACATGATTTAACTTCACTACCAAGACTTAAAACGTACGATAATATCGGACATGTTTGATTTTGTCAGAACGTCAAGGCGGGAAAAAGACTCGGACTGAGTTTTTTAACCACCTTACACCAAACGGTTGAGACGACGGCCGGGAGCACCCCAGCTCTAGCAAGACTCATGATTTTATTCCAATATTGAAAATGAGTCTGCAACTGGAATCACCTAAAAAGTCGTTTTGGTGTAAGGTCGGCATTAGGTCTCCACAGAATGCTCTTTTTCTTTTTTTAGTGTTTCTCCGCCACTGGTTATAAAAAAAAAAAAATCTGTTCCAGGTACAGGAAGAAAAACAACAAAGAGCTTTAGAAATAAATATATTGTAAAAAAAAAAACGGAGTGTCTATTTGCACCCCTGGTATGAATAGCCTCAGCCACACAGCTGAGCTATTTACACCCTGTGACGTAACAACAAAAAAACGTTGCTCGCGTGCACCGAAATCATGGCGGACGTTCATCTTCCATGACCGCAGAAACTGGCATATTAGGAAAGTTTTGTCTCTAAAGTTTATAACAATTGAAGAGGAGTGGGATTGGTTATGGTTAGGGTAAGAATGTCAGGGCGATAATATTCCAAAAAGGTGTAATACATGAGTAGTATGGATAACTGTGTGTAAATATATGCCAAGGTACTGTAAATGCACAGGGGTGCAAATAGCATACATTGATATTTGTACCAGACGGGGTATTAATAGAACACATTGCTGTGTGCACCGGCAGGGTACGAATAGCATTCATTTCTAATTGCACCAGGGTACGAATAGCATACACTGCTGATTGTACCAGGGGTGCAAATAGCATACACTTCTAATTGCACCAGGGTACAAATAGCATACTGCTAATTGTACCAGGGGTGCAAATAGCCTCACCCAAAAAAAAATGTTGCTAATGTACTTTTCACACAAATTGAGGCCTGATGCTGCATAGTGCAAAACCTCAGCAGTGCTGTTGTATTACCGAAAGATTTCTTTCTAATGCGCTTCACATTAATACATGTAATACAGTTTGTTACGTTGGAGATCTTAGTTCAGCCCCAGTCCTCTGCTGGAGTGCAGTTGTTTTTTCTTTGGTTTGATTGTTCCAGATGGGTAAAGATTTGGATTCTTCATCTACATGACTGTCGCCGAGACATCTACCACGATTAGCAGGTGTACATTCTAAGAAATATCTGTGTATTAACTATTAACAGTTGAATGACTGTATATTTCAACAGAAATTGTCCATAGAACGCGATTCCTATTTTTACATTTTAAAATCGCATTATTTTTTTGTCCACAGAGGATGGTTTTATGAGATTATGAGAAGTCACTTGTTTCAACATTTGTCCCTTTTTAAGAAGTTCTTTAAATTTTTGTCGACATTTTGGGCGTTAAGGCATTTTTTTTCACATTTGAAGCTATTGCTCGCAGGGAAGTTGGAAGTATTTTGTGTGGGGGGGCACGCCCCTTTAGGAGACAGGAAGTGTGTACCGTTTCATACCAATGGCGCTTCTTTAAATGTGCCATATTTAGTATAGAGTGTCTTTGGTGTGGAGGACAGAGGGCACCGTCATGTAAAGTGTGGGGGACATGTTGTACCCCGTATCCACTATGTCCTTGGTTGTATGGTTCGGAGGAATTATATTTAAGCCCTGAAAAGTGTTTTCAGAGTGAAGTTTTGTCTAAATTGAATTACTCAAATGTGATCTTTGGATGTTTTTGCTGTCCATATCTATTTGCCACAAACAGTGATTGCACTGACTGTACAGATTTTAGCTGTAGCTAGCTGACAACACATATTTACCTCAGGGTGTGTTAGTGCTAAAGATCAGAGTCAGACTGATTTCAAAGCTTTCCAGCTATTCCTTTTATTTTCCTCCTATGTTTCAGTTTTCATCGGGTCTCATGAAGTCAAATAGCTCCAGGATAAACACAAATTCTGAAAAATATCAAAGCGATCCTTGCCTCTTGTAGAATGAATTCACATATTCTTGTATCTTTCCATTAACTTTTGTATGGAATCACACCACCTTTAAACTTTACTTTGCGCTTTGCTCCATTTGGCTGTAGAGATGGTGATAATTCTTTGTGTGATCCTTTTCGCATCCTTTTAGCCACATTTGCTTTTGTAGTTTACCTTTTGGAGTTGAGACATCTACTAATGTCTGTCTGCTGCAAAAACCTGCGCATGTGTTGCAAAACAGACACGGATGACAGTGATTTTATTAGTTACGTTTTACATTGTGATTGTCTCTTTAATAGACTTCCATTGCATCCCCACTCTAATCAACTAATCTCTTGTTACGCTAAATGACTTGTCGAGCAATTCCACTGTCGCAGACTATTTTTTCAATCTGAGAAGGAAATCTTGTCTTGCCAGAGTTGAGGCGCTACCGTCGTGTCTCAATCATTTGGTGTAAGGTGGTCATAAAACTCAGTCCGAGTCAGTCTTTTTCCCGTCTTGAAGTTCTGATAAAATCAAACGTGTTTTATAATATTATACGCAAGTTTAAGTCTTGGTAGTGAAGTTGAATCATGTGAACATTGTCAACAACCAATGGATGCGCTCCCTCCAGCACCAAACAGGAAGCAGCAACAGCAAAAGCCAGTGGTGTTTATTGTTGCTATCTTGCCGCGTTAAAGAGGGAAAGTTGACAGTTTTCTACCCTTCTGAAGCGCGTCATCCAACGGGAGTTTTACTGCCGGATAATCGCAGACCTCCGGGTACTGCCGTCATTCACCTGCATGTATTCCGCAGAACAGAAAATCTGCAAACTTTCCCTAAAGTTCCAGCTAACGCTAGCGGTAGCTAGCTAGCTTGGTAAAAATGTTCTACATGAATCTATTTGGAGTCTTGCAATGTGTGACCCCGCCAGATCCCCAGTCTTTACATATTATGACAGTCTTTTCCTACCCCCTCTTCGGAGGACGACAACTTTATTTTTATTATAGAGCGATATTTTTTAAATACACAGTATGTTACATTCAGATTTAGAATTACATTCAGTGCATTAACGGTTGCCCCACCATGACCATTCATCCTGTTTAAGTCAGACCCTGGATCCATATAAGGGCAGGTGGGGGATTTAAAGCACCACGTACGAAGTGTGACCCATAACACATAAAACGCGACAAGGTGACAAACAGAACAACAGAAGGAAGTGAGACGGGACATATAATAACATAATAACAGAACTGACAAGACGGGACTGGACAGGACAGTTGACAAACATCAGAATGTATTATTAATAATTGGGTAGAATGATCTACGATTAATATTTGGTTGATCAAAATTTTCGTGTTTGAAGGGAGTTGGAAAAACATGTTAAGCATAAGTGTGGATGGTGTTGTGTGTGGAAGTGATAACTGTAAGGGAGAAATAATGAAAAAAAAATAAAAGATATATCGATATCGTGATATGAGACTAGATACCGTCTTAGATTTTGGATATCGTAATATCGTAACATGACATAAGTGTTGTCTTTTCCTGGTTTTAAAGGCTGCATTACAGTAGAGTGATATCATTTTCTGAACTATACATTTTTTTTTTTAAAAGCCAGCTGATTGTGGATTACGGTTTGTGGAAGAAGACCTGTGTGCTGATGCTGACATGTGACGCTGGTTAATACACGTAGTCAGAAGTCGTTAATTTCCTAAAGGATGATCTTTCATGTGTGAAATGTACCACAGGGATCAGAACGTATTGGCTCAAACCGTGACCAGTAGCGCTTCAGGGAGGATGGAAATTCCATGGGCCTTGACATCCTGTAAAGGAAGAAGTCTGCACACCTCTAACATCTGTAAATTGAGCCCAGTGGCCATTAAGATAGCGGCGGGAGATAAAGATGACACATGTGGAGGCCGTATACCTCAGTTTGGCTCGGCTCAGCATTTGATCCTTGCAGAGTTCCGTGCCAAATATAAATTGCTTTCATTACATGAGCTCAAAGTCACGGATCAAATACTGTACACCTGCAGCTTAATGCCAATCATCACCTCCATTGATCAGATATCTGAGCGTGGATTGTCCGGCTGAATGTGAGCTGTTCAGTACCTGTAGAATCTTTCATAAGCATTGAAACTATTATAACCTCAAATAGCCTCCGGTGATGGAAGACACACTGACGTCCTGGTGTGGGCTGCTGTGTTCTACAGAACGTTGCGCACACTTTTTAACATTAACTATAAAGCAAGGACCCTCTGTATGTGTGTGTGTCCATTTGTCACACTTGTCCTGGGTAACCAATGAACTTGGCGTTTGGAATTTGAAGCAGTTTGGATTGTTGAATATTAATAAATATGAATGCAACAACTGACCGCACAATGAAGGTGTAAGGGGAAAAAAAAACTAACGCTGGCATAATGCTGGCTTCACTTCTACCCTTCACAATAAAAGCCCAGCTGAAATTCACTCAGAGCATTTCGCTAGAGGAAACTCAATACAATTGCCGACACTACATATCAACAAAAAGCCAGACAATAGATCTTATTACGTTGCTTTGAGCTGTAAATTTGTACTTTTGGTAAATAAAATCTGAATCTCCAACGTAACCAGTAACATTTCTCTGTCAGATGATGGTTTCCTCTGAAGTAGATGTACACATTAAGTCCGTAGTGTACAGTGAGGTTGCATATTAAGTGCTTTGGGGTCTTTCTGTAAGTTATTTTGGGGTACAATGGTTCTGGAGAAAGCTGCAATCAGCATTAGAGTCGGGCCAAGCAATCGGGCCGTTCCAAACAGGCCCGTTTTGAATGACATTCTGTATTATGTGATTCCCAGCCCAGGATAGGAAATGAACTAACACTGTAAAGCTCAACAAGTCACTGACACATATGTTCAAATTTGATTAATTCAATAAAAAATTTTTTTTGTCTTAAATCCACCAGCCATTTTCATATTATACCAACATTTGCAGCTTCCTGAGCCTTTTTGGTAAGGTTCCTAGGAAAACTCAGCCCAGAGTAGTGTTTATTCTCCCCAAAACAAGTTTCCTTTTTATTTTTAAAGAAGCACAAAAAAAAAAAGACATTACAACTTTTGTGGCAATTTTTTACAAAAGCTCCCGCAAAATCAGGCATTTTGGGCCGCAACAATCTCAAAAAAAGGCTGTGAAATCCTGGAGGGACTGTTTATTACTAACACAGTAATAAAGAATTTTTTTTTCACCTTGCCATTCAGGGCTTCCACAAGAAATAGAAATAACAATAAAGACAAAACGTAGTAAATTAGTCCTTCATACTGGATGTCCAGTCAGAGGGTTGCCTATCATCCACGGCTCACGCCACCAATTCAACAATCTGAATCAGCCAAACGACCACTGATGAGAGCCGACGACAGCCAACTGTCCCGGACAAAGCACTAAAACAGCAGACAGCTTCGGTATCATCTGGGTATGCCAAGGCCTTTTAACCATCTGATGCATTCATCTGAATGTTGCTGTTCTGTGTGAAAATGTATGTGAATGTGTTTATGGCGATGTGTCTACATTATGTTTGTCCCGTTGTGTGTCATTATTGAACTTACCTTGTGCGATCCATTGGGTTTTTCAGTAAAACATGTTTCCCAAATGAGTTCACAAGTAACAGCTGCTGGCATTATTAGTTACATTAGCATGCGGCCATGAAGCTGTCCAATGGGAAAGCATGTAAGCTTTTATAAACAGGCTACTGAGACTTCTGACACAATTGTTAGAAATTGCGTGTTGTAATGTATTATAAATAGCCTTTATAATATTTACTCTTATTTGTGTTTCTGTTAAAGGTCCCATGACATGGTGCTCTTTGGATGCTCTTATATAGACCTTAGTGGTCCCCTAATACTGTATCTGAAGTCTCTTTTATATAGACCTTAGTGGTCCCCTAATACTGTATCTGAAGTCTCTTTTATATAGACCTTAGTGGTCCCCTAATACTGTATCTGAAGTCTCTTTTATAGAGACCTTAGTGGTCCCCTAATACTGTATCTGAAGTCTCTTTTATATAGACCTTAGTGGTCCCCTAATACTGTATCTGAAGTCTCTTTTATATAGACCTTAGTGGTCCCCCTAATACTGTATCTGAAGTCTCTTTTATATAGACCTTAGTGGTCCCCTAATACTGTATCTGAAGTCTCTTTTATATAGACCTTAGTGGTCCCCTAATACTGTATCTGAAGTCTCTTTTATATAGACCTTAGTGGTCCTCTAATACTGTATCTGAAGTCTCTTTTATATAGACCTTAGTGGTCCCCTAATACTGTATCTGTAGTCTCTTTTATATAGACCTTAGTGGTCCCCTAATACTGTATCTGTAGTCTCTTTTATATAGACCTTAGTGGTCCCCTAATACTGTATCTGTAGTCTCTTTTATATAGACCTTAGTGGTCCCCTAATACTGTATCTGAAGTCTCTTTTATATAGACCTTAGTGGTCCCCTAATACTGTATCTGAAGTCTCTTTTATATAGACCTTAGTGGTCCCCTAATACTGTATCTGAAGTCTCTTTTATATAGACCTTAGTGGTCCCCTAATACTGTATCTGAAGTCTCTTTTATATAGACCTTAGTGGTCCCCCTAATACTGTATCTGAAGTCTCTTTTATATAGACCTTAGTGGTCCCCTAATACTGTATCTGAAGTCTCTTTTATATAGACCTTAGTGGTCCCCTAATACTGTATCTGAAGTCTCTTTCCTGAAATTCAGCCTTGGTGCAGAATTACAGCCACTAGAGCCAGTCCCACAATGAGCTTTCCTTAGGATGTACCATTTCTGTGTCTGAAGCTATTGAGGAGGAGAGTGGGAGGAGCAAGGTGGAGGGTGGGGGTGTGGCCTTGACCAACTGCCACTTTTCTCGTTTGAAAGCCATGATGTCTCTCTCTCTCGTGGGTTGGCCAAATTCTCTAGGCGGGCAAAGCAGAGAAATGGGAGGTAACCTTGCTTGTTATGACCTCATCTGAGCTTTCCTTTTCTCAAAAGCAGAGCAGGATACCCAGGGCTCGGTTTACACCTATCACCATTTCTAGCCACTGGGGGACCATAGACAGGCTGGGGGAACTCATATTAATGTTAATAAACCTCATAAAGTGAAATTTTCATGCCATGGGACCTTTAAGTAAGGGTAACATGAAAATAATGTTGAATCTTTGTGTCTGGATGTGTGCAGAAGCATACTTCTTCATACTATACCTTTCAACCAAAAAAGCTTTTTTCCTTAAAGGAATACGCCACCGTTTGTTAAAATAGGGCTTATCACGGTCTCCCCTGGCTGTAGATAGGTGGGCCAACGCATTTTTTTGTCTCAGTGCAAGTAATTAGGTTGTTTTTTTGTCTGATGTTGGCTCACTTTTACTCACAACATGCTAACCGGCAACATAGGATTCCATTCACTACGCTAAGCTAACTAGCGGCTGCGCTGCCGGTGTTGCACCGGACTAAAACAATGCATGAACAAAAAATGCATTGGCCCACCTATCTACAGCTAGAGGAGACCCCACCTATCTACAGTTAGGGGAGACCCCACCTATCTACAGCTAGGGGAGACCCCACCTATCTACAGCTAGAGGAGACCCCACCTATCTACAGCTAGAGGAGACCCCACCTATCTACAGCTAGAGGAGACCCCACCTATCTACAGCTAGAGGAGACCCCACCTATCTACAGCTAGAGGAGACCCCACCTATCTACAGCTAGGGGAGACCCCACCTATCTACAGCTAGAGGAGACCCCACCTATCTACAGCTAGAGGAGACCCCACCTATCTACAGCTAGAGGAGACCCCACCTATCTACAGCTAGAGGAGACCCCACCTATCTACAGCTAGAGGAGACCCCACCTATCTACAGCTAGAGGAGACCCCACCTATCTACAGCTAGAGGAGACCCCACCTATCTACAGGTAGAGGAGACCCCATCTATCTACAGCTAGGGGAGACCCCACCTATCTACAGCTAGAGGAGACCCCACCTATCTACAGCTAGGGGAGACCGTGATAAGCCCTATTTCAACAAACGGTGGCCTATCCCTGTAAAGAATCATCAATAATGATGATATAGCTGTACAGCTGTAACAGAAATAAGGAATTACGGTAAGTAAGTATGTAAGTAAGTACATTTGTAAGTAAGTAAATAAGTATGTAAATGAGTAAGTATGTAAGTAAGTACAGTAAGTAAGTAATTAAGTATGTAAGTAAGTACGTTTGTAAGTAAATAAGTATGTAAATGAGTAAGTATGTAAGTACTGTAAGTAATTAAGTATGTAAGTAAGTACGTTTGTAAGTAATTAAATAAGTATGTAAATGAGTATGTACTGTAAGTAAGTAAATAAGTATGTAAATGAGTAAGTACTGTATGTAAGTAAGTAAATAAGTTTGTAAAGGAATAAGTATGTAAGTAAGTAAATAAGTATGTAAATGAGTAAGTATGTAAGTACAGTAAGTAAGTAATTAAGTATGTAAGTAAGTAATTAATTAAGTATGTAAGTAAGTAAATAAGTATGTAAATGAGTAAGTATGTAAGTAAGCAAGTAAGTAAGTAAGTAGAAGATGTATAGCACCATTCAAAACCCTAGGCTACAAAGTGCTTTACAAAAGTTAAATGGTTAAAAGAACCAAAAAGAGAAGTATTTTGTTGGCCAAATAAAGGTTTGCCCTTCAAATTTGCTATATTGACTTTATTCCTCCCGTGATCATAATAACTTCACACTCAAGGTTAGAGACAAACGTTTGGAAGACTGCCATGAAAAATTAATATCACTTTAAAACAAAAGTACAAACTTAAAGAAAGCCGCAGCGGTGCGCTGATGATCGGTGCTCTTGAGATCTAAGCTGCAAGTAGATTCTCTCCGCAGCACAGACCAACGTCTCGTACAGAGCCAAGCTGTCGGACAAATATCCCAACAAGCCACTTCCTCAGCTCACTTCTGCTCCGATGAGATGGGCTGACGGGCTGATTGACAGTCCTGACACATCTGCACACAGGGGACGGACGGGAAGTGTTCTCTGGATCAATACTAAATACATCCTCCTACCATCACAACTGCAGATCAGAAACAGGACAGAGGCACACTGAACAACACCGGGAAAAACAAAGTTAGTCCAAAATACAGTTATTATCACAGTACAGTCATTATAGAAGTCTTCTAACCAAATGCTCCAACCTCACAAATTAGTTTCAAATTAATTTTCAATTACCAAATTGCTGACGAAGCTCTTCTGTACTCCCCCTCGTTGTCTTTGTTGATGCATCCATGCATTTAAAAAAAAAACGGCAGCAGAGAATCTAAGAGGCTGTAAAGGATTTTAAAACGACATGTAGGCCGGCCCAAAACCATTAGGAGCCTTAGAAACAACTAGAATAACTTAAAAAAAAATCTATTCTAAAAGACACTGGGAGCCAGTAAGGTTAGCTCAAACTGGGCTACGGTTCTAATATGCTCTCTCTTTGTTGTTCTAGTTAAAAGCCTGGCAGCCCAGTTCTGGATTAATTGTAGTTTGTCAATTGATTGTTTTGAAAAGTTGGTAAAGAGAGCATTATAGTAATCTAATCTACTTGAAAAACGATGCATGAACTAGTTAGTTCTGCATTTTGTTTGGATAGGAAAGGCATTACTAATTATTGAGTAAGGGAATAACTGACTGACTTTGGGTCCGACTGCTCTGACGCTCTCCACCTATGGCAGTGTGTGTGGGGGGGGCTAATGCTCTTACGATCAATACTAAACACATTTTGTCCTCTGAAATCCCATCAGGAAGACACAAAGTGCTGAACAAGGAAGGACATGCTACTTTGTTTGTGTCTTTGTGGACAGAGATCTATTACATGGGGATATGTCCCCCCCCAATATTTAGAAGACTTACATTTGTTGCCTTCAAAAAGAATGATTTGTTTTGATTGGTTTCAGTAGATTTTAGTCCACGTTGCCACTTTTTTAACAGCTAAACAGATTTTCTATCTTGTTTCATGTCTGATTCTTGTCCGACCTCCGTTCTTCGGCCTCATTTTCCTTTTGTCTCTTTCATTCTCGCTCACTATCTCTTTTGTTTTGCCTCCGTTCCTGTTCCTCTCTTCCCTGATCTCTTTTGTACTTTCTCTACATGCCCCACAGACCTTTCGAGGACGATCTTAAGGTAAAGACGTGTTTGCGCCGGCAGCGATCCTGACAGCGCCTGGCTTCATCACAAAACTCGACACAACTTTACTTTGAAATCCATCATGTCTCTTCCTGTGGGCAGGCGGATGGGCAATGCGGGTTGAAGGCTGTAGGCTGAAAGGGGGCTTGCTGGTGTTTTGGTCCGGGAATTATGTCATCATGTCTACCTTAATACCCCTGGAAACTCGGATCCACGTCAGAAAGACTTCAACACAAATAAGCCCTCCAACTCTTCCCTCTAACTGCTGAGATTATGTCTGACAATGGAGGGCGGCATGTTCCTATGCTTCAACACAGGACACACACACAGAAACACACACACACACACACACACACACACACACACACACACACACACACACACACAAGGGCTGCACAATATGAGGAAAATATGTGAAATGGGATAACGTTGCTGAATATCAGGATAACGCTATTACTAGCGATAAATAGTCAGATATTAAAGTGTACTCAGTTCTGCATTTCTGCTGCTTTCAGTATTCTGCTAAAAAAACAACTTGTTGCTTGTTGAATTTAAAACAAATGAAAGGAAATCCTTTCCAACATTTATTTTATTAAACTAATTGAACATTAAATTAAATAAAAGGCATCGCTCAAAAACCGAATGACAGTTACATTCTAAAGTGCAGTTTTCTACTGATATTTTCTTTGAACTAACACCAAAAAATCAAGTCTTTCAAGATATGTCGCAGCATTTCGGACGCACTCACACACACACACACACACACACACACACACACACACACACACACACACACACACACACACACACACACACACATCCTGGGATCCAGGATGGGATCATGATGGATTTATCTCAGCATGCAGACGTGTGCTCGAGGATCCAAAACGCAACATTCAGGGATGAAAACATGTAAGACAACCATGGATGCATAATAATAACTGGATAGCGGATCCCCAAATGGCGCCTACTCAGTTCAATGGAGTTGCTCGTCTTGCCAAATATGCCAAAAAAGTTTCCAAGCTTCCCGGTATTACTTGTGATATGCAGCCTAGTGAATATGCGCAGCAGTGTTTCTCCCGCTGGACCATAGACTTTACATTGTGGTGATGTCACAGGTTTTCTAGTCTATGTCCAAGACGTTCCACTTCCAGGATAGCTGCGTTGCCACCGGAAATTCTGCCGGACGCCACTCTTTTTGGGCCGGATGTCCGTTAAAAAACCTTACGCTTTCTTTGAGTTGGAATTTTAAAACCGGGTGGATTCCTGAGGACTATGTTTAACTGCTACTCAGATCTCTGCAGGGTAAATCCAGACAGCTAGCTAGACTATCTGTCCAATCTGAGTTTTCTGTTGCACAACTAAAACTACTTTTGAACGTACACACGTTCCACCAAAACAAGTTCCTTCCCGAGGCTATTTTTCAGCGGCATATGGGCTTAGGGCCCCCAAAGACGATTGTGATTGGTTTAAAGAAATGCCAATAAACCAGAGCATGTTTCTCTCCCATCCCGGAATGCTGTGTGGACTAGCCAGACCTTCCTCCTCAGCGCTGTGGAGGAAGGTCTGACAGTGTGAGACTACTGGTTTTATAAACCTAAGTTTTTCAAATATAAAAAGTCCATGGATTACAAATTCAGAATACAAAGAGTCACAACCGACCTTGTTTGCAGTGTCCTGATGTTTCTTTTACAATATGGCCTATGGGGAAAATAATGCCTTTTAGGGCGCAGGTGGATTTTTTGTTTCAAATAGCGCGAGTGGCAACTGGACAAAATTGGCTGCAAGGTTGAGCGCACTTTCTGGGGCCCTGGAGGCAACCCATGCTTTTCTTCTTTTTCTCCTCTTTTACCCAACAAATGCTCATATGGTATCAGGGGGGTAGAGACCCCAGCCGCTTCTTTTCTTTCTTTATTCTAAGCTTTTCTTTGGAAAGCATTTGCAGTGGACGAGACAATCCCAAACAGGGCTAGGTTGTGATGTCTGAAACATCAAGGCAGGTTGTTTGGAGAAAGACCCGATGGAGGCGGCCCTTGGGAGGAAGGTAGCTCAATAAGCAGACTGCGTGGGCAGACGACAGAGCCAAGTAGGGCAGACACGATGAGTGGCCATTGAAGTCGACTGCAGAGGCTTAATGAGTCACCAGGCTGCAGGAAAAGCATCAAGACGGCTGTGGATCAGCTCGGGCCTTATCGTCTGGGCGAGGAAGTCCCGTGTTGAAAAAGCATTTGAAAAAACAGAAATGCAACTAAGAAGAGATCTGTATTCCCAACTACTTTTCCAAAGTGATTGTATCATACTTTATCTCTTTCTCTCTCTCTCCCTCTTGAGCAGAGGTGGGTAGTAACGAGTTACATTTACTCCGTTACATTTACTTGAGTAAGTTTTTAAAAAAATGATACTTCTAGGAGTAGTTTTAAATCACTATACTTTTTACTTTTACTTGAGTAGATTTGTGAAGAAGAAACTGTACTCTTACTCCGCTACATTAGGCTACAATGAGCTCGTTACTTTTCTTTTTACCTCTTTGGTATTCTACGAGTCATTGTTTTTTATCCCCCCGCGTACGCCTCATTTTAATGTTTTATTTTGACAGAGAGAGAGACTTCCGCTAAAGCCTCTACCACGTGACTGTGTTTCACCCAATCAAACGTAGTTGTGCAGTCTCGTCACCTTCCTCCAAACCTAGCAGCGGGATGGGTTAGCTTTTACAGTCGCAGCAAAACAAAAATGGCAATGTCAGAAACGTCACAGACGAGGAGGAACCGCGCCCTGTACTACGAAGCAAGATCAACATGCCCTGGATTTATTTCAGTTACCCGGCTTCACCTAACCTAACCACCGCGGTCCTGCATAAACTGTGTCATGACGCTGGTTATCAACTAGTTCAACCAACCCAGGGTTTCCCAATCCAGCGGCGCCTGTTCACATAAAAGAGGTGATGTTTGCACAACATGACCAACAATAGCCACATATTTTACATAAGAAGAGCAAACTATAATTCTACATACAAATGAAAACATACATGGTTTTACAGGCAAAACGCAATACAGTCGCTGCTTCCTAAAACGGGAAAGAAAGCTGGCAAAAAAAAAAAGAAATTGCCGACGCCGTAAATGCGCACAACTCTTATCAATATCACTTCCCCACCAGTCAGGCACAATATCTGACCATAATTACACTTGTACTTTCCATAAACTGTCGTTGCTTTAGCCTTTTATTTCAGTTGCAACCATGGCAGTGAGAGCGATCGTGAGAGCAAATAAAAAATATAGAAAACATAAAACCGCTGTACGCATTACACACGGCAAATATACCCATCAGGGAATGTTAACGGGGCTGTCGGTCTCTAAATATTTTTTGTATGAGCACACCCCTCTCTTTTTCTCTCTCCCTCTCTCTCCGCGCACCGAGCTCCACCTGATCTTCTAAGAACGGTGAAGCCGTTATCAGTGGAGTATTGATTGGTCAGTAGGCGGTGCTTTCACACCAGTTGATCTCTGATCTCCAACTTGCTCCCGACCAGGTTAGGCGTCCAGCATAAGTTACCACGGCGATTGAACCCGATAACAAGTGATCCACCTTTGTGAATGAAAGCATGTTTACCTTAGTAAAAGTACCAAACAGCAGCTACCTTGTTCTAGTTCTGCCTGCAGAGTCTGGTAAAAAAAGTGTAAAGGTTTGGAAATGTGTGATACTTGTGCTTATTTATTTTTTATGTATTATTATTTTATTGATATTATTTTTTAAGTACTTGAATTTACCTGGATTATTTTAATTTAAGCTATTTTATAATTAATGAATTAATTTAAATTAATTTAATTGATTGGATGAACTATAATTTGTCTAAATATGATTATTTTGTATTTTTGTCCGTCTGATTGAATGCTTATGTTAAAAAATAAATCAGACGTTATTCAACAGTTACTCAGTACTTGAGTAGTTTTTTCACCAAGTACTTTTTTACTCTTACTCAAGTAATTATTTGGATGACTACTTTTTACTTTTACTTGAGTCATATTATTCTGAAGTAACAGTACTTTTACTTGAGTACAATTTTTGGCTACTCTACCCACCTCTGCTCTTGAGACACTCAGCATGCCCATTCCTATATAAATGAACTTCTCTTCAAAGTTTCTTCAGCCCGTTCTCCTCCCCAACCCATCCAATACTGACGCTTGGTCAGCGGCTCTCAGTGTAAGATACCGACGCAACAATCACCCTTTAGCGTCATTATGGAACGCACCGGGCAGAGCAGCAGCTCGACCGCTCAAAGGTGCTTGAAAGAGGCATGTTGGGGTCGTCGATGGGTCAAACAACACAGGACTTTCACACAGGACACCGGGGTTTGCGTCCCATTCTTGTCCTGCTTGTCAATGAAATGTACATTTTGTAACCGCACCAACGATCTTCTCCTAAACCTAACCGCATGCCAGTTAAACATACGTCCCAACCCAAAGCGTCAAAAAGGTCCCATGGCATTAAAAATGTCACTTTATGAGGTTTTTTAACATTAATATGCGTTCCCCCAGCCTGCCTATGGTCCCCCAGTGGCTAGAAATGGTGATAGGTGTAAACCGAGCCCTGGGTATCCTGCTCTTCCTTTGAGAAAATGAAAGCTCAGATGGGCCAATCAAGAATCTTCTCCTTATGAGGTCATAAGGAGCAAGGTTACCTGCCCTTTCTCTGCTTTGCCTGCCTCCAAGCATCCAAAGAGCACCATGTCATGGGACCTTTAAAATGAGGCCAAAGAGACACTTAAGGAGACTTTTTGCGTCAGTGACAAACGGCAAAGGCACCTGACCAAGCTTCGCTTTGTGACGCGCTGAGAGTGACAATGTGTTGGTTTCTTCTTCAACCATTTCTTCCTGTCTCCGGCTCTGGCTAAAGGAATCCGGGGAGGATTTTTCCACATGAGGAGGTTATTCAGGCCAAGTGTGCGGGCTGAAACAGACTTTGTTGACACTTTACAGTCGCCTGTGCTGCACCAGTACGCTGCCCCTCTGCTGGGCCCGAAGGTACAGAAGCTACAGGCAGGAAAAACACAGCAGGGGCTGCTGAATGCCTTATATGTGTGTGTGCACCAGCATGAGAAGCTGAATGTAGCCACAGTTTGGGCTCAAGTACTCAGATTGGTCCAGTTCATAGAAACCAAAAAGAAGAGAGAGAAAAAGCTCTGTGGTTAGTGCAACCATGGGCGTCAATTTCATTATTTCAACATTTCAACAGCTGGTGCGTGTGTGTGTGTTTAGGCTGACAAGCTTTGTGTCACTGTGTGCCGCTTTGATGTTGATGTTGCATGGTAATGTGTTCCTATAAAGGAGCTCCCCAACTGCGGTGATTACAGTTTTTTCCAACTGCTTACACACGTTTTCAAAACTATGTCTCCTTTTTTCAAAACTCTACACAATTCCTAAAACTGCACACACAAAATGCTAAATGCCTCACATCTCCTTCAAAATGAAACACTGCATTCAAAATACCATAAACACATCTCAAAATGAAGCATTTGCATCAAATGGCAAACACTTTTTTCATAATAGTAAATTTTTGGATATACCATGTACACACTGTTGTTCTAAATCTAAAGCTCTTTTGTCTTTCATAGGTTTATATCTACATTTACAATGTTCTAGAGTGAAAGTAAATCTGCTGAAAGTGGTTGAAAAGTGCACCTGTAAAAAACAATGTAATGTTACAGTAAAACAGAAAATATTTATTGGGCAAAACATCACGTTAGTAAGAGTAGCTCAGTGTTGTATACAGTAGAATGAAACAAGAACACAAAAGTATAAACATATGTAAACCAAAGATATCATTTTTAGAATAAAGAATATGTGTGTGTGTGCGTGTGTGTGTTGTGAGTGTTTGTGCATGATTGTTTGTCGGGGCGGGGGGGTGTGTGTGGGGGGGGACAGAATTGTATGCACTTTGTGCAAAACAAAGTCTGATTGATTAGTAATGCTGAAATAGTCATTAGATAGTTGCATGCAGTATGGACGCCACTCTAAAGCTACTCAAGATGGGCTTCTCTCCCTGATCTCTCATCATCACCCTGTCTCTTCCTCCTACTCCTCTTACTCTCTGTCCATTGTTGGCATCCATTGTTCAAAACTGGTAATCTGACCTTTGACCTTTGTATAGGCCTATACTAAAGCAGTGATTGGTTAGTGTTCAGTTATGACATAATGTGTTTGCAAATGTGAGAAGTGTGTGTGTGCCCTGGTAAATAAGTATAGCATTTTGATTGGTTGTGTTTAGAAATGGATAGCAAGTCACTTCCTGTTAGATTTTTGTGTCTTAGGTAGAGAATAGTGTGTAATGTTTTGAAAAAAGTGTTTTATGCAATTGAAAACTGAGTGAAAGGCTGAGAAATAGCTTATGGTTTTGGAGTTTTGCTGTGTATTTTTGCACTTTGAGTGAGAGGTTTCAAAAATCGTGTGACATGAAAAGATTTTGTGTGTAAGCAGTTGGAAAAAACTGTATTACCATGAAGCACAGCGCAGTGCTAATCAAAAATGGGAATTGCTGTGGTGACAAATTGCATGCTAATCATAAAGCCGCTTTGAAATACGTCACTATTAACTTTGTCAAAAAAAATTATATATGGCGGCACAGTTGTTAATAACAGGTATGATAGTGATGATACACAGTGATGCACAGTGATGTCAGTAAAGAAAAATGGTTTAACTGCAGCCTAGATCCAACATTTGCATTAGTAATATCTCAAAATCAAGCAGTGGTGGAAGAAGTATTCAGATCCTAAGTAACTTTTACCACACTGTAAAAATACTCTATACAAGTAAAAGTCTTGCATTAAAAATGTTATTTAAGTAAAGGAAATCATCTGGAAAATGTACTTAAAATATTACAAGTATGTAGTAGTGATTGTCTGTCTAACGTTACACATCGTAGAGACACAGAGGGTGGTGATGGCGCAGTGGATATGACACATACCTATGGTGTGGGAGACCTGGGTTCAATTCACACTGCGATACATCAACCAATGTGTCCCTGAGCAAGACACTTAACCCCTAGTTACTCCAGAGGCGTGTGACCTCTGACATATATAGCAATTGTAAGTCACTTTCGATAAAAGCGTCAGCTAAACGACATGTAATGCAATGTAATGACACACAGGAACCGGTATCGAAGTCACGGTATTGGTACCGGTATCAAAAAATGTTTAAACGATACCCAGCCCTAGTTATGAGCTGCTTGCACAATCAACCTATATGCTCGTTTTTTTTTGGGTGAGAAGTCTGTTGTCCTTCCCGTTCATCTGTGTTATTCTTTTGGTTGAAGCCCAGTAGAAATACTGTTATCACATTTTGGACACTGTACTTCAAGTTTCTGGGAGAGAAAAAGGAAAATAAACATGACAAAATACCCTCCATTATTGACGTGAACTTCTAACAAAAATCCCACCTCTGGGCACTTCCTCTGCTCTCTCAAACTATGCCAGCTTAGGTTGGAAAAATGGAGTTAAGTCTTGACCTTATAAGCAAACTCCCTGTGTAGAGAGTAGAGCTTCTTATTATCTGCTTACAGCATCACTTCCGTGTTCACAGGGTGACCTCAGGACAGCAGACAGATTGAGTGCATTAGTGTGTGAGGAGAGCCAGAGACCCACTCCGGCCTCAGAGTCTACTGCAGTGGTTCTTAAGCTGAGGGTCAGGACCCAGAATGGCTCTCAGGACGGACACCGGTGGGCCTTCTTATAACAAAAGTAGTTCTTGTAATGAGCTCTGATCCCAGGGACCCACCATGGGCGAAAAAAATCCCTGCTCCTCCTGTGCGGCTGGATTCTAAATGCAAAAGTTTTAGAAGCTAATTACCAGCTCACAAAAAGGAGTTCAGGGACGTCCAGGGGTCCGTACGGATTTTCCACGGGTGCTTACAGTATAATTAACGGTGGGGTGGTTTAATTTAACTATTATTTCATCTGTTAAAACAAAGAGTATAGCGAGACAAATACTTTCCAGCACAGGGCCTGGAGACTGAGACTGTGTTACTGATTACAGTTTAAACAACAGGATCTCTCTAAAATAGTCAAGTGACTTTAAAAGTGTATGCATAACTTACTTAAAAAGTTCTCCAAAGCCTACGACCACATAGGGCATTTATTCCTACCCTCTAATATGTCCCACGGGAGCGAGATATAAATTTGCGCCCCCTACCAGTGGCAGGAAATACGACCTACATGAACAATTTCTGTCCTCATACAGTACCTAAAAGTAATGGTCGCCTTCAAACTTCAAGCTAGCAAGCTACATGCTAAAAAAAACGACAAGTTTTGAAGAGAGTTTGGATCGTGCAACAAGGCAGGCCTGCTTGGTTCTTTCGGAAATGATTGTAAAGATTTAAAAAAGAATATGCTTAACGTTGCGGCAATCTTACGATCTAAACTGGGACGTTTTGGGACCAATTGTGGCAGGATTGCTGTGGACAAAGTAACGTTACACATGGCGATACACTGGCAAAAGTCCCGTGTTTGTTTGGCTGTGGTTCGTATCCGCTTTAAAATCCATGCTAAACCCATCTACCAAGTGTTGTTAAATCGGGCGTGTAGTTTTTTCCCGTAATCCTGGTGACAGATAATCAAACCAACAAACGAACTATCGGACACACCAAATCGAAAACATAACCTCCCTGGCGGAGGTAATAAGCACAACCCCAGACTTATTTGATTTGCTGAAGATATCAAAGATGTGGCAAGATATTCAGAGATCTGGACCAGGCTCTCCCGGCATTCCCCCAAATTATAAAAGCTGTGCACACACCATTTAGAAAAGTACAGTGCATAATGGGTAATTACGTGTTTAGTGTATAATGTAGTAAACACACTTGTACATATAAACCTGTGAGGCACCTGAGACAATTGTTTTCAGTCCGCACTGGATCATGATTTCTTCTGGTCAATTGACCCATTTTATCTCCCTGTGACTCATGTCAAAGTACCACAAGAGTCAGTGAAGCACTCTGCTCCCTCCTCTCTCCTCCTTCATCCTCTGATCCGCCCCCCTCTCATTTCCCACATTCCTCCAAGGTGACGTCTCCTGCTGTTGTGTAACATCCATCGGCCCGTGGAGAAGCCAGCGCACTGCAGGGTCCTGACAGGTAACTCCCTGGATGGCCATTTGCCTCCACTGGCAACTATTAATCCCACTCTAGGATCGTAAAAGAAATAGCTCCTCGGTATGGAAGCCATTACACATAGAGGGGCCTGGAAAAGAAAAGCAGTCTGGAGGGGAGAAAGAGTGAAAAACAATATGAGAAGGCCAGGGGAGATGGAAAATAAGAGACTTAAGGTAACACTCCACCGAAAAGCTCTCTATTGAGCATCAGAAAGTCACCTTGTGGAGACTTTTTGAGGTTTTAAAAGGTTTTTAGATGGATCCTTTGTGAAGTGCCGTTATCAGATGGATTTACAGCAATTATGGCATCAAATGGTGACCCAAAAAAAGATCTAATAATAATCTAATAATCTTCTCCACAGCAAACTCTGAAATGTCTATTCATATGCTCAGTGTGTATCAAACACACAGGGACAAAGCCATTATTTAAATATCTACAACAAAGATAGCAGAGCATCTAAAGATGCACGATGAATACATGTTGTCTCATGTAGTTGTGCGTAAAGGGTTAGCCAGGTGACTGAAAATGTCCTAGGGTAAGTTGTGTTAAGCAAAAGTGGTTAAATTACTAAATTACTAAATAATATTATAAGATTTAGATTTAGCCTGTGGTGTTTTTGACCACTAATAGCTTTCCGGAGCTATGCTCCTCTTTTTATCTTGTGCTTGTTAGCATGTATATATGCTAACATTTCTCACGTTGCCCGTATGCATACTATTCACGCTAATCCACGGATTGACAGTTGGTGGCGGGGATGCGCCAAGAACTGACTTCACACGATAACTAGAAACAGCAGCTACATATAGACACTGAAACACAGAAATTACTTAATCTTAAACTTAAAAGGCAAATCAGATCCTTTTTTTTTTAAGATAATTTTTTGGGCATTTTTAGGCCTTTATTGACAGGACAGCTGAAGAAATACAAGGGGAGACAGAGGGGGGAATGACATGCAGCTAAGTGCCGCAGGTCCCCCCCCCCCTTTTAACCCTCCTGTTGTCCTCGGGTAAAAATTGCACAGCTTTCAAAGTTTCTATATCAGAAAATTGGGATTCTTTCAAGCAAACTGCACGAAAATTACACGGATGGCAGTTCGCTACTTTAATTTAATTTTGGGTGTGAGAAAAAATGTAATTGTTTCAAAACTTCAAGAAATGTTCCTATGATTTTACCTATTAGTCAAAATAATTTTTTTTTTTTACTCAAAAAATAGGTATAATTTATAAAATGAGGTCTGTTGTTCATGAATTCCAAAAGATATGTGTAAAACTAATACTGTAAGTTGCTGTTAGTGGTGAATCCGGTGGTTAAAAACTTAAAAGAAGCGTCATGAACAATGAAAAAAAAGGATCTAAAAAAAAAAAGGGTTAACTTTTGGGAGGACAACACAAGGGTTAAAATACGACCGATGTGTAAAATCAAAAGCAGCGCTAAACTCACCGGAATCAAAAGAAAAAGTCACTGATGGCGGATGATTGCGGCCTCTGATCGTGGCATTTCCTTTAGCATAATTGTCATAAATCTACCTCAACAGTGAAAGGAATATAAACCACCATACTGCAGAAGAAAAAAAAAGAGACACCGCTTCATTGACTCACAGTCCACAGCGCTATTTTCAGAGCGCGCATCATTGCTGCGTGCACCTGTGCTCCTGTTGCTTCAAGGCATGCCGAGCATCTGAATGCTTTCTGTGCCACAAGGTCAGACAGACAGTAGCAGCGCTAAGCTCGCACACACAACGGGGATAGATAGAGAGAGAGACACAGAGAGAGAGAGAGAGTGTCTTCAATAATTCAAGAGTAGACAAAACCCAGACCTTGTAACTTTTCAAAGTGTGAGAGGGAACGTTTCTCCGTCGGCAGAGTCCCCTGGGTGCACCGACACAAACCTCTTCACATCCTGACCGTTCAGGCTGAGTTTCCTGTGTGAGAAGACACACAACACAAAAACACTTCCGAACAGGCAAGGACGGACACACCGTGGGGAAGGCAACAGGTTTTTACAACAACTGGTATGTGTTGGAAGAGTTTAGCCAGTTTAATGTTATACTCGAGATCGGTCTTGGGCCTCGAGACCACTTTTTGAAGGTCTCGGGCTACATTTACATTGCTACGTTTTGGAATATCTTTTGCTACGTTTACATCTCGCATTCACACGACTGGTGTTTCAGAGCCTCTAAACCGGAGAAATTGAGCCCAGTGTTTCCTCTATGTGGATTCTGTAGTGGTGGCCCGCCATGGCAGGATTTCTGCCGCCACGGTATGAGAAATAGGGCAGATGCACAATTTAGTTGCGGTTGTGGTAGTGAGTGTGCAGACAGTTTATTGAGGGGATGGTTTGGGAGTATGGTGCAATTCGCATGTGCGGGTGGGTTGAGCGACGGACGTTCGTCGTTTCGACTGGTCGTGGCTGTTTTCCCGGGGGTGGCGCCCGCCTGTGTGCGCTGCTGTCTTTGTAGACTATCTTTTTAGTGAACTGTCTGTACACTTCCAAAGTTCTCAATGCTTCGGTTTACATGTAGGGACCCTCATTATGCTACCGCGGAAGTGTGGTGCTATTTTGAGCCTCGTTAGTGGTGTAGAAATAGCAGGTTCCGCCATCCATTCCGACGTACCCCCACTCCGACATTGATGTCTAATTGTCGGAGTGGCGGCACTTCCATTATTTTCAAACGTCCCACCACTCCGACAATTTTTGTTTCCATTAGGGTTAGGGTTAGGGGTTAGGGTTAGGGAATAGCAGCATGTCGGAATAGAAGCGTGTCGGGGTGGCGGCATGTCTGCCAAGCTTTTGGGCTGGCAGCATGTAACCAGAAATAGCGATTTCTTTTTGCTTTACCTGTGCCCCGGCGACTAGCGTTATAAGCTAATTAGCTTTTGGGCTATGGTTTGGTGGCTGGATGCGGGGCGGGGGGGGGGGGGGGAGATAGACCCCCACTGCTAAAAAAGATCCTAAAGGAAACACAGTGAACCCGTTTTGTTTTGGAATCTCCGGGGTTGTGTTGCAGTCTCAACGGCAGAAAACGGAGACCTTTGGCAACACCGACACTGACGCCAATGTTTCGCCGCCTGATTGGGTCATGACATCTCGTTCTCTGAGACTAAGCTACTAACTTTACCATGGCACCTACCAGCAACGGGCAGAGTTTACATGCTGCCTCCTGTTTATGTTGATGAGATATTTTGCGTGTTAGTTAAAACGGAGATTAGTTCTTCTACTGGGGCTAAAAACACTGGTGTGCACGGAGTTCGCTATTTCATGGTGGATGCAGGAAAAACCGGAGATGAGACATACACGCTGACCTAAATTGAGGACAGCTACGCTCGTTATTGTAAGAGCAATGATAAGTTAAAGTCCAATAAGTACTATATCAAACCGTATGAATGTGTGTCCCAGGCCAGCCCAGGACAGGATAGGAAATTAAATAACAATATAAAGATCAACAAGCCACTGACACATATGTTCAAATTTGATTCATTCAATAAATTATTTTATTTATATTAAATTTTCATGTTCATATTATAGCAACATTTGCAGCATCCTGAGCCTATTTGGTAAGGTTTCTATGAAAACTGAACTTTTTTGCAATTTTCACCGTCCCTCGTCTTCATTGCAACACAAATACAAAAGACATCGGAGCTTTTATCGCAATTTGGGCTGCAACAATCTCAAAACAAGGCCGCGAAATCCTCCAGGGACTGATTGAGTCATTCTGCCCTTAAAAATAAAGCCCAGAATAGACTCAGCGCCCCTTGATGCTATACTGTAAGTGCTGTTTCAGTGGGGGGGTGTCACATAAAAGAATACATTTCTGGGTCAGACACTGAATTATGAAGTGGTTCTGGCAGGACACTCAGCTGCAGATACAAACATACAACGGTTCACCGATCCTTGAGTTCAGTCAAGTATTTCAGTGGACTTTGGCATGTGCATTAAAATGCTGTTGTCTCTTTAAATTAAAGTGTAGCTCTCGCCAAAATGCAACCTAGGGTCTTTTTGTGAATGTACCCGAGTCAAACATTCGTTTAAAAGCATAATTAGGACGGAAGCGCCACTTTTAAGATTGACCGTATTTTCGTTTTTGGTGTTTTTCAAAATGGCCTTTTGAACAGGAGTGCTAGTGGCACTAAGAAGGCTCGACACAACATTAAACTTTGCTCCAAGTATCACCAGGGGCTCTACACATGAACTCCAGCATTGACAATGGTGTTACATATGAGGGCTGAACGATTTAGGGAAAAAAATCTAAATGCGATTTTCCTGCCATATACTATGATTACGATATCATTACAATAGCTACAAAATCTACGATTCACGTCAGTTAAAGTTTCTGTAAAGTTTCCCACATTTCTATAAACAATTTGTGATATGTAACATTATTAAAGCATTTATCTTATGAAAAATCAGTAAATATAATAATGAAAAGAGAAATTAAAAAATGTTAAATGAAATGCTACACCAAACATTTAACTAATAATTGCACGATCCATTAATCGCTGTCTTCACGCTAATCACATTCTTTCAAATCTGAATGAATAATCGTTCAGCCCTCTGACGCATTATGTATTATTAGGGAGGCCTCACGATACGATATCATTACGATACTTATGTCACGATACGATATTATTGCGATTTTAAACACACTGCAATATTCTGCGATATATTGCATTTTATTAGCTTTTTCCCAACTTCAAATTTTTCCCCAATCTCAAATAATGTCCCCAAAAGGAAACTTTGTCAACATCCGTTTTATCTAAAAAAATACATTTTTCTGTTCCTCAATTGTTTTCCTGCCAAATTTGATTGTCAAGCAGACAGACTGACCAACACATATATAATAATAGAGCGATACTTGGCGTCTGTGTATCGATACAGGATTGCCACGGAAAATATCGCGATTCTACGCTGCATCAAGTTTTTCCCCCCACCCCTATCTATTATATCAACTTTTAAAACATCCTAGATTTTGGACTCTACGTTCCCTTGAAACGTCATTACTCACGCATATGGTATGTACTTGTGCTTTTGTGAGGTCATCCTGATTGCAGTGAATCCACTGAATACTGTCTTAAAAACGTAAAAGTTGATTCAACAGAGCCCTAGCAGTGCACGTGGCAGAGCGCTACAAGTGAAGTTGTCCCCGGAAACATCACATTTGGTACCTCTAATCTATATTTGAGCATAGCAGCAGAACCTGGAGGTGTAATTGTTGCCCTTCACGCTACACACAGCCTTTTACCACAACCCTTTTTTTATTGAAACAGATTGATGGCAGATGTGGACGTACAGCAACTAATAAACATCGCTCTGGCATTGTCTGTTTTCTCAGCACCTCCACTTGCAGGTTCTTCATTAGCTCTTGGCAGTCCACGCCTCAACACTTTTTTTTTCTATTTACTTGCCAGTTTCAATGAATAGTAATGAGCATTGTTGTTGTTGCTCTGTTTGCTGATGACCTTCTCAGTCTCTCCCAGCACAGATATTATTTTGTCTCGCAGAAATGAGTTGCGTCTGTACAAACAGGCAATCGGCACTTTTTAATGCATGCCTAATAGGCCTTCCTGTGATGGACATCAACCGAAAGAATGGGATGGCTGATGTACATTATACATACATTAAGGAGATAAGAGCCGTTTGCTGAGTGTACAAAGAGAGCAGCTCAGTGTGACCCCGTTCATATGCTCGTCAATAACGGCACACAACCTTTATATCTCCACAGGGAGAGAGAAAACAGTAAAACAACTTTTCAATCTGACTGGGAGAAGGAGCTTATGCAAATTCCGATAGGGAAGTGTTGTCTCAAATCACGCACGGCCGTTTTGCACTGACTGGAATATATTTCAGATGGGCGGAGCATTACCGCCCACTATTGTCGTCCGCCAGGATTGTTTTCCCACTAACTGATGGCAGCATAGTGGTACTAATCAGAAGACACAAATGTTTATATTACATGATTTGTATAGTTAATATAGATTTGTATATATAATGGCATTTCTTTAAGGCAATCACAATCGTCTTGGGCAGTGCTAAGACCCGGACACATTGACGGTGCTGCTGCAAAATAGTCTCAGGAAGGAACTTGTTTTGGTGGAACGTGTACGTTCAAAAGTAGTTTTAGTCGTGCAACAGAAAACTCAGATTAAACAGATAGTCTAGCTAGCTGTCTGGATTTACCCTGCAGAGATCTGAGGAGCAGTTAACCATAGTCCTCAGAAATTCACCAGAGGTTAGAATGCCAACACAAAGAAAGAGGAAGGAGATGGACATCCGGCCGAAATGAGGGACATATAGCGGAATTTCTGGTGGCACCTGAACTATCCCAGAAGTGGAACGTCGTCGATATAGACTAAGTGTCCAGCAATCCAAACATTTCGACCACTTTGAATGCAGCATCCGGGTACTCGCAGTGCACTGCCTGGGCTACACTTCGTCAGTGTTGACGCAAACAGCAAGTGTAAGGACAGAAGTGCATGGTTACAAAATTCCGGGAATTTTCAAAGTTGGAAACTTTCCATGGGAATTTACGGGAGTATATGGGAATTAACAGGATTAAACTGGATATTTTTTATATTGCTTGTTATAATACTGTTAGTCTATAACAGGGACGTTAAATGTAGTTGTTCTTGATAGGCTGGAAACAATAGACAGCGCTGATGGTTAGCTTAGCATGCATATAACCATAACCGTAGTAAATCAAAGGCAGCATGCTAGCTACCTTCAAATGTTAAGCTAAAGGTCAATGGTTTGGGCTACTACTTAGCCTACTGCAGGGCTATTGAGGCCACACCCACTCAACATTTGTATTAACTGTATGCCTATATGCCTGTCTACTTATTACAAAACAAAATGTTTATATTTATGTTTGTATAAGATGGAGTTTGTATGAATTACCCAACATTTCCAGTTAATTCTCGTAAATTCCCATAGCTTCCCATTAATTCCCATAATTTCAATTAATTCCCATGAAAGTTTCCAAAGTGGAATGTTTCCAAAATTCCCCAACTTAACTTTCGGACACAGCAAAAGCATTTTTTTTGTAAAACTGTATCCAAGACTCAACACCCCACTGTAACCATCATTTCTTTGTAATTTACAGTTCAGTCTATGTAGTCTTTTTACAGGAAATCCCTTTGTAAATATGTTGAAGAAAGTGCTACAGTTGACAGTTGTTTTTTTTTTTTGGTGAGTAATGTTATTGTTGTGAATGGCTCAGTGTATAGTACGTGCATGCATCACCGTGTTTATGTGCATGTTTGAGTCATTAACGACTCGCACAACTACACAGGTGTCGGGCCGCCGCATGTGGACGCAATCTGAGCAGAGACATTTTATGGCTGACAGGCTTTGTTTAGCACTCTCTGTGGACACCCGCAGCGCTGACTCTGGCTTTGTTTGACAAACAGCGCGCCGCTAATTGTAACCTGGCAAATGCAAAAACAAACCGCGGGCAGACACGAACCAAAAGTTCAAACAGTCTACGGAGAGTCGCGTATTTCATCAGCTGCTCGTAACAAACAACGGGTGGTCGAGAAAACGGAGCATCCAGAGCAGATGTGTTTTTACAGCAGTGACGGATGGAGCACAGAACTAAACGGAATCACTGAATAATAGCTGAAACTACACCCTGCGGTTCACTATGGGCTCTAAACGCTGCAGTTTAAACATTATTAGGTTGAATAAATAGCTGCTGAATTTGAACCGAAGCCTTTAGTTCAGTCACACAGAACTGTTGTGCATCAACCCGAAACTGTACACTGCTCCTTTAAAAAGGAGACATATCATATTCATTTTCAGGTTCATACTTTTGGGGATTTTGGGTTTCTACTATAACATCCGTCTTTAATATTTTGTTTCTTACCTGAGAGAAAGTCAGAGCAGGGACCCCCTACAAAGTACATATAAGGATGCAAAGATTATAGATTTTGTTGGTATGATTATAGTCGGAAAAATCACGATCATTATTTATTGATTCATTTCACTGCTAATGTTGTAGATTTGAATGTGTTATTTATTGCTGCCTTTTCAAACATAAAATAACACAGTAACACATTAGTTTTGAAAATCCATCTGAAAAGATTAGAGACTTAGAGGTGAATTTATCACACCGCAAACAAAGGCCAAGTTGGCAACAGCAGTAGTTGTCCTTAACAAGAACTTGGCCCTTATTGGGCTACAAACGACCCTGCTACTGTAGCTGGTGTTTCTAAAAGTTGGAGGGAGCTGTTAAGTAACGTTTAGTGTTAACGGCAGCGACATGTTTGAGCTGTTGCGTAGCGGGCTCAGGTTTGACTCCGACCTGCGGCCCTTTGCTGCATGTCATTACCCTCTCTTTCTCCCCTTTCATGTCTTCAACTGTCCTATCAAAATAAAGGCCGAAAATGCCCACAAAAAAAAAAAAATCTTAAAGAAATCAACAAAAAAACTCATTACTTTATATTTAAAAAAAAAGTTTGAGCTATTGCGGAGTTTTGCCTCGTACGAACGTAACGTTATCGTCAGCTAGCTCACTGCTAATTTCCACCGGTTGCGGAACGTCTGTGGATACGTTCTGGAGCGGCGGCAGAGTCAATAGGTTTCCATTAAAAAGTCAGTGTGTGTATTTCCACTGGCTGCAGAACGGCTGCGTTCCGACTCCGGCACAGCTCCGGCGGTCCTCAGCCCTCCGGAGCAGATACGCAGAGCTTCTATTTTTGCCGTACACGGAGACAGTATGGGACAGGTAGTTAACATTAGTAATTAAACCTAAACAGCTAATGTAAGTAGAAACTGCCTGCGAGCTTCTCCTGTACTATACGGTAATTCCTCTACTATGCGACAGTAACCGGGGATTTCCACTGGATGCGTAACGGCTGCGGACCGGCTCCGCTGCGTGTCTGCTGCGTGCTCCGCCGTCCGTCAATACCCACCGGGTCCGGATTTATTGCGGAACGGCTGCGGCCGTGACAGCTGTAGTCACGAGGACCCACAAGTTCTCGCGAATTAACGTAGAATAGAACCACAAAACTAACTAACAGTATGTTTCCACCCAGAGGAGTAGAGGGGAAGCAGCTCTGTGCTGTGTTTTCAAGGTGTAGTGCAGGGAAATATGATCCGCCGTGAGCACGGTGTATTTTATTTTGAAAATTAACCGGATATTTATTTTGTTTCGGTGCTCGACTTCCTGTCCCGCACTATCTGCCGTGTGCTGAATTGCTGCGGAGCTCTCCGTCGTCCGTCAAAAATAGAAGCTCTGCGTATCTGCTGCAGAGGGCTGCGGACATGGGCGTCAGTTTGGTTTGAAATGTGCTGGGGACTGAGACGCATTTGGAAGTGCATTTCCAGAAGTGCTGGGTACAATGATATTCATTTTTTTTTTCCTCTTTTGCGCAGGTCATGTTTTGAAAGACGCTGTCCTGTACATTACTAATGTAAATTAATAAAAATGTATTCAAAAATGTGGTGATGTCCGACACGTAGAAGAAGAAGCATTAAGTTTTCAAAAACCATTAGACAGGCATTCTAAAACGCATAACGTGGTTTAACGCAGGGTGAACTATACGCAAGCATCAAGGCGTGGCGGTGCTGCGGTGCAAATTCAACTCATGTTTAGGACATGTTAATTTAAAGATTCGCAGAAAAAATATAAACGTTGGAGGCCATTAATCGGCACGCAAAGTCCTTGAAATCCATTCTGCAGTAAGCGTCATATAGCCATGGTAAAAAGAAAACAAGGCAGTTTAATTAATTTCGGTTTAAGAAATAGTGTAGCGATGACGTTAATAGCGCGACCTCACCTGCTGCAATTTTATTAGCACACCTCCCATCGGGGTGACAACGCATGAAGAAGCTGAAGAAATAATGTCCTCTGGCTGAAGATGATCCTAATCCCTCTTGTTCCTCTCTCTCCCGTTAAATTGGAAAAGTCCTATTATGGACGTTATCTGATAAGCGTTTCTTTAATATATACTTTGAACTGCGTGGCGCGAGAGAGTTGACTGCGAAATATGATCTCAACGCTAAATGGGAGCAATTCCCAAACATTGGACCTTTAAAAGAAAAGGCCTGGTTATCTCTTCCTTTGAAGTACTTATAGAGAATAGATAACTTTGTTTGATTTGTTGATAAGTTCAGGATTTGGTTTTGCAAAGAAAACTACGTTCTTTCCAAACAAATGATTCAATCATAGGCATTCCCCCCCCCCACCCCATAATCAAAACTGTCTGGGGTAATGAAGTCAAAGAGTTTGAATGCTGTGGCAAGCAAATATTAGTTGATAAGATGTGCAAAAATCCTATTTCAAACAACATCCCGAAATACGTGTAATGTAATGTTTTGAATCTGCAGCAAGTTTTGAACAATACAGCAGATTAATTAATTATTAATATTAATACCTACATGAATAAAGACATTTGAATGCAGAAAATGCACCAATTGTTGCAGAAAAATTCACCAGAAGGCAGGAAATTAAGCGTGTGATGCTCCAAAATATCCTAGGGGATGATCTCCACAACCCCCGGTTATAATTTGTCCCCTAAATGTTGAAACAAACGTTCTGGCTAGACAGGTGGAGATCTCATACACCCCCCCCATATTCACATGTGTGGACACACGGTTTGGAGTGTATTCAAGTTCTTAAATGTGTTGTTTTGCTGTGGAAAGTGGCCACCATGTTGTTTTCCGGCTCAGCTGCCCCCCCGATCACTGAGGCTTTGAACGTCTGGGTGTCAGTCCTCTTTCTAAATAAAACGTAGAGCAGTTTCTCACAACAACAGGAAATGAAAACAGAACACAAGGGGTTTATGAGATGGACGTTTACATGTGATCAACCAGCACTTGGAAAGCAGAGACAAGTCCATTAAAATAAAAAGTCAGGTTACTGCAACTCTAATAAACAGACTGCTGGTGGAGGCTTTTGTTGACGTGCCCTGGTTCTCAGTGTGTTTGTGACCCAAACAAACCCTGCAAAGGGAACTTTTCCATTTCAGTTCAGGCGGAATTAAATAAACTCTGGTGACATTTGGATTCTAACTTAGCTGGAAGGTGTTTGTTTAGAAACATATACTGTACATAGGGCTGGGTAATGTTACAGCATTTTAACTTTAACTTATTCCAGGATGGGAGAAAATAGTGCTCTGGTTTATTGGCATTTCTTTAAACCCATCACAAGACGGAGCAACGGTGCCTCTGCAAAATAGCCTCGGGAAGGAAGTTATTTTTTTGGTGGAACATGTGTCAGGATTTAAAGTTGTTTTGGTCGTGCAACAGAAAACTCCGATTGGACAGATAGTCTAGCTAGCTGTCTGGATTTACCCTGCAGAGATCTGAGGAGCAGTTAACCATAGTCCTCACAAATCCACCGGAGTTAAAAATGCCAACAAAAAGAAAGCAGAAGGTGACGGACATCCGGCCGAAAATGAGGGACATCTGGCGGAATTTCTGGCGCCACCTGAACAATCCCAGAAATGCAACATCGTCGATATAGACTTGTTTCGGTAACTCTACATGATCGACAGTTAGTGAGTTCTGTGTGTAAAACCATCAACCTGTCAGGTTGTAGGCTTGGACCCAAGTGGCAGGAAGGCGAGGAGTGAGCAGCAGTTTGAACAAATAATAATTTAATGAAACTCAAAGAGACTTACAAACGTATAAGCGGGAGAAAATAATCCAAAAGAAACAGAAACCCAGAAGGAATGGGGGAAAACCCAGGAGCACAAAAACACAGTAACACACACAAGACGGATCTCTTCACAAACGACAGACGTACACAGTAGTACACAAGTAAACAAGGGTGAAACAGGGGACAGGTGACACAAGGGCTGGGGAACAGGTGAAAGTCATAAGGGCGGGACAGACAATGTCAAAGGCGGGAAAACAGAAGACAGGAAGTAAAACAAGACATAACGTGAGAGAAACAGGGAGACTACAAAATAAAACAGGAAACAAAGCATTAAACAAACAAGGAAAAACGCGGAAGACAGAAAACATGAGAAGTGAAACAACAAGGAAACGGAACAAATAAACACAATAAAACAGGAAAAAAACTACCACAGAAACCCACAATCGTGACACAACCTTTTCCGCTCCCAAAGTCACTCCTCTGAGCTTTAAACTGCTGCTTCCTCACACTTTAATTGTTCTGAATGTTTCAAAGTACCATGTGGTACGGTGAAGGGAAAGATCAATGCGGCTTAATAACTGATGAAAATAGGAAATTGCTCATGCTCTAGTGTCCTTGGCCGCCGGCCAGTCCTCGCTTATTTAAGACAATGAGATTTCTCAATTAGGCCATCCAGAGCTGATTATTAATCCGGCGGCATGATGTGAGTCAGCAGCAGCTTATTAGAACACGTTTCCGCTCTTCTCACCTCGACTTTGTTTCTCCCTCCCATCGTCTCCTCCTCTACTTTTTATCTCTTGCTTGTTAATCGTATCCACTCTGGCTCTCATTTCTCCAGCGCTTGTTAAATCAAAACCAAAAAGTTTCCTGCATGACCGGGCATGATTAGAGATAAGTGTTTGAATGTGTGTGCGTGTGTTTTTTTTAAAGATTATTTTTGGGGCTTTTAGTGCCTTTTTTATTTTTACAGGACAGATTAAGACAGGAAAGTGGGAGAGAAATGGGGAATGACATACAGCGAAAGGCCGCTGCAACAATGACCAGGTGAGCTAACAAGGTGCCCCTGAATGTGCGTTTTTTAATATAATATGATTAAAACCAACTGTTCAATTCCTTGAGTAAGTAGCAAACCGCAATTAGGGAAACAATCTTTAAGATAAATAAAATGGCTGTACGGTATATTTTGACACTGGCAGTTACTGTACTCTCGATGGTGTTTTAAGCACCCAAAGTCGACTTCAAGGCAGCGCTGCGGCCGTTGACTTCAAGGCACCTAACCCGAACCCTAACCATTGCCTAATCCTAGTGCCGACGACGATGTTGGTGGCTTCTGTCAGTACCTTCCACGACTAAAGGTTCAATTACTGTAAGCAATAGCTCACGACAAGCCATGATAGGTTGTGATTATATCACAGCTAAGGGGCGTAGTTCGGACTGACGCAAAGCGGATGGACAACAACCGAGAAAAGGTCGCTGTGAGCCGGGTACCGGTCACTGGGAGGTGCCGATCGTTTAGGAGGCTGCTGCAGCTATGTTTAGCAGACAAAAAGGTGAGCATCATGCAGTTTAGGCACCAAAATGACTAGTTAAGGTTAGAAAAAAAGATTGTGGTTTGGGTTAAAACACCAGCCTCCTTAAGTAGTACTCCCGGGACACAAACACCGGTTTCCTGTGTGAAAGTCTTCTTCCCCCATGTTTTCCCCTTAACTTCTTCTGGGACACAAACTCCACTCCCCCAGCTTGAAAGCCCTGTGTTTTAGGAGCCAAAAATCCACCCAGAAATCCTCCCTACGCGGATCTCCAATGCTCATATACAGCGTCAATCAGTGATAAACACGTACCAAACAATGCTTTACTTTTTGAAGCTATATGAATGAATAATTTCGTATTATTGTGTCATGCATACAATAAAATATGCCCAGCCCACGCAGGCTTACAAGACACCATTTCCTAGGACAAAGGACCAGATGCCAAAGTAACCACATACCCTAAACAAATAAACCATTCTAGTCTTTATTTTTGCCAAGCTTTAGAAACAAAAGTCGCCAACTTATAAATATTAAATTTAAACAACCGCTCCCAACTGTCATCATCCGTGCACCAGAACATTTCAGGATTTTGGACAGACATTTCATGTAAGATCGGTGTCCTTAACTCATCATAGTTCGGGCAATACAAAAGAAAATGTGATTCGTTGTCAACTTCTCCTCGTTCACTATTTAAAAATCATTCATGAGAACAGCCTGCTGAGGTTTTGGATCCAAACTGAATGAATTCAGCAACTCGCTCAAGGATACTTCAGTAAGACTTTGACTTCAGGATCTCAGAATCCCTCACAGACAGAGTATCGATACCTGATTACAGCTGGTAATGTTCATTGACTGAGTTCTGCCATCCACGCTCAGAGCCGGCCCGAGGCATAAGCGAACTAAGCCAATTGCACCTGACTGCAGTACGCAGATCGGGTTTGGGCCAAATGTGGGCGGAGCTAAACGTTTGACTCTGTGGGCGCGCCATCTGGTGGCGGACATCAGGCAGAACATTCTCAAACGTCAATGCAACACCTTTATAATATAATATATATTATAGATATATAGATTATAATAAATAATGATATTTGAATTATAGATATATACATTATAATAAATAATGATATTTGAACTGTAAAAAGGAAAAAAGAACAGGGTTGGGTTTAGGAAAAGAAGAACGGGGAAAGCAAACATGACTCCCGGGAAATGAGCCCTGGTCTCTGGGGAACGCCAGACAACAACTGACGGTTATTAAGGCAAAGGCGGAGTGTCAACCGGGAAAGTCTGGACGGACTAACCTGCCGGCTGCCTGCCCGCGAACGGACGGTGGTTGCCGGCTGGCTGCCCGCGGACGGACGCTGGCTGCCCGCGAATGGACGCTGGATACCGGCTGCCCGCTGGCTGCCTGCCCGCGGACAGACGCTGGCTGCCCGCGGACGGACGCTGGCTGCCCGCGAACGGACGCTGGTTGCCGGCTGGCTGCCCGCGAACGGACGCTGGTTGCCCGGCTGGCTGCCCGCGGACGGACGCTGGCTGCCGGCTGACTGCCGGCTGGCTGCCCGCGGACGGACGCTGACTGCCCGCGAATGGGACGCTGGATACCGGCTGCCCGCTGGCTGCCTGCCTGCGGATGGACGCTGGCTGCCCGCGGACGGACGCTGGCTGCCCGCGGGACGGACGCTGGCTGCCCGCGAACGGACGCTGGTTGCCGGCTGGCTGCCCGCGAACGGACGCTGGGGCATCCAGCGTCCCATTCGCGGGCAGCCAGCGTCCGTCCGCGGGCAGGCAGCCAGCGTCCCGTTCGCGGGCAGCCAGCGTCCCGTTCGCGGGCAGCCAGCGTCCCGTCCGCGGGCAGCCAGCCGGCAGCCAGCCGGCAGCCAGCGTCCGTCCGCGGGCAGGCAGCCAGCGGGCAGCCGGCAACCAGCGTCCGTCCGCGGGCAGGCAGCCAGCGGGCATCCGGCATCTAGCGTCCCATTCGCGGGCAGCCCGCGAATGGGACGCTGGATGCCGGCTGCCCGCTGGATGCCGGCTGGCTGCCTGCCCGCGGACGGACGCTGGCTGCCGGCTGTCTGCCCGCGGACGGACGCTGGCTGCCCGCGGATGGACGCTAGATGCCGGCTGCCCGCTGGCTGCCTGCCCGCGGACGGACGCTGGCTGCCGGCTGCCTGCCCGCGGACGGACGCTGGTTGCCGGCTGCCCGCTGGCTGCCTGCCCGCGGACGGACGCTGGCTGCCGGCTGGCTGCCCGCGGACGGACGCTGGCTGCCGGCTGCCTGCCCGCGGACGGACACTGCCTGCCGGCCGGTGGTCTACAATTTCCCGGTAGATGTTTTGGTTCCACTCTGCCGCTGGGTTAGGGAAAGGATAACGGGGAAAGCAAACGTAACTAGAAAATGCATTTCCTGCGGAAAATGCGTGGGAATGCTGAATAGCTGAATTGCTAAAGCTAACTGGATGAATAGCTCAAATCCGTAAGAAGAAGTTGAACTAGTGAGAATAGTTGAAAAAGTGGAAATAGTTAAAAAGTTCAAAGTTGACGCTAATCTGAATTGTTGGCTTTAAAAGTTGAAAAATGACAAAATATGTAGAACATTGTCAGGTCTTTAGCTGAAGCTGAAGAATAATTGAAACACAGCTCTTACTGACAGAAAGAGGAAAGAAGAAAGAGGACAGAAAGAGGAAAGAAGAAAGAGGACAGAAAGAGGAAAGAGAGTGAGAGGACAGAAAGAGGAAAGAAGAAAGAGGAAAGAGAACAGAGGGTAGAAAGAGGAAAGAGGACAGAAAGAGGAAAGAGAACAGGACAGAAAGAGAGCGAGAGGACAGAAAGAGGAAAGAGAACAGAGAGCGAGAGGACAGAAAGAGGAAGGAAAGAGGACAGAAAGAGAGCGTGAGGACAGAAAGGGGAAAGAGAACAGAGAGCGAGAGGACAGAAAGTGGAAAGAAAGAGGAAAGAGGAAAGAAGAAAGAGGACAGAAAGAAGAAAGAGGACAGAGAAAGGAAAGAAGAAAGAGGACAGAAAGAGGAAAGAAGAAAGAGGACGGAAAGAAGAAAGAGGACAGAAAAAGGAAAGAAGAAAGACGACAGAAAGAGGAAAGAAGAAAGAGGACAGAAAGAAGAAAGAAGAGAGAGAAGAGGACAGAGAACAGAAAGAGGAATGAGAACAGAGGACATGAAGAGGAAAGAAGAGGACAGAAAGAGGAAAGAGAACAGAGGACATGAAGAGGAAAGAGGACAGAAAGAAGAAAGAGGACAGAAAAAAGAAAGAGGAAAGAGGACAGAAAGAAGAAAGAGGATAGAAACAGGAAAGATGACAGATAGAGGACAGAAAGAGGAAAGAGGACAGAAAGAGGGAAGAAGAAAGAGGACAGAAAGAAGAAAGAGGACAGAAAGAGGAAAGAAGAAAGAGGAAAGAAAGAAGAAAAAGGACAGAAAAAAGAAAGAGGAAAGAGGACAGAAAGAAGAAAGAGGAAAGAGGACAGAAAGAAGAAATGGACAGGGAGAGAGAGAGAGAGAGGGAAAGAGAAAGAGGGAGAGAGAGAGAGGGGTATGAGAGAGAGAGACAAAGAGAGAAAGAGAAGGAAAGAGAGAGAGGAATAGAGAGAGAGAGGGAGAGTGAGAGAGAGAGGGAAAGAGAGGGATATAGAGAGAAAGAGAGAGAGGGGGGGAGGGAGAGACAGGGAGGGAGAAGGAGGGATGGAGAGAGAGAGAGAAAAAGAGAGAGAGAGAGACCGGGATGGAGAGAGGAGAGAGAGTAAAAAGAGACAGGGAGAGAGAGAGAAAGAGAGAGTGACAGAGAGATAGAGAGGGGGAGAGAGACAGACTGAGAGACTGACAGACAATCTATTGTAAATAGAACCAATTGTAACATGTTGTTGTTGTTCTATTCCTATCTGTGATTGTAATGAAAAAGTGCTGTGTCATGCTAGAAGGAGGAGCAGCAGGTGTTCCTCCAGCTGTAATCAAGCCTTGGCCTTCCTTTGATCTATAATTAGCACACCTGGTAAAGGAGAAACATTGGTATACAGTGAGATCCAGTCTGAGAAAGCTGATAAAGATCTCTTCAAACAAGTCTTAATAACTCCAAAACAGTTCACGCTATCCATACAGTGACTTCACCGTGGGAAACAGGAAGCCTTTGTGAACGTCACCATCTAAAATTTATGTTGATAAACATAAAAATGTGGGCATATCAGCGATTTAAGAAAGTGGTTCTTTCAGAGTTTCGCTGGAAGATATGCAGTTCGGGTGTACGAGCAATATATCGAGAAGGGACAAAGATAATTTTTTTGAAGCTTCACCCTCTGAGCGATGACATCATCACTCTAACCAGCCACACACACACTCTGTTTAATCGATAAAATTTCCTGAAAAGATCACTAAACTTAAACACCTTTTTCACAAAAACTGTAAAAGATATCAAACTGAAAAGATATGTTTGGATAGCTGAATATTTTGTGAACATTTTAAAGTTTGTTTGGCGTCTGTAGGTGAAAGTATGAAGGAGCTGAAACTTTTGATAAACTACCTTCCTGCTTCTTACAGTGCAGACGCTCTATTGCTTGCTCCTGCTTCTGCTTGCATATTTCTGCTGATAATCTTGCTTTTCCTCTGAGAGAAACTATGAGCAGCGGCTCTTGGATACTTATAAATCACTGGACTATACATTTTTTGTAGACATAGTAGGCTATTGTCATATTTGAACATTTTTCTGCGTGAGCGTGGCCTACCAATAGCTCAAGCCTGTCCTAAAGTGACTGTAGCTAAAGCTAACTAGCAGCAAGATGCCACCTTTCTCCATACAGGACTACTACAAACTCCTTCAGAAGATTGCAGTTCTGGAAACCAAAATTTACAGGTTAGAAGTAAATATGGAAGTGAACAGATCATGTGGAAATGACACCACTTTACCACTGAACCAAAACAATGGACAAAAGCATGCTAACACACGGCTAACTAGCACCAGCAAGACCACAAAGAAACAGGGGGGGGCTGTGGAACGGATAATAAATCAACAAGTGGTGGTCCTCCCTGGAACTCTTTTGGTGCAAAGCCTAAGAGTAAATCATTTTCCTGGGAAATGGGAGGACGACTAACGGGCAGGACACAGCGCCCTGAGATTTGTGATACGACCGGCTGGCCTGCATTACCACCCAGGCAGAGTGCCTCTTCAACCCCCTGTACTTAGCAGGACACAGCCGTGGACAGCTGCAAAAGGGAAAATCAGCAACAAAATGCCTCCCCAACAACTGAGTGTGCAGGTGAACAACAGATTTGCTCCTCTGCTGCAGGACCCTGGACATGACCTGGATTACGTCTCATCGTCACACAGCAGGGTAAGGACCGAAGGCAATTCTAAAAGTAAAAAGCTACAGGGAAAGCTAATGACTGGGCCCAAAACTCTGATTGTGGGTGACTCTGCTGTGAAAGATATAAAAAGCAGTAAAAACACCAAAATACTCTGTTTTCCCAAAGACATGGTGTCTGATTTGGCCCAAAGAATCCCAGATATCGTAGCAGCACACCCAACTGTGAAGAACATTATACTGCATATAGGGTCAAATGATGTTGTAAAGCAAAAGTCTGAAGTGCTGAAACGTGAGTTTATGAATCTGCTGAACACAGTCAGCTCCCTAAACGCAAAGGTGTTTGTCAGTGGCCCTATACCGCCAGTCAGAGGAGGAGCTGAGAGTTTCGGCAGACTGTTGGCACTGAACAGATGGCTTTCAACTACATGTACCAACAACCATTCTCTGCAGTTCATTGACAATTTTAACATTTTCTGTGGCTGCAGACATCTTTTTAAAGCAGATGGACTATTCCTTAACAAGCCAGGAGTAAAGCTGTTCACCTCTAGCCTACTTTACTTTCTGCACCACACATCTGCTCCCTTGGCCAAGGACACGAGACAAGATAAACCAAAACAAGAGGAAGACACAACAACAAAGTGCGGCAGTGAGCCACCACAGCCCCCCCCTGAGCAAAGATTTGACCATGGGAGACCACAGACCGGAGATGAGAAATCTCAACACCCCTTCTCACCCGTCCAACACTCCTCAAGCCCCTGTGACAACCACGAGAGCTTTGAGGACCTTTTTAAGGATACGTCACTCTCCCCTCTTTCCCCCATCCCCATGTTGGAGTTCACTGACCAGATGAAGCAGCTGGTGAATGCTGGAACCAAGTATGCCCCTCTTCCTTCTCCCATCGTAAAACGCCAGGCACCTCTGCCTGGCGTTTTAAAATGCAGTAAACATTAACTGATATGGGCCGGGTCCAGGTTGCATGCCTAGTAACACTCATGACTCTTTCCAAGACAAGCCTGGGCCCTGCGTATTAGATTCTTCCACAATTTCTGTTGTGATAGGTAATAGAAAAAGAATGGCGAATAAGCACGTAACTGCAAACTTTGCAAATTTAGCATCCATTACTCGTCAGCCACAGCCTGTCCCAAAAAATGAAAACGCACTAACACTAGCCCTACTAAAGGTTAGGGTCTTTGGCGGGAAAATCATTTTTAATCAATGATTTTATTATCAAGCACAATCTTGATTTTATGTTTTTAACTGAAACCTGGTTGGACCATAATAACAGTGCTGCTGTTCTCATTGTGTCAGCACCCCTAACTTTAGTTTTATGAGTGAGAATAGAGTGAATAAGAAAGGAGGTGGAGTCGCCATTTTGTTTAATGACTCATTCCAATATACGCAAATATCTTACGGAAATTTTGCTTCTTTTGAATATGTGGCTCTTCAGCTAAGATCCTCCCCTCAAGCTCTACTTCTAAATATCTACAGGCCACCCAAATACTGTGCATCCTTCTTTGACGATTTTAATGAACTGCTGTCTATAATCTGTATTAACTTTGACCGTGTAATTATTGCTGGTGATTTTAACATTCATGTTGACAACCCCCAGGACAGAGGGACCAAAGAACTGTGTTGTGTTTTTGAGAGCTATGGACTGACTCAGCATGTGACACAGCCCACGCACAATAAGGGGCACACTCTGGACTTGATTATCTCCAAGGGTCTGAACATTCCCAAGGTTGTGGTGACTGATGTTGCTCTCTCTGATCATTCCTGTGTTTTCTTTAACGGCACTATCTCTGTGCCCAAAAGTGTTCAAACAAAGTTAATCAGAAAACGGTATATTACTGAAAACACCAGCGAAGCATTCATTCAGCTTTTCTCCTCTACACCCACCCTCACTGGGGCCTCAGTCACTGAGCTTGTAGATAATTTCAACTGTAAAATTACAACTGTTATTGATGCAATTGCTCCCACTAAGGTCAAAGCTGTCTCTGGTAAGAAAAAGATCTCCATGGAGAAATTTTTATAGGTGTGAGAACAGAAAAAAAGAGTGTCGAAAAGCTGAACGCAGTTGGCGAAAATCTAATCTCCAGGTCCATTATAACACTTACAAAGAGAGACTTCGCATTTATAATTTGGAACTAAGAAATGCAAGGCGGCCCTTTTTCTCTGACATTATCGCCAGAAACAATAATAATTCACGTGCTTTGTTTGCTACTGTTGATAGATTAACAAACCCTCCAGTACCAATAGCATCTGAACTGTTGTCTACCAAGGCTTGCAACGACTTTGCCTCCTTCTTCACAGACAAAATTCTGAAAATTAGACAAACAGTCAGTGCTTCCATATCAAGTACGGGATATGTGTTGTCACAGTGTTCACGCAAAACAAATTCCAACATGACACAATTTCATACGATCAACCTTAAAAACCTGGAGGACATTATACAACATCTGAAAACCTCCTCCTGTTGCCTTGATATTCTACCAACGGGTGTTTTCAAAAATGTTTCGATTTGTTTGGCTTCAGATCTTCTACAGATTGTAAACACATCTCTGCTCTCAGGTATCTTTCCACAGGCCCTGAAAACTGCAGTCATCAAGCCACTCCTAAAAAAGAACAATCTAGACACGACACTAATGTGCAACTATAGGCCAATATCAAACCTTCCTTTTTTAAGTAAAATAATAGAAAAAGTGGTTTTTCAACAACTCAACCTTTTCTTATCGCTAAACAACAGTTTTGATGCCTTCCAGTCAGGTTTTCGACCACACCACAGCACTGAGACGGCTCTTGTTAAAGTCTTTAATGACATCCACTTAAACACAGATAGTGGCAAAATTTCAGTCTTAGTATTACTTGATGTCAGTGCTGCATGTATAACATTATTATATAGGGGAGAGCCGGGACAGTTGAAACACTTTTTAATTAAACGTAATTTCCAAAGCGATCGTATCGCACTGAAAGCTAATATTTTGTCACTAGCAACCTACACCTGTCTTCTGTCAAATACAGTTGCATTTTCAGCTTTGAACAAAACCGTTCAGGAATTATTACAGCCAAAGTGGGGCGTGCGTAATGTTTCATGCGTCACTCCTGGTCGGTACGCATGAAACAGCATAGGGCAGGGGTGGCCAACCAGTTCAGCATAAAGAGCCACAAAAAAAACACGCACCATAGCAAAAAGCCACACAACACATGCACGTCCACATTACAACAGCAACAATGTCTTCCAGATCTAATGAAAATCATAATACATAGCAGTTTTCATAGGTTTTTTTTTCTTACTTAGATTGACTCAGTGGGAAACCTGACTGTCTTTTGTTATCCACAATCCTTTTTAGGTCTGGTTGTACTCGGTTGTGTCCACTCTTTCACTCATTTGTCACTAGAGGGGCTTTCAACCAGACACACAGTAGAGCCTCAAAGGACCAGGCAAAGATCTGCATACGGCTCAAGAGCCACAGGTTCGCCACCCCTGGCATAGGGGGACGGATGAAACATACAGTTTAAGCCATATAAACTTCCCACAACTTCAATATTTTACTATATATCATGAATGGTACTCCCAAAAGGTGTTATTTTAGATAGATTGTTGCTGGGCTATACGTCTTGGTGAATATCTGTTAATCACTAATTGCCGTCACCTTGAAGCGTGTATGAAGCGGTTTTTGAAATATCTTCCACTGTGGGTGATTCTGCCATTTTTATAGCTAGAACAGTACGTTTTCTCATTTAAATCATGTTTCTATTGTGGAAAATGTCGTTTCACAGGTTTGTTTAATATATAGCATAATATCATTTTTCACTCTTTCACAGAGGGCAATACAATGATAGGGAAAACACTCAAACCAATATTTACATAAAATTGGCATGAATAATCAAAATGGTATACATGCCCCGTGTGTGTGTGTGTGTGTGTGTGTGTTTGTGTGTGTGTGTTTGTGTGTGTGTGTGTGTGTGTGTGTGAGAGATCTTGTCATTTGTCATCTGCAGATTAATTTTAAGTGTGTGTGTGGGTGTGTGTGGGGGGGGGGGGATCGATTTAAATCATGAATCAGATTCTTTGTGAAAAAATCAGGGATTTTTTTGAGGCCATATCGCCCAGCCCTACTTCCTACTAACACAGAGTATGTCAGTATTGTTTGGCCCTGAAGCTCAAGTAGTTGGGTGAAGTCACTACCTTAATAAATCAAAAAGCAAAAGGCTATGAATCTGAACAAATTTAGGTATTGCCCTTCTCTAGCTGACCATCCCCAAAATGCACCAGAATACAGGAAATCACATCTACCAAATTCAAAATTTTCTGGGGGAGCACCCCCCAGACCCCCCCCCCTCGCCGTTTGCATCCACTTTTGCACAAATAGAATAGGGGGGGAAGGGTCCTTATGCATCTGTGCCCCGGGGGGACAGTAGTTCATAAACCTCACTGTATTAATACATAACCTCACTGTAGTCATTTATAATGTAACATTATAGCGTGACATTTGTGTCAATAATCGTCAAGCACAGGTGACTCCGCGTGGTGGGAGGGGGGGGCCCCCCAATCAAATTCTGCTTAGGGCCCCCAAAAGGCTCGGGCCGGCACTGTCCACGCTCCTTGTTAATGTGATGAGCCTCACTGTAGTTTGTTAACACGTCTTAAGCTGCCAATTAGTGGAAGCCACCCCCAAGCCACCCACAAGCCCCTCCCTATGCTTCCACTGCATTTAGTCCCCATATGTCTCCTCACTTTCTGCTAGTGTATGCGCATAATCTCGCCCCAAGACGACCCTGTTTACTGTAAACAGCAATGAATTTCTATTTGAAGTTGTATTTCTTTTTAAGAAAAAGGAGATTTTTAACCCTGGGGCGAGCGGATAGATGACGCCTGACTTGAAGCACGAGACACGAGTGTTTACTGACATTTAACCGAAACTTTGAGCTTGCCCTAATCTTAACCAGTTATTTTCTTGCCTAAACCTTTTATGGATGCAGAACTGCGGTCTTCAGTCTTAAAGTCTCTCTACATTCAGCATCCACCCCCGACCAAGTCAGTGTAGAGAATAAACACTTCCCTCAATCAAAGAAACGTTGCCATGGAACCTAATCCTGGAAGAAATGACATTTTCGTGTCAAGAAGCGTTCTGTGAAACTAAATCGGAAAATAAATGTAGACACTGTTGGAGACAGTTGTCAACTGACAGTTCATCTGCTTTCAGTGCTTATTCATCAACTTAAGAATTAAAGTGCTCATATTATGCTTTTGGGTTTTTCCCCTTTCCTTTATTGTGTTATATATCTTTTTTGTGCATGTTATAGGTTTATAAAGTGAAAAAGCCCAAAGTCCCCCCCCCCCAAAGGGACTTACCATCTCCAACAGAAAACACTGTTCACCAACTGCTCCAAACAGCTCTATTGTAGTCCAGCCTTTACTTCAGAGACAAACGTGGTCACTTTGGAACACGTTATAATGCTCGCCTAGCTGCTAGCATGGCACGCCCTCATACTCTGCTTCTGACTGGCTAGTAGTCCTTACCTAGGTACTGTCAGGGCACGCCCTCATACTCTGCTTCTGACTGGCTAGTAATCCTTACCTAGGTACTGTCAGGGCACGCCCTCATACTCTGCTTCTGACTGGCTAGTAATCCTTACCTAGGTACTGTCAGGGCACGCCCTCATACTCTGCTTCTGACTGGCTAGTAGTCCTTACCTAGCTACTGAGCATGTGCGACTCCCAACAAAGATGGAACAGAAGTGAGATGTCTCACTCTGTAGCTAAAACAGAGAGCTCAACACACAGGGTGAAAAGAGGAGCTCCAGCAATGTGCAGTATAAAAAATATATGGTGTTTTCGGTTTCATTTTGTTTAGTTGATTACTTTAAGATACTCATGAGTGTAATGATAAAAACAGAGAAAAGTAAGAATTCATGCATGGAGTTTGGTTGAAAAAACAACTACACTAAAACTAAATCCTTTTACGTACAAAGAAAAAAATGAAAGAAAGAAAACAGAAACAGCCTACGACGACAAATCATGATGATAAAGACTTTACTGAGTCAGACAATGAAACATAAATAGTGTGGAAAAAGACATAAAGCAACAAGAAGATACAGTAAAAAGTGACAAGTTTTCCTCAGTGTCTGTTTGTGCTTGTCTTCCCTCAGCGCTGAACGCTCCCGTTTATTAGATTTATTGTTGTTACGTGTGGGACGGAACGAGCTGTAAAGGATTATTACGCTGTAATGAAATCACATCACAGGTTCTGGTGACTTATCCACCCACCTCTGACTGCAGGAAACCACAGCGGTTCAGTGTGGAGGATCAAAGAGCCTGAAGCTTAATACATTCGCTAAATGCTTTGTGACTTAACTGTTCTGCATGGAATTTTCAAAAAACATTGTGTGGGATTAAAAAGTTTCAAAAGCACAACTCAAACTTTGCTTAACGCTATGTTGACGCTAGTCTCACGTTGCCAGACCCTCCTCCACAGCACTGTGGAGGAGGGTCTGGGTAGTCCACACAGCATTCCGGGATGGGGGAAAAAACGTGCTCTGGTTTATTGGCATTTCTTTAAACCAATCACAATCGTCTTGGGGCGGACAGAGCCACGGTGCCTCTGCAAATTAGCCTCAGGAAGGAACTTGTTTTGTTGGAACATGTGTACGTAGTTTTAGTCGTGCAACAGGAAACTCCGATTGGACAGATAGTCTAGCTAGCTGTCTGGATTTACCCTGCAGAGATCTGAGGAGCAGTTAACCATAGTCCTCACAAATCCACCGGAGTTTAGAACGCCAACACAAAGAAAGAGGAAGGTGACGGACATCCGGCCGAAAAGAGAGCATCCGACAGCAACGGACCAACCCCGGAAGTGGAACGTCGTGGATATAGACTACCCATTTTGTAACTCCACCCACAATCTGTCCCGTTCTTGTGCCGCATGTCACTAAAACATACTTGAGCGTCAAAAAGTGACACCAAGAGTCCCAACCAAGTGCAAATTGGTGGAATGCCCCCCTGCGTCTGACCGAGACGCTAAAGGAGAATTTTTGCGTCAGTAACAAATACCCATAGTCACCTGACCAAGCGTCACTTTTTGACACACTGGGAGTGAGAATGTGTTGGAATAACAAATTATAGCCGTTCCTCACCTTGTTCTCGATGCTGGCAGCTGTTGTGTAGTTAAATTCTGCATTTTATAATGCTACTAATGCCTATGTGCACAAGTGTTTTGCAACAATTGTACGTAAATGGTCTGATATGGTATGATACAGGTGTGTCAGGGCTCCTGCACACTGGCTGCGTGGCGTGAGCGTGGCGTTTCTGTTGCGTGTCAGTTGCGTGGCGGCTACGTGGCGTTTTCTATGTCTTTGCACACCAGAAAAGTGTCTGATGCAGCGCTGCTGCTGCTAGCCTTGTCTGAGACATGCTTATCACGCAGGTGGTGTGCAAGCTCTAACCTGTTAACATGGGAGCCAAAATAAAAACAGACATGCCACGCAGCTGGCACGCTCACGCCACTCAGCCAGCGTGCAGGAGCCCTTAGTATGAACAGAGATTAGTTCTGAAACTCTGCTAAAATGCTTGTGAGGACGGAGATCGTTTTCCTTTTTAAAATGAACACTTAGTAGCATGGACCAGGGCCAGGGCTAGAAGAGGGGCATGGAGTGGCACCGGCCCCACCTGAAATATGATTGCCCTCCCCCCAATCTATTGGGCTAGAGTTCTGTTAATCTGACAATTGTGATATCTAGCCTCGGATAAGAGCACTGTCACTTGGCTGCCTGTGCTGTTCACCCCACTTAAAAGATCCTGGAATGTGGCCTTGACCAACTGCCACTTTGCTGGTTTGAAAGCCATGATGTCTCTCTCTCATGGGTGGGCAGGCTGGGGAAACACATATTCATGTTGAAAAACCTCATAAAGTGATTTTTTTGCCATGGGACCTTTAATAGCTGCTCTGACTGCTGTTCTTCTGGTGACTTTTGTTTTAGTATGTGGAATATTTCAGCTGAAATAGCAGCTGAGATGATTCTGTTCTTCAGCTAAGAACAACCATATTTTCACATAATAGTTTTGGAAATATATCCAGACATACAGTATAAAGTGGTAGTGCTTGCAGATTTGCGTATCAAAGCAGACTGGACTATAGTCCCTGACGGACGTCTTCGCTCTCTGAGTGCCATTCTAGTTCAAAGCATGAATAACTTTACTAACACTTGACTACTGACACATCTTTAGCCCTACACTCTTGTGGCCTGAAAGGTACACACCGCCCAATGCAACAACAACAAAAAAGCTTAACCCAGCTATACTGAGAAAACATAACGGGCAAACTAACAGAATTAAACAGCAGTAGGACAAACTATCTTTCAGAGGCTAAGTAATATTAGAGATTGACTGGAAAAAAATTGTTGTAAGGTCCGCTCCCGGAGAATTATGCACGAAGGAAGAGGCATTTATTAATTTTTTACTTCTCTTTCTCTTTCTGATCAGAACCAACATCTGTTACCTTTTGTCACACTTAAATGTCTCCTCAGTGGTTAGACTCATCACTACCTTCCACACACTAAACAAGCAGCAGGGCCACAGAGAATCAAACACACTCCCTCCCGGACGGGCTATAAAACGTGTGTTTCAGGTTCACTGTGAGCGTCACAACTGAAGACAGGAAGTATTCTCCCGGCAGCAACAGTATATAAGCTGGTGTAGTCAATTTCGTTGGTGCTGCTGATTAATAATGACATGCCTGAGAAGCTTTTCCCTTGGTCCTGTCATTACTGAATACATGAAAGAGGGTCGTTTTGTCGGTGTGTGTGTGTGTGTGTGTGCAGAAATAATGTCTGTACATTATTTCTACTGGTCTTCACGAGCCCCCGTGTGCAACGGCTCAATCTTTTTCAGTGTGTGTAAAGGAGAGAAAGACAGAGATCCATCTGTCTTTGAGCGAGTGTTTTAATTACGGCTGCTAATTGAGCTGTTAAGCCAACCTCTGTCTTGATTACACATCTTCTAACTGCTCTCTGGGCAGCTCTGCTCTCAGTGTGTGTGTGTGTGTGTGTGTGTGTGTGTGTGTGTGTGTGTGTGTGCTATTGCCAGTTCCGTGGCAATAGCAATGCATCAAGTCTCATACATTTTATGTACAGGCATTTGTGTGTCATTTTATGTCGTTTTATTGATTTTTATTAATATTATTACTAAAGTGTCCTTTATGGAGTCTTCATTTGGCCTTTTTGGGTATCCGCCTAAATAAAACAAAACAAAACAATGAAGAATGATTGATCACCATATTTGTAACAGGATGTGTACGGCCTTGTGTCAGTGGCTGCATTGTGATTCTAAGGGGACTATGCACAGCTACACATATATGCTGTATATTTCTAGTCAACCATTTTATTTGAATATCTTATTTTTGCACAATGAAGGAAGTGCTTTTTTTATAAATGCCGTTTCAACAGAAAAAAAGAAAAAGTTGTTGAAGTTTTTTTTTTTTTTAACTATACAGTACATTAATCATACAGAAAATTGAAAGACACATTCACTTTCTGCTTTCACCCAATGCAGCTGATAAAGAAGCTGCTGCGGTCCAAAATGCAAATATTAAATGAGAAAAAAATAATACGAGAAACACTTACGTGTGTGTCCTGCTTTAGAATTGATTCTGCCGCTTTAAGGCACGTCGGCTGCTGGGAGAAAACGATGTTATGTGTCTATTTGTAATTATTGTGAACAGCAAGGAAGGTGTGAGAGGAGAATAAATGCAGCTTGTAGAAAGTCCATTGAGGCTGGAGTGAGATCCCCATGAGAGATGGAATTAAATTATGTTTGGTTGTGGCTTTGTGAGATGATTGTTTTTTCAAAGACTATTCAGTCAGCGTGCAACTCACAGTGTAATTGTGAATTTCTTTCACTGCGTATCCTACCGCATGCACAATCCACTTTCCAAAGCACATCCAGCACTGCACAGAGAGAAGATCCCATCTGGTAATCTGCTGTGATCCAGATGATCTGTTATCCGCATGAGGGCTGAGAGGGATCAACATTAGAATTAGAAACTATATTTCTTAGAGGAAGTCAACAAGAACTTGAAGAACGACGCTTTTCCAGACGTCATCCATGTTTACAGTTCAAATGCGCGATGCCACACTCACAGATTTCGTGTAGTTTTAACTTTATTTCTGACATAACAGATCACACAGAGCTTATATAGGTGGTGTTCGACTAACCATTTGTTCCCTCTCTCATTTACGCACGCAAATTCAAACTCCAAATTCAAAAGGGCCTTCATTGGTATGAAAGTTTCAATAACAATGTTTCCAGAAGCATCAAAATACAATTTGTCCAAATATTCGGACGGAACACAATAAACAGTAACTAATAAGTTACTAAAACTCACTCAGTCACTTTTTAGTCTATATCGATGACGTTTAATTTCTGGGATTGTTCAGGTGCCGCAGGAAATTCCGCCAGATGTCCCTTATTTCGGCTGGAGGTCCATCACCTTCTGCTTCCTTTGTGTTGGCGTTCTAACCTCCGGTGGATTTGTGAGGACTATGGTTAACTGCTCCTCAGATCTCTGCAGGGTAAATCCAGACAGCTAGCTAGACTATCTGTCCAATCTGAGTTTTCTGTTGCACGACTAAAACAACTTTTGAACGTCCACACTTTCCACCAAAACAAGTTCCTTCCCGAGGCTATGCGTAGCGCCGCCCAAGACGGTTTTGATTCGTTTAAAGAAATACCAATAAACCAGAGCACGTTTTTCTCCAATCCCGGAATGCTGTGTGGACTAGCCAGACCCTCCTCCGCAGCGCTGCGGAGGAAGGTCTGGCAATTCAAGACTACTCACTTCTTAACTCGCTCCTTATTAAGTCTCCCTCCCAAAAACCAGCCCGGTCTCATGGAAGTTCGTGTAAATGTGACGTTATTTGAATCTATTGATACATGTTCACGGAGACGTTTTTGTCGGTTTTTACGTTGCGGACAACACGAAAATGTAAAGTAATATATTTCAATGGGAAGCATATTTTGTGGCCACAGCACGAAAATGGTAGGGAGTAATATAAAAAGCCGAAAGTCCGCGTAGGGAGGTTGGTCGGGGTGGTGGATGGGTCAAACAACACAGGACTTTCACCCGGGCGAGCGGGGATCGCGTCCCGTGTGTGGCGCTTTGTTTCCCGGGGATGGCGTCCCTGCGTGTGGCGCGTCTCCCGGCGTTTAAGGCGCTCTTTCCCCGTAAGTTTTTTCCTAAACCCAACCTCGCGTGTGGCGCTTTGTTTCCCGGGGATGGCGTCCCTGCGTGTGGCGTTTTGTCCCGCGTGTTACTGTGGCGCGTCTCCCGGCGTTTAAGGCGCCCTTTCCCCATAAGTTTTTTCCTAAACCCAACCTCCGCCATCCCGTTATTGTGGGGCGTCCCCAGCGGGCCGCCTCCGGGCTTATGGAGCGTCCTTTTCGGCCGCCTCATCCAGCGGGTCCCCGCCTCCTGGCGTCCTTTCCACGAGAAAATAACGTGACATTTACACGTAAAAAACGAGAAAAACGTCTACGTGAACACGTATCAATAGATTAAGAATAACGTGGACATTTACACGAACTGCCGTGAGACCCGGTTGCAAAAACACTTCTTCACTAAACGGTCCTCCATCCCTCACTCTCTACCTGACCTACTGACTCTACCTCCTTCCTTCACCCACTCAATTCCCCATCCCTCACCCACCCACCACTCTCTCTTACCTCTTTCCCTCACCCCCTGCTCCTCCCTCACTCACTCATTCCCTGACCCCTTCTCTCACTCGCTCAGTGATCACTTGCTGACTCATCCCACCCACTCCATCTCTAAGATGTCCCTTCCTCCCTTACACATTCCTTCGGTCACCCCACTTACGCTCACACACTCCTACCTCCCGAATATTGCATTATTCTCCTCCCTCCCTAATCACCCCATACCCTCCACTCGCTCATTCATTCCCCCATTACCTGCCTTTCTCTCTCCCTCATCTCTCTCACTTACAGTATTAATAATCTTGTCCGGTCCATCCATCCATGGCATTCATCCACCCAACCAATCCATGGCATCCATCCATCCAACCAATCCATGGTATCCATCCATCCAACCAATCCACGGCTTCCATTCTTCCAACCAATCCATGGCATTCATCCATCCAGGCATTCCATCCATCCATGTCCTCTCTGAAAATTGACAGAGAGCAGAGCTCTGACACAAACACACACACACTCACACACACGCAGAGCTGCAGACGATGCAACTACGTCGGCTCTGCAGTTTTGTTGAAGTCACGGAAATGCCGATAAAGTGGTTTAAAGTGTGGTTACAGTTTTTCATAACTTTACACAGACAGCGTTTGCTGCAATATGATATTAATGGTGAGCCGAAAGCGGTCGCGGTGCTGTTGATGTTACACTTCCTCGGAGACGAGCAGGCACAGCAGTGGTTTCTATGCCCTGGTGACTGACTGACAGGCTGAGGTTGTAAGGCAAGGCAACTTTATTTCTACAGCACCTTTCAGCAACAAGGCAACTCAAAGTGCTTTACATGAAACATTTAAAGAGCAATTAAAAACGGTAATGGTGAAAATAAAACAGGCTAAAAAATAATATACAAATACAATAATAAACTAAATATATATATTTTTTTACTGTCATGACAGCGATGGTTTACCTTATATGTTGCATCTTCAAATGTGACACTGAATTTGAAACAGCACATTGTAATTTCTGCATCTATTATCAAAGTATTTATTAGTAATACAGTGGAAATTAGTAGAAATGTGAATATTTGGTTAGCATGTTGATTTACGGTGTGTGCTCCTAAATTTTCTGGTTGTGCCCCTAAAATTTTCAGTTGGGGGCCACTGTGCTCCTAGTGAAAAAAGTTAGTCTGGAGCCCTGCCATCCATCCATCCATCCCAGCAGCAGATTGTCTCTTCCCCCCCCCCTCCTCAGTCTCTGTGCACTCAGAAACATGGCCATCTGTATTATTGCCCCTCCGGAGCTTCACGACAGCGGCTGATAAACACTCAAACAGCTCGTCCTCGTCTATCAGTCCGAGCGCTCGACATGGGCAAAACAACTTTTCTAAATTCGACGTAATCTCTAGCTAATGTTCCGCCTCAATCTTCGCGGTGTCAGAAGGCGACACAGTGAAACAAATTAAGGCGTGCTGGCGTGAAGGGTGTTTTCTTATTTTATTTTTTTTCGTCTTTCCTTTTTTCTGTCCCCAGAGCGATCCTAGTGCGTGTGTGAACTCAATTAAAGCTGGGTGGATAGTTCAGCTGTCAGTTTGAGGTGCTGACAACACACTCGGGCCATTCACAAACAAACACACTTTCAGATACACGCTGATGGGCAAGCAAACTCAGACATCAAACATGAATGCACACTCACATGTGCACTCGCACACTGTCAGGGACAAAGCCGTAAAGCTCAATGACTCCAAGTGGGAAAAGCAAGAACAGGCAATTTATTTACAACTGAAATAGGAATTAAAATGCTAAAAATAGGAACACTAATCTCTGACTATGGACCCTTTCCTTAGACACACACAGGCGCAGGTGTCTTCAGTTAGTCTGGTTAATTAGGCCTCTGCTGTGGTTGGAAGTGGACTGAGCTCTCTCTGAGTGCATCTTATGCAACCTCAACAGGTGCAACAAGGCTAAAAAGCGGCTGTTATGTAACCACATTTTTTAATTCTTAAAAGGTCCCATGGCATGAAAATGTCACTTTATGAGGTTTTTTAACATTAATATGAGTTCCCCCAGCCTGCCTATGGTCCCCCAGTGGCTAGAAATGGTGATAGGTGTAAACCGAGCCCTGGGTATCCTGCTCTGCCTTTGAGAAAATGAAAGCTCAGATGGGCCAATCATGAATCTTCCCTTTATGACATCATAAGGAGCAAGGTTACCTCCCCTTTCTCTGCTTTGCCCACCCAGAGAATTTGGCCCACCCATAAGAAAGAGAGAGAGACATCATGGCTTTCAAATGAGCAAAGTGGCAGTTGGTCAAGGCCACACCCCCACCCTCCACCTTGCCCCCCCCTCTCTCCTCCTCAATAGCTACAAACACACTAATGGCACATCCTAAGGAAATCTCATTGTGGGACTGGCTCTAGTGGCTGTAATTCTGCACCAAGGCTGAATTTCGGGAAAGTTCAGATACAGTATTAGGGGACCACTAAGGCCTATATAAAAGAGACTTCAGATACAGTATTAGGGGACCACTAAGGTCTATATAAAAGAGACTTCAGATACAGTATTAGGGGACCACTAAGGTCTATATAAAAGAGACTTCAGATACAGTATTAGGGGACCACTAAGGCCTATGTAAAAGAGACTTCAGATACAGTATTAGGGGACCACTAAGGTCTATATAAAAGAGACTTCAGATACAGTATTAGGGGACCACTAAGGTCTATATAAAAGAGACTTCAGATACAGTATTAGGGGACCACTAAGGTCTATATAAAAGAGACTTCAGATACAGTATTAGGGGACCACTAAGGTCTATATAAAAGAGACTTCAGATACAGTATTAGGGGACCACTAAGGTCTATATAAAAGAGACTTCAGATACAGTATTAGTGGACCACTAAGGTCTATATAAAAGAGACTTCAGATACAGTATTAGGGGACCACTAAGGTCTATATAAAAGAGACTTCAGATACAGTATTAGGGGACCACTAAGGTCTATATAAAAGAGACTTCAGATACAGTATTAGGGGACCACTAAGGTCTATATAAAAGAGACTTCAGATACAGTATTAGGGGACCACTAAGGTCTATATAAAAGAGACTTCAGATACAGTATTAGGGGACCACTAAGGTCTATATAAAAAGAGACTTCAGATACAGTATTAGGGGGACCACTAAGGTCTATATAAAAGAGACTTCAGATACAGTATTAGGGGACCACTAAGGTCTATATAAAAGAGACTTCAGATACAGTATTAGGGGACCACTAAGGTCTATATAAAAGAGACTTCAGATACAGTATTAGGGGGACCACTAAGGTCTATATAAAAGAGACTTCAGATACAGTATTAGGGGACCACTAAGGTCTATATAAAAGAGACTTCAGATACAATATTAGGGGACTACTAAGGCCTATATAAAAGAGACTTCAGATACAGTATTAGGGGACCACTAAGGTCTATATAAAAGAGACTTCAGATACAGTATTAGTGGACCACTAAGGTCTATATAAAAGAGACTTCAGATACAGTATTAGGGGACCACTAAGGTCTATATAAAAGAGACTTCAGATACAGTATTAGGGGACCACTAAGGTCTATATAAAAGAGACTTCAGATACAGTATTAGGGGACCACTAAGGTCTATATAAAAGAGACTTCAGATACAGTATTAGGGGACCACTAAGGTCTATATAAAAGAGACTTCAGATACAGTATTAGTGGACCACTAAGGTCTATATAAAAGAGACTTCAGATACAGTATTAGGGGACCACTAAGGTCTATATAAAAGTATCCAAAGAGCACCATGTCATGGGACCTTTAACAACTTGGGCCCGTGTTGAAAATAAATGGGTAACACTTTACTTGAAGGTATCTACATAAGAGTGACATGACACTGTCATGAACACATGACACAGTCATGACACATGAATCCTAACTCTAAGTCTAACCATATCTTGTCATGACAAAAACCGAATGACACTTAATGACAGAAGCGTTATGTCATAAACATTTATGACTTGTTTATAATGATTATGACACGTTCATGACAGTATCATGTCACTCTTATGTAAATACCTTCAAGTGAAGTGTAACCAATAAATGTTATCACTTTGACATGTTATCACTTCAATAGGCGTGTTTTTGTAGATCTTTACTGTAAAATGAATCAAATGGAAAAAAAACACAATCTGGGTGCCCACACCGACCTCATTTCTACGGAGAACGAGACAAGACGTTTTTGCTTCTGATCACAAATTGAACCCGCCCCATCGCTGTATGCAGAGTTCAGTGTGATTAAACTTTTACAAACTGATATGCTGCCTGGCTGCAGTGAGTATAAGGACAGCGAAGTGTTTGATAAAAGGCTGTATAACGGACATCTTTGTGGACTGCTGTTGTAAGCCTAACTGCAATCGTTTCACAACATTAATACACATGCTTATAACTGCGACCGTTCATTTAGGAAGCCTATGAGATGCTGCCACTAATTTAGGAAACGCTCTTGTGGGTCGCATTAGAGGGTAGGAATAAACGACCTATGTGGTCGTATATATATTAAAGGACTTGTTGGAAACTTCGGTATTACGTTGAAGCACAAATACACACAATGCATGACTCACTAAGTTTGTCTGTGTGGGGAAATCCTACGCATCCCCCGGGCAAATCACAGCCTGGTCATATAGTAAAGTGACGCTAAGAGCTTTAACATGAAGAAGAAACATTAAGAGATTCACTGCACTAAATATTTAAGAACTGGTACAATGAAACAGTACATTTAATATCAGAAAAGCCGAAAACGGAGACATGACATTAATAGCTCTGTCAGCTTTTCTGGAAAGGGTGAAAAGAAGTGCCATTCATAAAAGAAAAAAGGTTCTTTTCAGCGATGTCCAACAAAAAGAGGACAGAGAAAATGTTCTCTTTTCAAGGAAAATTGCTCCATTAAACTGGCTTTATGTCTCCTGTTCTCTGAGCTCCATTAGCATGGTTTCTGGGTTTCTACTTTTGCCCTGTTTTAAAAGAACCAGGTGACCACAGGCAGGGGCAGACTGGGACAAAAAAATAAATAAAATCGACCCTGGCAATTTCGGCACTTACCAGCCCGATTTCAGACGGGGGCATTATTTATATATAAACACCAAAGTACGAAGACACAGCCGACCAGCAAGCTTTCCTATTGAAAAGTAGAAGCCCGACGGCACCAGACGGGAGGCTCCAGGCTGCAGCCGTACAGTCTTGCATATTTTTGATATATGTGCTGCCGCATTTTATATTCTTTTTTCCAAATCAGCCCAAGAGTGCATCGGCCCTTCTGGCATTCGCCAGAACTGCCAGATTGCCAGTCCTATGACCACAGGTACTGACGTCATATACTGTAAGTAATAATTCATCTTCTATGAATGGTTGTGTGAAAAAAACCTAAAACACAATGCACAATTAGTGGAAGAGAAACTGACATTTGAGAACACTTGTTTTGTCTTCGTTAATCATTATCGCATAGTTGTTTGTGGTTTTGCTTTTAAGACATTTTACAGGAACAACAAATAACTTAAGATGATCTTAAGATCAAGATATAATACCTATCAACCAATATTCCTGGGCGGTGTTTTTCTGAACTTTTTCTTTAATCCAAGGTGGCAGCATAATAAAGTCTGCATCAAGGTGATAAAAGTGAAGCGATCTATTTGTATTGCTCCTGAGCCGACTGTTCACAGAGAGTTTGAAAGCTTTGATCAACCTTGTAGAGAACTGATGGTGAATGGCTCACTTTCTTGGTGCCTTGTTGGCTGACAGTCTAATAGCAGCATGAATGTTTATTTTTCATCCCACAACTCAGAACTGATACAGCTCATGTTGGCAACATTTAAGCACACTGGTGATGAATGTGATCTACAAGCTTTACCTTGTCTTTGTTCGTCACAGGTGCTGGAAACATCAAAGTTGTCATTGATCAGAAATGTTTTTTTTAATACTCCTGCATCAAATGATTAAGACTGTCCTGTCTGGAAAATGAAGCAAAGAAAGACGTAACGTAACACCAGCGGTGGAAGAAGTATTTAGATCCTTTACTTAAGTAAAAGTACTAATACCACACTGTTAAATTACTCTGTTACAAGTCCTGCATTGAAAATGTTACTTGAAGTGGCTATATGTAACTTTCAGTTTGTGTTGATCCTAGCGGCCGCTTTGGACAAAAGCGGTAGTGTTTTTACCACACCTGCTGTTGTAAAGGTCTTTTCTTTACGGTGCTTTATTGCCCTCTGTAGATAATTGAGTTAGTGTTACGGGGATGTCGCGATGTAGCCTGGTCCTACCAGACTCTGATCCATTAGCCTGGTCCTACCATACTCTGGTCCATTAGCCTGGTCCTACCAGACTCTGGTCCATTAGCCTGGTCCTACCAGACTCTGGTACACTAGCCTGGTCCTTCCAGACTCTGGTACACTAGCCTGGTCCTACCAGACTCTGGTACACTAGCCTGGTCCTACCAGACTCTGGTACATTAGCCTGGTCCTACCAGACTCTGGTACATTAGCCTGGTCCTGGTCCTACCAGACTCTGGTACATTAGCCTGGTCCTACCAGACTCTGGTACACTAGCCTGGTCCTACCAGACTCTGGTCCATTAGCCTGGTCCTACCAGACTCTGGTCCATTAGCCTGGTCCTATCAGACTCTGGTCCATTAGCCTGGTCCTACCAGACTCTGGGATATTAGCCTGGTCCTACCAGACTCTGGTCCATTTCATTAGTACAGAGAGTCTGGCCACTCTCCATTGACAAGTGTTAACTTCCTTGAAGTTGAAGTTTAAAACTATTGGATCTGCCCAGAGCCACTCTGGATCTGCCATAACCAATCGTTAACATTTGTTCATGACGTCGGCTTAGCATCGCTAGCGTTAGCCTTAGCTATCTCCTTCACCGCTAACGGAGCGAGCTAGAAAATCTAACTTTTCCCGAACCCCGTGGGGAGGAGGGCCACGACATCATGGCCCCCCAACACAACTCAGCAAAGACTGTTCTTGCTCGGGCTTTAACTTCTGGATATTCGGCAGCATTCTCAGCCACTCCCTCTGTTCGCTGATTGGGCTGGTAAAGATTTGGCCGGAGAAAACCCAAGACTATACCGCAAACCCAGACGGAGTACTGAAGGAAAATCAAAATTTAGTTAAAGTACTTAGGAGGGCGGAGCCAGGCTAGTCGCGATGATTTGCTCGGACAGAAAATCAATAATTTACAGTAAGAGAATACGTTACAGATGTATGTTGCATTTCAAGTGTTGCTTACAGTAACTAAGCCTAATTTGGATGTCTCGTGAGCTAAACTGGATATCACTGTCACTGTGTCACCAGCTAAAGCAGTAACAGTTTGTTGTAGCAACCAACGTAGTAATAACTTAGATCAATATAGCGCATTATATGAAACCCACGGATGCTTTACACAAGTACAGGGGGACAAGGGGAGAGGAAATATTAGGCCAACACAAACACGGAAAGAAATAAAAAACGGGCGCTAAATTGAAGGGGGATGTAATTGAATGTCAGCTACTGACGTACAACTGCATCACGCGTTGTAAGATTATCTTATGAATGAAACAAACACAGGCTTTTCCGATGTTACAAAAAAATCTGGGACCCTTCAGATTGTGTTACTGGTGAATGGTTGAAAATAGGGGTTTGTTCTATATACAAAAAAAATAAAAAGTGTTTACTTTTAATTGTATATTTATTCAGCTTTGCTCCTGTTATAATTACTGCGGCCACCAGAGGGCGCCACCACTGTAAACGTAAATATGGGTCGTAATTGCTGCTTCAACAAACAACATTTGGGGACGTTTTTTGGGGGAGGACACTCGTTAGCATGCATTGCTTGCCCTTGGGGGAATTACTGGAATTGTTGGGTCTTTGTAAATTATAGAGTGGTGTCTAGACCTACTCTATCTGTAAAGTGTCTTGAGATAACTCTTGTTATGAATTGATACTATAAATAAAATGAATTGAATGTTAGCTTTTGATTTTGTTTTGATCAATAGTTGACCAGTGACTCATTTATTTGGACTTAATAAAGTCTTGATAAAATGACCACATAGCTACTGTATAACCACCCATAATCCTAAATAAAGTTGTGATTCAACTAGCAAGCTCACACAATCAATTATTATGATATTTGTGCAATAAGTTCAGTGTATTTACTGCCAGTTTTAATGGACACATTTTTTACGATGCAAAGAGACGTGCTGTTACAAGCTGCAGTTTATGAGGGAATGAGAATCAGATTTTATTAGGTTTCCTAGAGACATATTTTAATGCCAGACATAACTGCATGCCCTCTCAATCATATCTGTGCTCAGCTTTGATATGAGGCGTATGTTAATGTCAGTTGATATTAAAAGGCTCCTTTGTCTCTCTCTGTTTACATCCCAACAAGGCAGGAAGCCTCAGCGGATATCATCAGTCTTACGGCTCCCGGCGGCCTCACATTCTCACCCGCACACTCTCACCCACTCCTTTTCTCTCCCTTTATATCTTTTGTTTCTCTTTACAGCCCAACAGAGCAACAACGCTTCCTGAATATCAGCCTATAATTAAAAAGTTTACAGTCCGCATTCAGTCTGGGTTTTTTTCCCGCTGAAGAATGGTCACGGTTACAGTTCAAAATTTTGTTTCATGGTAACAGAGCTGCTTTTTTTTAAATCAGCTTTTTTTTATTGTTTGTGTGTAAAGTAACTAAAGCTTTCAGATGAACGTAGTGGAGTAAAATATACAATATTTAATAAGTACCTCAACATTTTTACAGTACTGGAGTAAATGTATTTAGTACCATTACACCACTGGATATATTTTCAATACAACCAAAACTAGGAGCTAAAAGAGGCTTACAATGGAATGAATTCTTCGTAAGTGTCTGGGTTTATGAAACTGCTCCAGGATCAGCAGACTTTTGACCTTTCTGAAAGAAAGTATGCATGCAAGCACTATGATCAGAAATTGACAGAGATTCGGGACAAAGACAGCCTTCACAGTTCACGAAGTGTCTGTGAATGAAACATTAGTTGCAACAATGCCCTTTTTAATAGACGTTCGCCCTCTTCACATCGTTTGCTTGTCGTTTAGTCACGCATGAATGTGACTGTTGTTCCCTTGTGAGAATACAACTACTGTGCAACTGATGATTCATGGGATTCCTCACAGTGCATCCTAGGTGAGAAAAAAAACGGGACAGCTTTTTTGATCAGAACCAGTGAGTACAGAGCCCGGAAGGACAGAAAAAAAGAATATGGCGGCACCTCAGAGACCGCAGAGGGAGAAAATACCGCCATCACACAAAGTTCTGTGTCATCACAAACTAAAATCACTGAAAAAAAATAAAAAGACATAAAAACAGGTGAACGTTGGCTGATTGTGGTCTCTTCTGTGAGGCCTGCTGCCTTTTTCAGCAGGAAAGGAGTGAGATGTGTATTGGCGATGGCCGCAGGGGATTTTCTTTCTCAGTATCTGTGACACAATTGGTACTCAATACAACCCATTCTCACTCACCCATCGCGTAAAACACTGACGCTTGGTCGGGTGCCTTTGGCAGTTGTTATTGACGCAAAGAGAATTTTCGGTCTTTCATACTACTCGCTACCGTTGTCGCTCTTCATAGTAGAATTTTGTGGTCAACAGTAACATCTCGCTGTTATAATATTTGAATAAATCTAAATCTAAATGTTTTTTTGAATTTTTCTTTGCAATTACAATTTTCAATAATAATAAAGACATCAACCAATCACATTGTGTTGTTTACTGATGAACATCATACTACAACAACACGGAGGCTGCTGTCTGACCCACAGACTGTACAGAGGCAAACTTTATCACTCCTTTCAACTATCACAAATGCAGCGTTTACCTTTCTTTCCGTTCTTACCTTTCACAATAAAAGCGCTAGACATATTCTACACTGTTTTTCAGAGGGAATTAGGGAGGGAGTATTTGGCTAAAAGGGAACTTTAAAAAGAGTACAGTAGCTTAGTGTTAGCTTTCCCTGCTTCGGGGGGAGACAGGGCAGGAGTCTCCGGAGCTAAAGCCCCATCGAACCACTCAGCAGCCGAGGAAACAAGACAGGATACCTCAGGTGGTTTTGAGGAGCTGCAGCATTTTTGTGCTCAAACTGCAGACTCTAGCTGCTGTCCAATCACTTGATGTCTTCACCGCTAAACGTTTGCTCTGCTCCGATCTCTCTCTCTCTCGTCCCTTCAACACTGCATCTCCGTCACTTTCTTTCTCTCTCTCTCTCTCTCAAGAAACAGAACTCAAACTGTACCTCAGACATTGAGCTGGCGCGAATATCCGAAACTTTTGTCGAAAACTGTCGCAAAATAGCATCGCAGCCGGTGTGAATAGTTTCGATGCGAAATATTCGCAGGCGATTATTTCACATTTCCGCGTCACTTACACGGTGTGTAACGGCCTTAAAACTCACCAAACTGTTGCTAACGTAACGTGTGACGTACGAAAACTATAGAAAATTGAGGTAAGCCTGTTCCTGTTCGGCTTGGAGAAAACGTCCAACAGTTGAGCAGATTCAAGAAGAAGCAACGCTGTTAAACAGCTGACTTGTAGTAAATAGTGTTAGACACGTCAAACAACACAGCTAATGTGAATAATTAGTCACACTTGAAATCACTTCTCTGTGGGAACTTGCTCGACAAATAGCACAGAAACCAGCCTCGCTCACCCAACAACAATACACATTCCTATAAATGTGTAATTGAACACTTTCCATAGTTATAGTTCAAGTTAAGTTGCAATGTATTGCTCATCCCTGTTCATTCGGTCCTTGACGTTACCATTCTTTAAAATATTTTTAAAAATAAGCCCTTTTCTTTCTCCTTTCAGCTGAGGCATGAGACAGAGAGTAGCCCGGTCAATAACTCACTCTCAGCTTTATGGGCTTCTTATTCCAATAATCAAAGAGAAAAGCCATCTCTAAGAGAGTGGCCCGTTGTATGAAGAAGAAGCTCTTTTCTTAAAAGACCAGCTGTAAAATGGCACAAAATCCTGTGAAATCTTTGCCGTTCTGTGACAAAGACACTGGACCTTGAAATATCCTCTGTCAGCCATCAGTGATAGTTATTGTTGTGATAAAGAAAGAAAAAGTAAAAAAGGGTTCTTACAAAGTGCATTTAAATCCCGCTATGATGCAGATTCAATAAGTTGTTTTAGAATATCAGCAAATATGACACAGAACAAAAACTGGAATGACATGTTTTTTTTTTAGTGTAGCCTATCTGAAGCTGAAAGTCAGCCGCGGCTCAGTGAAGATTGGCTAATCAGCCACCCCACTGAAGCCCATTCTCCAGGCCTCCAGCAGCTCTGAAACACAGATCAAACACTCTCTCTCTCGCTGCAGTCTGGCCTCGCCATCATAAGCTGAAGAGAGTGAGGAGCACGGATTAATCTGTGGTGGCACCGGTTCACTCGGCTGATAGCGCTACAAACAAGAAAGGAGGCCTGACCCAGACTGAAACTCTGCCAGGGCTCAGCGTGAGGGTTGGGTAAAAAATGATCAAATTAAAAAAGTGAATATGGCCAGTGCTGTTCTACAGCAGCTTTAAAGGGTAACTTGGTTTTTTGTTTTTTTCTTATTTTCCTATATTTTTCTGTGTCAACGACGGGCGAAACAAGCTACAGATTAAGTTGTTGGGCAATTGCGCACCTTCAATTTACTAGGGCTGCTCCCTCTTAGGCGATTAGCCGACTAAATCTTTTCGTTTTGGTCTTAGTCAACTTAGATTTCTTTAGTCGATTAGTCATGTTTTATGCTTTTTTTCATGCTGAATGACTTATTTCCAAGAAACGTACGAGCATCTGTCGATTAAATCAACTAATCGATTAGTCGATACAATTGAATGAGCGTTAGTCGACTAAGAATTTCTTCAATCGAGCACAGCCCTACAATTTACGTCCACTAAAAGTGCTGTTTTTGCACTGTTGGTGTGTCTAACAACATTATGGAAAGGGTCAATACAGAGATAGGCATTTTTTTTTAAGATTAATTTTTTTGGGGCATTTTAGGCTTTTATTTCCGAAGGACTGATGAAGACATGAAAGGGGAGAGAGAGGGGGGAATGACATGCAGCAAAGGGCCACAGGTCGGAGTCGAACCCGCGGCCGCTGCCTCTATACATGTGTGCCTGCTCTACCAACTGAGCTAAGCCGGCCACGTAAGATCCTTTTTATAACATAAAACATCTCTGAAATTGCTATCGCCAAACCCCACCAGACTCTGTTAAAATAAACAGTAATTTTATCATTGAAAAATACACTTCATTCAAAGTTGACAGAAACTAAATAAAACGATCAAAAGGCGTCTTTCCAATATTTCAACAATCACCACTCTGGTTTGGTTGAAATTAATATACCCATTTACATGTGAAAATATGTTACTACTCTATACATTCTAAAAGTATTTTTTTTTATTTTTTTTTTAAATGGAGTCTGGTGGAACAAAAATGATTTTACTCTTTAACAAAAAGGTCTACCCTATCCTTTCCATAATGTTGTCAGACACTTAGAATAATAATCTGAGTCTGTCAGCGGCAAAAACAGAACTTTTAGTGGATGCAAACAGACAATGCCCATTTGCCCTATAGCAGTGGTTCTCAAACTTTTTACAACACCTACCACTTCAGAAAATATTAGGCTTTCTAAATACCATAATTATGGCCCACGTTAAAATAGTCCTACCCTTGTCAGCTATGGACAGTTCACGCAGGAGGCAAGTTTATTTATTGTTGACAGCCACAGACACGCTGACCTTCCTCCGTCCCGCTCCAACTTAATCGACATTTGAGGTCACTCGGGTCATATCTCCTTGATGTTTTGTGTCGTTTGCTGCTAGCAGGTGCTGTGGAGACTTCACCACCGCTGCGCTATGGTTTCAACAGGGCTGCTCGAAATATTCTCCTCCTCATCCACACTTCTCTTCCTAATAGATCTTTTTCACGGCAGACATGTTGACATGTGACAGTAGGAAAAGCACAGGTGTATTCAAAACCATTACTGATGGCTGCATTCCACTTAGGAGAGGTCCTGGTATTGTGCATGCTGACTCACTGAAATAGCTAACGCCAACACAAAGGAAGCCCAAGGAAACGGATACCTGGCCTAAATGAGTGAAATATGGCGGATTTTCATGGCGCAATCCTGGAAGTGGGACGTCGAGGATATAGACTCCTTAGACACCAATAGACATGAAATCTTAGACACGAAATTACCCTTTATACAGACTCACTTGTGCAGTTAACTGTTGGCATCTTGGTGACAATAGTGGCTTTGACTTATACAAGACGCAAGAAGGAAAGCAAAAAGGCCTGGACTTAAATAACTTTTCATTTTTCATTCCTAAAAAATGTAAACTGACAGTTCAGACTATTTTCTCTGGAATATAAAGCTTCATTAACGCCTGACAAAAAGCCCCAGGGCGTGCTTTTATTTTAAAGCGAAGAGTCACTTTTCCTTCAGTGGTTCTTATTCGCACATCGGCTGTTTTTAAAGCTCAGAGACAAAGGAAGGCCTCAAAAACTCTCTGGAAACCAATTTCACACATATGATTACTCATGTGCCATCAGAACGCCATGAAGATGATGAAGACATCAGCGAAATGTGGAAACTGGGCGGATCAGGAAACAGTGTGAGATAAAACACAGTGGACAGCAGTTCTTTTTAATGACATTTGGGGTAGATTAAATCTAGTGTTCCAGTTCCTGCACGGATCATTTAACTGTATGATCAGGTGACATCATGACAGGGAGCATCACTTTTGACATATTTACCTCTGTGTTTTAGTGTTGTAGTAGTGGAGATCGGTCTTGGTCTCAAGACCACTTCTTCAAGGTCTCGGTCTCGTCTCGGAATCGACCAACATTTTTACTCAGTCTGGTCTCAGATAAAGAGGACTCTGGATTTTATTTCAAGACCTGTCAAGACAACAAGTGCAGGGATATCCCTAAATTGCCTGTGCATTGTCTAATTTGATGTGTTAACATCATTACTGTAATTGGATGTAAAACTTCCTGCTTCAAATGCAACCAATAACTTGACTTATTTCTAATTTGAAATGTGTTACTGTTAACCCCCTCTCCCCGCCCCCTTAAAGCTTTAGGGCCCTATCTTGCACCCAGCGCAATTGCCTTTGTACACCGACGAATGTATCATTCCTATTTTGCACCCGACGCACAGCAGACTTTTCCCTCCACAGACGCACGTCGGTAAATTAGGGAATGTATTTGCGCTCCCGGGGGCGGTTCAGCGAAAAGAGGAGGCGTGTTCCGGCGCAAACGGTACTTTGTGCTATTCTGCAGTTTCAGAAAACAATTCTGCCACAGACCAGGAAAAACCTGGTCTAAAGTCAGTGGCGCTAGTCTAAAGTCAGTAGCGCGTTATTCAGATGCTATTTTAGGGACGCATGCTTGGCCATAATGTAGCGTGTGCACAACGAGCATACACTTCTCTCATCTAAACGGACGCAGCAGTTCCCATTTTTGCAAACCATACATAATTACAAGGAAAAATATTACTGAAAATGCGCTTCAGGTGTTCGGATAGGTCAGGAGGAACTTTACAGTACAGTCCTCAAAAAGTCGCAGCATTCTTTGTGGCTTGTTGTGATTTATACAACATTTCCATGAATCATGGATGTGTTGATGACATAAATGAGGAAATATTAAAGGACTTAAGGAGACGTGGTGTTGAACTACGGTGGGATCTGGTCCGGGAGTAATGCGCGATGTGCTCCTGATGGAGCGGGTGGACGGAGATGGAGTGGGGGGGGGGGGGAAGGGGCACAACAGGAGCAGGTGGTGCGTTTGGAGCCTCCATGGCTGCAGCAATCCTCTCCAGACTTGAGATGCGCCCGAGAGGCCGCAGCAACATCGCCACCCGGCCAAGACGGGCATTTATTACTTTGCCGCATCTCGCATCGGCAGCTCCCGCTGGCGTGCGCCAGGCAAATCCGCCGTTATAATAGCAATCCGCCATGGAACTAGCGCGCCCTGCTCTTAAAGGGAATGTAAGATGACGCTCTGATTGGTTTATTGCACGTTACGCCCAAACCACACCTAGCTACTTCAGACCAACCCATTTTAGATTTGCGTCGGGCGCAAGAGTCATTTATCCCGCCGGTAAAATAGCAACAGCGGCCGAGATCCGCCCACAAAGCTACTTGCGTTTTGCGTTTCATACTTGCGTTTCAGATCGTTAAAATAGGGCCCTTAGTGCGTAACCATTTGATATTAACGAACGTCTGTTACATTCAAGCCATTGCCAAATGAGTTGCTACAAAGCTAATTAAGACTATCAGCTCCACACAACTCTCTCTGGATTTCTCAGTATGACTATGTTCAGAAGATTGTGGCGTCCGGCAGTTTCAGTTTCGCGCGCAGAAACTCTAGTGAAGATAATGACCTCTTCTGAAGAGTCCATCATGTTGTTAATCCTCCGTGTCCTCCTTGGCTACTAGCAACTGTGTGAAGAAGGGTGGGGGGGTGCGCGGTCGCGGAAAGCTTGTATCATGTGGACGCGTCGACAGTGTTGTTGTCAATACTTCGAATTCCTCATGGGGGGCGACAGAAACTACGCACTATAGCTTTAACACGCACTCCCAAGAAAGTGAATGCGGGAGACAGGAGAAGGTCTTGGTCTTGACTCGGCCTCAACCCCTCATAGTCTTGGTCTCGTCTCGGTCTCAATACACTCTGGTCTTGGTGATGACTTGGTCTCGGTTTAGGTGGTCTTGACTACAACACTGCTGTGTTTGGCAAAATATGGTAGGTCATTTTTTTCCTTGACAAATTATTGATTTGGCAGATTAGCACGAGATTAAGATCACAGACGACCTCCACAGTTATTACAAATTACTAGAGGCCCACAGGAAACACTAGTCCAGTGCGAATAGGGCTCATAAGCCTCATCTGCCGCAGTGACAAAAGTTTGCGCGATGGTGTTTTTTGCCCCCCATTACGACTCCTTCAAGGCAGCACTGCGACCGCTGCCTCCAAGGCACCTAACCATAACCATTGCGTAATTCATTTCAAGGCAGCACTGCAACCGTTGACTTCAAGGCACCTAACCCTAACCCTAACCAGTGCCTAATCCTAGTGCCTTCCAGGCAGCGCTGCCTGGAAGGAGCCGTTGGGGGCAAAAAAACACCGATAAACCAAAGGTTTACTGTTCAGTCCGTAGAATCAGGGAGGCTCCAATGACTACTGCAATCAATGTGAACAACGCCTTTTATTTTGGCATCTTTGAAAACTACTCCATGAACGGCAGTTTCAGACTAAAGAATGAAGAAAAATGTAAATATTCAGCACGGGTGTTAGGAAGGAGCGTGAACACACGGGGCTGCAACACAGAACGTTATCAGGGCAATACTATTAACAGATCAGCAACATCATCCACTGGGTGATGTAATGTCATTTTATTGAAACAGGGACAAATGCACAATTAAACATTAACCTTGTATAAGAACAAGGAGAGATGCATTGTACCAGGTCGTAGCACAATTGCTATTTTCCGCCCGTAGTCCCTGGGCAGGACAGTAAAACAATAAATATTCAATGCACGTGTACAAAAGTACAAAACATGAGACTCATCAGGCCAGATCAGTGTCATCATCGGATCTCAATAACCTTTAGATTACTTTGACTCCAAAGTGTGCGCATTATGCACACATATGCCATAGTTATGGTTTACTTTTTCCAAACTTTTTAGTCTGATTGATAATACTGCTTATGATCTGACAATTGGCCTGATGATTGATTCTTTAGTTTTTCAGTAAGTGGATTTCGGTTCCCCGTTCTCTGTATTGATCCGATCATTGAAACTCACGTGCAACCCTGTGTGTCACGTCCTTTCTCTGCTTCTCTTTACTTTTGGTTTCTGTGTTTGCTTCTCTGAAAATCATTCAACACGTTCAGTGGAGCAGGAGAACAAAACAAAAAGCTCACTCGCAGTAGCACAGTATGTACACACACACACACACTTGGAGAGAATGCAAAGACCTCGGGCCCAACAGAACATCAACGACATCAAAACCAAAGAAAAAAAAGCATGTTTGTGTGAAACATCTGAGCGGGAGAGACGAGTACAGGAAGGAGAAGGCGTTAAAAACAAAAAAAAAAACAGCTTGTTCTCCACAGGCGAACATTGTATACATTGCTGTACATGCTAACTCAAAAGCTCTTTTGACATTTTGTTGTCGTTGCCCTTTTAGTATAAAAACACATACCAATAAAAGGCTTTCCTTTTCGCAAAAGAGCAGCGTTCCTCTTTTGTCGGCGTGTATCGTCTGATAAGCACCGACGCGGTTATGTATACATTATTTACAAATACAACCGTATAAAAAAAAAAAAATCCATCAGATAGGTTAAATTTTGTTGTGAAATATTTGTGAAAGTCCTTTAGTATACAGCGACAGAGAAGCTGAGAGACAGCGAGAAGGCTGGTACACCTGACTCTTAAAAAGGATGTGACACTTTAAACAACATACAAGCTATAAATAACTGTTATGCTCTACTGTGACTGAGAGTTCAGGAGTTAGCACAAGCCTCTGTGTCAAAAGGTCTAGTTTCTTCTGGGTATTATCACGCAAGATCTTATGTCTTTACATGCTAAGATATTGCATCTTAAAAAGGTTAAAAGGAAGGAAGGATTTCATCTCCGACTCTGGCAGTGGCCATGGTTTTTTGTAAAATTCAAGCTGCAGGCTACCAGTAAGCTAACTTTACCCTGTGTCTTTAGCTGCATGCTACTAGCCAGTAAACTAGGCTGTGTCGGTTTGTTTTGTTCTTTCTCGGGCGCACGAAAGTAGGCGTGGGTCGCCGATCCTGCTTTTGAATTCGTGACAGCCCTACTTCCATGCCATTGGCTGGCAACTCTACCTTAAATAGGAACCATAGAATATTAATCTGGCATTGCCAGTCCTTCCTCCACAGTGCTGCAGAGGAGGGTCTAAGGGTCTGGCTAGTCCACTCAGCATTCTGGGACGGGAGAAAAACGTGCTCTGGTTTATTGGCAATTATTTAAACCAATCACAACTGTCTTGGGCGGTGCTATGCGCCGGGCGGAGCCACGGTGCCTCTGCTAAATAGCCTCGGGGAGGAACTTGTTTTGGTGGAACATGTGTTCAAAGGTTGTTTTAGTTGTGCAACAGGAAACTCTGATTGGACAGATAGTGTAGCTACCTGTCTGGATTTACCCTGCAGAGATCTGAGGAGCAGTTAACCATAGTCCTCACAAATCCACCGGAGTTTAAAATGCCAACACAAAGAAAGCAGAAGGAAACGGAAAATGTGTATAGACTACGTGAAGTATGTAGACTAGTAGACTATTGGTAAGAGAAATCCATAGTCCTCATAAATCCACCGGAGTTTAGAATTACAAGAGAAATAAAGCGAAGGTGAAAAGACGGACATCTGGCGAAATTTCCGGCCGCTTGAGAGCAATCCCGGAAAGAGGAACGTCGTGGATGTAGACTATAAAATATTAATAATGTTCTAGTTGCCATGGGCAGATACTGTAGGGAAAATGCTGTCACTGAGGGCCAGATTTACGCTGCGTCTGTTTATGCGAGTTCGGTAATAGCGAACGCTATGCTTCCACATTTTGCGTAGTATTTATCAACCCTGACACCCATCAGGCAATCAGCGTCTTTTTCCGCCCACTATACCGTAAATTGCGCTGTAGCAAAGCGCTACTGGTGCTATGATATGGCTGGGTGCAGACTGCGATATTCCCACAGCTGATGACTGTTTGAAATGATCCTGATGCCGATATATTTGTAATATAGCAAGGAGTTTAACAACTGCTGGAATGGGATGTGAACGCTGAGTCGGAGATTCAATTTAATCTTTGATTTCTTCCAGTAACTCTAATATTACATGGCTGCTTGATCTGTAACGCTAAATGATGTTGTGTTCACTGACAAAGTATGAATCTTGTGTTAACGATATTTTCAGCCTCGCCTATGTCTTCGTCTTGCTCAGATTACTGTTGCAATTTCAACAGCGGCATAAAGGTCTACGAGGAAACTCGACTGCGGCTGGTTTAGACCTGCTTTTAAGAGGCGGAGAATTTCCCCCGCAGAATAGAGGCGCGCTCCTACTGACAGTCTTTGTAAATACCACAGAATATATAATTAGGCGCACTTTGCGCTTATCCTCCCACCTTTTTGGGTGGAACTCCCACTTTCCCCATGACCCTCCCACGAACGCATATTGAAAGCGCAACTTGTCTCTTCTCGCTCATGTGGCAGACAATCTGCGATTTTACCCAAGTGCGCCCCGTTTGTAAATAGCCCGCATCAGTTACGTCCGTCTTTGCGACCAATTAGCGCCTGGAAACAGGCGCAAACGGCTTGATAAATCTAGCCATTAGTGTTTTACTGACACGTTTGGCATGAACAGTACAACGTTGCAAGTATGTTCATTCGAAACGTTTCCATATTGGAAGCTGCAAATTCAACTCCATCGCCAGACAAAAACGTTGATGTTGGACGCTTGTGCAAAACATTCAATGACGACGCACTTTTACGTCCACTTCCAACATTTTTTTAAAGAATGTTTATAGAGCAAGAAAGCAGTGGTTCAGTGGTACGGTATTGCATAAAAATAAAATAAAAGAAACAACTGGTCTTGTCAAACTGGTCTCCACCTAAAACACAGTCAATGAATAAACATGCTTTTAACGTTTTAAGACACCAGATTCGAACCGGTTTAAAAACATAAAGATCTTATCGAGTTGGAGAAACTTGGAAAACTTGTTTTTGGGCAAGCGGTCTGCGATAAGCAGTGGAAATCAGACCCATCAGGGCCGTAATCTGTCTGTTAAACTCCACAGGATCACATGTTCCTCACTTAAAACATTAACCGAAAAACATACATTTTTTCACACGGAATACTTGATCAATAAAAGAAAAGTAACAAGAGCGTCATCCCGAACTGGGGAAGCTAAAGTGGTAAATAGAAAAAAAGAAAAATGACTCATCCTTTAGCAGGTTCAGGTGCTGATGGGGGGGTGGATGCGGCTGAAGGTCTTTGCATTCACAACAGAGGGAGAGATTTGGGATTTGGGATGAAACGGAACTGAAATCAGAGATCATGTTACTCGTTGACGCCAAAGAAAGTCTGTGTGATGTGCTTCTTCTTGCCACAAGTGCATGGACATAAGGCACAGGCACAGTTCCCCTCTTTCAACAGAGTGGCTCGCATTAGTTTGTTTGTCCCAGTGCAAGAAACAAGTAGGGTGACCACCACTGAAGTCTCCAGCAGCTAACATTGGACATTTCATGACACATGTCCTGTGTTGGTGTGTTTAAAAAGGTAAGAGCTATAACAGGATGTTGAGTTGTCTTTACAATTGTCTTCATTGTCAGGGTGGTCAGAGGGAGACGCCGTTCTAGATAGGACATGGGACAGAATTTATGCAGGCAAAACAGAACACTGACAGTCATTATGTGAAATTAAAACACCTTTCTATTCAGTTTAAAATCAAAATATTACAGCAAATTGAAATAAATAAAAACCATCTAACAGACAGAGGGTTGTGTGGCAGAACTGGTGCCATGTTCACATCCTATCAACATCTCTGTTGGACACGGACAATCAGGTGCTTAACGATCAAACATCAAAATTCAGTGAGAGAGATGGTTCAACACTTTCTAAACACATAATTACCATTATTGAACTGCTGCTCGCAGTGGGAAGCTAATTCGAATGGGTTTTTTCCCAGTTAGGGGACTATGATAGAACGTGAACATGGCATGAGTCATAGTTTGTCATGATACACTTGGAACAGATTGTAACAAAGACCAACTGGGCTGAATATTTTGTGGGCTAATTTACTTATATACAACTTCACTGCAATGTTAATTTAGAGCCTGAACGCAGAAAGACTTAGTGTCGGCCTTTTGAACTGAAATCAACTTTCCCCACTATCATAAGAATGATGTAACACCCCCCCCCCACCCACACAAAACCCAAATGAGGTTTATTTATTGTCACATAGGCACACTAACAGCACTTAATGCACATATAAAGCACATACACTTTACTGGATCTGGTATGTGTTTTGACTGAAATGGCAGTTTATAAAATGTCTACCTGGATACGGCGCCGCCCGTCAGCCTCGCTGCCAATTTTCTCCCAGAGGCCAGTCGCTGTACAATTTCAATCCATGTTGTCAGGGTTTCCCCCAGAAAAGATGTTAAGCCCAGTGGCAAGTGAGGCTGGGGCCAGACACAGACTGATGGCAGCGTTAATATAGAGCCCAATAGTTTCTGTGACAAGAGAATCATGGATGGAATCGCCAAATAGAGAATTTAAAAAAGCTGTAAGACAGACTTCATAGGGCCTCACATTAAAGGTCCTATGACATGCTGCTTTTTGGATGCTTTTATATAGGCCATAGTAGTCCTCTAATACTGTATCTGAAGTCTCTTTGATATAGGCCTTAGTGGTCCCCTAATACTGTATCTGAAGTCTCTTTGATATAGGCATTAGTGGTCCCCTAATACTGTATCTGAAGTCTCTTTGATATAGGCATTAGTGGTCCCCTAATACTGTATCTGAAGTCTCTTTGATATAGGCATTAGGTGTCACCTAATACTGTATCTGAAGTCTCTTTCCTGAAATTCAGCCTTGGTGCAGAATTACAGACACTAGAGCCAGTCCCACAATGAGCTTTCCTGTGTCTGTAGCTTTAAATGCTATTGAGGAGGGAGGAGGGGGCAAGGTGGAGGGTGGGGGTGTGGCCTTGACCAACTTAGCTTGTTTGAAAGCCATGATGTCTCTCTCTCATGGGTGGGCCAAGTTCTCTGGGTGGGCAAAGCAGAGAAAGGGGAGGTAACCTTGCTCCTTATGACCTCATAAGGAGAAGATTCCAGATCGGTCCATCTGAGCTTTCATTTTCTCAAAGGCAGAGCAGGATACCCAGGGCTCGGTTTACACCTATCACCATTTCTAGCCACTGGGGGACCATAGGCAGGCTGAGGGAACGCATATTAATGTTAAAAAACCTCATAAAGTGGAATTTTCATGCCATGGGACCTTTAAGACAGTGCTAAAAGCTGACTGGAGATTTGAAAATATGACTACCTCTAAGTTTCCAACCAAGCCGCCCCACTGTAACTGTAGTTTAAAAAACGTCTTACAAATACATTTAAATCCCCCCCCTCCCCAATGGCTTAGGCCTGGTAGGGGGCAACATTGGCCCGGTGGGCCACCAGGCTTGCAATACACTGGGGGAAACACTGTGTTATATAGGTCAAACTTTCCCAAAGCCTATAAAAGCATGACATCATCCCAATGCAATGCATATGGGCAGAGCGGGACTGTAAACTGAAAGCCTTTTTGTTGTTGTCGTGTGCTGGCCGTAATTGAAATGAATGGGTGCCATTTTGGAGTCCAGTATCCAATTCTTATAATAGATCCATGCCACGAGCTCATGTTCATTACACCATCTCCTGACCCAATTGATATTATGAATAGCCGTAATCAAGTGCTTATAGCATGCCTATGGGGCGTTAAAATGCCTTGTGAACAACAGGGAAAGCATAAATCCTTTACTCATCTCAGCTGTGGTATAGGAGAAGATTGAGGAAAAAGAGAAGAAGAACGGAGGGGAGGGGGCTGGGTCTTTTGCCATAGGTGACCACCCCAGTGATTCTGGTACTGAAATGCTCTTGAGGGACAAAGGGCCTAGATCAGTGTCTCTTCTAGTAAATCTCAAAAAAGTAGATTTTCCTCTCAGTTTCTACTAGGAGCAAAGTATGTTTGTGTGTGTGTGTGTGTGTGTGTGTGTGCGTTAAAACATGTGTATTGTGTGAATGTATGTCTGTAAGCTAGTGTGTGCATCTGTATGTGTGTATGCTATTGATACATAGCAGTGTCATGTATGACTGTTAGAGTCAGACCAATAGATTTCAAATACTGTCCTTTTGTTAAATATATGAGCCAGTCAGTGTCTGTACTGTATATTCCCAATATGACGGAGATTCCTTTCTGACCTCGGTTGTATTAAAAACTTGTTAAAACCTGTGATGAAACACATTTATTCTTTCTTTCTTTTATTCATGTAATTAAGTTCAAAAGCCAACAACAACTGCTGCACTGTATGTATAAAGAGCTCAGAGAGATGCGTATGACAATCGGTGGGGAGTTTTAGTGTCCCGGGGATGCTCTAAATGCTGATTTCAAAGGCTTTTCCACTCTCAAACGTATAAAATCAAGGGAGAAAATATCTTTTAGCATTGAAATATTGGCACAGAAGATCCACTGTCAGCAGCTTCAATTCAAAATTTTCAGTATTGGCCTGTTAAAACGTATCGGTTGAGACTAAATCAGTCTGAGTGTTTGTGATTGCAAAGTGTACACACCAGTGTGTCTGTGTAGTTACAGTATCTATGATTGTTTATATTTCGATCAGCTCTGGCAGTCTCTGTATGCAGTGTCTGTCTGTGTTTACTGTTTATCAGTCCTGGAGGCAGGCGATATGGGTACATCTGTCTGTGTTTTGCCCGTCTTTCATTCAGGATACCTGTGTGTTTATTCATATTTGCATGTTTCAGTCCTAGAGGCAGACACTGTTTTTGATCTGGCAGGTGGATCCGGTGCCGGCCTGGGACAGGAAAAGCCTCCCGTTGGGGCAAACGCAAACCTCGTAGACAGTCTGCCTGTTCCCAGAGGACGAGGAGCTGGTGGAGGCCTTCCCCTCGGGCAGCCGCATCAGGCGAATCCTCCGAGCATCCAGAGAGATCTGAGGAGAGGGAGAGAACACTGGTGAGACTGGAACTGAGGGGGGAATTCCAGTTTATCCATCCGTCTGTCCATCTATCTATCTCTATATCCATCCATCCATCCATCCACCTATTTATATCCTTCCATCCATCTATATCCATCTATCCATCCATTTTTATCCGTCCATCAATCCATCCATCCATCCATCCATCTTTCTATCTCTATATCCATCCATCCATCCAACTATTTACATCCTTCCATCCATCTATATCCATCTATCCATCCATTTTTATCCGTCCATCTATCCATCCATCTTTCTATCTCTATATCCATCCATCCATCCACCTATTTATATCCTTCCATCCATCCATCCGTTTTTATCCATCCATCTGTCCATCCATCTATCTATCCATCTTTCTATCTATCGATATCCATCCATTTATATTCATCCATCCATCCATCTATCCATCTATCCATCCATCCATCCATCTATATCCATCCGTCTGTCCAGTTCCATCCATCCATCTGTCCGTCCTTTTCTATCCATCCATCCATCCATCTATATCCATCCGTCCGTCCATTTCTATCCATCCATCCATCCATTTCTATCCATCCATCCGTCCGTCCATCCGTCCGTCCATCCATCCATCCATCCGTTTTTTCTATTGGTGATTAGCATGTTTTTCTAAAAATATACAACTTGTAAATAAAACGAAAGGACTTGTATAAAGGTATGTTTTTTCTTCTTTTAGCTAGCTGTTTTCGCCTTCTCACAGCAGTGAGGATTTTGGATTGAGCGCAGGAGCAGATTTTGAACTGTTGGATCTTTTCTCCTGCTTCAATTTCGCTCCGCGAATTCCATAAGTTTGAAGCATGCCCGAGCCGTGTCTGTTTTACTGCAGCACAGTTCATGCAGATGAACGGCGCCAGCCCTCCCTATAGTACCTATACTTTATCTAACAATCTATAGATAGCACACAAGTAGTATTCCTTTAATTATGACTCTACTGACATGAGCAAAATATTCAGTTTTCCACATGATTACTTAAAGCAACACTAAAGAACTTTTCCCGCGTCGGTCCCCCCTACAGGTTGGAAGCAGAATTGTCCATTACATTACGTTACATTATGCAAATTTGCCAGATCGGGTAGCGGATCTGTAGTTCAAATGAGACATAATGAGACATTACGACAGCAGTAATGGACAATGTCGCTTCCAACCTGTAGAGGGACCGAAGCGGGAAAAGTTCTTTAGAGTTGCTTTAAATAACATAGGCTTAGATTTGAATGTCAAACCTAGTTACACCCATTTAGCCCATTGTTACCAGTTAGCTCTCAGTTGATATCCACGACCTTCCACTCCCGGGATTGCCCCATTGCCAGCTAGCTAGACTATCTGTCCAATCTGAGTTTTCTGTTGCACAACTAAAACTACCTTTGAACGTACATGTTCCACCAAAACAAGTTCCTTCCCAAGGCTATTTTGCAGAGGCACCGGAAACCCACCAAAAATACTTAGATCTTCCCAAGTCACCTTGTAGAAACTTTAAAATCTCTTCCTTTTTCCACCGTACCACATTTTCAGTTATAATGGGTTCAGGGAGTCTGACATTATAGGTTGAAGTTTAAATTTCCACGTTGCATTAATGTGACTGTATACACGTTATCCACTTGCTGTTTGAAGGACAAGTCTAAGTTATGTAGTTTCTTTGTTGGCTGATGGTGAATTAAGGTGTTTGGTCCGAGGCCAGCTAAACAGGACTGTTCTGTTGATGGTCGTCTGGCAGAAAACCAACTACGGCTTACCTCATCTTTAATCTCCCTAAAATGCCCCACGTCACTCCTCCATAAACGTCTGCATGTCCTGCCTCTACCTATTTATTTCACAACCCCTAAATCCTGTACAGCAGACAGTGTTAGAAGAAGTATTCAGATCCTTTACTTAGTACCTGCTTTCAAAATGCTTGTTCATATGTTTCTTGACTGGGATGAACGAGTGTATGTTAGAGTGTACGGTTATATTCAGGTACGGCACAGCAAATTCTGTTGTACACAAGCTTGTGCAATGACAATAGAGTCTATTCCAAGTACAGTACTTGAGTAAATGTACATGTACATTAGTTACATTCCACCACTGATAGTAGACCTTCTCAAATTCAGGATCCTCACTCTTAACTCACTCTTTATAGGCTAAAAACTCTTCTTTTTCCCTTTCGTCTTTACCTCAGCTCACCCCCGCGGAATCAGATGTCTCTTCTCATCTATTCACTCTAATTGCTCTCAAAGCAAACCTCCTCACCCGCTCTCCATAGCTTAGCTTTTGTTTTTCTTCCCAGAACTTCTACCTCATGGGATTGGACTCGCACAAATGGCTCTTTACACCTGGGCACTCCACATTGTCGGTTGCATAGAATTTTAAATGGGGTTTAGGGATTGAACTCTAGCAGCATCTACCCAGATATGAATCAGATCAATCAGCAAATTACACCTAACGCCTACCATACACTAGAAGACTTTAAAAAAGCTACAGTCTGACATCATCTCACATCTAAAGCCAATTAGCTCACATCTAATGTTGAAAGGTGCAGTAGGTAAGACTTCTAAAACTAACTTTCTGTCATATTTTCTGAAACTGACCCTATGTTCCAGTACAACTACATGAAGCAGGTCATTAAAAAATCAAACTAAAACCTACAGCCTGTAGTGTGATTTGCAAAAATCCACCGATCCCTGTTCAGATGCAACAATCAGGGCCAGGGAGGGTGTCTAACTGCGTGTCAATCACTGCTCATACACACGCATTCATTCTCCCTTGTGGGGGGAGGGGCTTAGGAGACCGTTTTGGGCTTTAGCGGAATGGGGGGGAGAAGTTTTCAATGTTAAAAATGTTTGGCTAAGTCCTGGATCTTCACAATCCCACCTACGGCACTTTTAAAGACTGGGGATCTGGCAGGGTCACACATCGCAAGACTACAATTAGATTTGTTTCGAATGTAACCAAGCTAGCTAGCTACTGCTAGCTGGTAACTTAAGGGAAGGTTTGCAGATTTTTCTGTTCTGCCGTACATGCAGATGAATGTCTCCAGTACCCAGAGGTCTGCGTTTATCCACCGGTAAAACTCCCCTTGGATGATGAGCTTCAGAACGGTGGAACATCGTCAACTTTACCTTCTTAGCATTTAGCTTAGCGCGGCGCCATCACAACCATAAACAACATTGGCGCTAGCCGTTTGCTGCTTCCTGTTTGGTGCTGGAGGGAGCGCACCCATTGGTTGTTGACAATATTTACATGATTAACCCTAACCCTATTTTCAAAACCAAATGTTGGCAGGTATGTCTTAGACCCAACGGTTGAAACGACGGCTGGGAGCGCCCCAACTCTAGCAGGACTCTCATGATTTCATTCCAATATTGGAAATTAGTCTGCGACATCGCTAGAAAAGTCGTTTTGTGTAAGGTGGGCCTAAATTGTTATATTTTAAAACATTTTGGTGACAAAGAGATAGAATAGCTTCCATCTGAAAAACCCTGTCCTGCTAAAAACTGAACAAAAAAAACATACAAAAGTTTACTGTCTGATTCCCAGGTCATTCCTCTTGTCTCCCGAGGAATAAAAAGAGAGCCAGAAATGGCAGAAAATTCGCACACAGCTACTCATCCACTCACTTTACTCCCTTCAACCCCCACATTGATTGGAACAAACTGCCTTTCGGGCTCCGCACAGGCACGAACCAGTGCTGCGTGAATCCCATCTCTCTGTGCTCTCCTCCCCTCCTCCCTACTGGCCTCCTGGGGCTCGTACAGGGCCGGTGTCTCACTGGCCGAGGAGAGGAGAGGAGAGGAGAGGAGAGGAGGAGCTCACCAGCAGTGAAAGAGCTAAAGGAGCCATTACCAGGCGCCGCTGGGAGGCATCGCCATCAAATGACCTGGAACACTTTTAAAGCAGAGTCTCAGCTGACTTCCTCAGACAGCTGCTGTTGGACAAATCTTTTCACCACGAGGAGCAGACAGTGTGAATCACTGGGAGAACCGGTGTGTAAGTGTGTGTGTGTGTGTGTGTGTGTGTGTGTGTGTGTGTGTGTGTGTGTGCGTGAGTGTGGCTGGATGATCTTCATGTGTGTGAAGAAGGGCAAAAGTACATGTCAAGTGAACTTCATTGCCAATTCTCTCAAAATGTAAATGAGGCAAGTGAAGGCAAGGCTCATAGTTGTTGGTTTTTACAGATTTTCACTGACAAATACCCAGATTTCTTTTTTTTTTTGACTTTTCTCATAGTTTTCTCTTACCATTATCCCGCTACACTTTGCCTCTGCATTGTTCCCAGGGCACTGGTCTATATCCTTTGCGTTACTCTTCCGGGATTGCTCCGGTGCTGCAGGAAATTTCGCCGGATGCATGTATTTTCCGTTTCCTTCCGCTTACTTTGTGTTGGAATTTTAAATTTGGTGGATTTGTGAGGACTATGGTTAACTGCTCCTCAGATCTCTGCAGGGTAAATCCAGACAGCTAGCTAGACTATCTGTCCAATCTGAGTTTTCTGTTGCACGACTAAAACTACCTTTGAACGTACACGTTTCACCAAAACAAGTTCCTTCCTGAGGCTATTTTGCAGAGGCACTGGGTCTTAGTGCCGCCCAAGACGATTGTGATTGGTTTAAAGAAATGCCAATTAACCAGAGTATGTTTTTCTCCCATCCCGGAATACTGTGTAGACTAGCCAGACCTTCCTCCGCAGCGCTGTGAAGGAGGGTCTGGCAAAGCGAGACAATGGGACTATGAGTGGCTCCAGGAATCTCACTGTCTATACGAGTCTGTGTGTGAGTCTATTTCTGTGTCTGCATGTGTGATTTGTGGGTGTCTAATGACCAAAGCCACTCTGTAATTGCGGTGGCGGTGCCAAGCGGGTCCTCAGGAGAGAGAGAGAGAGAGAGAGAGAGAGAGAGAGAGAGAGAGTGAGTGTGTGTGTGTGTGAGAGAGAGAGAGAGAGAGAGAACCAAGGTTTGACAAATGGACATTTGCAACACTAATGGAGTGTGAGAACGTGATTTTAATTATATCAATTGACCAATCGAGAGTTCAGCCGCCTCACTCTCGACCACACAGCCGTGAAAAATGCAGGAAGATGTGGAGTGAGGGAGGCGTGGCTTCAGACTCTGACTGTGGGTATTAATTGGACCCAACTGAATCCAAGGGCACCTTCCAGAAGCAGTCTCTGTCTCTCTCCTCGTCCAGTGTTTTTGCGGAAACTTTTAAACACTTATATTCTCCCTAATCCTCCTTCGCTGATTCGAAAAGATCTGACATGACACGACCGGTGCAACCTAAGGTTGGTAAATCCTTTTATCAGCAACGCCGACCGCCATGAATGTGAGGACTGATGCGTGTAACCAGCGGATGGTTGGAGGAATTTAGGAGCAGGGGGGGGAGGGGGGGGAAGAAGTAGCATGAGGATGTGGAGTGGATCAGGCAAAAGGGGCAAAAAGATGGTAAATGAGCAAAGAAAGCCAAAAAGAGGAGAGAGGAAGGAAGATTAGGCCTGTAACAACTGTTACATAATTGTCTAATTGTCAATGTTTTTTTACGTAACCGCAGTTTCTTTGTTTAACGGGAAGTCATTGCTAACATTAGCTTACGTCCTAAGGGGTATTGTTGGTGGTAAGTGTTGATTTTGTTGAGATATGCCAGATTGTAATTATATAAATAATACTGTTGGATTAAAGCTATGCTAGTTGTTGGCACTAAATCCTACACACCATGGCCGTCAAACTCAATTCCACTGAGGGCAAAACTGGAAAATGAGAATCGCATTAAGGGCCAACATGTATATGTTTATTGACATGCTTTTATTTAATCGAAAGTCAAATATCTTTGACTGTATTATGCATAGAAATAAAATGGATAGAAAGGCCAATGTTTCCCGATGTCATTTGATTGGTACATAACAAAATGGCGATTGTTGTCATAGTTTATACGTTACCATGGCAATGGTAGACATACAAATGGCTGCCGCTCTGACCATTTTGCTACGTTGATTTGAATGGAAACGGCCTTTCTATCCATTTTATTTCTATGGTATCATGGCATGTCTCATATAGCTTTTGTACTTACAGTTTGGTCGACACAAAGCCATAAAAGCCATAGAAAGTCAGCAAAAAAAGTTCCTTAGCCATCATAGAGTTTAGCAAATCAATAACATTTTTTACAGCAACCGATTTCACAGCCTGCGTATGTGAACTCTCTGTGTCAAAGTCGGAAAATCTGACAAATTCTGCTTTGAGTGTCGCAAAATTATTTAGAAAACTAGTTTCCCGTCTTTTTGGTTAGGCGCACAAACTAGGCGGGCCAAAATTTATTGCGAACCTAAACTGATATGCAGAGCTGGATCAAAACTTGCGAGGGGCCAGATTTGGCCCGAGGGCCTTGAGTTTGTCACATGTGCTATACGTTCATAACAACAAAAATGACATTTAAGAAAAAAAAAAATTCATGATAAAGAAGCATGGTTTACTTCATAGGCAGTATATTTTGGTTTTTATATTATCTGGGTCACATAACTGTGATATATAACCAAAAGATGTATCATGGGATTCAAATAACCGACCGAAAGAGACATTTGGATTGTTAATTACAGTTATTTCTGAGAAAATTAATTGTACAGCAACATTTGGGATTGTTACAGTGCCAAGGATGATGGGGAAAGCACAGGAAACTGGAAAAGATGGATGGAAAGGAAGAAAAGTTGTTAAAGTGCATTAAAGCTACATTTTTAAGCCAAAAGCGATCTCCGTGCACACAAGTCTTTTTAGCTCCAGTAGAGGAAATAATTTGCGTTTAAACTAACACGCACAAACCAAAATATCTCATCAATATTCTCGTACACTGGTCATAAACAGGAGGCAGCGTGCAAATTTGTCCATTGCTGGTAGCTGCCATGGTAACGTTAGAAGCGTAGTCTCAGAGAACGAGACGTCATGACCCGGTCAGGCGGCGAAACATTGCCGTCAGTGTCGGTGTTGCCAAAGGTCTCCGTTTGCGGCCGTTGAGACAACAACAACCCCGCAGATTCCAAACCAAAACGGGGTCAGAAGTGTTTTCAAATGTCTCAGGTTTAGGGGCTCGGAAACGCCAGCATGGTGTGATATTCGTTTTTTTAAACCAAAACCTAACAATGTAAAAGTAGCCTAAGTGTCTGAAAGACCCAAAGAGAACTGAATTGATGACTGAAAGGAGGATTGGAGGAGGAAAAAAAAGACAGAAAAACAATCAACTTCTGTTCTCTATTTTCCTGTCTTTTGTGTGTGAGGCAGATTCTGGTGGACAGCCAGTATGTGGGAAAACTGCCAGCAGCCAATAAGCTACATGCTGGTCCATGTTGGCCGAGGGAGCTAACTATTGTTGGTATTGTTGTTGGCTAAAAATGAGTTTTGGACAGGAGAAATATTGAATTGAAATGGAGCCGCTTCAGCCAGTATGGCGGGAGGACAAGAAAAGTTAATTTCTCAGCTTGCCAGTTCACTGAGCGGGAGTTCAGTCAGTTTGAAGTTGGAGGACTGCATTTAAAGCTCTCGTGCGTAGTTTCTGTCGCCCCCATGAGGAATTCTAAGTAATGACAACAACACTGTTGGCGCGTCCACATGATACAAACCTTCCCTGATCGCGCACGCGCACCCCACCCTCCTCCACGCAGCTGCTAGTAGCCGAGGAGGACACGGAGGATTAAGAAAACATGATGGACTCTTCAGAAGAGTTCATTATCTTCACTCAAGTTTCTGGGCGGGAAAGTCGCCGGACGCCACAATCTTCTGAACATAGTCATACTGAGAAATCCAGAGAGAGTTGTGTGGAGCTGATAGTCTTAATTAGCTTTGTAGCAACTCATTTGGCAATGGCTTGAATGTAACAGACATTCATTAATATCAAAAAGTTATGCACTAAATCTTTAACAAAGATTTTTTAAGATAATTTTTTTGGCCATTTTAGGCCTTTATTTATTAGACAGAAGGGGAATGACATGCAGCAAAGGGCCACAGGCTGGAGTCGAACCCGCGACCGCTGCGTCGAGGAGTAAACCTCTACCAGTTGAGCTGCCCAGGCGCTCCAAAGAAAATGCTTTTTGAAAGTTCATTTCCAGGACAAATTGAGGTGTTTTGCATGCTCACTGTGCTTCACCGCTGTAACATCAAACAAACAACTTAATGAAGGGTTTGATTTAAGGACCATGTGGGCCGTATTTCATTTTTAAAACCAGTGGCGTTAATTACACATTTTATAAAAATATGATTGCATCCTTGAAAATGTTACTGTTCTGTAAATAAATGACACGGCAGACTTTTTGAGTTGTCAAAGTAGTCAAAGTAAAGCTGTTATTAAAAACATTAATAATGGCTCTGTTCTGCTCAAGTGAAGCAGCTAAATGGAACTCTACTGTAAGTATTTATTTTATTTTACAACTCTGACAATGTCAGTATATCTTCCCTGAAAAAAAAGCCTGTTAGTCATGAGCTTTAGTGACTAAATATCAGAGTTGGAAAGTAACAAATTACAATTACACACGTTGCTGTAATTGAGTAGTTTTTTTGTGTGTGAGCTTGTCCTTTTTAAAGTAGTTCTTAAAATCTAACCCTACTGTTACAAGCTAACAAACATCATGAGCAAATACAAAATGCCAACTATACTTACAAATGTAATGCGTCTGCTAGCTTCCCATTTTGGTGCAGAACAGACTCAGTGGCTCACAGTGTTAGATACTGACGCAAAAACCTCCCTTTAGTGTCTTAATTGAGAAAGTCAGCTAGAGCTGCTCCCTTTTAGTCGACTAATCAGTCGTTTTAGTCTTAGTCAACTTAGATTTCTTTAGTCGATTAGTCATGTTTGATGCTTTTTTCATGCTGAATGACTTATTTCCAAGAAACGTACGAGCACATCTCTGGCAAACACAAGAATTAAAGTGGTGCTTTTGCATGACTCTTTGCGGAGAAACTCAGATTTATAGATCTGTCGATGAAATTAGTCGAAACAATTGAATGAGTGTTAGTCGACTAAGAATTTCTTCAATCGCGCACAACCCTAAAGTCAGCCCAGTTTTTCATAACTTCCAGAACAAAATAACTACCACTATGTCCCTAAAAAAAACCCAAACACCAAACTCAGGAGGAGAGTAAAATGTTGTATATATATATGTTGCATGTTACATGTCCACTGTTTAGAAACGAAAGCCCGCTCCATTTTTCCTTTTCAGTTTCCGTGGGTCCTTCTGCTTCTTCTTCGGGGAAAAACGGCCGCATTGCATTGTGTATATATACGGGAGTAAAATGTAGGGTACATCGTCTGTACACTCAAATTGGCTGTGGATTGTGGGTATTTTATAGTGGACGATATAGTGAATGAAATGAACCGCTGAGAATTCGAACACTACTACAAAATTGCGAACACAATATTTAGTGAGCTACTTCCGTGATGGGGAACGGTTTCGAACACAACTAGTGTTTCAGGTGGAAGCACTGCAGCAATAGGCAGTATGCAAAACAATGTTTTTTGAACATTAAAGAATGTAACCCTATTTTAGTAGAGTACAAATATGATGCTGAAAACAAATAAAGAGTATAATAGGGGCTCTTTAGACAGAGGAAAAAAGTTGATTTGCGCTATTGGTTGACACACCTCTCCATCTTTGGACTCCAGTCGCAGCTCGTTCCTGCAGATGGCCTGGATGTCTCCGGCCTCAGCCAGGATCTGGATGCCTTTTGGAGCCTCCATCAGTAGGGAGCGAGTGGGAGACTCCAGCCTGGAAACAGACAGAAGGCAGAAGAGCTCTGTTACAGATCGCTGTTTCTACTCCATCTTTGGCTGAGTAGGAACGCAAGTTCTTAAAAACAAAAGATAGAAAGCAAAATAAGAGAGTAGTTTCATTCGTGAATACACACTCACACACACACACACTCTGTTTTCTTTGTTATGATCCTCAGTAGAGAATTTGATCTTGTTCAATTTAGTTAAATTTGTGTCAAACAGCCTTAATTGGAATCTAACGAGGTCCTGTAAACTAAAGTCACGATTCTGAAGCAGCCTGTTTATTAGGCTTGCATTTAGCAATCTGTCATCCTGACACACCGATTTATATCACTTTCACCAACAACTAAATAACACCTCCACGTAATGAGGAACACCTCTGCTGGTGTTTTTCACTGTTTAAATGCTTATGTTTTAGAGATAGGAACAGACACACATTAGGGCTGCTCAATTATGAAAAACAAAAAAAATCATAATCGCGATTACTTAACACGATTATTGACTTTTGGAAAGATGTTGCAATTGTTGAATAAAAAAACAACAACAGTGAAACAATTCAACAAGTCAACAGTGAAAACACCTCCAACTGGTTTCTATATCAGAAATATGGGTTTCTTTTAACAAAAGTACCCAAATATCATATATATCCATACAAAGCTCTACGCAGATACAATTATTGATCACTTTTATTCAATTTTGGGTGTTTTGTTCAATTTGATATAGCAATTGGGAAAAAAAAAGACTGAAATGGTTTCAAAACAGTATATCCTGACTAAACATTGACATATACCAGTGAATATCCACTCTGCATCCTCTGATCTTAACGATTTGTTTTGTTTTGTAACTAAAAATTTTGATATATATATAATATTTATGGTTTATTGACCATGGATTTAAAAAATAAGTGTAAAACTAGTGGTCATAAGTTGGTGATAGTGGTATATATACTGGTGGTAGTGGACACAAACGTTGAAAAAAAAAAGGATGAAAAACTTGGAAAAAGGCAACAAAAATGCCAAAAAAGTATTTTCTATTTTGACAAGTTGCACAGTAGACGGTAAGACAACCCAAGAGTTAAGAGTTTACTTGCAAAACGTAACGTGCAAAATAATCGTTTTTCTCTATTACTCTGTGTTTGTGATCGTTAGGAGCCAAAATTGTAATTGCGATTAAATTTTGAATACGAAATTGCACAGCCCTAATACACATATAGTTACTTTTTTAGTTAGTTATTTTACCTTTAGTGCAATTTAGTGTTCATAATTAGTTTTTTTTTAGGGACGGTGGAGGGAACACCTTTATTGTTATGCTCCTTCCCCCCCTAGACCAACCAAACTCGTCAAATACTGACGCTTGGTCAATAGCTCTCAGCCTCAGATACCGACGCAAAACAAATTACCCTTTAGCATCATTATGGCATGCACCAGGCAGAGCAGCAGCTCGACCCTGGCACTGTAAGATGATGTAGAATGAAGAGCGATAACGGTAACGAGTAGTATGAAAGAACGAAAATCGTTTGGGGATCGGTCAAACAACACAGGACATTCACCCAGGAGACCGGGGATCGTGTCCCGTTCTTGTCCCTCTTGTCACTGAAACGTACACTTTGTAACCCAACCCACAATCTTTTCCTAAACTTAACTGTCCCGTTCTAGTGCGGCATGTCAGTTAAACGTACATCCTGACCAAGCGCGTCTAAATATGACGCCAAAGGGCTAGATGCGAGTCCCAAGAGCGTCAAATAGTGACGCCAACAGTCTCGTGCAAGCGTGTCTAAATATGACGCTAAAAGAGACTTTTTTGCATCAATAACAAATGCCAAAGACACCTGACAAAGCTTTTTGACGGGATGAGAGTGAGAATGTGTTGCCTAGACAGCGGTGTAAGATCCCAAAAAGACCCAAAGTCTTAATGTCTAAAACTCAAATCAGTCCTCACAAAAGATTAGGGATGCACCGAATTCAGGATTCGGGTTCGGATTCGGCCGAATATTGGGCTTTTTGACGGGGTTGGGTTTCTGCCGAACCTTGTAATTTTTTTCTACCGAACCGAACCCTACACTTGCACTACACGCGCTACGCTGGTCGACTTAATGACGCCGCTGTCGATTAGGGGAATGTTGAGCGTTCAATGCAGTCGGCTGTGAGAAAGTGAAAATGGAACTGGTGGCAGTACTTTCATTAAAAGAAGGCCATTCAAGTCCAGCTACATGTTCAATTTGCAATGCCGATTTGTCTGGTGGTGGCGAAGACCCTAAACAATACACAACATCACCACTGTTACAACATTTGTAATGAAACATCCAAAAGAATACGAGTTGTGCATGAAAGAATCTACAGACAGCAGCCAAAATGCAGCAACTTCAGGTACGGATAAGGAAGGACAGTCCCAGCTAAAAACGTGAGTGCAACGTAAAGTGCCTCTCCCGGGCTGTCAGCCGTTCTCCCTACAGCGGAAGCGGAGCGACCGAACGGCCTGCTGCTGCTCGTTAGCTAACGTTAGCTTTCTAATTCAGCCACCCAACATGCCTTCATCATACACTGGTTAGCAAAAATTTGCCAGACAAAATTGTCACTCATCTGGCGATAGCCATGTGCTTTCCTACGATGTGAAAAGAGCGTGTGAATTGAACATGAAGTTGTTACATCCAACTATTTTAGAGGCTGTGGATGTTGTTTACTTCATTAATGTGTCTACTGTGTTAATGGACAGAGGATGGAATCTTAACCAGTGGATTCGGTATTCGGCTGAACCCCAAAAATCTGGATTCGGTGCATCTTTACAAAAGATACAACATGCAAAATCCCACCGCCATGAATGGAAAATAAATTGAGTGGATCTGACGCTACAGCCCACCTGCATGCTGCCGCTGCTTACAACATTTTGTACGAGGATTACATATCAGCCCACTCCTCTTCACATCTTGACAAAACCACTCGGAGCCACGAGCCGGTCCTTTACAGGAAGCAGCAAAGGTGTCAAAAACGCTTCAGTAGATCCCTGCAGAGTAGGCCTCTGTAGACTTCCTGTCTTCCTGTCACCACCGCGGTTGTGGATAAAATGTGATATTTTCTCCACAGGGAAGCTTTCCATTGATATCACACACACGGTTTTCATCTGGAGGATTGTGAGCTTTTGTTGGGGCCGAGGAGCAGCTATCAAAGGCCCCGTTTACATGCACAGAGACAGTGTATATGACGTCCATCATCGGCTCCAGTGTTCTGGGGACTAGGTAAGTATTATGTATATCTGTCACATGTTCATTTGGAGTATTCTGTTGATTGGTTTATTTATTGCAACTGGGATTCTCAGTCAAAAGCTGTAAGAGCTGTAAAAAAGGATCAGCATGGAGAGAAGGGTTCTGGGGGTGGTTTTCTTCCCCTAGTGTAGTTAAATTCTCAACACAGTAAAAAACTAAAAAATATAGCACGAAGTAGAAGAGTGGATGAACCCAACTATGTTATTTTTAATGCTGCGGCTGGTGTCATTCTCTGAATTTGCTCCTGGCAGGTTCAATGAACAAAAGTTGCCCAAGTGGTGACCTTAATTTCCCAGAGCATGAGGAGAGGCGAGCTGCAGTACATTAGTCTATATCGACGACATTCCATTTACGGGATTATTCCGGTGGAGGTTCCGCCAGATGTCCCTCATTGTCACCTTCCTCTTCCTTTGTGTTGGCGTTCTAAACTCCGCTGGATTTGTGAGGACTATGGTTAACTGCTCCTCAGATCTCTGCATGGGTAAATCCAGACAGCTAGCTAGACTATCTGTCCAATCTGAGTTTTCTGTTGCATGACTAAAATAACTTTTGAACGTACACATGTTCTACCAAAACAAGTTCCTTCCCGAGGCTATTTTGCAGAGGCGTCCAACACTTAGCGCAACCCAAGACGATTGTGATTGGTTTAAAGAAATGCCAATAAACCAGAGCACTTTTTCTCCCAGCCCGGAATGCTGAGTGGTCAACCAGACCCTCCTCCGCAGCACTGTGGAGGAAGGTCTGGCAATGCGAGACGAGCAGTAACTGGTTGCATGTTGCACTAGTAAAAAACTACAGCAAACCCAACTTCTATTTGTAAAGATCCTCTATGTGTTTGAGTTGAAACTCCGGTTACCTGGGAGGAAAATGCCAGGCTGATTGCATCATTTCGCTGGGGTTGCGAGGCTCAAAAAAAAAAAAAAAATAAAAGGATCCACTTGATTTACAGACATCTCCTACCCATTTTAAGTCTATGGGGAAAAAGTAGAGGGCATCACATGACGGGGGTTGCAATTCCACCATTGGCCGCAATGTTAAATTTGCTTCAAAGCTCAGCAGGCATCCTGGAGGCCTGTTTAAACCTTCATTGTCTTTTTTGCCTAATTAGCTAAAATTATGGGTTACACTTAATATGAAGGCATCTACATAAGGGTGACATGACACTGTCATGAACGTGTCATAAACATTATAAACAAGTAATAAACATTTATGACAATAATGCTTCTGTCAGTCAGTGTCATTCGGTTTTTGTCACAACAAGGTATGGTTAGGGTTAAAACGCAGAGTTAAAAATTAGAGTTTGGGTAAGAGTCATGTGTCATGACAGTGTCACTCTTATGTAAATACCTTCACGTAAAGTGTTACCAAATTATGATAAAGCATAAGTTGTCATATGTTGTCCTCTCAGACTAAAAAAAGTTGAATATAAACAAGGAAGTAAACTGTACAATAAGGAATACATCTAAATATTGAAAAAAAAAACTCTTGAGAAGGGGGGTCACACCATTTCTTCCCATTTATTTGTCAATTTGACCCATTTTCAAACTTTCGTATATCGGAAATATGGGTTTCTTTCAACTAAAATGCCCCAAAATAACTTGGATGCATGCATGTACGACGTATGCAACCCATACAACATTCTTCACAGGTAAAATTAATGATTACCTCCATTTCATTTTGGTTGTTTTATTCAATTTCATAGCATTTGAAAAAAAAAAAAATCCTCCGATCTTAACTATTAGTCAAAATAATTCCTAATATCTGTTTTTTTAAAAACAAAACACATTGGTATGTCATTTAAATTAGGTTTATTGACCATTAATAAAAAAAAAAAAGTTGAAAAGAGGGACAAAAACGTTCAAAACGCCAAAGTGTTAGACCCGGACTGTGCAGTGAAGTCTGATGTGTAACAGCAATATAAATGGACAGTAATACATATCTGTAAGGGAGATTATGTATAGTAGTTGTTAATTGTTGGCTCATCTGTGATGCAGCTCCCACAGATTTCCATTCAGATTGCCAATTTGCCAAATGTTCAATTGGAATGACACACGTTTTAAAACCTGGTTTAAGTTTAATGAGGTACTTCACATTGAAGAACCATATGCAGTTCTATCCGTTTGTGGGTATGTCTTAGGAATGTGCTGCTTGAGTTTTTTTAAACAGTACAGGAGGGGAGACACGGCAGACAAAACATCTACTGATTAGGAGAGCGAGCAAGTTTCCAAATTAAATCTTAAATCTCCTCTGCATTACCCTTTGCTCTCTGCCCACAGAAGGTTAAGCCTCAACACATATTAATTACACCGTGTAAGATACGGATTAATTAAATGCACATCATCGAAAGCCTCACCGTTGTATTTGTTTGATTTTCAGTTGCGTTCAGTTTTTATGGGACAATTTAAAACAAGTGCTGATTTAAATTGGATTAAGCATTTTGCCTTCTCCGCTCCAGCACATCAGACCGATCACTCCCTCAGTTTCTCTTAGTTTTTGGGGGTTTGCCTGGATCAAGAGTACTGACACAATCTATTAGTATTCTCACTAACCGATGCCATCAGAGGGCAAATAAAAACAGATTAGAGCCTTTAATTCCACAGGACAGCTGAAGACATGAAAGGGGAGAGAGATAGGTCGGGGGGAATGACATGCAGCAAAGGGCCGCAGGTCGGAGTCGAACCCGGGCCCGCTGCGTCGAGGAGTAAACCTCTACATATGGGCGCACGCTCCACCAACTGAGCCATCCGGGCACCCACAATTTTTTTTTTTTTTACATTGCCCAGGCCCCTTGTACCTCCTCATCAACAATGGTGGCAGTCTGACGCCATGAAAGCCTTTGTCATCTTTGATATACTTGAGAACGACTGATCCATAATATAACCTACTTCAGTGGCTAAAGCCGGCTTCACACTTTGGTGCGTGGCGTGAGCGTGTCAGCTGCGTGGCGTGTCCGTTTTTATTTCGGCTCCCGTGTTAACCGGTTAGAGCTTGCACACACTTGCCTGCGTGACACGCACGTCTCAGGCGCGGCTCGAGCGTGCATGCTAGAAACAGGACCGACGCCTATTTTTCAAGCGACACGCAAGCGTGTTGGAAGCGTTTCCAGGCAAAATAGAATAGGAAAAGATGTTTATATGTCACTTTGAAATAAATACATTTAATGAATGACATTTTGATGTTTGAAAGTCTCTAGGTTTTGACATAAATGCAGATAATGTAATTTAAAAAAATTATAATAATTATCGATTTTCAAATATTGCACCTGTCAATACACAACGAAATATTCTGTAGCCTATTTTGCCGTCAATACCGCCGACGTTGTCTTTGCTGTAATCAAATCAGTGTATATTTATGTTTACATGAAGTATGCTACTGCTTGAGTGCATTGAGCGCGTCAGACACGTTTCTGGTGTGCAAAGACATAGAAAAATCCACCCATTCGCCACGCAACTGAACACGCAACAGAAACGCCACGCTCATGCCACACAGCCAAGTGTATACAGGTCATCTTTGATATACTTGAGAATGACTGATCCATAATGAATTATAACCAAATTCAATAGGTTGAGGTTCTTGGCTCTCCACCTCTATAGAAGAAATGCTGTGTGTTTCCACAACGGTCGAACGGTACACAGAAGTCACGGTTCTGTCCATACCTCGGTTCAGACATCACGGTTCGGTACGAGTTCGGTACGATGGAGGGAAAAGCAAAACAAAAATGCAGAAGGCAATTTGTTTTTTTATTGTGCATGTTTCAGGCTGTACCGCCTAGTGTCATACAGTCTCTCCCCTGAGCTAGCTGCAACAGCCTGAAGAGTGTAAAGTAAGACAATAAGTACCTCACATCATCTCCAGACTCCATCTGGAACTGGTAAACAAAATAAGACAATCGGCTATAAAACTGAAAATACAGCATCTCTCGTTCTCTTCAAAGACGAACTAAATCACCTGATTAATGCAACGTTATCACAACGTCTCCCCGGACATTTTTCACCGCAGAAAGCTGCTCCCTGCCTGGCTAAAGCTAATATAGTTAGCCTGAAGAAACAAGGCGTCTGTCCCAACTAACATTATGGTTCGGAGCCGCAACGCTGGAAACGTAACACTGATCTACAACAGCAGTCTTATCCACCACTCTCTCGCCTGTACTACTGGAACTGACTGGGAAACAATCTTAAAGGTCCCATGGCATGAAAATGTCACTTTATGAGGTTTTTTAACATTAATATGAGTTTGCCCAGCCTGCCTATGGTCCCCCAGTGGCTAGAAATATAGAAGTATCCTGCTCTGCCTTTGAGAAAATGAAAGCTCAGATGGGCCAATCAGGAATCTTCCCTTTATGACATCATAAGGGGAAAGGTTAACTCCCCTTTCTCTGCTTTGCCCGCCCATGAGAATTTAGCCCACCCATGAGAGAGAGAGAGACATCATGGCTTTCAAACAAGCAAAGCATGGCAGTTGGTCAAGGCCACACCCCCCACCCTCCACCTTGCCCCCCCCCCTCTCCTCCTCAATAGCATTTAAAGCTACAGACACAGAAATGGCACATACTAAGGAAAGCTCATTGTGGGACTGGCTCTAGTGGCTGTAATTCTGCACCAAGGCTGAATTTTGGGAAAGAGACTTCAGATACAGTATTAGGGGACCACTAAGGTCTATATAAAAGAGACTTCAGATACAGTATTAGGGGACCACTAAGGTCTATATAAAAGAGACTTCAGATACAGTATTAGGGGGACCACTAAGGTCTATATAAAAGAGACTTCAGATACAGTATTAGGGGGACCACTAAGGTCTATATAAAAGAGACTTCAGATACAGTATTAGGGGACCACTAAGGCCTATATAAAAGAGACTTCAGATACAGTATTAGGGGACCACTAAGGTCTATATAAAAGAGACTTCAGATACAGTATTAGGGGACCACTAAGGCCTATATAAAAGAGACTTCAGATACAGTATTAGGGGACCACTAAGGTCTATATAAAAGAGACTTCAGATACAGTATTAGGGGACCACTAAGGTCTATTTAAAAGAGAGGTCAGCGGGTCCTCTAACTCTTGTGGGTGGCCACCACTTGCCATATTCGTCCTTAGCGCTGCTATCTCTGACTCACTAAAACTGCATACATAGGCAGAGCTCGGCTACATAGGCGGCGCGCCAGAGCTTCAAAGCTAAGGCGGCGCTAGAGATTAGGGGTCCCTAAAGAACCTGCGTATCTAACACAAGTTCCAAATTACATTAGTTAGTAAATAGTAAATTGTAAATTAATTAATTTGCAGGCAATTTTTATTTATTTTTATGCCTTGTATTCTCCGTGTAAATTCATGCACCGAACCATGACGCCCGTGCCGTTTCGGTTCAATACGAATACATGTACCATTCCACCCCTAGTGTCTGTGGATGTTAAGGCCTCTCTCATCCTTCCTCCTTCTCCCTGGTTGCCCCTCAGGGACTCCGGCAAGGAAATATTTTTGTCCCAGGGTTAAATTCCTTTTCATTTCCTCTTCACAGTCTCCGTGAATTATCCTTTCCTTCACACTCATGTCTGTCTCGCTCTACTGTAAACACTTCTTCGTATTTCATAAACATCTAGATTTAACCAAGTAACAGTCACTGAAAGCTATAAATGTACAAAAACAATGTTAAAGTCAAAAAAGCATGTGATAAAGCAACCTAACTGATTACTGACAAGCCAATGTTGTCATGTATTAACTCACCGCTACTTTCTGTCCACCTGTTTTAATACTACATATTCTCCTATCTCTATATGTCGTTGCTTTCGGTTCTTATCTTTATTCCCCTGTTGTCACCCGTTTCTTTTATGGTTGCCACGACCTCATCTCCCCACAAGGATCAATAAAGTTTCATGTTCATCTCTTTCTTGTTTTCTCTTGCACTTTTTTTTCTACATCCTTTCGCTCCCTCTTTTCTTGGCAGGTTTTCATATCTGCAACAGGGATCAAAGGTTAATAACTTTTCACGCTTCCTCCGCATATCGCCCACCTTCAGATAACAACGGAAATGATTGTTGTTTTTTTTTGACATGACTGGGGATTGTATACGTGCACAGTCTGTAACCTGTGGGCAGCTTTCCTACCCTCCTTCCGCTCTACGCGTAACTCCTTTGTCCTTCGCCTCCTTCTTCAAATTATCTGCAACTGTTTCTCGTTCGGTGTGAACACAGTGATCAGAAAGCTTTAGCGTCATAAATATATAAGCTATGGTGAGTGGGGATGGGCTGCCGTCGCGCCACGCAGCAAATTCATAGGTTAAATGGCAATCTTGGCCAATACGAGTGCAGCCGATTGCTCCGCAGGGCTTTGGGAACAGCCGGGAACACACCAATGACTGAGATTAGTGTAAGCAGAAGGTGTGAGTCCGACAGCGACGGTAGAAAAGAAAGGTGTGAGTGTGACATCAGTGAGGACAGAAAGGGAAGGGGCGAATAACCAGATGAATAGAAAGGGCCATGGATATGGTTTGCTACCTATCTTTTCTGCTTTTTTCTCTTCTGCTAACAGAACGGTTTGTGCACACTGGGACACTTTTTGGCTCAGAATGGCTGTCTAAATGTGAATATAAATGATCTTGTAGTGATTTCAGGTAATTTAACGGTGTAAAACTAAAGCGTAACTTCATTTCCTTTCTAACAATGTATTGTTTTAACCATTTACTTTAGCTTTGTCTTTACAAGAGCCAGCTTAAGGAAGCTCACACCGGTGAATTAGCCGTCCGCTACCTGTTATGGAAAAACTCAGGAGCGGCACAGCTCATTTCACGTACGTGAAGAAGGTTCGGGAGACTTTGATGAATTACACAGAAGCATTAAATGAACACTCAGTTGAGGAAAGAATTGATCAAGATTTGTTGTTCGGGTCGTGCCATCCCAACTTCCGAAATTCCTGTCTTCCTGAAGGAGTATTTAAACTCATGCTGGAGGCGTTACGTTTAGCTAAACCTTCAATGTAAACAAAGATATTGAATCTATGGAGGCACAAAGTTGAAGTACTCCGCTGCCTCCGGGATGGGAGGAAAACGTGCTCTGGTTTATAGGTATTTCTTAAACCAATCGCAATTGTCATGGGCAGCGCTAAGCCAACGGTGCCTCTGCAAATTAGGCGTTATTATGGATCCAACCTAACTTCTAGGCAAGTCCCGCCCTATGAAGCAGGCCGATTGGTTGGGGTTAGGCATTGACCTTGAGTGGTTAAGGTTAGGATAGCCAACTGGTGAGGGGATAAGGACCTGAACAAATGGGGTTCCGTTACCTAGCGTAAGCATGGACGCCTGGTCAATAGTAGCTTGTGAATGCTATTGAAGGGGGGGGGGTCTTGCCAAGAAGTTGCATGGGTTCCATAATAACGCGCAAATTAGCCTCGGGAAGGAACTTGTTTTGGAGAAACGTGTACTTTCAAACAGAAAACTCAGATTGAACAGATAGTCTAGCTAGCTGTCTGGATTTACCCTGCAGAGATCTGAGGAGCAGTTAACCATAGTCCTCAGAAATCCACCGGAGTTCAAAATGCCAACACAAAGAAAGAGGAAGGTAATGTACAAAAGGCAAAATGAGGGACATCTGGCAGAATTTCCGTCGGCACCTGAACAATCCCGAAAATGAAAAGTCAGCGATATAGACTACCCTTGGACGTACTCAGACACTCATCCATGTCTCCCCGCTGTAAAAACTCACTGGGCGCTGCTGGTTTTCCGGGGGTAATAACTGTATTAACAATTTGCCCAAATGAACATCACTGCTGTCAACACATGCAGGACCGTACTTCTGTTCTTCACACGTGCTTAACAACTCCAAACTATGCAGTAAAAGCTCCTTAATTTCCACTTTGAATGTAAAAGTAATACTACCACCTGTGCGTCTCTTATCAAAGTTCCCATTCGTACACTAATTAGACGCGTAAATGTCTATGTACATATATGAAAATTCATACGTAGATTCTTGGATGTGTGTTAATTAATTCTGTTTTCACTTTGGGGGTGATCGCTCAGGAAAAGCCGCGGCGAAAAGACAAGGGAATTGCGCCAGACCGGTTGTGTCTGGATAGGACCAATAGCTGCGAACGGCGTCCCAACATGGACACAGTTACGCTAATTCTGCAGACCACCTTGAGTCGTCACCTCTTTCGAAAGTGATGTAATATGCGGCCCATTATGAGGACAATGAGGAATGTGTTGGTCTTCTTGGCCTGAATTCAAATTTTGTATTGTTGCAGTTCTCTCTGATGATGAACTGTAGGCAAATGTTACGATAAATCAAACAACAAGGCCGACAAGAGCGACTAGAGGGAAGTTTAGAGTCGGAGATTAAGATGGGAGAAAGCAAAGTGAGCACAATAAAACTAAAAGAGGGACAACAGCACGTGTGGAGAATGAAAGAAGAATGGAAGAAGACGAAGGGCAGAGGGATGGGAGCAGGCAGGGGCCGGTTACCGGTTTCAAGGTATACTACGGTTTCAAAAAGGTTTCTAAAATGTTCCGTCATTCCTGTTGCATGCAATATGAGCTGTTTTTCATGAGTCGTTAAGGACAGGAAGTGCAGTTTAGAAATCCCTCTCACTGCCGCAGTGTGCAGTTTGTTTAGTGTTGTCCTCGGGTCAAAATTGACCCGTTTTAAAAGTGTCTATATAAAAAATACGGGTTTCTTTCAACTATATTGCCCAAAAATAACATGGATAATTCCATACACGAAACAGGCTGTAATTATGCATCAACGTACGTTCCTCTGATCTTAACTATTAGCTAAAATAATTCATAATATCAGGAGTTTGTAACAAAAAAATTAAGCATCATTTAATATGAATTTGGTTTATTGACCTAAAAAATAAGTGTAAAGCTAGCGGTTGTAACACAGAATTGGATGATAATTTATACTTTATGCTTCATAAAACTGGGCAAGAGAGACTGGGTCAGGCGCCCGGATAGCTCACCTGGTAGAGCAGGCGCCCATATATAGAGGTTTACTCCTCGACGCAGCGGCCGCAGTTTCGACTCCGCCTTGCAGCCCTTTGCTGCATGTCATTCCCCCTCTCTCACCCCTTTCATGTCTTCAGCTCTTCTCTATAAATAAAGGCCTAAAATGCCCAAAAAATAATAAAACAAAAAACTCAATTTTGATCATGGTTGATGGAAAGACAACAAGGGTTAAAAATGTAATATATTGTGTGAAATTCCGTGAAAACTGTGATATTTTTGCTGAGGGTCATCATGCCGTCAGAATCTTATACCGGCCCAAGCCTAGATGGGAGAAGAAGAAAGAATACCAGAAGGTGGCTTGGAAAAAAAAAAAGAGGGGTGACGTTGGGACAGGAACAGAGGGAAGATGGAGGTAATTGAGGCAAGAAGAGGAGGAGGAGGATGGAGTGTTAAGTGAGGGCAGGGTGAGGATGAAGAGGGAAGATGAGAGGAAGGTGAGAGAGCAGAGTAGACTGTCAGACAGCGAGAGTTGAAACAAGAGCTGAGATTGAAAGGAGAGGATGAAGAGGAAAAAAAAAAAGAAAAAAAGAAGAGCTTAAGGCAACGCTCGCTGAATGTCTGATCTCACCACAGCCCACAGTGGTCAGGTTGGCTTGCAGTGTCAGGGCTTCTTCTCTAATGATTAGAAAAGCGTTTGTTCGGCACACAGTGCAAGCCAAATGAAAACATTTTTCAAAGGAACTATTTGCACTGCCAACAACTCTTCTGTAAAATATAACACAGATATGAAAGAAAGGCAAATCCCACATTCTGCTCTCGCTACGGAATCACCATTTATCAAAGAAACTAACGTTATGGTTCCTTCCTCCGTCCAGAGGTAGCCTGGCTCCACCCTCCAACGTACTTACACTCAATTTTCATTTCCCTTCAGTACTACGTCTGGGTTCGCGGTATAGTCTTGGGTTTTCTCCTCCCAAAATTTTTGGCGGTCCAATCAGCGAACAGATGGAGAGGCTGAGAACGAGGATGTTGAGGCCGTGCGCTAGAGTTGCGGCGGAGAAAGATGCGAGCAAAGCCATTCAGTCCGTTGTGGAAAGGCTGCCGTATATCCAGAAGTTAAAGCCCGAGCAAGAACAATCTTTGCTGAGTTTTGTTGGGGGGGCTTCGGGGTTCGGGAACAGTTAGATTTTCCAGCTCGCATTCAGAATTGCGTTGCTGCTGCATTTCTCCATCATACCTGCAGCCTGCAGCAGGAGGATGTGTTAGGAGAAAGTATGACAGCTTGATGATAAGTAAAGGGGCGGCAAAGGGTCAAAATAGTAGCCTGTTAGGCACCACGTGAAGCCGAGTCAAGTGAAAGTAAATGAATAAATGGCGGCATGCGATTCCAAAAAATTAACGAGTTATGCTCGGCCCTTGATCCCAACGTGATTGATGCGTTAATGCCGACAGCCCTGATTTAAAGCCTACTGCTTCTTATGCAAGTAAGCAATTAAACTGGGAACGTTGGGTGTAGGGTCGGCCAGATACTTACTGTACATGTAATTACTTTACTTTGCAAATAACTGTGACAGCATTTCCTTTTGTATGCTTTTTTTCCCTGTGATAAAGGTCTTAAATTGCATTCATTATGGTCCTTAAAAAGTCTTACATTTGAAACCCTGTATAACTGTCTTCGTATCATGCAACATGTCGTGAACATTTCCCACTTTGTGCCAGATGATACTGAATTTAGTTTCCCGCTGTGTGTTTCCGTCAATCGGCGCGGTTCCAATCTCCGCGCCATAATATTCTCGTGAAGAGTGAAGATTGCAGGACACTTAAAAAGAAAAAAAACTGTCTGTACAAGGGAGAGCTGTGGGACAAAGACGCCGAAATTGAGTTTCTGAGAGTCTAATGTGAGTCTATCAAAGTTTTCGTGATGTGAAAACTTTCTCAGCTCCTCAGCTCTCGCAGGAAACGAGCCGCTTCACATCTCATTTCCCCCCGGAGAGAAATACATAAACCTCCCGAACCCTCCTCCTCGCTGCCGTTTTCCATTGCTTTTCTTGCGCCACGTCCCAAAAATTCACCGTCCTCCTCATTGCTTCATCTTTATTCCTTTTATCTGTGCTCGGAATTGGTCCGGACATAAATCATAAAAAGGTGCCCTATCAAATTCACCGGGGCTGCCGTTTTTTTTTTTTTTTACTTTTACAAAAGGCGTCTGTGGGATGCGAGGACACATCCTGTTGACAAGGCATTACCTCGCAGATGGATAGGACGCTTACGCCTTCAAAAAAGTGTGTGCAAGAGCAAGAGGCTCAAATCTTATTTACAGACCTTGAGGATATTTGTGTGTGCGCGCGAGTGTGTGTGTGTGTTTGGGGTTAATATCATATGCCGAAAATGGGATTTGAGTCCTCGATTGCTACCTGCCAAGGGGTTAGGAGAGATTAGATTTTAGCCATGCTCCAACGAGCTCGCTTCCACCCCCCTTTTTTTTTTTTTCTTCTTTCTTTTTCTGACATAATTGGATAGTTTGTGCCATATTTCATTCTCAATTGGCAGGTTGTCAACGAAAGATACACAAACACAGGGGAAGAGCGAAAAAAGGGGGGAAAAGAAAAACACATCGCCTTCGACTCTTGACTGTCAAATTATACGGACAATCACATGATGAGGGGCTTTGGAGAGGAACTGGCAAATGAGCTGCGCATCACTGACGGGACTCCTTTTTTTTTTTTTTCTCTCCACCTTTTTTTTTGATTATTTGAAATGATGGCTCCTGAGAGGAGAAGCAACCGTGATTGATGAATCACAGTGCATCTTGGCGCACACGCCACTGAAATACTGTTATTAGATATTTGTCCTTCTCTCTCCAACCCCCTAATTTCCTTCACGCTCGTCTCTGCGGCGTTTCCTCCCTGTCACATAAAGCTTATTTTTCTTTCTCCGCATTATCTCTCTATCCCTCTTGTCTTTGCTTTTTCTTTTAGTTTCGTACTTCTCGTCTTTCTCCCTGTCTCATACTGACAAAAAAAACCAATAAGTCCTCTATTCTCTTCTTTCTTTTTTTGCCACTCTGCCTATACTCTGTCCGTTCAAGCTCTTCCATTCTTGCTAATGTCTTTTTTTTTTCTTCTTCTTCTTCTTCTTACTCCTGCCTTCTGTTCTTCAACGTTTCCACTTTGCACTTTTGTCATTTCCTTTCCCCATCTCTTTCTGGCTTTTCTTATTTTCCCCTCACAGTCTTTCTCTCTATCTCTCTCTCTGCCCTTCTTTCAATTCAGATCGAAACAATCAAACAATTCTCCAAAGAACATTTGGGTCTGGGGTCCGCATCCTGGATGATGGCAGTGTTAAGCACCGCCTCAGGCAGTCAGTAGGGATGAAACAGAACACGCGTGTGAATAGTTACGTATTTGAATCACCAAGCAGTCAAGGGGTTCGACATATCATAATAAGTATGCTGACAAACATGGCTTTCATTTTTCTGATTTCTTCTCACTCATTCACTGTCACACAGCACTGTGGCTCTCTCGCCTCGTCCTCTTTTTTTCTCCTTTCTCTCATTTTCTGTCCTGTTATGACCATCTCTCTCTCTCTTTCTCTCCAATGTCACGATGTCTCTCTGCTCTGCTCTGATTGAATGTCATCACATCTGACAGCACAGGCAGGAGAAAGATGATAAACAAGACGTTTACACCAAGGAGACATCCTTGGCTGTCCGCGCGCACACACACACACACACACACACACACACACACACACACACACACACACACACACACACACACACACACACACACACACACACACACACACACACACACACACACACACACACACACTGACTGACACCTGTCAGGGAGCTGATAACCTGGGACACCTTTCTGCCTTAAAGTGAAAGTCCACCCACAATCTTGTGATCATCATAGCCTCTGTTTGAAAGGTGGCTGTAATTTGTCCCCCCCATGGCACACAGATATGGTGGATTTTTTTGGACCAATTTGGGGCAGAAGAACTGAACATTTATCTGACAGACGCACTGCCCTGACAACCCAGTCTCATGGCAGTTCGTGAAAGAACTTTAAGCACAGCGCTGTGCGCCAATTTTGAGCGATGCTGGGCAGGAAGCTTAAAGTGGTTGTTTTTTGTTAGAGCTTGGCCGCTGTATCCTAACCTGGCTACGCCCTCCTACGTACTGCTGCTCAATTTTCATTTCCCTTCAGTACTCCGTCTGGGTTTGCGGTATATTCTTGGGTTTTCTCCGGCCAAATCTTTACCGGTCCAATCAGTGAACAGAGGGAGTTGCTGAGAACGATGACGTTGAGGTTGTGCGCTAGTTTGAGTTGTAGCTCTGTAATGGCGGCGGAGAAAGATGCGAGCAAAGCCATTCGGTCCGTTGTGGCAACGCTGCCAAATATCCAGAAGTTAAAGCAGCAAAAACAGTCTTTGCTGAGTTGTGTTTGGGGGCCATGATGTTGTGGCCCTCCTCCCCACTGTTCAGGAACAGTTAGAGTTTCCAGCTCGCTCCGTTAGCGGTGAAGGAGTTGGCGAAGGTAAACGCTAACGATGCTAAAGCTAGTCATTGCTAGCGACGTCACGGCCAAACGTTAGCAATTGGTTATGGCATACCCGCCTTCAAGGAAGTTAACACTTGTCAATGGAGAGTTTGACGATTTTCTGTTCAGCCGTAAATGCAGATGAATGTCTCCACTACCTGGAGGTCTGTGTTTACCAGTAAAACTCCTGTTGAAGGACTCACTTCAGAAGGGTTGAAAATCAACAACTTTTCCTTTTTAGCGTTTAGCTTAGCACGTCCGCCATAGCAACAATAAACACCACTGGCTCTAGCCGTTTGCTGCTTCCTGTTCCCTCATGTTCACATGATTTAACTCCACTACCGAGACTTAAACTTGCGTTAATATCAAACACATTTGATATTGTCGGGAAAAAGACTGACTTGGACTGAGTTTTGTGACGATTGAGACGACGGGAGCGCCCCAACTCCAGCAGGACTCTCATAATTTAATTTCAAAGCACAGTACCATCCCCTGAAGAATAACCCACTTCTCAGCTGTCCATATGTATGATCGGTATGGTCCAAAAAGTCAGCGTTTCACCCAAATATGTCCAAACAGACAGCTTCCTTTTCACCTCTTCCCATCTATTTCAGATCTTCTTTTTCCCTTCCCTTCCCTCTAGTGTCTGTCTACAAATAATTTCTCTTTTAAGCCAAATCTTGCTCTGGATCCTCTCTGCTTCTCTTTAGTCCTCTCTCTTATCTTATATATCTCTCTGTCTCTCTCTCTCGTTCATTCGCCCCCCCCCCTTGATACAGGATATGTTGTTAGATTTTTGTTGATTGCAATGAACATCTGAGTGTTGATTTGGACGTGGAGAGGGATTTGGAAGGAAAAGGAAGACAGGGAGAAGGATGAGGCATCAAAGCATCGAGATGGACCCATTGATCTGAAGATTACTTTACACAGCACTGATTCAGGCTCCTTCAGACTGACATTAATGGACTGGAGCGCTAATTGCCCATGGAAAAGTGCTCTTTCCACCTCTTTGTAGATTTCTACATTTAAATCCGGCCTCTTTACTGGGTTGGCACTTTTTTCTCCCTCCCTAGGTATCACGATGACCATTAAAAAAAACAATGTATTATTGTGCAGCCCCATTTACTATGGCTTATTACCCATTGTTTGGCACTCCTGTGTATGCATTTGTTGTGTGCTCTGATAAGAAGAGACGCTGACTCACCTTAGCTCCTTGAAAGGCTCGGCCCTGACGTGAGGCGTCTCCACCGATTTGCTGAACACGGCTCCTTCGGCCCCTGAAATCACAGAACACAACATCAGCCGGGAGGCCGCCGTCAATTGAAACTACAAACCTCTCCTGTCCGATCGATGGACATAATCTCTGAGACTCGGCCGATCTATACGGCTGCAGTCGGCGCGCACAGCGGCCCTCCGCTCGCCTCCCTGATAAGACCAACTCACGCACATCTTTGATAGGGAAGAATACTTGGATGGAATACATGATGAGGGCAGTTTCTAAACTAAAAACCTTCCTTCTTTCATCATGAAGGGAAACATAAGCGTAGATTAAAAGCTGCAGGAAAACATGAACTCAAAAAAACAAATGCTCTGTTTACGAGGCCAGTGTTTTGCTGTCCGGAAGGCGGGGATTTCAATCTGTCTGGCATTTTTATTTATGACCTCCTGAGGACATTTTGGAAACCCTTCTGACCTCGTTTTGGTTTGGAATCTGTGTGGTTGTGTTGCAGTCTCAACGGCCGACACTGACGCCAACGTTTCTCTGACCTGATTGGGTCATGGCGTCTCGTTCTCTGAGACTAACGCTACTAACGTTTCCACGGCAAGTACCAGCAACAAGCGTGAATGTTCGTGAGATGTTTTGGTTTTGGCGTGTTAGTTTAAACAGAGATTAGTTCTTCTACTGGAGCTTAAAACACTTGTGTGCATGGAGATCGCTTTTGGCTCAAAACGTAGCAGTGTTAATGTAACCTTAAGCTGCTGACACACCGACCAGCCGGCTGACCCTCGGTAGAAAAGGCAGTCTGATTGATCATTGTCCCTGAGTTGGTCAAAAAACTGCCTCAGAACACAACGAAGAGACGAGACGTAATACATCTCCATAACGGCAGGCGGCGCTAATCTGTATTATCGCCCAAAAATGAAAACCGGCAGCTTACAAATTGAATTTGTAAACACATGGGTCTGGTTTCTCCGGAAATTCAAAGCCAGACTGTCATGGTGGCTCGTTCAGAATACGATCTCATATTGTACTAAAATATTAAGTAGTAAGTAAACATTTTAAGAGAGAAATTGAGAGTTGCTGAATCTGTCTTCATTTCAGCTCAACAAAGGTCAGTCTAAAAGATTTTCGTCAGATTTTGAGTGACTCTAGTCACGCTCATCCCGCTTCCCGTTTCTGGGTTAGCTCTCCACCAATCAGATGGGTAATTTGAGTCTGACTGCCGGCAGTGCCTGCCCTGACGATTATACATGTGAAATCGGCCAAAATGAACGCCGACGGCCCTTCAGATGGACAACGAACCCCAACAGACTCGAGTCACCGACCTCGCCAGACTGTCAGACGGCTGATTATCAGCTTGGAGTGTGTGGACCTTGAAGCATCTTTTAACAACCCACCTTGATACATTAGCCTTCATGTAAAGGGCTGCACCCCCTTTATGCTGCCTTTTAAATTGAATTTGTATACTGTAACTCATGTTTATTCTTATTTATTTATCCATATGTATCGCGCCTGTGTGTGAAGCACTTTGTAACTGTGTTTTCAACAGTGCTATATGAATATACTGTGTATAGTGTTACTTCTTTACTATATTTACATGTTCTTAAATACCTTGAAACCCTGCGTTCCTAAATCACCTGACATATGACTCCCATTCCATCGCTTGCTTGTGATGAAGTACAAGGTAACAGCATTAGAAAATAACAAAGTAATACTCGGTTGGCCCCCACCCCGAGGCTCTGATCGACTGTAGTGCAAATACAGCAGCGACGCTTGAGTAAACTGAAGCGTTCGGGTACATCAAATCAACAAGGCATCGGGTGCAGATCAATGGCCATGACTAAATGTGTATCAAAGCCTTTGAGGCACTGCCGGGAAAACACTTCTCACCCTGTGACACACATCTGCATTAGATGGGAGAGGAAAATGTTCCAACCTGATCAATGCAATATTTTGTTGGCTTTTAGCCCCGATCCCCAGTGATTAAGTCAGAATCAGAACACTTAATTGATCCCCTCATGGATTGTTCAGTTGCAGTTGCTCACAGTCAAATTTAAGGTAAGAAAGAGTGAGAAAAGAGCTAGTCAATAAGCCTATAAAGTAACATAAAGCAACATAGCTACAGATAGAGATAAAAACGTGTGTATATATGTGCATGTATACATACAGTTTTCTTTTTTCTTTCTTTTCATGTATGTATGTATGTATGTATGTACAGTATATATGTATGTTTGCGTGTATGCTATGTATTTATGTTTATGTATTAGTATCTGTGTGTGTGTATATACACACATACATACAGTATATATATATATATAAGCATCACTGGGCCCCGATGGTGGGGGCTGGGTGGGCATAGAAAGCTGTGCATAACTGTAGAATGAATGTTTGTCTGGGATGTCTTGTTAAATACAATAATAATAATAATAATAATAATAATAATAATAATAATAATAATAATAATAAAAAAATATATATACCATGGTCTGGGTGAATACTTGATTCTGATTGGCTGCAGAGTGTCCATAAAAAAGGGTTACAGGACACCTACTAAAGGAGTTCCAGTGAAACGGATGCGCTGTCGTATATGTTGAAGTCACCTGCACAGATTTAGTCGGGGCGCGACAACTTTGGTAAGTTCTATTTTAGTATAGTATTTTTCTGTTAAACAGGCGATTAATGGCTGAGTTTCCTTAATGTCTGGAGATATTTACAACGGCCTCGTTGCTCCAGGCAGCTCTTCATAACGCAGCTCAAGCTGTCGAAAACGTCAGGGAAATAAAATATCTTTATGCAGAGTGGAGATTTGGCTCGCTCATGTGGGGATGGATAAGTCTCCTCTTAATGACTGCTACAGGTCGGAGCCACTTCCCTTCCCCTCTTTTTTGTTTACCTTTTGTACTTTATACTTTCTGTAAATATACATAAAAAAATGTCCAAGTAAAACATACATGCTATGGTATTGAATATTTGGTAACTACTGAGTAATTTTACCAGAGCCAATTTGGGGCCCTAGGCTTTTTTTCTACGTTATCTAAGCTTTATTTTACATTATTGGTGGGAGTTTTTTTGGACACTTTTTTCCGCTTTGAAGTTTTTGATTCTTTCTGCACTGTTTTTGAAGCTTTTGCCACCTTTTCTAGTCTTACTTAAAGGACAATTCCGGCGCAAAATGAACCTAGGGGTTAATAACATATGTGTACTGAGTCAACCATTTTCTCGAATATGTTTTCATGCTGTATACAGTCATGACCAGTCGAACGACGAACGCCGTGTTGGAGCTATGTTACTGGTTGCACGGCAATCGTCTGGTCGTGACTGTTTTCCCAAGATGTCGCCTGCCATACGTGTCTTTCTAACCTATCTTTCTAATAAACTGACTGTACACTTACAAAGTTCTCAATGCTTGGGTTGACATGTAGGGACCCTCATTACGCTACCGTGGAAGTGTGGTGCTATTTTGAGCCTCGTTAGTGGTGTAGAAATAGCGATTTCTTTTTACTTTACCCGTGCCCCGACGACTAACGTTATAAGCTAATTAGCGGTTTGCGCTAGCTTGTTTCAAGCTAGAGACACATTCGGTTAGCATGAAAACATATCCCAGAAAAACGGTCGACATTTTAGTCCTATCCATTGACGTTTTTGTCACTTTTCTCGGCTTTTTTAAAACAGTTTTGACACTTTATTCAACGTTTTTTACCCTTTTTTTTTTTCGACATTTTCTTATTATCTTTAACTTCTCTTGACATATCCGGACCGCCAGCGTCCCTAGAATTTGCCTACTATACCACGGGCCGGCATGGAATTTCCCCAATCCAATACTTGTCAACTTTTCTTATAAGCCAAACAAAACTGCGGGCTTACAAAAAAAAAGAAACTGAATCACTATTTCTAGCAGCTCATGAAAAGCTGCGCGCTGAAATGTAAATACCTGCTCAGTCAGTTAGTTTGAGCCAGAACAAAGAGAGGGGGGGTGTAAAGAGAAGTGGAAGCCTCGGTGCGTGTCACTGCCTCTTTCCTGCAGTAAAGTGAGTGAAGATAAAACAGAAGCCTAACATTAGAAATCCCAGTTCTCAGTCGGAATAAAAAGAACAAAGAGCTCTTCCCTTTGCTCCTGGCGGTCACTTTGTCTGAAATCGCTAGTTTAAAAAGGAGAAAACCGGTGTCATTTCATGTTAATCATACCACCATTTTTTATCACCCACACATAAAAGTTCAAACACGCTTATGTATTCACCACAGCCAGTGTGTAGATATTCTTTTAGTATTTTAGAATTTAATAATAATTTTAATATTCCTCTACACATAAAACACCTCTGGGGTAATTTATAATCATAAAGGATTATCTCAGAGCCATTAGTGATGAATTCAGCTTAATTTCTGAGAATTTCTTTTTTGGTATCTGTAATTTCAAATAATATTCATGAATTTTCAGAAACTGTTTCTGTGGAAAAATATGCCACACAGAGCTGCAACATTTCCAAAACTCTTGCATATTAGGACTGATTTGTGACCGCAGTCAGGAACCAAACACAGCACTATGCTGCTGAATTGATCCAAAATGGATCCTGAATCCATACGGGAATTCAATTTGCTGAAATTAGTTCAACAAAGCGTCTCCTCACACTTCACTCTGCTAATAAATCCGAACTTCTCAACTTCTCCCTGCCCCTGTTGAACACAAACAACATTATCTGAGTTGCTCATTTGTTGCTTGTATGTTGCCGATGATGTTGTTTTTTTCTTTTTGTATTACTTATAAGTTTTACTTTGTATTTTTCTTAACATGCACATTACATTAGGGTTTTGACTCCGAACTTCGTTATTCGAATATAATTTGAATACTTAAAAAAATAATGATATTCAAATGAATATTAGGCCGCCCTTAATATTTGAACCCATTATGGGCATTATTTTTTGTAAATGTGTTTGCTTGTTAACGTTTTCAATTCAGATTCCGAGGCTTTTTGTGAAGTTGTGAATTGCGAGCTCATTAGCAAGGCTATTATTGGTCAGTCTTGGCCATGACTCCCTGGGAGAAGAGTTACTGTAACTCAATGGGACTTTTCCTGGTTAAAGGTCCAACATGTGGGAATATCTCCCATCTAGCGTTGAGCTCATATATCGCAATCAACTCTATCGCACCACGCAGTTCAAAGTACGTATTACAGCTACGATAGCCTTCACGCTTTAAAAGGCCGGTCTCTTGCTCTTTTCAATCTCCTTTTTCTTTTTCTGGGCGAAGAAGAAGAAGACTCCTGTTCCTGAAATTTGGATTTTGAATAAGTGTGGTCCTCCATGTTTCCTTCTTCAAACTTGCCGGGGCAAGGAAGCTAGGATACCCATTAGCAGCATTAGCAGCAGCTGTGAGTTCATCATGCGACAGCGAAAAACATGAAAGGCGGAGCAGTATGTCCTCGATGTCCCTTACGGGCTAACGTATTTCAAGATGGAGCATGAATATGGAGCGTCTAACCCAGTTCATGTGAATGCAAATGTAAAAATTTCAAGCCAAAAGGAATATTTGGAATTGATGGTGGTGGTAAATATTCTTTGTTTGTGAACGGGCAACACAGATTTTGATAATGGACAACTAAAAAACGTTACACACTGGACCTTTAAATAAAGTATAAAAAAAAAATAATTGTATACTTCAAAGACACAAACATCAATTTCCTTGTTGAAAGTCTTGCGTTTTCTCTTTAACTTCTTCGGGGATGCAAACTACACTCCCCCCGCTTGCGAGTGGCTAATTTTGGACCCTGCTTATAACTTAATGTTTCAAATTGAAAATATCTTGATCACAATTTTGTAATGAAAGCAAATTCAAGGGATCCTTATCAACATTTTTAGGGTTTATGTAAAGAAAAAAAGTTTTAAAACTCTCATATGCATATCAGTATCAGTCAGGCGTTGTGCGTTAGATATTGATGGAGAGTTTGAAGACATTTGCTCACGTTAAATGTCACAGATTATTGACATTGTGACACTGCAGATGTTTCCATTTTGGACCTGTGGTCTTTATTTGTATGCAGCCGAGTGGGACGACTCCATCGGCGTGCACCTCTGGGAATGAAAGTTGATCTATCTGATTTTCTGATCACAGGCGCTACATGAATACTGGCCAGACAGCAGCAATATGTCACACCACTGACATGTTCATGGACCAGTGAGGGGGGGGAGAAAATAAATGATGCCATTAAAGATCAATGTGTCAGTGTGAGCAGCTGAGTGTCCATGTGTGTCCCTGTAAGCGTGTGTGTGTCCAGTGTGTGTGTGTGTGTGTCCATCCATTTGTGTTCGTGTAAATGTGAATGTGTGTATCAGTTAGTATGTGTATATCAGTGTGTGTGTGTGAGTGTGTGTGTGTGTGTGTGTGTGTGTGTCCATGTGTGTCTGTGAATGTGTGTGTATCAGTGAGTGTGTGTGTGTCAATGTGTATGTGTATATCAGTGTGTGTGTGCGTGTGTCCATGTGTGTCTGTGTAAATGTGAATGTGTGTGTGTCAGTCTCTGTGTCTGTGTGTGTGTCTCTCTCTCTCTGTGTGTGTGTGTTTCTCTCTCTCTCTGTGTGTAAATGTGAATGTGTGTGTATCAGTCTCTATGTGTGTGTGTGTGTGTGTGTGTGTGTGTGTGTGTGTTTAGGAGGCAGTCATCAGACCAGGGGTAGATATCATCAGTTGTGGCCTGAAGTATCTCTAAGGTGATGAAATACAGAGGCACACACAAGGCATAGAAGAAGAAACTCCCTCCAGGAATAATTTCAATGATTGGTGAGGGTCGTGACTCGCCGACAACATGAACAACAATAAACAAAATCCTGCATTTATCTTGATGTATTTCGGTGCATAATGCTGCACTGTTTCGCACCCATTTCTGTCAACAACAATGGCAGCATGGTCGGTAGGAGCAAAACGGTGAGATACTACTGAACAGATGTCATTGTCCTTGACTAGAAAATGACATTCATATCCTGCATTAGTAGTCTGGATCAACGGAAGTACATTTCCAGGATAAGACTATTCTGCAGAGCCACCATTGCTGCGTCCCGAGCTTAGTGCCGCCCAAGGCCATTGTGATTGGTTTAAAGAAATGCAAACAACCCAGAGTGTTTCTATAATGAGGGTCCCTACATGTAAACCGAAGCATTGAGAACTTTATAAGTGTACGGACAGTTTATTAAAAAGATAGTTTAGAAAGACAGTAGCGTTCACGATCGGTCGAAAGACGAACGTCGTGCAACGTGAGCTGAACGGTCACTTCAAATCTCCCACGGTCCGTGGTTTCCCAATTGGACGAAAGGAATTATGTTTGTGAAATGTAATTACATGCAAATGCATGAATCATATATGTTTATTAAAATATATGCACGGCGTTCGTCGTTCAACTGGTCGTGGCTGTTTTCCCAACTTCCTACTTCTACTCGGCTACATTTCAGAGAGAAATATTGTACTTTTTACTCCACTACATTCATCTGTTACAGCTTTAGTTACTTTTTACTTTACACATGCACACAAAACACATGTAGTTTATGAAATCTGATGTTTTAATATAACTTAAACTAGCCAACAATATGACAGCCTACAAGTCCAGCTGAGATGATTAGACCATTAAACACACAACTGGTATGATCCTTACACTTTCTACAATGGGAGGATTTTTCAGCATTGAGTACTTTACTTTTAATACTTTAAGTACATTTACTTGTTAAAACTTACATACTTTAACTAAAGTAATATTTTGCAGGACTTTTACTAGTAATAGAGTATATTTACAGTTTGGTATTAGTACTATTACTTAAGTAAAGGATCTGAATACTTCTTCCACCACTGCTATACAGAGTGCTGCATTTAATGCATGCAGTCCTACACATTCGGGTACACAGACACACATACTTGGTTAGATGACACATGAATATTAATGTCACATTCCCACTGGGTAAGCATGTGCAGTCACAGCTCAGTGTTACTACATGTTCATTTTACGAATGCATGATAAAAACAAGACGCACTAATAGATAAAGTCCTGCTGGATGTAATTAACCGGCAGTGGCGTGCGCATCTCTGAATTTAATCCCGTTTAATCCAGAGATGTAAATGACGACTGTTCAGCATGATTACAAGCACACGGGACCTGTAGCATTTCAGTCACAGTTGACAGCTGGGTAAAATAAAATAAAATACTGCAGGCGGAACCTCGATGAGTGTGTGATGCTGTTGGAATGTCTAACCGTGAAACTACGAGCACTGACTGGACGTCTAACTGCATGAAAGACTTTGGTCCTGTCAAGAGTAAATCCCACTCTAAAGCGGTTAGATAAAGCCGACTTGTGATGTTTCGGTGTGTTCTGGAGTGATTCTGTGAAAAAGTGTTGTAATTTACTATCATGGTTTACCATCATCACCCACTTTCCCCTTCAATCTGACGATTGCCTACATTTCCCAGAATGACATTGAGACATCTGAGAGAAAAAAAAGTTTGTTGTCTGTATTCGCAGACACAAAAAACATTGAATAAGTAAATTATTCTTAAACAGGTTTACCGTGCCTGAGGGATTTCTATGTATGTGAGATATATGTGTGTATGTGTTTGTTGTGTTATGGTTGTCTAAACTACTGGATGCCCTACATTTCCCTTGGGATGAATAAAGTATCTATCTATCTATCTATCTATCTATCTATCTATCTATCTATCTATCTATCTATCTATCTATCTATCTATCTATCTATCTATCTAAAATGTAACTTATGTTATTATTTAAATGGTTTACCTCTAGTAATGGATTCCTCCCAGTATGAATATTCAATTTCAACAATTTGAATTCCAGTGAGATACCCTCTAATGTGACACTAAATTGAATCCCTAATTGTTGATAATGGATGAGAAATCTGCTATGTACACGTAATTGTTCTGTAATCATGCTTAACACGAGGTCACATCATAAAAGTGTGACAATGTTCAGAGAATTCTCATCTGGGGATACAGCCTTACAAACAAAATATTCTAATTGGAAATTGGTCCTCCAGCCGTTAACCCAAAATAAATACAAAGTCCATCTTGCAGGTCTGTCTGTCTTGCCACGCAGCGACAAAAACATTGGATACAAATTGAAGACAACTTCAATTGAACTACATACGCATATTCTTAGACGTTTACCACTAGAGATAAAAAAAAATTTTTCCAGAGGGTGGCCACGAATGCCATGTTGTGGCCCAAATCAAAAGGATTTATCCTCGGTACGGTGGTCATTTCAGTACATGTCAGGCTCAGCATTACATTGGTCCAATGGTTAGCCAACAAATACACCACACTGTGTTCACCCAGAAAACGACCATATTCGTCAATTGTACCAACAACTTATAACGACCCAAGATTACGCTTCTTGTTGGGCAGCGGCCATAAATTATTGCAGGAGCAACAAAGTAAGTAAGGAGCCAAACTCCACTTAAGGAGGAACGTTGGGTCACTTTTTTTTTAAATAAACCAACTTTTAATAACCTGTACATTAATCCTCATTTTAGTAGTTTTACATTACTCATTTTAAGCCAATCCCTGATGCTTTACTAACGATAGCATCCTAAGTATTTTGTTGCCTAACCTTAACTAGTTCAGTTTCACTACCTTAACTACCTATTTAAAACTGGGTTATGTTGAATAGAATAACCCTAATCCTGTCGCGTTATTAAAACTGCCACCGCGGTAACGTCACACATTGTGGTGTGGCTGTTCCACAGTGTTAAAAAGAACATTCATATATATCGTTTCGGGAGTCATTGGCAATCAACCTCTTCTGTCATTTAGGTATGAGGATGTGTTGAAATAAACAATGTTTAGTATGTAACATTTAGCCCGTTAGCATGCTAATGTATAATGTTTAATAAGTTAACATTTAGCTTGCTTATATATCTGGCTGCGCTAGACAAAATATCATGGGGATCATCAAAGTCATTACAATTCATCCTCTGGGGACCATGAATGCCTGTACAACTTTTCATCCAAAAGTTTTTCAGATATTTCAGTCCAGTCAGAAGTGCTGGACAGGCTGATGGACAAGGAAACGGACATCGCCATCCCAGGAGCCACAAGTGCGGCTAAAACCAACCTCATGTGGAACTACATTAAAAATAGAGTTCTCTAGCAGAAACTCATTTTTTCAAAACACAGCAACAGCAAAACTGTGCACTCGTGTCCACAGTCATCACAATAAAACTGCAAACTCTGGGGGAAAGTTTATAACATCCCGAAGACAGAGAGACCTGCTTCTCAGAACTGGGCAGGACCAGGTACTTTAATATTCCCCCATTTAATAGGTTTCTCTCTTCGCCTTTTATTAGCTTTCTCTCGCATTCCATCATTTTCTCGCTCTCATTTTCTCCGCTGCAGAGTATATAATATTCTTCCCTTTTAGAATTTCAGTGAGACTGGAGGTGTAGCCAGAGGTCCTTTTTAATAAATAGCCAGAACTCCCTGTGGAGACGCTTTGCCCTTTCTACATTACACCATTTAAAGTCAAGGAAATCAGCAGTTTTTATTAAGGGGGGGCAATTCTCCACCTCAACAGTAAGTTTAGGTTGTCAAATAGTACATGCAGCCAGCGGATTAGAGAAAGTAAAGAGAGAAAATAGAGATCAAAGTAGGTACTGATTTCAGAGGGAAAGAGAAGCAAAACTGAGAAAGAAAATGTGAGCGAGCACACCAGAAAAAAAATAAATAAATAAAAAAGGAAAAAGAAGAAGCTAACAATGGCAGCCGGTGACAGATGGATCTCTCTTGCTCAACTCAAGCTCAACTCGTCGCATACAGTATGCAGCCGGTGGATTATAGCCCGCCACGAAAGACGTGACAAGCCACCGACAAGTTCCCCCACACTGCAGGTGAATATCAATCATTTACCCCGGGTCATATCACTCCCCAACTTCTGTTTTCTTTTCTTCCAGTTTCTTTTTTTTTTCTTCTTTTCTGCCTAAATATGATGACAGAGCTCCGAGACACTGCCACCGAAGTGACAGGCGAGCCCGACAGTGATCGGGGGGAAAACAAGAGACATTTTAACAATGCCGGTGTGGCATCAGCGACTGAGGATACACAGCAGCCATCCGCAATGTCATCTGCAACATCCAGCACCGCCTGCACCGAGTGACGGGTTGTCATCCAATCTAGAATAATTCAGAAACAACAGCGTATGTGCACTGTGGTTTGGAAGATTACAGGGCAGGTCTTTATTTGGATTAACAGTTCAAATCATACATTTGTCAAGAGTTGTGGGAGATGAGAGGTTGAGATACGAGCATATACGTAGACAAGGGAGGGATTTTTAAATATATAGCTATATAAGAGTTTTGATCTGGGATTAAACACCTCACTGTGCATGTGGGTCCTTGACTTCCTGACAGGCAGACCCCAGGGGATTGGGATAGGGCGGACACACCTCTTCCACCCTCATCCTTTAAACCGGAGTACCCCAGGGATGTGTTCCGAGTCCCCTGCTGTATAGCCACTTTCAACTCCAACACCATCATCGAGTTTGCTGTGATCAAAGACAACAATGAAAAGTCCGACCCGAAAGAAGTAGAGGACCTGTCCCGCTGGGGTCCGGTCAACAACCTACTCATATATGTCAGCAAGTCTAAAGAGATGCAAGTGGACTTTGGGAATAAGCAGGGAAGGAACTACGCTCCCCTTAATATCAACGGGTCCTCAGTGGAGAGGGTGGACTGCTCCACGTACCTTGGTGTCAAAGTACCTTGGTATCCAAGTACCCTGGAGTCCAAGTACCTTACTGTCCAAGTACCTTAGTATTCACGTATATTGGTGTCAAAGTACCTTGGTATCCAAGTACCCTGGCGTCCATGTACCTTGGTGTCCAAGTACCTTCAATTCTAAGGGGCTATATGGGCATGAAAGTTTCAAGAACAAACTCTCGCTCTCTCACACACACATACACACACAATCATCATCATCATCATCATCATTATCATCATCACCACAGTTCAGAAATATGAGCTGAGCAGTGGTAATCAGTCAGCAGCCAGGGACAAGGATGATTAAAGTGACTGCATGAAGAGATCCTCTGATCATGTCTCTGTCTGCCAGCTCTATACCCTTACTCCATCCCCCGCCACCCCCCCATGGACACAAGAAAGAAAGAAGAGAAAGAGAGGAACAGAGTGGAAGTACACGCTCGATAATGTTCTTCACACTGCAACAAAATGTGTCCCGATTTCGATTTTTTTCAAATTAGCTTCTGCGGAGATAAAAGTAACATGAGGGGCATGCAGTGCCGACACAGTGGGGACAGAGAAAGCTAAAGTGAGACAGACAGACGGACACCACTGTGCACGCTGTGGGTAACGTCGTTCAGTCTTCAACAGAGAGAGCAAGGCAGGGTGTGTGTATGTGTGTGTGTGTGTGTGTGTGTGTCTTGAAAATAACATACAGTATACATGAAACAGTTTCTGAATGCTCACAGCAAACGTATTTGATGATGCTGATAAGTCCAGTTCAACGCGATTTAAATGTCCTTTTTTTAATCGGCCCTGCCTTACCACAAAAGACGCCTCATACAAGTAGAATCAAGATGATTAATAACACATTAAGTTAATGAATGAAAAGTGGAATTTCATAGAGGTTTTCTAAATGGCCGACAGTATGTGAACGCCACTGTCACTTTAGTTCTGAGGCTGTCTTTCATGGTTTGGGCCCATTAGCCCACAAGGATATTTTAGACAACAGACACGACTCGTGAAAATATAATTTTCTGGCACTGACGTCTAAACCAAGTTTAGCAGCAGCATGTGTCTGTATTTGTTTATGGACTGAATGTGGCCATCTGGCTCAAACAAAGACTTCAAAAATAGACCCAAACCGGCACAGCACATTAACAGGGATTGATACATTTTATTCATCAATGATTTCATCAAATTGCATACATTTGGTACACTATCTTAGCAAACCTATGCTCCATGCACTCTAAATAAAGAAAGGCAGTAGTTAGACAGTGAAATATTGCACTGAAAGGTGTGTGCCGTTCTCAGGGGGATCATTCCCCACCTCATGTTATAATGAAGTAATATGCTTTAATGTTATAGCCCATTAACTATGACTGGTATATTCTTCACATCACTGCTGGCCATTTTCCAAAGTATACTGAGCTTTAGCTTGATATCCTGCCTTTTCATTCATTTCTCTTCACAGAGATTTGAATAATTAATCCTTCCACAGTGAACCTTGATTTATTTCTTTTTTTAATTTTATTGATGTTTCAACGCGTATAATTTGTTGTCCGCTGTCACTTCGGGGGTTTTTTTGTGTCCTTTTTCTGTTTAAAATCTAAACTGTATATATACATAAATAAATACTGATGTATTTTTTTTTCAGCCGGCTCATGAAGATGAACACAATGTTTTTTGCGTATTAAGTTGATTCTGGCTTTCATCAAGACATGAAACTACAACGTCGTGACTGACAAAGCGATTATAATCTTTCTTATCTGTGACTTTCTACACCTCGCAGGTCACGCATACAGACGGCTGTATTCGTGACGTTTTTTTTTTTTTTTCAAAGCCCATTAACGGTTATGGGGGGGGGGGGGGGGGTACCTGTCTGTCTGTTCACAGCGCTTCTCTCTCATGTGCCTCTTAACTGCGGCGTAATCAGTCCTCATCTGCCGCTCGGATCGATGCGGAGCCTGCAGACTCGGATCGATGCGGCACCACCTGCATTTACACACTGCCCCCCCGCGCCTCGGCGCTCGCTCTTTACCACTCCGCTCTCCGTCCTTCCTCTCATCCTCTTCCTCTCTCTCTCTCTATTCGCCTCGTAAACATGTACAAACAGACTGCAAGAGGGATCGATAAAACCCATCCTGGGGGTTTTATGACGACCTCCTCCAGCCCAAAATATTACGCCTCCTCTTTTGAAATTATTTCATCAGTAGGTTGTCTAAAAATGTGACCTCGGTGGTACGTTGTCGCTTTATGTATCTTCTTCGTCCTTCCCTCCTTTCTCGCTTCCCTTTTGAGCCTGTATTTCATCTTTTTTCTCTCCTTCATCTTTCCTTTTCATCTGTATTTCCTGATTCATAACATTATTCGAAGCAACTTACAATTGCTACATATGTCAGAGGTCGCACGCCACTGGAGCAACTAGGGGTTAAGTGTCTTGCTCAGGGACACAATGGTCAATGTATCACAGTGGGAATTGAACCCAGATCTCCCACACCAAAGGCACGTGTCATATCCACTGCGCCTTCACCACCCTCATTCCTCATTCCCTGATTCCTTTCCTACTCTCTCTCCCACCTTTCCTTTTCCTCTAGTTTGTTTTCTGCATCCTTCCTGTCATCACACACAAACAGGGTTTTTTACCTACTATTATAAGGCTTAGAAAAGGGGTGGTGATGGCGCAGTGGATATGACACATGCCTTTGGTGTGGGAGACCTGGGTTGGATTCCCACTGCGATACACCAACCAGTGTGACCCTGAGCAAGAGACTTAACCCCTAGTTGTTCCAGAGGCGTGTGACCTCTGACATATATAGCAATTGTAAGTCGCTTTAGATAAAAGCATCAGCTAAATGACATGTAACGTAATGTCAAAAAAACAGCTAAATACTCTTTAAAAACAGTATCTGTGGCTGGGTTGGCTCAGTGGGTAGGGCAGGTGCACATATACAGAGAGGTTTATGCCTTGACACAGAGGTCCAGGGTTAGAATCTGACCTGTGACGATTTCCTGCATGGTTTCCTCCCCTTTCTCACCTAGCTGTCCTATCAAAATAAAGGTGGAAAAGCCCAAAATATAATCAAAAAAAAAGTTAGTTAGTTACTTGGGATAACATTACCGAGCATTGAACACATTTCTAAAGACATAGAAAGGCCAATAACACTGGATGTGACTACACACACCCCCTGGCATCTCATTTTACACTGCTGCCATCTAGGAGTTGTTTCTGACCACCCCTTCTGACCAAGCCTTAAATCAAAATAAGCTAGATGTCCAGCTGGCCTGGTCATACCCAAGGGTGTATAGTGTGGTGTAGTGTGTGATGTATGTTCATCATGTTATGTCTGTCGGTGTCTGATGAATACTATTTGTTTGTATCATATGTCTGATGTCCTGTCATGAAGTGCCTTGTGACTGTGCCGCAAACCCCACGGGGGACAATGAAGTTATCTACTACTACTTAAATGATCTTTTTAGTCAGCTGTTTGTTTAGCCACATTCTCGACTGTATTACCATGTATCTTATGGTTTTGCATTTTAAAATGATTTATTGAGCTTCTTATGATCATCGATTTCTTTTAATGTATTTATTCTTTTGGCCTGTGAAGCACTTTGTGTCTCTGTCTGGGATAAGTGCTATATTATAAATAAACTCTCTTATTTCCTTACTTACCTACTTACTTACTAACCTTCCTACTTACTTACTTACTTATCTTCTTAACTTTTACCTTCTTACTTACTTACTTAATTTCTTACCTTCTTACTTTCTTACCTTCTTACTTACCTTCTTACTTACTTACCTTCTTACTTATTTCTTACCTTCTTACTTACTTAATAACTTACCTTCTTACTTACTTACTAACTTACCTTCTTACTTATTTCTTACCTTCTTACTTACTTAATAACTTACCTTCTTACTTACTTAATAACTTACCTTCTTACTTACTTACTAACTTACCTTCTTACTTATTTCTTACCTTCTTACTTACTTACTAACTTACCTTCTTACTTACTTACTAACTAACTAACTTACCTTCTTACTTACTTTCTTACTTACTAACTTACCTTCTTACTTACTAACTAACTTACCTTCTTACTTACTTACTAACTTACCTTCTTACTTATTTCTTACCTTCTTACTTACTTAATAACTTACCTTCTTACTTATTTCTTACCTTCTTACTTACTTACTAACTTACCTTCTTACTTACTTACTTACTAACTAACTAACTTCCCTTCTTACTTACTTTCTTACTTACTAACTTACCTTCTTACTTACTAACTAACTTACCTTCTTACTTACTTACTAACTTACTTACTAACTAACTAACTTACCTTCTTACTTACTTTCTTACTTACTAACTTATCTTCTTACTTACTAACTAACTTACCTTCTTACTTACTTACTTACTAACTAACTAACTTAACTTCTTACTTACTTAATTTCTTACCTTCTTACTTTCTTACCTTCTTATTTACCTTCTTACTTATTTCTTACCTTCTTACTTACTTACTAATTTACCTTCTTACTTACTTACTAACTTACCTTCTTACTTATTTCTTACCTTCTTACTTACTTACTAATTTACCTTCTTACTTACTTACTAACTAACTAACTTACCTTCTTACTTACTTTCTTACTTACTAACTTACCTTCTTACTTACTTACTAACTTACCTTCTTACTTATTTCTTACCTTCTTACTTACTTACTAACTTACTTACTAACCAACTAACTTACCTTCTTACTTACTTTCTTACTTACTAACTTATCTTCTTACTTACTAACTTACCTTCTTACTTACTTACTTACTTACTTACTAACTAACTAACTTACCTTCTTACTTACTTTCTTACTTACTAACTTATCTTCTTACTTACTAACTAACTTACCTTCTTACTTACTTACTAACTTACCTTCTTACTTACTTTCTTACCTTCTTACTTACTAACTTACCTTCTTACTTACTTAATTTCTTACCTTCTTACTTTCTTACTTACCTTCTTACTTTCTTACTTACCTTCTTACTTACTAACTTACCTTCTTACTTACTTAATTTCTTACCTTCTTACTTTCTTACTTACCTTCTTACTTACTAACTTACCTTCTTACTTACTTACTTACTTACTAACCTTCTTACTTACTTTCTTACTACTAACTGAATTTCTTACTTACCTTCTTACTTACTTTCTTACTTACCACCTAACTTACCTTCTTACTTACTTTCTAACTTAGGCTATGTACTTACTTTCTTTCTAACTGAATTTCTTACTTAATAACTTTCTTATGTACTTACTTTCTTACTTACTAACTTACCTTCTTACGTACTTACTATTTTATTAACTGAATTTCTTACTTACCTTCTTACTTACCTACTAACTTACCTTCTTACTTACTTACTTACTTTCTTATTAACTGAATTTCTTACTTACCTTCTTACGTACCTACTAACTTACCTTCTTACTTACTTTATTACCTTCTTACTAACTTACTTTCTTACTTAACTCCATCTTCCCAACTCTTAATACACTTTTCTTATTGATCCTTCTTTCCTTCCTAACTTGCCTCCTTCTCTCCCTCTGCCTCCCCTCATCTGACCCGTCCCTCTACAATTGTCTGCCTCATCTAATTTCCTTCCACTCCACCCTCTCTCCTCCCTCCCAAAATACACTTCTTCCCTCCATTTCCTTTCCTACTTGCCTCCTCTCCTTACCTCCCTCCCTTCTCCACTCACTTTTCCCTTATTTATTTATTTTTTATTCCTCCCAAATATTTCATACCGCCCTTCCTTTATGTCCCCGGCACTCTTTCCTTCTTTTTCACTCTCCTGTACCATCGTCTCACTCTCATACTTTACCTGAATTTTTCTCATTTCCCTCAATCCTCTTTTTTTCCTTCCCTCTGTCCTCATTTATTTCCCTTTCTCTCCCACAGCTTTCATCCCTCCTTCCCTGCCTCCCTCCCTTTATTTATTTTTACCCGATTTCTTGCTTCTTCGCCTCTCTCCCGCTTCTCAGATTCTCTCTCTCTCTCTCTCTCTCTCTCTCTCTCTCTATCATCCCTCCCTCATTTTTTTTATCATCCGCGGCCGAGATCAATCAGGAACTTATGAAGCATGCAGCAAGATAAATCAGTGGTGTTTGGAGGCTTCATGAAGATTCACTTAATGGTATTTCATGTCAGCGGGCGAGCGGTACTGATAAGGAACAGCAGCTTCGGAGAGAGAGAGCAAAAGAGAGAAAACTGGTGTGAGGAGAAGAGGAAAACGGGGAGGGGTGGGGGGGGAGAGAAATGCGGTGGATAGAGAAAAAAACGCCCCGAGAAAGAAGAAGTAAATAAAACAGAAGAAAGATTAACAGTCTTTTATAAACGCCATAAGATAGCATTCGCACTGGAATTTTAGGCCATCTGCCACTGAGAAGTTACTTTGTTTACCCAGACCAGAGCCATTGGTGGTGGGGAATTATGGGTATTATGGAGGAAATAGAGTCTTATAAAGAATAGCGGAGATATTACAGAGCCAGCGGGGGAAACCCACAGTGCTGCTGAGCGTTTTTTTGGTTATTGGAGCCACATGTACCGTATGTGTACAGAGAGCTACACTGTAGGGGTGTAAATCACACGTTTTATCACCATACGATATTACATCAATTCTTTGGACAGAGATATAATATCTACTGATATCACAAAGTTTGGAAGTAAGCTCAAACATGATTTCATTACTAAATGTAAATGAAATAACCACATGGCATAGCCTTGTTTCCATACTCCTGTGTAAATTAAATACTTGACAAATAAATAGTACTGAGTATTTTCTCATTTTATTAAGAACTTTAGTGCAAAATGAACATAATGTGCAAGAATAAGAACGTAAATATCGACCAGCACTACAGGGCAAAATCTTCCTAATGTATCTTCATATATTTAATGTTATATATTCATAGCAAGATAACACATACAATATTGGATCGATAATATTGGATCGCTGAGGAGTGTTGCCCTTACGCTGCAAAGCATTCTCATGAATGGGTCCATATGATATCGTAGGGAAATGTATGCACACCAAAACGTGAGATGTCTCACGAAACTAGGAGACAGCCGGCTGGTCACGTGACGAAAGGCTGGCTACGAGCTCCATGACGCCGAGCGCCATTTGCTAGCTGTTACAGAGCTTCGTGACGCCGGCTACGGACCTCCATCACAGCTCGGTCATATCAGCTGCAGTTAGCAGATGTGTTTAGCCGCTACAGAGCCCTGCGGTGCCGGCTAGGGTGCCGCATGGTGCTCTGTTGTATCAGTGGTAGTTGGTGGCTCAGTTAACCCGAGAATAGGTGACTGTGAGCCGGGCACAGAGCACCGCGAGCTGCCGGGCGTTTCAGAGGACATTGCGGCTAAATTTAGGCTACATAATATGAGCGTTATGCTGCAACGAAAGTTAAGATTAGGCACCAACACGACTAGTTAAGTTCAGGAAAAATATCGTGGTTTGGATTAAAACACTCCCAAGGAACACACATCTCCTGGGTGAAAGTCTTGTTTTCCCCTGGAAGCAAACTCCGCTCCCCGGCTGGAATGTCCTGTATTTTAACGCCCACCTATCCCCCCCCCCCCCCCCCGACCTCCGGCAGTTGATGTGGTGCATACAGCAAAACAAACGTGGGGTGCTTACGGATTACAGCGCTTAACTTTCCGTAGCTCTTTGAACGAACGGTTCATGAGAACAGGCTGACCCCTTACTACACTGTCAGGGTGAAACGCTTCAGTGACATACCGATACAGAGAGTGAAATACTGCAGTGTACTACCGCTGTACACTTTAGACTGGTAAATGGTGGATGTAATTTATCGCTCGCAAGGTCTTTGGGGCATACATTGATGTGGAAGTTCATAAAAAAAAAGGCTGTAAAATTATGAGGGAGGGTAAGGGTGTTGATGATCAAATCACCCAGTTTGGATTCTCCATTGATTGATGTAGCTATACTGTGCCCCCCCCGGCCCCCCCGTAGGCCATCGTAGTAAATTCATGGGTGGCTGTCAAAAAAATGAGAGTGAAAAGTGGAGTGCCATTTCATCATAAAACAACCGAGGATGCAGCCCGAAGCAGAAGAACATCTTGGCACAACACAATATACTGTATATATATATATATATATATATATATATATATATATATATATATATACAGTACAGGCCAAAAGTTTGGACACACTTTCTCATTCAATGCGTTTCCTTTTTATTTTCATGACTATTTACATTGTAGATTCTCACTGAAGGCATCAAAACTATGAATGAACACATTTGGAATTATGTACTTAACAAAAAAGTGTGAAATAACTGAAAACATGTCTTATATTTTAGATTCATATCAAGTCATATCAAGAACATCTATAAAACTGTTAGGGCTAACTTGGGCTGCTTTAGGATGATAAGAAACTGTCTGACTCTTGACTGTTCTTTTATCTTTTTTAATTCTATGATTCTCTCACACATATCTTATGGCTTGACTACATGGTCCCAAGCTCACCAGACATCAATTAAGACCATAGAGTGCCTATATAATCAAGCTTTGAAAGTCCTAGATAGAAGAGAATAAGGTATCATCACTGCCAATTTTAAGCAAATACAAGATTTTAAGCTTTGCAAATTTTGTCTCCTTGCATTTTGTCAAATTGGTCTTCAGATGCTTAAATAACGCTGCTCCCCTGCCCCTTTGCAGGACAATAATAAAACCGCAAAGTGGTACTAGAACCATCACCCGAGCAGCGTCAAAAGGAAATTGTAGCATCCCTTTCCGTAGAACATCGTTTGCCCAAACTGCATTTTCAGTAAAAGGGGCAAAATTATGGAATTTTATGCCAGACCATTTGAAATGTATCCCAGCATTAGCCACTTTTAAAAAGAATACCAAATTGTGGCTAATTGGACAACAATCTTGCCCTCACATTTAGTTTTTACACTGTGTTTTCATTGTACATTTCCTTTCCATTTTTGATTTTATTTTATTTTTTATTTTTGTAAGATATTTTCAATTATAATGTAAATCTGTATTTTTATTTGTAACTAAAAGGCCTACTAGGGACAAGTGTCGAGAATTAGCTTTGGCTACAAACACTATGGTACATACATTAGATGACTGTTGAAGTTTATCTATGTTTTTTGTATCTGTCCCTATTTAAATAAACCTTAATAATAATAATAATTCTTCAAAGTAGCCACCCTTTGCTTTTTTATTAATAAGGGAAAAAAATTCCACTAATGAACCCTGACAAAGCACACCTGTGAAGGTAAAACCATTCCAGGTGACTACCTCATGAAGCTCATTGAGAGAACACCAAGGGTTTGCAGAGTTATCAAAAAAGCAAAGGGTGGCTACTTTGAAGAATCTAAAATATAAGACATGTTTTCAGTTATTTCACACTTTTTTGTTAAGTACATAATTCCATATGTGTTCATTCATAGTTTTGATGCCTTCAGTGAGAATCTACAATGTAAATAGTCATTTGTCACATTTGGCCTGTACTATATATATATATATATATATATATATATATATATATATATATATATATATATATACAGTACAGGCCAAAAGTTTGGACAAACCTTCTCATTCAATGTGTTTCTTTATTTTCATGACTATTTACATTGTAGATTCTCACTGAAGGCATCAAAACTATGAATGAACACATATGGAATTATGTCCTTAACAAAAAAGTGTGAAATAACTGAAAACATGTCTTATATTTTAGATTCTTCAAAGTAGCCACCCTTTGCTTTTTTTGATAACTCTGCAAACCCTTGGTGTTCTCTCAATGAGCTTCATGAGGTAGTCACCTGAAATGGTTTTACCTTCACAGGTGTGCTTTGTCAGGGTTCATTAGTGGAATTATTTCCCTTATTAATAAAACTTTGAAGAATCTAAAATATAAGACATGTTTTCAGTTATTTCACACTTTTTTGTTAAGTAAATAATTCCATATGTGTTCATTCATAGTTTTGATGCCTTCAGTGAGAATCTACAATGTAAATAGTCATGAAAATAAAAAGGAAACGCATTGAATGAGAAAGTGTGTCCAAACTTTTGGCCTGTACTGTATATATACACTATACATCAGTGGAACTCAAAGTGATCTCACCCCTGTTGTTACTGTGACTGCACCACTGAAATTAAGATTGCGTCTGCACATGTGCAATGTGCGCCATCCAAAGTTAATTGTCTAACAAGATGAAAGACTTCAAGCAAACCACAAAACCGTCAGGCTGGGTGATAAGCCATGATTAACAGGAATCTCTGCTCAATGGGAAATTATGTTGAGCAAGTTTCTAACCGGAACAAAGACGTTCAACAATCTAAGCCATAAAAACTGTGGCTGCATGCGACAGAGATCAGCATCGCATCACAGAGTCAAACGATCCGGATCTCACAGCGTACAGAAAATACTAACACTTTTTGATTATATTTTTAGAGTATAACATCTGCTGAAATGATTTTTTGTTTCGGTTTTGTTTCAAGACTGAATATCACAAGCATAGCTGTCCAATATTCTTTACTTACAGCTTCTCAAATGTGAAAATGTGTAGTTTGTCTCTTTTTTATATATAATTGTAAAGAAGTATTCAGATCCTTTACTTAAGTAAAAGTACTAATACCACACAGTGAAAATAATGTTACAACTAAAAGTCCTGCATTGAAAATGCTACTTAAGTAAAAATATATAAGTATCATCAGGAAAATGTACTTAAGGCATTAAAAGTAAAAGTACTCAATGCAAAACACACTGGTAATGATCCAACCAGTTGTGTGTTTAATGGTCTAATCATTTCAACTGGACTTGTAGGCCGTCATACTGTTGGCTAGTTTACTTTATAATAAAACATTGTAATTTATAAATTACATGTGTTTTGTGTGCAAAAATCTTAATGTGTAAAGCAACTAAAGCTGTCAGAGGAATGTAGTGGAGTAAAAAGTACAATATTTCTGTCTGAAATGTAGCAAAGTAGAAGTAGAAAGTGGCATGAAAAGAAAAGACTCAAGTACCTTAAATTTGTACTTAGTAATTTAGTAAATGTACTTTCATTACGTTACATTCCACCAGTCTTTCTCCCACCTTTCTCTCCCCGTCTGTTTCTATATCGTTTCTGTCCCTCCTCTTCTCTTCTTTCTATCTGTCTGTCTTTGTAGTTCTTCCTTCTTAATAACTGCTTATTAAACCCAGGGAGGACAGGACAGAGGAAGAGGGGTATGAAGGTGCGTGTTGGACTTGATGTACAGCTGATGAGGGTCAGGGGCCGGACGGGGCCCCGGGCTTTAGTCTCACAACAGGACAGCGAGATTGCACATTATCGTGAAATATATTTAGCTCTCCTCCATCTCATTACAGCGAGTCAAAGAGAGCTGCAGGATGATCGGGACAGAGCAGAGCGAAACGAGCCACCGGACACATTTAACAAGTGGGGGACGAGGGGCCTGCGGCGCTAATGGACCATTAAAACCCTCCTTTTTTTTTAACAAATGGGAAAATAAAGGAGAGAACTGAACTTCAGTCAAAAATAGATTGATTGTAAATGAGGAGTAGAGGACAGGTAAGATGTGTTCCTCCAACCTGTTCCCGCTCCGAACTCATAAAATACAGACGTTTGGGCAGTGGCTGTCAGCGTCAGATACGACGCAAAAAGCAACCTTCAGTGTGTAGAACACACCGGGGAGAGCAGCAGCTACACAGCGTTTGAACATGACGTAGCATAAAGAGAGACTACGGTAGCCAGAAAATCTGCATAGGGAGGTTGGTCGGGGGATCGTGTCCCACGTGTCACGTTTCCTAAACCCAACTGTCCCGTTCTTCTTTACCTAAACCCTACTGTCCCATTCTTCTTTACCTAAACCCAACTGTCCCGTTCTTCTTTACCTAAACCCAACTGTCCCGTTCTTCTTTACCTAAACCCAACTGTCCCGTTCTTCTTTTCCTAAACCCAACTGTCCCGTTCTTCTTTTCCTAAACCCAACCGTCCCGTCCTTCTTTTCCTAAACCCACCCGTCCTGTTCTCAGTGTCTTGTCCAAGGACACTTTGACATGGGACTGCAGGGCCGGGAATCGAACCACCGATCTTCCGAATGGTAGGCGACCGCAATAACACCTGAGCAACGGTAGAGAGTGAAAGACCGAAAATCTGCGTAAGGCGTTAGGGTGGTGGATGGGTCAAACAACACAGGACTTTCACCCAGGAGACCGGGGTTCGTGTTCCTCGTTTTGTGTCAGTTAAATGTACAGTACGTCCCGACCCAGAGCGTCAAAAAGTGACGCCAAGAGTCCCGACCAAGCGATTTATATAAAATCAAAAATATTTTGTGACTGCACCTATTGTCAACTCCAATATCATCGGGATATCGATATCAATGTATTTGGTCAAGAATATCGTGATATTTTATTTTCTCCATATCGCCCAGCTTTAAAATGAATTAATCCATTGATGTGCACAAGTACAGTGTACAGGGTTAACACTTTATAATAACCATCACTAATAAATGGTAAATTGATAGTTAATTAATCTTTAGTTAATAGGTATTTTACTGTTAAAAGACAATGAAATGATTTATATTGTTTACTCATTATTAGTAATGTTATAATTAATGTTATTTTATCATTAGTTCAGTGTCATATACAATAATACGTTTATAACTTCAGATAGATTGGTAATACTTTGTCTGTGGTTAATAATTGTTTTGTAAACCGTCTATAAACATAATTTGAATGGCTATTATAAAGTTGCAACTAATCCTTATAATAATAAGGTAATGATTAATAAATGGTTTATAAAGCATCAAGTAACATTAATTTGGCCCCATTAGATCTTTATTTGGCAATCTATAAAAGAGATGATTATTTTATTATTTGAGCACTGATAATAGCTATCTAAATAATGTTTATAAATCTTTATTAACCATTAACAAGGGATTATTTTCATCAGATGTAACTTTACAATAGACATCCAAATTATGCTTACTGACGGTTCACCAACATTTTCTTAATCATTAACAAAAAGTTAATAAAATATATAAAATGTTTTGATGTGAACAACAATAAACTTTTAAAACATAAATTAAAGCATAACTAATAATTAGTAAACATTAATTATAAATTAGTTGTTAATAACTATTAATTTAAGTTTACTATCAATTTACCATTTATTAGCGATGGTTATTAAGTGTTACTGTGTACAGTACCTTCATCCATCGCATTGAATGCAGAGACAAATAAAAACCACACAAATGGACACAACAAGACCTTGCACGACTCTGAGCACTTGGCCTGTGTCCAGTCTGAATTTTAAATTGTTTACTTATAAAAAAAGAAAGAGAAAAAACCTTGCTGAGCATGCTCCCATTCAATCAGTTCCTGTTATAATGATAATGAGAGAGCCATATGGCAGACACAAACACAAATGAGGGCAGCGCTCGGGCAAAGACAAGCAGCCGAGTATTTACACCTCAACAAAAAAGATCCATCCTGACAATTAGAACACGACGTGTAGGTGGGGCGACCCGTGTTTGTCTCGTTCATGTTTGCTTTTCCTGCGTGTGCATTAATCAGCATCTCTGCAGCTGTTTGAGTCGGAGAGAAACAACAGGACGCTAAGGAAGGAAATGTGAGAGCTGCTTCACCTTGGGGTTGGGATCCCATTTGTAGTCACGTTTTTTGATCTTCAAGACTACAACATGACTGAAGTCTTTTTAGATATGTTTCCAACCATCTGTTGCCCATTCAATAACAAAAATGTGGAAATGTCAGGGAAAAAATGCACCAATATTGCAAAAAAAAAAAAAAATGGGCTGAGGTGGTAAACAAACGCTGATAGGAAACTGACCTTTACCGTTTTAGAGCTTTCTTTTGTTTTGATTGTGGAAACAAGGCTTTTTGAGCCAGTGTGAGTCACTTGACACCGCAATACAGAGAGTGGCCACTACGCCACGACTACTTCACAGTCCAGCACTGTTCCTGTGTAGATCCTAACAACGCCAGGAGTAGCGCAGGGCATAGTTGGGCGCCACCACCCTCCCCCGTAGGAAATCAATGGAATAGCCGGCGCAAAGTGGTTTTACCTATCATTATTAAGCCAATCAAAGGCAGAATAAGGCAAAGTAAGGCGGGCCACGAGGCACGTCCTTTTACGTCAACACATCTAGCGGATCTGATCTAGCATCTATCCTGTTCCTGGGGGAGAGGGGGAGAGGGGTTGGATGAACACCATTCTTCGCCATCAGGTGTGTTTAGATTGAACATAAAGCACTTTTTTGTCTCACTTTATTTGCGTTTTGCAGGCTGTTTATTTACCACGATGTACCAACTACACAGACACTAGCTGCCGCTAGGTAGCAATGTACACACCGGCCGTGCGCACGTGTGTGTGTGGGGTGGGGGGTGCGCCTGTGTTGAGCGATAGCTCCAAGTCGAACTGATCTCTAGTTCTGTTATTTTCCTCCAGATAAGTGCACATTTTTCACTTAAGTTGGAACTTCTCCATTTTGCGAGAATGCCAGCAAGGATGAATGTCCATGCACTGTATGAAAGCTTCTGCAGTTACGTTCCTATACTCATTCATTCAGCTTTTTTCTCTTCATTTGTCACCTGTATGCACATGGCAAAGACAGAATGAGAGAAGCATCTCATGGTTCAAGGCAATCCCGTGCCATTCAACTACACCACAAACTACTTCTTAAAAAATCCAATAGAGTCGACTCAACAAGAAACGTATCACAGTCGACATCTGTTATTTTAACATCTCCCTCTTCCTTCCTGTTCACCGCATAAACAGATCTGAGATGACTTTGAAAGTCACCTTAAAGTAAACCATCAGTGTTGAAAGAATGGCATCATGGCTGTCGGTTATGCTTCCATGCTAGATGTTATGACTACATTAGCGCTAACTGCACTCGCCTTCTCTCTCACACACAGATGGCCCATTACGTGTTGGGGGGGGATTAAGACAGAGAGCACATTACACTCCTCTACTGCCTATAGGACGCCCACTGCCTGTCGCTGACATATAACTGCTTTAGGAAAAAACAAACAATGCCAGCAGTGATCGTTGCGAAAAGGCTTCGCCAGGGCTCTCCAACGCACCCTCGTTTGTCAGGGACGGTGCCAGCTGCAGACGCCCTGAGCAGAGGGGGAGGAGAGAGCGCCTTCCCTCCGTCACGCTCACAGCCTAATCTGGCTTCATGGCCGCTGGTGCCTGGATTTATGTCAGCCATGAAACAAGGCTGCGGGAGATGTCCTGCGGAAACCCTGAAGCCAGCCAGGTGTGGGGACACAAACACGTATAGAAAACAAGCGATGGAGACCTTTTCTCTTTTTAGGTTTCAAACAAGCAAAAGTGCTCCCCCCTTCCAGTGAACTGGCTACATCAAGAACATTCACTTATACAATAAAGGACTTTACTTAGTTTTGAGGAACTAAGACCAGACTCTGGCGTTTTCACTGCTACCTTAAACCCAGGCAGATTCTCAAACGAGTGCACATACACATACACAACCCGCTCTCACTCCCAACTCGTCAAATACCAACGCTTGGTCAGTGGCTCACAGCGTCAGACAGAAACGCCAAAATCACCGTTTAATCAGGAGACCGGGGTTCCTGTCCAGCCCGGTCTCATGGCAGGTCGTGATATGGTCACGTTATTTAATTTATTGAGTTGTGGACAGGACACGTAAATGTCATTTTTTTTGTGTGGCGATTACGAGATTTAAAGCAATGTATTTCAATTGGAAGCATATTTTGTGATCACAGAACGATGACGGTAGCGAGTAGTATTGATAAGGCAAAATTCCGCGCAGGGAGGTCAGTCGGGTGGATGGGTCAAACGACACAGGAGACCGGGGATCACGTCCCGCGTGTTGCAGTTCCTTTCCTCGTTATTCTCTTAACCACAACTGTCACGTTGTTGTGGCGTTTTCATTTCCCCGTTGTTGTGTGCCTCTGCACCTGGGGATGCGCCCGGGGATCGCATCCCACATGTGGCGGTCCGTCATGTTGTTGTAGCCGGTGTGTGGTGCCACATTTCCCCGTTGTTGCGCCCCCCCGCCCCGTGACCTGTACACGTTCAAAATTCGTGGCGTGTACACGAAATAAACATCAAAATCGTGACCTGTACACAAATTAATTAATCAAAATAACGTGACTATTTCATGACCTGGCGTGAGACCGGGTTGTCCTGTCCCCCGATCATTTCCTAAACTTAACCGTCCCGTTCTCGTGTCGCATTGTCAGTTAAACGTACGTCCCGACCCAGAGCGTCAAATAGTGACGCCAAGAGTCCCGACCAAACTCGTCTAAATATGACGCCAAAGGGCTAGACGCTAAAGGAGACTTTTGGCATCAGTAGCAAACACCAAAGGCACCTGACCAAGCGTTGCCTTTTTGACGCGCTGGGAGTGAGAATGTGTCGACCTTTGAGCTTAGAGTATTTTGTAAAATATACCGTCAAGCTTCAGAATCTCCAATGCTCCGTGGAGTCATAGAACAACTTTTCCAGGGGATGTGCATTCAACATGCTGAAGGACACCAAGGCCAGTTGAAAACACACACACACACACACACACATACATAGAGATAGATCAGTAGTAGCTGCAGTCACTGGGGTTTAATGGATTCTTCATCATCTCCTTAACGTGGTCAGCTGACAGGAATCCAATGGCTGCTCGCACACTTGCACACTTCCCATTCACTCCAGATAAAACAATGAAATGTTGGCTGCCCTGTCTCGCCTTGAATAAATTCCCCGCCGTGACGTCCCCCCTACGCAGTAACTCCGAGGTGTCTTTTATGGTCTTATTACGGCTTAACGGTGTCCACTCTGAAGGAATGAGGGCTGGAAATAAAAGTGTGAGAGTGAAGCTTGCGGGGGAGGGGGGGTATGTGACTGAGCTTGGGAGAGAGGTTTGATGGATCATAAAGATGAAGATCACCCAGGTACTTTCATGTCAAGGTAGATATTTTTCTCAAGTGCTGAACTCTTAGTTGAGCTTTACCACAGACGAATGCGTTTAGTTTTGTGTTGCACTAAAACTCAAACAGGCCTCCAAATAGTTAAAGACACCTTGTCCCTGCTCAGTCCTTCTGTAATATAAACCTGACAATGTACCGGTAATGCTGCCATCGTCGGTACTGTGAACTAGCAGTGCTGAAAATAAGACTTTTAATGCAACGGATAACCATGAGACGCACAGGAGAGGATTTAAAAGTTGGAAATGTGCCTGCAGTGCCTGAAGTTTGAAAGGTGTCGCCTCAGAGCTGCCACTCACAACTTGTTATGGATCCCCAAGTCAAAAGAAACCTTTCATAGCATTGAAAAATCCAATATCAGAGAGATACATGGGCCTATGAGACCCCTTATCATTTTCTTTTTTAACCACTCAAAGTGAAAGGGCATGCAAATCACAAGCTGTCCCAATAATTGCAAGTATATTTTCATATACATTTTTGTATTCGTAGTTGGGTTACTGTTTTATTGAACGGACACCAATGGAAGTGCAAGAACTCATATTGTCATTGATTGACATATTCCACTGTTACACAAAACAGAATTATAGGTTTGCTTCAATACATTTTTGATGTTCAGTGTCACAGCAGACTAGAACCGTTTCTTCTTCCAGGGCTGCCATACACACAAACACCAGGTATTGTTATTTTATTAATTTGGATTCTATATTTTGCTTATTGGTTATCAGGACTCCCTGTTTTTGACGTAACAAAATCACCTACATTTTCTGCAGATCAAGGCTGCCGTAAACATTTCTCATAAACGACGAGGAATTATGTGATTTGTTTTGTTTAAAAGGTTAAAAAAGTTGCCCCCTGACAACTTGAATGGGTCATGCTTGTTCTTCAGTGAGTCAGATAGTCTGTCAGATAGTCTGACAGACTATCTGTCCAGTCTGAGTTTCCTGGTGCACGACTAAAACAACTTTTGAACGTACACATGTTGCACCAAAACAAATTCCTTCCCGAGGCTATTTTGCAGCGGCACCGTGGTTTTTCCCGGTGCCTAGCACTGCCCAAGACATTTGTGATTGTTTCAAAGAACCCATCCCAGAATGCTGTGCGGACTAGCCAGACCCTCCTTCGCAGCGCCGCAGTGGCAAAAGGTCTGGCAAAGCGAGACTTACAAGTTAATAGTAAGACTGAATTACAATTTTGTTTCACTTGATTCAGTCATTCTGACAAATCGTGTTCGGAAGCAGTCGTCAGTGAGCAGCAGACAATGTGAATCACTGGACAAATCAGAGGACTGGGCAGCGACTGAAAGGTCTAGAACCTGGCTAGCATTGTCATACCTGCTGCAGACAGTGCTTCAGCATATTAGTGTCCTGCCTGTAAGGCATTTTGGTGCAACAGTTACAATTTGCTGTCTCACTACTGTCTTTCCTTATTTCTCAAAGTAAGGCGCTTGAAGTATGATTTTGGTATCTAAGTCAGGCGGCAAGAGTAAAAACCAAAACCCAGTTAGGAGCTGCGCACAACCTGCGATTATTCTTCCCGCGATGCTCAATTCAGCTCAATTTAACTTCCTGGGTTCAAAATTGCCCCTGCAATATTTTTTGTGCCATCTCTCGTGCCTGTCTTCAACAACAAAAAATGGTCCACCACATAAAAAAACAAAAAAATTCATTAAAAGTCCTCACAGTAAGTCCTGAGAAAAGACACTCTCCCAAGGGCAAATATTTCATCCCGAGGCCTCGTAGCATCCGAGGCGACCCTGGAACCAAAAGGCTGATGCAAGGTTAGCTTCAGGCTACTGAGGGTCCGCAGGGCGAAGACAGGGGTGGAATAATACCAGCTCCTTCTGAGCAGCTGGGAGGAAAATATCAAAACACAAACAGGCCTCCCTCATTACAAAACAGCCGAGGAAGAGCGTGCAGATGGCGGCTGATCTCGGAGCCCTTTTCGGCCGTGACCCTGTGATCGAGAGGTGTGGGAGAGCTTTTCTCGCAGCGGATGACGTTTCAGTAGTGACAGAGAATAAATCAGAGCCCGAAGGAAAGAAAGCTGAGGTCAAGGGTGCACTTAAAAAGATCCCAGAGCTCAACTGTAGAGGAACAGAGCAAGAGAGAGAGAGAGAGAGAGAGAGAGAGTTTTGTTTGTTAGGTGATGCATTTTTTTTTAAAAACTTTCCAATTAATTTCCTGAAGTTTCCCTGTCTGCTTCCCTTAAGGATGGATGTTTTTATGATGTCTTTTCTTTCAGGGAGTTCTTGTTAGATTTCGCTTGTGCAGGGTCATGACCACAATGATTGCACCAATCTAAGTTTCTGGGCTCCATCAGTGGATGTTCAGAGCCGGTGAATCCAACACTTTAATGAGGTGAGCTCAAAAGTTAACTTCCCTCCCAGTTCACAGACCCCAGAGCGTACTAATTTGGCCTCGGTTTTATAACCAGGTAAAGATGGGGCTTTAGAGTAGAGCCCTGCGCGGGACTTATTTTTTAATCCCGCTCCTGCCCGCTCCCGGTGGATTTCCTAGCCTGGAAATCCAGACCAAAATCTGAAAGATTAAGGGTCTGGCAATGAGTAATGAAAATGGCCCTACTCGAAGGGGCGGCACCAAACATGCATTTTAAAATCTCACTGCACGCAATTGGATAACACTACAACCAATCACAAGTACCAGTGTGTTTTCGCTAAGCCCCATACGCTTAGCTACCAGCAGAGCTAACTGGTAGATTAAACTCTTAGCTACCAGCAGCGCTAACTGGTAGATTAAACTCTTAGCTACCAGCGGAGCTAACTGGTAGATTAAACTCTTAGCTACCAGCAGAGCTAACTGGTAGATTAAACTCTTAGCTACCAGCAGCGCTAACTGGTAGATTAAACTCTTAGCTACCAGCGGAGCTAACTGGTAGATTAAACTCTTAGCTACCAGCGGAGCTAACTGGTAGATTAAACTCTTAGCTACCAGCAGAGCTAACTGGAAGATTAAACTCTTAGCTACCAGCGGAGCTAACTGGTAGATTAAACTCTTAGCTACCAGAGGAGCTAACTGGTAGATTAAACTCTTAGCTACCAGCGGAGCTAACTGGTAGATTAAACTCTTAGCTACCGGCAGAGCTAACTGGTAGATTAAACTCTTGCCGTATCCGGTCGGCAAAACAGCAAAAACATCCTTCTTGCAAAGGAACCATTTGAGCGCTGTCTTCTGTTCCGCTTTTAGATAAAAAGCCAAGTCTAAGTCGCCTAAGTCTAACTCGTAGCAGCCAAAGCTGTTTCAAACAACTGGTATTCATCCGTAGCCATCTTGCAATGTTTACTAATGACTTGGACGTCGTAGCGCTGTCGTCATCTGTTTAGCTCGCCTCTGGCCCGCCTATATCAGATACACCGATGTGATTGGTGCAGCTTGGCTACAAAGGCATACGTAGATAATGAGCATCATTACTGAATGCCAGAGTGACTCGCTGAGCAAATTCAAATTGTGCTTTCGCGACAACTCTGGATTTGCATGGTAGCCCCTTCCCGCAGTGTGTGTGTTCTGCTCCGACTTATGTGTTGGGTCCCGCCCGCACAGCAAACATTAGATTGATTGTCAATAGATAGACCGTTGATTTTGTGTTTTCTCCCTTCACGCAGGGAAACTAGTTATTTTACTCTGTAGTATTAAAGGTCCCATGACATGGTGCTCTTTGGATGCTTTTATATAGACCTTAGTGGTCCCCTAATACTGTATCTGAAATCTCTTTTATATAGGCCTTAGTGGTCCCCTAATACTGTATCTGAAGTCTCTTTTATATAGGCCTTAGTGGTCCCCTAATACTGTATCTGAAGTCTCTTTTATATAGGCCTTAGTGGTCCCCTAATACTGTATCTGAAGTATCTTTTATATAGACCTTAGTGGTCCGAAATTCAGCCTTGGTGCAGAATTACAGCCACTTCTGTGTCTGTAGCTTTAAATGCTATTGAGGTGGAGAGAGGGGGGGGCAAGGTGGAGGGGGGGGTATGGCCTTGACCAACTGCCACTTTGCACATTTGAAAGCCATGATGTCTCTCTCTCTCTCTCTCATGGGTGGGCCAAATTCTCTGGGTGGGCAAAGCAGAGAAAGGGGAGGTAACCTTTCCCCTTATGATGTCATCAAGGGAAGATTCCAGATCGGCCCATCTGAGCTTTCATTTTATCAAAGGCAGAGCAGGATACCCAGGGCTCGGTTTACACCTATCGCCATTTCTAGCTACAGGGGGACCATAGGCAGGCTGGGGGAACGCATATTAATGTTAAAAAAACTCATAAAGTGAAATTTTCATGCCATGTGTTGGTAATATATAGCGAAATGACGTCCTAGTGCATAATTACATTCAAGTGCAACAATAAGTTATTCTAGTGCAATATAAGGGCAAAGTGGCATCGTATTCATTTATTTATATCACTTAATGAAGAATGTGTTGTTGGCTGTGGTTTGCTTTGCTCAAGTTGTTTTATTTCCTTTTCGTTTCCCTGTCTTTTTCCCTTCTTCTCTTTAACCGATTTCATGTTGAAGTGCCTGTTGATTGGATCCCTCAGGTCGCCGTAGAAGAAAGGGGCGGGGCACAGTGCCCCGGGAAAGAAGTGAGATGTGAGGATGTTAATCTGTCCCTGTAATTATGTTAAATAGACCTTTTGAGTGTTTAAACTACGTTTAAATTAACAGTATCAGACTTTGACATTTTCTGTAGCATTAATGAAGGGATCTACGCACATATGCACCATTCTCGGCAGGCCCAGGCATTATGCAGCTGTTGTGAAAGAGAAACAAAGTCAGCTGATTTTGCATAAGCCAAGGATATTCAAAGGGAAGCTTCTATATCCGCCGAATTCACAGAATTAAACCAAGGGGTGCACTGTACTTCGAAAGCGGTTTATAAAATCACACCCCTTAAACATTTATTTTTACCCTTTAAAATGTAACACTCTTTCTGTTATTCTCTCTCTCCAAGTCTTTGAGTTAATATTTAATGTTTCGATTCTCTTTTTCAGTTTGGATTGTTACATTATACAAAGAGGCTGTTAAAGACTTACGAGTTCGGCAAAGTCTCATCCATCTGCCATCAGCATCTCTGACTCTGATCCCAGTTTCAGCGGCTCATCGGCTCACGGGTCTCTGAGGGACCAGAGTGGGAGAGGCAGATGTTGCCTCAGTCCCACATTTCGCTGCATGTTAGATGAACTACTGCTGGTATTTGGCAGGGTGTTCTGGACTTGGTGGTGGAAGGTGGAGGATTCAATTCGAGTTTGGATTGAAATTTGTTTCAATATCAAAGTTAAAAAGACAGTCTGCGTAAAAACAAATAAAGTTTTGCTGGGAGATCCTTTATCCCCTAGTATGGGTTAAACTCCAAAACCACTGGGTCCTACACTTCCCATAATGCAACTTGCATAAATGGGGCGACACCTGCGAGCTAGTTCAGGCAGTCAACTCGTCAAGCTGCACTGTTGTACACACGTGACATGCCTCGCTCCCTGTATCACTTACCAAACACACCCCATCAATTTGGCATTTGGTCTATTTAAGCTGCACAATTTCCCCCATCTCTGCCGTGTCAACGCTGCTGCTGCTGCCCTGCACCTGTACCGCTGCCTGCTTTCAGCCCCACCATCACCCCGGCATCCACCTGCAGGCTCCGGCCAGGGGGGAAACTACTTTATCACCACTCCCCAATATCTCATGTAAACCCAAACTGCAGGGGGAGTGATGAGGGCCAGAGTCTGGCCACCAAACACAATGTTCTGCTGTTCTAATAAACATTTCAAACGTGAGCTGTCTGACTGATCTTGTATTTTAGTTAGACCCTTCCTGCCTGATCAACACCAGGCCAAACAGTTAAATCCCAACTCTCAATAGAATTGCACGTCTGTAAACCAGTGGATTGTTTTTTTGAGCGCCACTGTGAAATGACACGTTTCACTATCAGAATTTGATCCATCCGGTCCGATAACGTTTGGAAAGACTAGAAGAGACGCACAATTAAATCATTTTAAAAATAAATGGCCGCCTGTGGGGATTACATGTAAGGCAGGTAAGATAAAAAGAATAAAATTACTCAAATTACAAAGTAAGAGGGGTGTTTGCTGATTGATGGGTATTTTGCTATGACTTATGGACAGCTAGAAACGCTTCAGAAAAGCAACTGTGCTTTAGATTTGACAGAACATTTGAAATTTAATCTTTGAGTTAACAGCATGAAGCTTTGATGGGTCTTTATCAGCAAAATCCTTTATCTAAATGGGTTTTGAGGTTGTAAATGTGGCCAAATCTGAACTTGGATTTATCATTTATCATGATGTTCACCAAAGAGCTGCATGACTCTCATTTAGACCACCAGAGGAAGAGGAAGTCTCTGCAGTACAACATGTTTGCGAGTGGACAAGAGAGCAATCTTTATTTTCCTACACTACACTACTACACAATACTTTGCTGTAATCATCCAGCCATCCTTGCTTTGCCTTTGCAGAATATGAAAGCGGCCGAGTCCCATAATGTGGAGTGGTAATTACTTAGTGAGTGCATCAAAGCAGACCAGCTGCTGATAACACGTCGTACGGAGGTAAGAGGGGCGAAGACTCTCTCTTCCAATTACCTTTCTCTCTCTCCTCACCTTTCTTTTCCTCTTCTCTCCTCCTCTGCTCACTTCTTCACCCTTCAGTCTTTTTTCTTTAATATCATCTGGGGCCAAATTCATTCTGAATGAGCCTGGACTTTAGTGAGCCTATGGGACATAATTGAGGGTAATGAAAGGGGTTTCATTATAATTGCAACAAAAAAGAAAATCAGTATGGAATATCATTGTGTTGCGGGGGGCCCTTGGAAACTCAAGGATCACATTTTGACAACAAAGGTCTTCATTATGATGAATGCAATGCAAAGTGTTGGATGTGTGGCTTGCATGCGGGGGCGAAAGAAAGAAAAATCAGGTGGGAAATGATGTGCTGTACAAACCGGGAGAGAACATGACATGGGCTCACACCAAGAAAAGCCTTTGAGTCTGTGCGTTTGAGAACATTTGCCTTCAACTTTGACAACCTTAGTTTAATTCCCAACTCAGGCCAATTAGTTTCCTACCTAAAGGTTTGTAACTACACTCAACGTTTCAGCCCGTCAAAGTCTTTAAAAAAAATCCCTTTTGAAGGTGAGTCAACCATGTTTTCAAATTATAAGTCATTTACACTGGCTAACATGTTTCGGAAGAAACAAAATGGTCGTACTGAACGTCTCAGCAACATTTGTAAATGTGCGTCTGGCAACTGAAGAATGGTTAACATTTATTTGTATTATGTTTAGGCGATTCAAAGTTAATGGTTAAGGAAATATCCAGTGGTGTAGTCTAATGTATTGTAGTGGGTATACTGTACTGTATATAAATATATTGGCCTATATTTATGGGCCAGAATCTGCCTTTGGGGGGTTGGGGTGGCATATCATAGTGGGGGGTCTGGGTGTCCTCCCTCTTTTTTGGGGGCTTTTCCCTTTATTATATAGTGACAGCGGATACACAGGAAAGGGGGAGAGAGATGGGGGGTTGACACGCAGCAAAGGGCAGCAGGTCAGATTCAAACCTGCATCGCTGCAAAGGACTCAGCCTACATGGGGCGAACGCTCTTACTGGATGAGCTAGAGGTCGCCCCAAACCCCCGAAGGCTTATTTTGAGCCTCAAAGCCTTCATTTCCTGCATTTGGATAGACTGTTATGCACCAATTTATGATGGAAATACCATTATTTAGAAAAACAGAAATGACAATTCAAAATCTATCAAAATATAATAGAAAGTATGTTGTTGCGTGTCATTGGGCATTTTTAAGTGGGTATATGGAAATCCTGGAGCTTTCTTAGTGGGTATACTGCGTGTACCTGCGTATCACGTACAAACTCTGGTCCAAGGTGTACAAGTCATGAGTTTAGAACACCTGACCAAGCTCCCAGACCTTCTCACCACGACATGTTTAAGCCTCCACACAGCCCCGTAAGCAACCACGCAAGTCCAGTTGTGCTTATTAAAATAGTTCTGTGTTGTATGAGTCTAGTCTGGATCGACAACGGTTCATTTATTGGATCGTTCCGGCTCCACTGGAAGTTCCGCCGGATGTCCCTCACCTTCAGCTTCCTTTGGGTTTACGTGCTAAACTCTCACTTTGAGAAACAGCAACCAGAGCCTCCAAGCTAGCAAGCTAAGATTACATGCTGAAAAGGGCAAGTTTTGAAGAAAATTTGAATCGTGCAAAAAGGCAGGTCTGCTCGGTTCTTTCGGGGAATGATTGTAAAGATTTACAAAGAATATGTTTACGGCATTTCCTCTCTAACTGGGACGTTTTGGGACCGATTGGTGGGATTGCTGTGGATGAAGTACACACGGAGATACACTGGTAAGAGCTAATGACTCCAGCTAATTTTAATAGCTCACGTTACTGTATTGTGTGAACAGTTCACTTCATTTAATATTGTACGTGGCGTTTTCTTTTGCGGGGTGCAAATGTTCCACCAAAACCAGTTCCTTCATGAGACTATTTCGCAAAGGCACTGTTGTCGCGTCTGGAGCTTAGCGCCGCCCAAGACGATTATGACTGGTTTAAAGAAATGCAAACAACCCAGACCGTTTTCTTTTCTCCTATCCAGGAGTGTATGTGTGGAGGGGCCAGACCTTACTTCACAGTGCTGTGGAGACTATATAAGTCGCCAACCGCCTCCCTCGTGCTGGTTCCCGTCCAAAGCAGGGATGTAAACATGACTCTGATCCTGAACGCCAAGGTGACTTGTGTGTTTCTCCCTCTGGACTCCCGGCCTGTAAAAGTTTAAATACCTCTGGCCTTGTCCACCCTTTGCTCTAAGCTGTATACTGTATTTATCAGTCCAGTCGGCTGCTCAGCAGTTTGCTCCTGAGCTTTGAGGGGAAAACAGCATGAACACATCGCATGAGTGAGCAGTGCTTACATTGGAACTGGAGTTTGAGTCTAGGCTGGTCTGAGCGAGTGCAGCTCACTGGAAAGCAATATTAGCTGACCCATTGACTTACAAATCGCCGCTACTGTACCAAGCTGCTGCCCTTCAGGATTTTATTTAACTCATGTTAACGGGACTTGACAGATGCATAAATAGAGAATTTTGGGATACCGTTCTTCATAAAATATTTAAATTTTTTTTAATTCCGGGTGGATGGGTTCAAAAGTATACTTGTATGTTTTGCAAGTCCCTCGTAAGCGTGTACTGCAGTCTACATTAATTTATCATGTTGGACAAATACAAAAAAAGGATGTGGTATTGTATTCTCCGTCAGAATTAAAGCCTATACTTGGAATTATAGACTAGGCTTTGAAACAAGAATGACATCATAATGCAGGGAGATAAAATTTACAGAATATATTATTGAACAATTACTGTACATTTATGAACTAGAAGGGCACTCGGAGTGCACATGGGAAAAAAAAAAAAAGACATTTTGCTATAATTTGTGATAGAAAATGAGAAAATTATATTGGCTGGTGGCCAAAGTGACAAAATTGGGAGACAAATTGGACTTATGACCTCAGTGTATGGCCATGGCCCTGTTCATCCCATGTGGACTGACGTTTAAAAAGTTACTAAAAGATCAATTCGTGGAACCATTTTTGGAAACAAGGAGGAGAAGAATCAATCTTTTGGTTTATAGCTTTAGCCTACGAGCAAAGTCACTAAACTGAATGTGACAATTCGGTAATTATCTGTGTTACAGCTCTTTGCACATTCTCCCGTGTAACAAATCCGCTGCCAAAGTGGGCTGAAACAAACCATAAAAAAAGTATTTTAACAGTGATTTGACCCAGCCGATCATCATATTCCCCCTGTTTGTGTTCTCATTTACTGTCTGTCTGCTGGGAGCCAGTCAGCGTGTCTGACTGGACTGTAAATAGCTGTAGAAGCCATAATGAAGCCAATGATAGCGGTATCATGGATTTCCAATGACCTCAGTCGGGCCAGTTAAAGTTATATGCACGGTATAATTATGCATTTTATTGGTGGGGAAGGAAGGACTTGGTAATGACATGTGGCAGCTTTATAAGCCTCTACAGTCCCTTCGTACGTCAAAGGGACGAGGGAATAGATAGTAGCTCGTTCCTCAGGTCTGATCTGCACTCTTAACACCTGCTGTTTCACCCGTGTGTGTTGGACACACAGGATTGCATGCACAGATACACATAGCATGCATTTACACACATTTTACTCAAATCGGTTGTACTTAAGAGAAAGATCCCGTGTGACTGTAAGAGCAATGTGCCAGGTCCATGTACAGACACACAACAAAACACCATACTTTTTGAGTACTGAGCAGATAATTCATGTAGCATCTGAATACGGAAACTTTGAGTACTAACAACCGGCACTACATACTTGGTAAAATGTCCATTGATGCAATACTTCCCAAATGTTATAAAAAAAAAATTCTCCTTAATAGACCGTATTTTACGTTGGCCTGTACTTCTCTGTTTAAATTCTTGTGTGGTATTAAGACATAATTAAAAAATGTTGAATTTGAAACGTGTGGCTTATTTTGTTAAACATAAAATAAAGAAAAATACTGTTTGGGTATTGGTACTGACATTCAGGTATCTCAAGACGCCCCCATAAGTAGCAGCAATTACGACTCATATTTCTTTTTTGTTTAAAGATAATTTTTTGGCCATTTTTAGGCCTTTATTTTTGACAGGACAGCTGAAGATATGAAAGGGGTGGCCCTTTGCTGCACGTCATTCCCCCAATGACGTGCAGCAAAGGACCACAGGTCGGAGTCGAACCCGCGGCCCGCTGCTTCGCAGAGTAAACTTCTATAAATGGGCGCCCGCTCTACCAACTGAGCTATCCGGGCGCCCCATTGCAACTCATATTTAAGTTTATAGTGGCTGCGGCCTCTAGTGGCCATAGTTAATATGAAGGAAGCAAACAGGGCACATCATTCTATGTAAGGAGGTCGGTTGGGGTGGTGCATGGGTCAAAAAAACACGGGACTTTCATCCACAAGACCGGTGTTCATGTCCTGTTTGAAAATCGCTCCTGTAATACTTTAATAATTGTAATAATACGACGCATATTAGAGGGTAGAAATAAACTAACCTGACTCCACCAGATGGATTGCTTCGCATTTGCTCGGCATATCCATCTGGGAACTTTCCGTTGGAGAACTTTTGGGAAGGGGCGAAAATCCTGGTTAGCTGATTGGATAAACCATCTGTCCATCACCACCTATGTTGGTGATTGACGGGCCAAATCAACCAATCAGATCAATGACATATGACGTACACAAAAACATATTTGTTCCTCAGAGAAAAGCCTCCAGTGCCATTTTTTTGCTCTTCTTTCAATGAAGAAATACTTTCTAATTCGGATAAAACTTGCGCGATAGCTACGCTCATCTCATCCGTGGAAGCCGCCATGTTGTTTAGACAGTCACTTCTCGTTGCGTCACGCCTAAACCCGCCTCAAAACCAACGCTGATTGGCCGGTCGTTTTTCCAAATTTTCTCTGTCTCAAGATGCCAGACTGATCTGCAAGTGGAAAACCCGAGCTTGCGAGATCAGGACGGTCTCACGAGGCTAGAAATAAACTACCCATACCCATAAATGTATGGTTTGGTGGACTTGGATTGGTTGGTTATCTCACTGGCAGCTACATTGAAAATCTTCAAATGAAGACCTGCAGCAGTTATTTATGAGACAATCCTCATCCAGTTCAAATACAAAGACACATGCAGACACATTAGAATAAAACAGTCAGAGACAGGAATACACACTCAGGTGCTGCACCTAAGAAAAAAAAATTGGGAACTCAAAGGGCCGTCTCTGTCTGCTGAGGCAGCGGTTGCCAAGGTGTTTGATTAGCCCGGTAGCCCTGAGCGGCCTCATCAAACGGCTGTGGAGATAAATGGAGTAATTGGCAAATCATTGGCGCTCTCTCCCTCTGTGTTCCTGCTCCGACTCTCTCCCTACACCTGCTCCCAATGGCTTTTTTTAAGAGTTGTCACCACAACTGACTGAAGTGCTGTGAAAGATAATGATTTTTGTCCTTTTATCTTTCCGGTTCGGTCGCCTCTGTCTCCCAACACGTATGCATGATTTGTTTGATTGGCTCTTGGGTTGCATTAGTTAAAAGAAGAGAGCCATCTTGCAGTCAGTTTAAATCATTACATCATCTCAAAGTTAACTCTGTATGTTTTCATCTGAACCTCAGTTCAACAGAGAATGAAACCTGACATTTTGACAAATGTTCTTTGAACTCTCTCCAAATAAGTGTGAGGTTAGTGCATTACCGGGGACGAAAATGGACCATGAGGATGATGTCTGTGGAGGTTCTCAGTCATCCATCCATCCATCAAATCAAGGGCAAACGGACTTGGTTAAAGGTGCTTCGAAGACGTTTAGTTTCTCATCCGAGAGACTTCATCTCTTACTTGTAACTATAACCTGGATGACTGAGAACCTTCATAGACATCTTGCTAAGCATTTTGGTATGAACACCCTCAGCATTGTACGGCAGTAAGAAAGGATAGCCAGGAAAATTGCGGAAGAAGTCTCTCGGATTTGACATGAAATGTCTTGGAAGCAACCTCTAACCAAGTTGCCCTTGATTTGAACTCCTCCATTGGACCACAAGGATGAGTTCACACTAAAGGCCTGTTACTAAGCATTATGAGGGTGAATATCCCCCCCCTCCCCCCGCAAGGGTCTAATGCGACTGATGCTTCCCAGAGGATGAACCTCTACTCTGCTCCCTTCACTGGCTTCCTGTAACTTACAGGATCCAATTCAATTATTCTCACCATAACCTATAGGGCTCTACATGGTCAGGCTCCTGCTTATATTGCCAACATAATTCACCTGCACACCTCCTCCCGGTCTCTCAGGTCTATCAACCAAAATCTGCTTTCCACGCCACGCGCTTGTCTGAAGACATGTGGGGATAGAGCCTTTGCCGCTGTGGCGCCCAGACTGTGGAATGCTCTGCCAACCAGCATTAGCTTTGCTGAGAATGTGGACTGTTTTAATGGACAAGTAGTGAAGACTCACTTTTTCAGGCCAGCTTTTGGGTAACCTACAGTATGTCTTTTATTTATTGATAATTTTATCTGTTGCACTTGTACTTTATTCTATTCTTAGACTATTTTTCTTCTATGTTTTATCGTGTGTGCACATTGTAAAGCACTTTGTGACCCTGTCTGTGAAAAGCACTGTATAAATAAATTGTACTTACTTACTCACTCCATAACCAGAAATGTTCAGGAGTAATGTGACCCGGAATTGGGGAGAATTTAAAAACACTGGCAGCCAAGATGACATTGTTTACTGCCGTTTTGGCCACGTTTTACATGAAAATCCAACATAATAACATTGTAGATATGACAGAAAATACGGAAAGGCATAATATGTCCCCTTTAAAGTTCTCTCTGTCTGCTCGGACTAACTGACGCCTAAAAATAAATCTTCTAAAAGAACTTTTTTTTGTCCTTTTCCAGTTTCAAATTGTATATCAAAGAGGACCCATGAGCAGTAAGATCCACGAGTAGCTGTTGTGTGGTGCTCACACAGCTTTCACAGCGGTTGGTTTAGAAAGAGATAAGCTTGTTGTGTTTCTGGTTGTCAGGACGTTTGGATGTTAAAGATAACCCTGAGTGTAAATAGGCAGCGACAGGTGAATATTTCAATGGTTTTGACTTCAAAATAAATGCTGTGTTAAACAAGCACTCCCAAAACTACTGGTCCTTACTGTCCCCCCCCCCTCCTCCATCTATGTCTCCCTCTGTTAGGAGGAGCACTTTGCTGAGGGTGGGTGACAGTAATGAACTCTGACTCGGTGTGGCTGGAAAGGATGTAAATGGATGTAGATGAGGATGAAGAGTAATTGCTCACACAGGGGGGGGCTCTGAAAGGTGTGTGTCAGAGAGAAAGTCAGAGAGCGAGAGAGATAGTGCACCCATGGGAGCTCTTAAGTGGAAATGTGCAGCCCACTCAAGAGGGAGACACTTCAAATTGCTGTTTATCTATTAATGAGATTGAATGGATGGATTGATGAACAGGTGGGCGGAGGGGTGAGTGATGGGGATGGAAATATAACGGTGAAGGATGTTAGAGAGGAAACAGGAACAGGAGAAAGACATTTTTTAAGTAGGAGGGAGGAAAGAAAGGAAGAAATAAAGAATGAGAAGGGGTGATCTTAAAAAACTGAAACGGAGATGAACTGTAAATAAAAGACATCACAACGTGTGTGTGTGTTTGTGTGTGTTGGCTGGCTGGCTGCGGCTCAACATCTAGCACTGTGCGTTTTATTGCTTACTGAAAGTTGTTTTCGCTCCTTCCTAATTATTCTGCTGTATGAATGAGTGTATAAAACATAAGAAACAGGCGATGATTAAATCCCATGATTAAATCTGTCCTCGAGCAGCATGGTTGACTGATTTCTCTAAACCGAATTAATACAGAGAGTTTCAAGTCTGAAAAAAAAATAAATAAAAAAAATAAAAAGTCTTTGGGAGTATTTCTCATGTTTGGAAGCCCTGCTGTCTGCAAGTGGAGGAGTTCATATTTCCCATGATATCATTATATCCCCCCCCACACACACACACACACACCTATGTTTGATTCACTATCTTTGTGGGGACCGTCATTGACATAATGCATTCCCTAACCCCTTACCCTAACCTTAACCATCACCACTAAATGCCTAACCTTAACCCTTACCCTCACCCTAACGGTAACCTAATTCTAACCCTAATCTTAAAACCAAGTCTTAACCCTCAAACAGCCCTTTAACCTTGTGGGGTCCAGCATTTTGGGCCCCACGAGGTTGTGCAGATCATCCTGTCTTGCTAGTGGGTTTGTTTGACTGTATTTTTTTGTACAAAATCACGATCGTCCCGCACGAGAGTAAGCTGCTACTAGTTCTTACCTTGCGCGTTATGACGTTCACTCATGTCAACAAAGATGGCAGTGCGCGACTGTGCAGCGGCTCTCCTCCTCTCCTGTCGGTGTATATTTATACAAGTACGTACAGCCACACTGAACTAATCAATACAGGACCACGCTACAACACAGCCGTTACGAGAGCCTTCCAGGCGGCTCATAACATCCCGGAGGATATAGCCTGACGGAGCCCTCCAGCTTGTTGTAGGCGCTAGCACGCCGAGCTAGCTATCTACCGGCAGAATGAGAACATAACTCCGGCACGACTAGAGGCGGAGGACTGCATTTTTGTGCACTATGAATGGAGTACCAACTGCAGGATCGTTGCCCAGTACGGCTCACCTGACCTGGAGCCGTGTCGGTAATATACTGACCATTTTATTTACTACGAAAACAGCACACTGCCGTCTACACAGCCCCCAATGCTAACGTTAGCAAAAGTTTGGTTCACTGCTAACCATAGTGAACAAACTGCAGCGCGATCACCTGGATACGGGATACAGGGGACTTTAACAAGGCGTCCTTAAAGTCTGTTCTCCTCCAGCTTTCTCTCAGCATGTAGATTGTGTTACTAGAGGGAAGAACACACTAGACCATGTATACTCTAACATCAAAAAAACACACAGAACTGCACCTCTCCCTCACCTGGGCCAGTCAGATCACTTCCAACTCCTGATCCCAGCATAAATCCCGGTCAGGAGGACTATACAGCCAAGTAGAAGGACTATCAGAACCTAGTCTGACCCGGCCCTGTCCCAGCTCCAGGACTGCTTCCAATAAGGACATGGTGTGTGCAATATGTTACAGAACAGAGCCCTTTGTTTATTGTTATGATTTCATCTTGCTTGTACATTTTCCCAAGAGAACCACTGAAATAGCCTCTGAACAGGGCTTCTTTTAACTTCTAGAAGGATTTCAAAAATATCGTCTGAATATCGATATCGAGATATTGAAAAAAAATATCAAGATATTCATTTTTGTCAATATCTCCCACCCCTACCACAAGGTAATAAAAATATGCACCTTTCGTATCCGTAAAAATCTAAAGGTAAGCTTTCAGAAGTGAGTTCCACAATAAGAAGCAGCTTAACAGTGGCGGTTCTAGACCATTTCAAATGAAGGGGCCAGACTTGGGCTCCATTTACATCGCTACCTTTTGGTTTAAAGATGAATATCTTTTGGAATCTGCGTGGTTGTTGTTCAGTCCCAACGGCCGCAAACGGAGACCTTTGGCAACACGGACACTGACGCCAATGTTTCGCCGCCTGATCGGGTCTTATCGGTCATGACGTCTTGTTCTCTGAGACAAAGCTACCATACCAACGTTACCATGGCAACTACCAGCAACGGGCGGAGTATACACGCTGCCTCCTGTTTATGATCAGTATACGAGAATGTTGAGATATTTTGGTTTGGGCCGTGTTAGTTTAAACAGAGATTAGTTCTTCTACTGGAGCTAAAAACACTGGTGTGCGCGGAGATGCTTTTGGCTCAATACACCTTTTTTTCACGGCAGACATGTTGACATGTCATAGTAGGAAAAGCACAGGTGTGTTCAAAACCATTAACCACTTAGGAGAGGCCCTGGTATTGTGAATGCTGACTCACTGAAATAGCTTACTGGGACACTTGATGGAATTGAGCCATCGTTAAGGTTATCAATTTCAGCTGTGCTTGGGTAAAAATATTTGCTACAGTTAGGGGGCCAGACGGGGGTGTCAAGGCTTAATATTAAGGGGGCACTGGCCACCCTCTCCTCCCCCTAGAACCACCACTTCAGCTTTAACTCCTTGATGCCAATATTACACAACCAAACAGGAACCAAAAGTCACAGCAACGACGATCTAGCTACAAATACTGTAAGTAAAAAACAAATTGTCCCCTGTCAGAAACATCACCAACATCAGATACAAGATGCCCCGTCATCTCACACTTTGGATCCTGACAGCCGGTCAGCTTCCGTACGCGTCAGCTGCTCACTCACCCATTACTCGGAGCCTCTCGGCGCCCACCACCACCTCCTGCTCGTCGGCGGAGAAGAGGAGCTTCCCAGAGGTGGATTTGACTTCAAACATCTTGCCTCGTGCTTTAAATCCACTGGATCCTGATTGGCACACACAGAAAGAGAGGAGACATCAAAGAGGAGCGACTGCAGCTGATTTCTTACTGAATCCACTTGGTATTTGAACATTTAAAATACATCCAGGTGGAAGACATTCAAGGTGTCCTGCAGGCCCTGCTGATTTAAGCAAAAGAATATCCCAACATTACTTTGGAACCAGACCCCCATCATACTTTTTTTTTTATTAATTTTGGTGTCATTCATAAGAATGCTGAATATTAAAACAACAATGTGTTCGGGTTAAAGCCAAAGAGGTCCATAGTATTTCGCCAGGAAGTGTCAAATGGATAAACTGTTACAACTTCCAACTATGAATAAAGATAGGAAGGCCACCAGCACTATAGTGCTGAGTAACATCATCATTTTGGTCAGACATACATCACATTCAAAGTTTTTGGTTTTCTTGCAAACCGTGTAAACACTGACATATTATAACCGTAACCCATTAACCATTAACCCATAAGAGAGCCATATTTGCCTTGAGGACGCAGGTTGGGGTGGTGGATGGGTCAAACAAACACAGGATATTCACCCAGGAGACCAAGCGTCCATGTCCCAATTGAAAATAAAAGTTAACGGTAAGTTTTTTTTTTTTTTTTTTTTACTTTAAGAAAGAAACGGAACTATGTCATTGTCTGTCACGTGCGTAACTGGGAATCAAGTAATATAACGTCGTATTTTAACAAAAAAAAACACAATCTTTTTCCAAACATAACCAAGTAGTTTTTGTGCCTAAACTTAACCTTAAAACATAACTGTTTCAAAATGTTACCGATGTGTTAAAAACCGCAACCATTACGTTCTGTCGTTTAAATATGACGACAGGAAACGCTTCTGTGGGTCATATTTCCTGCCACTGCTAAGGGCACTAATTTATAAAAAAGGCTCCTGTGGGTTGCATTAGTCGGTAGATATCAACAACCTATATCGTCGTATGGTTTGGAGGACTTGTTGGGCGATTGTGTGGAAGCAAATAGTTTCTCCTTTTAGCTCTGTTTTGGTCTCCACCAGATAAAAACAAGTCTGTCGGCCATTTCATGCTGGGCAGGTAACGCAAAGTAGATTTATTAGAGCTTTTTTGTGCCTGCTGCAGCTGGAAACAAGGATAATGAAAGCGCTAAATGTTTGTGTACATTCTGTGAGTTCATCTCTTGACGCTTTAGACTTCAATAACTGAAGTCTGACGGCATTCAAAAAGTTGTCAGTCAACACTTCTGAATCAATAAAAAAACATAAGTAACAAAAATAATGAGACAAATAGAATAAAGCAAATAATCTGGAGCGGTGTGATTAAATATTTCGTCCAGATGTGACCTGTTGGTGAAAGATAGTCCCAACACGACATTTCGCTGAAGGTCTGCAGGAAAATACTCCAATCCGAGATCCCAAACCGAGAGTGGTGTCACGACAAACAAGAAATAGAAAATGTAGACAACTCCGTCCAACTCAAATTGCTTTGTCTCATGCGGTGGCAGAAAACACTTGCGCTGGGGTGATGACTGACATGTGCGCAATTGATTCTGTCACTCTCCATCTGGGATGTGAAGTTCCTCCCCTTTCATGAATGCCGCTTAGTCATCTAAGAGAAACATCCGAGCAGACTTAGTCTTCCTCCTCTTCAGACCCAGAAGGCAAATGTCAGCCCACTTTTTAAACGTGAGAGACACTTCCTGTGCATGTTTACACAAAGTGATTTCCATTCACAGAAGACTGCCAACTCTATTAGAGTGTGACAGGGCGGAGAATGGGGGAATGTAAAGGAGAAAGTGAGATCGCAGAGTTATGGTGGCCCAACTGTGGCCTCTGCTGGCACAGATATAGGCAAACAGAGAAAGAATTTATGATGTGTCGATGTTTAATGCTCAACGCTAACGATGTGCTGGAAAAAAAAAAACGGGGCAGTGACTCGTGATAGTTGGATCTGTGGTTCCCGACCTGAGAGTCTGGACACCTCAAAGGGTCCCAAGTTAACTAAAATCGCACATTGATTAAAATGATGACAAATAACATATCTAATTCAAAAAGTCTGGGTTTTCTTTTTCCTTCGAGGTTTCTTAAATCTTGGTGTAAATGTAAAATACAGGACAGTTTCACCTCGCCAGGCCTCAAATGAAACAATCTATGAAGGGGATATCATGATCAATGTTCCCAGAAGCCTCATCATACACTCCAGGGGGCCAAAAAAACATAAGAAATGTGCAAGGACAAGGGAAGATAATCTCTTTCAATGACCTGCGGAACATTCCACGTGTCGTATATAGCAGTGGTTCTCAAACGTTTTTCAATAATGTACCCCCTCTAAAACCTGGGCCCCCTTCATAGAATTTATTGAAAGTGTATCCCTCACACGATGTAATTCTCCTTTGCACATGGATGTTCTGTCAACTGGTCTATTGATGTACGGTATAAGGATAAATGTGGTATAATGCTGCATAATATTCCCACTCTGAGCAGTGTAAAGTGATGTACAGGAACTGTGTAACTATATTTTGTATACCTACCACTTTTTTTTTAATTTATTTATTTATTTTTTATTTTATTTAATTTTTTGGTTGAGCCTTGGTGGGTGGGTTGGGACGAGTTTGTAATACATTGTATCTTTGTTGTTTCTTGTTTTGTAATTTGAAAATCTATAAATAAAGTACTCAAAAAAACAAAAACTAAAATACTGTACCCTAAAATACTGTATGTTTGAATTTACTTCAAACATTTAAATGTTTTTCATTTACTTCAAACATTTAAATGTTTTTCATTTACTTCAAACATTTAAAATACATTACTAAATTCATTTACTATTATAGTATACTTTTTTAAGGGAATTATGCATGATATTATTTAATTAACATATTTAAAAAAAAATCTCACGTATCCCCTGCAGTGCTCCAAAGTACCCCTAGGGGTATGCGTACCCCCATTTGAGAAACACTGGTATACAGTATATGTTGCAGCTGATGTCGTCAGTCTTGTCAGGTTTGATGCTTTTGAAAAAACAGAAAACATCAATAAACCACATGAAAGCATGCTACAGCACGGCTCACCTGTTACAAGTTGCGTGAGCAGCTGGTTGTTGCTGTTGACGATATTGACCGACACGTTTCTGGATGACTGCAGGAACAGAGGCCGGCCCTGGGAAGAGATGGACAGAATTGTATTCATTAAGTCTGTGGTGCAATGGTAATTAAATCATTGATGCAGTTTTTTTTTTTAAACAAGTATGACTACTGCGGAGAAAAAAAAAAGTAAAAGACATCACATGTTTTGGACAAAACATTAGATACAGACTTTTCTTTAATGGGACACAGCCAACTGAATGGGTATTTTTGTTTGTTGAAGAGGGTACTTGTGAAGACCCTGATTGACATATTGCATTTATATGACCTTAACAGCCAAAACACACCGTATGGCAGCGTGGCACAGCTATTTTTATTTCGCTGCCCATGTTACCCAATCGGTCTATTCATACAGGGCACGTAGCGTCGCGTCGGCCTGCACGCTGCAGCGATAGGGAAGACCACAGTGCAGCCGGACACTTTATTTAATGATGGCTCAGTTCCATCAAGTGTCCCAGTAAGCTATTTCAGTGAGTCAGCATGCACAATACCAGGACCTCTCCTAAGTGGAATGCAGCCATCATTAACGGTTTAATACCAGGACCTCTCCTAAGTGGAATGCAGCCATCATTAATGGTTTAATACCAGGACCTCTCCTAAGTGGAATGCAGCCATCATTAATGGTTTAATACCAGGGTCTCTCCTAAGTGGAATGCAGCCATCATTAATGGTTTAATACCAGGACCTCTCCTAAGTGGAATGCAGCCATCATTAATGGTTTAATACCAGGACCTCTCCTAAGTGGAATGCAGCCATCAGTAATGGTTTAATACCAGGACCTCTCCTAAGTGGAATGCAGCCATCAGTAATGGGTTTGAATACACCTGAGCTTTTCTTACTGTCACATGTCAACATGTCGGCCGTGAAAAAGGTCTATCGTAGAGAGAGAGAGAGAGAGAGAGAGAGAGAGAGAGAGAGAGAGAGAGAGAGAGGAGAAGGATCGCTTTGTGACCAGCGTGTAGAAAGACGCGTCCGGTATGAATGGCCAGGCGCACAATCAGGCACATATCAATGCTGCGCACCTGGTGTGTTCAAGCTGGAACACTTACATTGACCATGACATCGCCTAGTGGAAAATCTGGGTTGGGCTGCATTATAACTGGATCCCTTGACATTTCCTTCAGCACCATCAAATGCCTGCTAAATGACGTTAGCCTCAGGTGTCCTTTGTGTTTGGTGTTAATGAGCAAATGCTAAACTAAGATGGTGACCGTGGTACATATAATACGTGCTTAACATCATTAACAATGTTGGCATTGGTATTGCGATCATGTTAGCATGCTGAAGTTAGCATTTAGCTGTGCAAAGCCTCACAGAGGCGCTACGTTTGGTCCTCGTTATCTTTTATGGTTGTGTTCTACTTGTGACATCCTGGTGGGATCCCAGGTCTCTTATTTGATAGCTCCTCAGTCCTCGCCTGAACAGGAAGTTGTTCTGGTCCGCCCTTGTGAAGGCCGTCTTAAAGCTTTAATTTCTGCCCTGAGGAGTTAGGATCGAGGATAGATCTCTCGAGGAGCTACGAGCTGAGAGCTAGGAGCTACGAGCCTTCCGGGAAGCCGTGCAGCTAAACAGCGTTGCTACCTCGGCCGATACACCTAACGAATCCTTGCGACGCTTCAGAGCAAAGGATGTCTCATTGCCCTGGAAACACATTTTCTTGTTTCCCCTCTCATCGCTTGATTTCCTTGCGTCTCTCCCATGCTTCCTCGGTGGGAAGGACTAAGACGCGAGGAAGGGAAGGAACCGTGGTTGCAATTCAAGGACCTGGGATGTGCCCTATGTGTAAACCCTATGTGTGTGCGTCAACAGTTTCAAACGGATCACCTGATTGGTACGCACCAGTGCTGACTTGGTGGTTGGGCTTACACGGGCTGAGCCAGCTGTAATACTTAAAACATACCGGAGCACATACACACATGCAAACAAAAGTGTAACAGCTTCACACAAACTCAAACACGCACACACAAACCCACACACACACACACACCATAAGTGTCCAAGTGCTCTGCACACTTCAGCCTCCTGCTCTGTTTGATAACTTCCATTTCCCAGAGTGCCCTGCACCAATCTGTAATGCTGATCACGTTGGACACTCTGCTCTTTCTGTGCCCGACTAATCTTCATGCCTCAGTCAACTTCTTAATTAGAGATAACGGCCTGACCATTGTGCTGCGCTCGCAGCCGAGGAGGGGATATGCCTTGTGTGTATAATGCTGATAACATTATGGCTCTAGCTAAACTTATTGAAGTTCTCACAGTATATACACCAAATCTATGATATGCAAGAAATAAACTCCCACAATAAGAATGTGGTGTGACCCGACTGTTAAAACTAAAAAGAAGTTTGAAAATAGTTGATAAACAGAAGGTGTTGCAGTGCGGCTAAATCCATTAGCATTAGCTGTGGAGTCATTTGAACACGTCAGCTTTGACAAGTCCACTCCGTCTTTAAAGGTTGCGGTGTGTGTGTGACTTAAACAATTCTGTTATCACCAAGGCGCTGCAGCAGCACGGTTCATTTTATGTTAGTTTTGTTGTTGAAATTCAAACAAAAGCACTATCTTACGGGCCAGTTACTTATTCACCATGACCAAAGTATGCTTGCCATTGTCGAAAATCAATAAACTAAGGAGGAACGATCCCTGCGCGGCTTTTAAAAGTAGAATGTTTTCTGATAAGTTACGGACAAATTCTAAATGGTTGTTAAAAGTTACTGTAAGAGAAGCTTTTTGGTTTTACCTACATTTATTTCAAGCACAGAGAGCCCAGAGTGTATAATGTAAGTGCCCCAGATTTAGAGTAACAGAGTTGCTAAAAGCCACCCAACTGGGATACAACTAAAGCTTCTTCATAACTACAGTGAGGCAGTTTTCTGACAAAATGTACATTAGGGCCAGAAATCGAAAAGAAATGCAACTGTACGGCGATTGAAAAGCTGCCAAAAACCACAACCAGCCTGGTCTCACAGAATTCAGTGAAATGATCACAAACTGTTAACATTACGTGGTGACCACGCGGAATGTGTGAAAATTCCGTATGGCCACCACGGAAAACGATGCCAAAGTAAAGTCAATGGAACACATCGTGGAACAGATCGTCCAGTGTCGTAAATCCTCGTAAAACAGCGCATGCGCGAACATTTTGCGCATGTGCAGAACGGATCGCGAACTTTACATATATGTAAGAAGGGTAATAAAGCAAAGCTCTGACAATGTATTTTTTCCCCCACTCGTTTTAGGAAAATAAGACTTGTTTCCGTAAACCATATATAACGGAGAACTGTACCCGATGGGTTTGAATTTAGGTGTGAATGAGCAGACCTTCTGACAGTAAATAGGGCTGACAGACATTCTGATGTCCAGCCGATGCATCGGAGCATCCTTAGTCAAATGACATCTTGCTCGCAATCTGTGACTGCTTAATAACCATGTTGATGCATGGCAAATAATGAGATAAATGCCTGGCGAACTGAACAATGTTTACACTGTTGCACTATAACATAAATAGAGAAATAAGTAATACGTTTTGGTTTAGGGTTGGTGCTTACAATAGATTTAGACATCCCAATGTGGTATGTACATGCCATTTTTGGATTTACAAGCAATAATTTCATCACATTTCTCATGATTGTCAACTTTGCCTGCAGCAGCAGATCATACAGTGTTTAGGGGCCTTTAGTTTCAAAGCAGCGCCTCAGTCAGGGTGCTGAGGAGACACTGCTAACTCGTGAGCTGTCATTACCTGCAGCTGTGCCGACATCAATACAGGACAAAAGATGGGCAACATAAAAAAATGTCTAATCGGCCAACAATGCGGTCGGAGGACAGGGAGCAGAAATGGGCAGTTTGAAAAAAACTATGAGTCAATCTATTCATTCATTCACCTCAGCTCATACAAAATCTGCAAACCATTTACGATGTATTTATTAGGACAATGCACATTGATCAACATTTCTGTAAATGTGCCAGTGTTAGCCTGTCGGCTGATTTTCAACTGCAGTCCTAGTTACCTAGCATGCATGTCTTCATGGGCATGGAGTCCAGCGTGAGGCATGTGAGGTATTCGCTGACAATGTTCCTAATTTGTATTCCTAGAATTGAATTGAAACAAGAGGCAGGACATGTTTACTTCTGTCCACATTCAACTGAAACCACGATCTTTCCCTAACCTCTGGACTCAGGACTCAGGACGTTGGATCTTCTGGATTACACTTGTGATCACTTGAATTAACACTTGATAAGTGGGTTCATCCCCACTTTACCATTCCATATGCATCTTGCACGCTACTTTTTGCACTTTACACCCCACTCCATGTGTCTGGATATTATATCTTATTTGTATATTTGTATTTTGTATATTATGTTGATATGTGCCTATATGTATATTGTTGTCTCTATTGTACAGTATGTTACTACTACGTGTCTATTTCTTGAATGCATAGAGAGTTAACGCCTACCGAAGTCAAATTCCTTGTTTATGTAAGTATACTTGGCCAATAAAATCTGATTCTGATTAAAGGCCATGAACTTTGTATGTCCACCATGCACCCAGACCGTCTCCCTACAACTCCCATGGTGTGCCAAAAATGAAACACTTGTGAGTGAAAAAACACTTTGCAGGGCAGCTGGGTAGCTCACCCGGTAGAGCGGGCGCCCATATGCAGAGGCTCAGTCCTCAATGCAGAGGTCTTCCCCCTCTCTCTTCCCCCTCTTCTGTCCACAGCTGTCCTGTCTATTAAAGTCTAAAATGCCCCAAAAATAATTATAAAAACAACCCCACCTTGCCAGTGTCCATCAAAGTGTTATTATAATTAGTAATAAAGGCGTGTGTCCTCTATCTCTGCTGTCTAGTTTACAACAGCACCGTTGCTGCATCCCGGTCTTAACGCCACCCAGGACAATTGTGATTGGTTTAAAAGAAATACAAACAAGTCAGAGCATTTTCTTTTCCCCCTATCCCAGAATAGATAAGCGATGTAGCCAGACCATACTCCCACTTCAAGCTTTTTGAGTATTATTTATTAATCATCTGCTCTAGCTTTTCCAACATTTTAGACACGGATATTGTAGTAATGTTAGTGGTCCAAAATGATGTGAAATTGCATATTTCTTTTATTGAGAAATAGACAGGACCCCTAAACCCTTCCGCCAAACACATCCACCTAAGTCTTCCACAAACCTACGAAAAACACTGCACTTGCATCTATAATCTGACTCTTACCAGTCACTACCCAAATTTTCTGACAACCCATCTGATTATAAAATTTGCCTCGGGATGAATAAAGTATCTATTTATCTATCTAATTCATGAACTGATGAGAAACATGGGACAGTCCATATTGTGCTACTAAGGTCGCATAATGCATAAAGTGTATTATGTTTCGTAGCAGCCACCCTATCGTTCCATCTCTCTGCACAGTTATTTTCTCTGCTACCGTCTCTTGAAATGCCTCAGAGAGGCTACAGCAGAAGTCTTTCGGGGATGTTTGTGTACAGTACATGTGTTTAGTTTGTTGTCTGATCCACTCCGTCTTCCCCTTCACATCGTTACTAATGTAACAGACTATATTTCTCCCAGCAGGACGCCTCTCACACAGGGAGGAATCCGAGTGAGAAAAAGAGGGAGGCGTTAGATGAGACACTTGGAGGAATATGTGGATTGGAGTTAGTTTTAGAAGATATCTCTCGGAGGCAGAGCTGCTCTGAGGACTACACAAAAACTCACTTGAATTAAATATCAGGAAGTGGATCTAAAGGACCACATTTTGGGAGCAATACGTTGGCTTTTTCAGGAATTCAGCTTGGTCCAGCGGATTATAAAGCGGCTATGGAATCAGTGTACCATTGTGTATGTGTTTATTTGATTAGGACAGTTAGGACAGTGCACATTAATGAACATTTCTGTAAATGCGCCAGTGTTAGCCAATTGGCTAATTTTCAACTGTAGTCCTAGCATGCATGTCTTTATGGTGGGAAGAAACCGGAGCACCCGGAGGAAACCCACGCACACACAGGGAGAACATGCAAACTCCACACAGAAAGGCCCGGGTGCTAACCACTGAGCCACCGTAAACCACGGAGCCACCGTTCATTAGAAAAAATGCCTTGCTTTCTCAACACTCGATTCCAAAACCAAAAGGAACTTGTTTTTCCAATTTCCGATTTAGTGCTTGAATGAAAACCGGAAAGAAAAACAGAAAACCAGCGTTTCATCCAATTTGAGATATTTTCAACTGACTTAAATTGCCTGAACCAGAAGCGATCTCTATAAGGACGCTATCAGAGGACCCGCAAAACAAACAAATAATAACTAATTTTGGTTTTGAAAACAAGTATTGAGAAAACAAGTCTTTTAAAAAAAAAAAACGAAAGATACACGGATTTCTATGGGCAGACCTGCAGATCCCCTCTCTCCCCCGTAGTGTTTTGATGGGTGACTGATAGGGTTGGGCATCGAGAACCGATTCGGGAATCGTTTAAAAAATTACGATTCTGTATTGGAATCGTTTTGGAATCATTTGGAGGATTTGGTTTCAAATCCGATCATCACTTCCCAATTTAACATGCGCAAGTTTGGGTTTCCGTAGCAGCCAGGTGCTTGTTGTGTTGCAGCCATGTAGCACAGTAAGCGGCGCTCTAGTCTGGCTTTATTTTACGTTGAAAAAGCTGTAAAACTGCAAACCACCGTTGAATCAAAATAAACTTTCCTCTTATTTGTGAAAGTAGGCATGTGGCCCGTTTCAACTCCACCCCTCAGAGAATCGTAATCGAGAATCGATAAGAAGTGGAATCGAAAGGAAGAATCAGACTTGGAATCAGAATCGTTAAAATCCAAACGATGCCCAACCCTAGTGACTGACAACCCACGCGTGAACTTTAATACTTGTGACAATTAAAAAACATTGCCCATGGTTGGGAAATTAAATATTAAAGTAAAACTCTAAAAGAAAAAGAAAATATGTTTAGTTTTAAGCAGCTCAGTAACAAAAAGAGGTCAATCATTATCTTAAGAAAATGTTTTTGTGGTTATTGATAGGAACCAAATAGGGTAAATATGAGCTGTTCTGTGTTTGTGTACATTATACTGACACATTTTGTCCAGTGTTACAGGTTATATTTTGTAAAGTCTGCTTAATTTTTGGCATCCCCCCCCACAACCTGAAATAAATTCCACTGGTTGTGAAAAGTGGTTGAGTTGACTGATTAATCAATTTATCTATTGATCGCTTATTTCACAAGTAAGCTTATTTATCAAGGAAACCACAAAACGTGTTGCATTTTAATATCCCTGCAAGCTGGGTTGTTTGATTGCAGGTCAGACACAATTTCAAGACAAAAATAAATTACTTGTAAAAATGACTTGCAGCAAGATCATAAGGATTAAAATGTGGCATCATTACGCTGATTTATAACTGGAATTCTTGGCATTTGGGGTCAGCAGAAACAAGCGGTGAACACAACACTGACATATTATCAGCATCACACACAGTCATTGCACCAAATGGATAAATGGATGCACTTGGGGGGGGGTCTAGACCCAATCTGTAATCTGTAAAGTGTCCTGAGATAACTTACTCCCCTTTCAGCTCTCTTTTGGTCTCCACTGACTCCTAAAGATGACATATCTGGCTCTTTAGCAGCGAAGCTGTGTTCAACAGCTACTTTAGGTGATGGGATTGATATGTATCATTCCATTTCATATGAACTAATCTATAGTTATAGCCTGTCATGGTCGCTTTGTGAATCTTGTTAGCTCAAGCTTTTCTATCATAATGTGGTAACAAATGTCCCAATTCTGAACTGAACACAGCTTAACTAAGAGAAGATAGAGTGCTAAAATACAAGAGGCATGGAGAGGAATAGGAAAGAGACAGGAAGTATTGGGCAATACACAGAGACCAGACTGCAATCATATTAACAGTGGAATAACTGCAACACACAGCGGGGGGGGGTTATTTTTTTCAAATCTGTCTTCCTATCCTGTCCTGGACTGACCAATTGTATTTTGCCATCACCTCTTGGTTGGTATTATTCCTCTCGCCTCCACTGCTTAAGCTACAGTACCAGCCCTCTATCATTTTCTCTGGCCTCTCTGCCTTTTCATTTCTCCCTCAGCTCGAGTTATTGTATCTCCCCTCTTACTTCCTCCTTACCCTTTTTTTTTATAACATGAGTCGATTCATCTCCATTCTGTTCTTCAAATTTATTTGAGATTTATTTATTAGCAGGGCTCCAAGCTAACTGGTGTATGTTTATGTTGTGTGGGATGTCTTTAAGCTACTGGGATCTTGAATTTCCCCTTGAGGATCAATAACGTATCTATCTATCTATCTATCTATCTATCTATCTATCTATCTATCTATCTATCTATCTATCTATCTATCTATCTATCTATCGTGGTTGCCGGCTTGGCAACCGGGCATCAGCTTTTTGTTGACAATACAGTTACCATGTTTTAAACTGCCTATATTTATAGCAATTCATTTCATATGTACTATATCTCACATTTTAAAAATGAACAATGAGAGAATGGCTTGCAATTTCATTTCCCATCGTCTTAAATAGGGGTGCAAGAGTCACGGATCAGATCTATTTTCGAATTTTCAGCACAAAAAGGGGGAATTTAAATGATAAATGAAATTAATGAAATAAAATTTGCTGTTAAACGACAAACAGATGAGAAAGTTTTACAAAGTTTTACAATAACTTTGAAGGTACCACGAGGTTTACCAGTTTGAAGTTAACACAACATTTAGTTCCGTCTGGGTTGTTTTTCCGACAACAGCAGTGACCTGGTGCTGGTTTGGGTCTGTTAGCTCAGTGATTTTCAACCACTGTGCCGCGGCACACTAGTGTGCCGTGAGAGATCGTCCTGTGTGCCGTGGGAAATTATCAGATTTTACTTAATTGGTCCAACAAATTTTTTTATTGAGTTACTGCAAATCATTTTCCATTGTTGCGCATCTGTGCCTCAATATGATGACTGGCAGAGAAATTAAATACTATTCTGTATCAGTAGGTGTCAGTATAGCGCAATAATGACCTTGTTGATTTAAGACAATTACTGCCAGCTTATCTGTCCTCTCTGAAACACAGAGACAGAGAGCAGAGCTCTGACACACACGCACACACTCACACACACTCAGAGCTGCAGACGATGCGAACTACGTCGGCTCTGCAGTTTTGTGGAAGTCACAGTGAGTCACGGAAATGCCGATAAAGTGGTTTCTAGTGTGGTTACAGTTTTTCATAACTTCAAGCAGACAGCATTTGCTGTGATATATTAATGGCGAGCCGAAAGCGGTCGCGGTGCTGTTGACGTTACACTTCCTCAGAGCCGAGCAGGCACAGCAGTGGTCTCTGTGCCCTGGAGGCTGACTGATAGGCTGAGGTTGTAAGGCAAGGCAACTTTATTTCTACAGCACCTTTTGGTTGTGTCCCTAAAATGTTCAGTTGGGGGCCACTATGCTCCTAATGAAAAAAGTTAGTCTGGAGCCCTGCTGCCACCTTTCGCGCGCATCCCGCAGTGACAGGATGTAAGCAGTAGGGCCGAGATCATCGATGTAAGCCTGCAAAAGCGATGGATACATAAAAAAAAGAAAAAGAAAAATGCAGAGTCTGATTATTAGGCTACAATGTCTCATTTTTGGTTGGTGGTGTGCCGCGGGATTTTTTTAATGTAAAAACTGTGCCGTGGCTCAAAAAAGGTTGAAAACCACTGTGTTAGCTCATAGCTGTATGTTCCCACATTTCTAAGATTTTTTCCAAAATTAGGCCTTATGTTCCCACATTTCTAAGAATTTTTCTTAAAATTAGGCCCTATGTTCCCACAGTTATTTTTTCATAAATTTTTATCAGATTTATTTCATAACATTTGAACAGTTTAATGTAGAGTTTTGTGTGAGGTATCATTGAACTCAGCAGAGACTTCCTTCTTCATTGGTGATGGTTTGGCCCGCCCCCTATGCTTAAGCCCCGCCCCCTTTCATAAAATCTGAACCCTTTAAGGTATACCCTTGTGTGAGGTATCATTGAACTCAGCAGAGAGTTCCTTTTTAATTGGTGATGGTTTGACCCGCCCCCTATGCATTGGCCACGCCCCCTTTCACAGCTAATGAACAGCATGACGTAGAGTCTTGTGTGAGGTATCGTTGAACTCGGCGGGGAGTTCCCTATCCATTGGTGACGATTTGCGGCGTCTGAGTGCCGCGCAAATGCACGGTCGCAAGGAGCGGCGTCCGCCGGTAATCCCGACGCGCACAGAGGCGCGAGGGCCCGTCCATCGCTGCTCGCAGCTTTAATTGTTCTTGTTCTTCTATCATATTTACTATTTCTTGTATATTCTGTATGTGTGCTGTGTGTCTGATATTTTGCTGCTGTAGCACTGACATTTCCCAATTTGGGATCAATAAAAGTCTGTCTAATCCAATTTTATATTATAAGCAATGACTACAACAGCCTCCAGCCCTCTTTAATGCGCTAAATAAATATCCTAGTTATCAGCCTGTTTTAATATTTTTGAATATATTGATATATAAATGTAGTGTCAAATTAATGCACTAGAAATGTGCAGTAATTCATAGCTGCCTCTTGTATGGTTTGTGAATGTTTCTGACTATTTTACAGTGCCGTTAGATCACACTGTGAGTGTGTTGTGCTTGTTTGAGTTGGTATTGAACTTGGCCACTCCCTGCACGCCGCTGCTGCCGCCGCCTGTCAAACTATACTCACTGGCTTCCCATTCCTCTCGTTCTAATTCAGTCCTCGTCCATCTGTCTCCCTGTTTCTGTCTCTATTACTACCGTTTCTTCTTCTCTCCCATTCCTCATCTTCATCTCCACCCTTACTCTGCTCTCTCTCACTCCCTCGCTCTCTCTTAATCTCCTATCTCCGATGCTCATCCTCCCTCTCGGCTCGCGTCAGGTCCTAGACAGCAGAGATAAAGCGTGCCGCTCTCTTGCATTATCAAGCCATCTGTCCACTACCTGCAACACAGCTTTTATTACAGCCTGAGTAGATGAGACAGAGGGAGAGAGTGCATATCACCTTATCGTGCATATCTGTCCATTTCTCTGACATCTCTAGGCTTGGATATTCCTCCTGTAGCTGTACTAAGGACTGCAGAAAGCACAGAGGGCCCTAAGAATAGGGCTGGGTACAGGGTGCGATTTGTGAAAAAAGCAGAGGGAGGGGGATTTGATCATGCACAATGAAATAAAACATGCAAGAATGAAATCCCCCTTCCAACACCATGGACATAGTGCCACTCGGCCAGCCATGCCAAAACACGATGGACTTCATCGCTTGGACTGATGGATCTCAGAATGAAATAGCACAACGTGGTGTCAACGTAGAACAGCGCGTTCAAGCCGGAGAATGGAGTTCACTTAGCGGGAAAAACAAAATACTTTCAACAAGGAAATGCGGCTCGTTTGTTCCTCGGGAGTATTTTAATCCAAATCCGACCTTTTCCCAAAACCTAAAGGGGCGTTTTGTTGCCTTAATTTAACTGCCAATGCTGCAGGACACTCCCCTTATTCTGGCTAAACTCCACTACCACGACGCCTGTACCTGGCTCGCTATCACCTAAACAACTGGCACTGGTCAACTCCGACCTGCGGCCCTTTCCTGCATGTCATTCCCCTACTATCTCCCCTTTCAAGTATAAGCTGTCCTATCCAAATAAAGGCCTAAAATGCCCCAAATAAATAAAATAATAATAATAATAATAATAATAATAATAATAATAATAATAATAATTCAGCAGAGACAGGGATATATACAGTAGACCTGAAAGGGTACCATTTAAAAATGTTCCGATACCGATGCTGTGACTTGGGTTCCCAAACTGTTCTTTTTTTCGATAACTACAGTATTTAATAAAACAAAAAAGAAATTACAACATTACGGCACAAATCATTTCATTTCTTTTTCAGCTCTACTACTACGTGAGCCCCGTCTCTGTCTCTACAACCTGTAACGTTAGACAGCCAATCACAAGCATTATTAAATCTTGGTAGAAGCATGCCGCATGCCTATTGGCTCACGTCCGCTGATGAGATTTACTCCTTAGGTATTGAAATTGGGCATTGAATGACCAGACTTTGACAAAGTGGGTGATGCACTCACCACTTCCCCTTGTGCTTATGTACATTTAGTCCCATATTATTTGACATTGCTCCAGTTATGTTACGTGCCACTGTGTGCTTTCAGTTAGATTTATGAAGTTGCAGGTTTGAACAGTTAGTTGGTTGTTTCTTCATACACACCTTCTCTTTGTTCCTTTTTGATTTGGTCCAGCTTGTAGAAAATGTTTGGGGAGGAGCCGCCCAGCAGCAGGGTGGATTTATGGTATCGATGATGTCATCACTGACATCATTGGACAGAACCAAGTTATGGGGGTTATTGTTCATGATTAATTTGGTTCATTTGAGGGGTATATTATTTATTTTCTGTCAAGCAATTCTAATTCTATTAGGTTTTCATGCTTGTCTTTTCATAGTCATTGTTAATATTTAATAATAAACTGTTCAATCCCTGCACTGTTCTCGTCTGCACTACCACCATTGCACACAGACTACCTGTGTTATGGTTGTCTAAGCTACTGGATGCCTAAGTATCTATCTATCTATCTATCTATCTATCTATCTATCTATCTATCTATCTATCTATCTATCTATCTATCTGTCTAATTGATTTAGGTTTCGTCCCTCATACAGTTCTCGTTGTTTTGTGTAAAATGAGTGCAAACTGTGTCTAGCTCTGTCCAGCTGTTGGTGGAGTTAGAAATGTTTGGTAGACTCACCGCTGAAAGATAGTGGTGCAGTCCAGGCATGATTGAGAGCCCTAAAAAGGCAGTGGCTTAGGGAGAGGGAAGCCATGCTGATACAAACACGTGGTCAGGAAAAATATAATGTTTAGGTGTACAAAGAGAAAGAAGTCTGCTTGCCTATCTTTGACGCTCTGGCTACACTACACACCAGACGCGTTTTTTTTTCTCTCGATACTTTAGAGGCAATTTGGTCAGTGCCTAAAAAGTATTGAGTCCGGTACCCAGCCCTACCTAACAAACACTTTGCATTTGGATCGGTGAAAGCTCAATATTTCCTGCAAGAACACAGGTGATGAAAAATAAATGCTGAAAAATAACATGACTTGTCTTTTTATGACACAAAATGACCCATTGTCACTGCTTATTACATGAAATGGCACAAACATCTTGTTCATGACACACACACACAGTTTTTGTTGTTGTTGTCCTTCATATATTTTGCTATTATTAGTTTTTCATCACATAGTCACGTTATGTTCTGTATGTTCATTTTGTATTCCTTTGAATATTGTGAAATGTTAAGGACACAAAACAGCATGGCATGTCTTGCTAGAACATAAAAAAAAGATTTTTATTGTGACATGACATTTTTTTGTTACTGTGACATGACATGATGTGAAAAGACGCGACCCAAATCAAATACCTGTTAATGACATGACACAATATGTTTTTGATCTTGCTATGCAATGATATTTCCTTTTGCAAGGTGGCCTGACTTTGAATGACACACCATGTGCTGTTTCATTGTGACATGGCATTTCTTGACAAAATAAAATGAAATTGAAATTGATGCGACGTGTGGTGTAGCATGGCTTGATTTGTCTTGCAAATGTGACTGGATGATGCCTTGAGTCCTTGCTGAAATCTGCTCCTTCACAAGGGGGACACTAGGACATCAGGGACAAGCTTGGACTAATATAGAGCTCAACAGTGTGGTTCCGGATGTAAAAATCCCATTCATTTTCTCCATAAGGATTTGGATTATTAGCCATGATGTCTAAACCATCCGAGGTAGACAACCTTTGCTTTAAGAAAAAAGCGTTTTACTTGCGATCTTATGGAGAAATACTACACTACCCATAATCCTCGCTGTCACCATGAAAATGTTTACCACGTCCACAAACCCGGACTGGTACCTCTGAAGTCTATGATAGATTCTCTACACAGTCTTGTACTTTTTGCCTGTTTCGCCATTTTTAAAATGTTCTTTTGCGCTAAATCATGTGTTTTATGGTCACGGTTGATCTGGTAGCTGGTTAGTTTGGTTCCAGGCTTAAAGCTTTAGTGCGTGACTTTTTTTGATATCAATGAACGTCTGTTACATTCAAGCCATTGCCAAAATGAGTTGCTGCAAAGTTAATTAAGACTATCAGCTTCACAACGCATGGCTATGTTTGGAAATTGGTGTAGTCCGGTGACTCGAGTGAAGATAATGACCTCTTCTGAAGAGTCCATCATGTTTTTTTAATCCTCTCAGTCCTCCTTGGCTACTAGTAACTGCACGGAGGAGGGGTGGGGGTGTACTGTAGATGCACTGACAGTTTTGTTGTCATTACTTAGAATTCCTCATGGGAAAGACAGAAACGATGCACTATAGCTTTAAAATTAAATTTATAAGCATTTAATGAAACGTCAATGGAGATACTGAACAGGGAAAACAGACATTTCAACCTCTCCGGTTTCACAAATAACATTGTGCACAGCTGTCAGTTTTCAGGAAAGTTTTCGTTTACACGTACCCATTGTACCCAACGATGGCATTGACGGATCAATGCCGAAGATCATGCCAAACCTGTAGGTGGCGGTGTAACGAGAAACTCAAGCCCACGTTAGCCAATCAGAATCCCGAAAATAGCAACAACAGCAATGGATCACTTCCTCTCTCTTCTCTTCCTCACTTCCTCGGCTGCCCAAACCTCCGTTTGTCTCAGTTTACATGCCAACGTGCAAACAAAGTTTTCCAAAATCTCCACTCTGGCCGGAGTTTTTAGAAAGACTCGTTTTCAGAGGCAAATTCTCTGTTTGCGTGTGAACCAAGGGCACAAACGAAGGGAAATGTCTCAGTTTTTCAAAATAACCATGGACGTGTAAACAGAGTCTTAGTTACTCCCACTCTGGTGGTGGCTCTTGGGTATGTCCCCCTGCAGGCGATTAGGAGGCAGTCCGAGTGGCAAGGTGTGGCAGGAGGATCAGCCACAGCTGAATCCACTCTGCCTGATTGCCTTCTGTTTCCTATTTGCGATGACTGGAGCTGAGCAGTTGAGCATCTCTCGGTCCTCACAGCCAGCAGGGGTTGATTTTGGTTTGGTTTGTCCTGTCTATTGGGTTCGGTTTTGTTTTCCACACACTCCCCTTCATGCATGCACTCACTACACTACTGATACCACTGAAATATATGTTTTATCCTATTCAATTTGAGTTAAATTGGTTTAAATTTAATCCTTAACTACATGTGGTCTCCCTTATGTTGTTGTGAATTTGACCTGGTTTATGACACTAGTTACTTTACAAAATTAAGATTTTTGCACACAAAACACATGTAGTCCAGCTGAAATGATTAGACCATTAAACACACAACTGTTTGGATCCTTTACACCTTCTAAAATGGGATGATTTTCTGCATTGAGTACATTTACTTTTAATACTTTAAGTACATTCTCCTGATGACACATCCTTTTACTTAAGCAACATTTTCACTGCAGGGCTTTTACTTGTAACAGAGTAAGTACAGTGTGGTATTAGGATCTAAATACTTCTATATCCACTGCTAGACAGACTGATTTCCTGTCTGACTTGGGAACCCTTCAGGATCCCCCAGGAGGAGTGGAAGGAGTACATTTGGGCCGCTCGGCTTAGTCTGCTGACTCATAACCTGAGCGCAGCAGGAAACGGATCAATGGCTTTCAGCTATCTTTGAGAGAACATGTATCGTAGTGCCTTTCCTACCACAGAATCTGTTAGGGTGGTTTTAAACCCTCTGCAAACGCAATTTAAGCTTTGTTAGAGCAACATTTAGACACGTAATGAAATCGATACAAGTTGCGGATGCAGCCGGAGTGGAAGCACTTGTAGTTTGATGCTTCCAGTACGAGTCACTACAGGATTGACTCAAATGTTGATGTTTTTTCCACCACTATGAAAGATGTACGTAGGCTCCAGTACTCTAATTCACACTCCTGGTCATTAGACACTCGTCTCTTCACACCCTCTCACCTCATCCTGTGTTACACTACTCAGCCTATGTTGTGTTGCTGTGGCCAATCAGTGCATTATCTTGTTGTGTGTTTGCTAGAAAGTCATTTACACTTAGATAGTGGTAACAACTGCATTCATTTGAGAAGCGCTTTATGACACACAGTGTTTTTACCCCAGGTATGTGGAAGACTTAGATGCACGTATGTGACGTTTTTTCAATAACATATGCATTTTCACATCCTTTTAGAACATTATTATCACCATGTCTGTGTCTAAAATGTTGGAAAAGCTTTTGGCATAGGCTCTGTTTACACGAATACGCTTGCGGGTGAAAATGACTAAATATTTTATCAGATGTGCCTTTTGTTTAGACAGCGACCGCGTTTTTTGGGCTTAAAAACGCAGAAAAAGTGAAACCACCCTCCAGAGTGGAAATCTTAAAAACGCTCCAACGTCTCGTTCCCGTCTAAAGGGTAAAAGTGTGTGTGTGTGTGGCGTGTGTGTCTTTGTGTATGCCGTGTGTGTGCATTGTTTGGATCAATAACTCCTCCTCGTCTGTCCAGACAAAATTGTCAGCTTTGTTGTTCCCTTCAAAGCTACTAGGGAGAGAAGTAGAAGGAAGGTTCTGCTTCACACTGCCACCTAGCCGCTTGGTGTGCATACTACATTGAATTTCACACACTTTTGCGTCACCATATGCACGCAGATTCCCCCCCCCCAAAACGCTTGTCTAAACACAGAATATACAGTACAGGCCAAAAGTTTGGACACACCTTCTCATTCAATGCGTTTCTTTATTTTCATGACTATTTACATTGTAGATTCTCACTGAAGGCATCAAAACTATGAATGAACACATATGGAATTATGTACTTAACAAAAAAGTGTGAAATAACTGAAAACATGTCTTATATTTTAGATTATTCGAAGTAGCCACCCTTTGCTTTTTTTGATAACTCTGCAAACCCTTGGTGTTCTCTCAATGAGCTTCATGAGGTAGTCACCTGAAATGGTTTTACCTTCACAGGTGTGCCTTGTCAGGGTTAATTAGTGGCATTTTTTCTTATTAATGAAAAAGCAAAGGGTGGCTACTTTCAGTTATTTCACACTTTTTTGTTAAGTACTGTACATAATTCCATATGTGTTCATTCATAGTTTTGATGCCTTCAGTGAGAATCTACAATGTAAATAGTCATGAAGATAAAAAGGAAACACATTGAATGAGAATGTGTGTCCAAACTTTGGCCTGTACTGTAAAGGGAGAACGCAACGCAACTTTTGTGTTTTCTCTTCAGATCGTTTCCGTCCAAACAAAGCCTAATTCTGCCATTTTTAACCCATGTATAATCATGTGTTTGATTCATCTGCACCTTCCCCTTCTTAAATAAACTGAACTGAATACACTGCTAATGATTGATTTTAAATAGCTAATCTCCATGAGGCTGCCCTTACATGAAGGAAATCTGTTTCTTATCTAAGTGTGTTGTGAGCTAAGCATCGTTAGCGTGGCGGCCTTGTCTTTGCACAAACAACAAACCCAAACTGACCACCAAGTAGTGGCTAAATAACGGGAACACCTTTATTTGGAGACACAATATCTGGCATTACAATGATTTACGCTGAATAAACTTCACCTGAATGTGTCCGTCTAAAAATGAAAAAAAAAAGCAGGGTGTAAGTGTGTCTTTCAGCGAGTGACTTACTGGTTTGGAGTGGATTTCTTTGGCATAGAGGGGTTGGAGGAACTCCGAGTCCCCTTCCAGTTTCAGGCCCTTCTCTGTTATTCTCAGGTTGCCCATGCCGTCCTGTGAGAAACAAAGACACAGGCACAATTAGTCTCTTCTCGTGTTTTTAGAGCAAGTATATATCAACTGGCCATGAATTCCACACAGATGCAGGGTTTTTCCTGCATACAGGAATGTTTGGCTAGCCTGGTCCTACCAGACTCTGGTACATTTCATGTGTACAGAGAGTCTGGCCTCTCTCCATTGACAAGTGTTAACTTCCTTGAAGGCGGGTACTCTGTTGAAGTTTAAAACTATTGGATCTGCCCAGAGCCACTCTGGATCTGCCTTAACCAATCACTAACGTTTGGTCGTGACGTCGGCTTAGCATCGCTAGCGTTAGCCTTAGCCAACCTTTTCACCACTGACAGAGCGAGCTGGAAAATCAAATCGTTCTCAGCCACTCCCTCTGTTCGCTGATTGGACCGGCAAAGATGATGTCCGGAGAAAACCCAAGAATATACCGCAAACCCAGACGGAGTACTGAAGGAAAATGAAAATTGAGCGGAAGTACATAGGAGGGCGGAGCCAGGCTAATGTTTGGCACCCTCCCCCCCAAAGAGGTTTTAGCCAGCCCCAAAGGAAAATCACCAGCACCAAAATGAAAAGAATTGAGAATAATAAATAGCGATTCAAATCCTCTCCAAATGTGTTTAAGAGCAATTAACCAAACAAGCGTTGAACAGGCAGAACATAAACTTCATTGTGAGCGCTAATAAATTCAGTTTGATCTCCAGAGTCAGCCTGTACCAGACTCTCCTTGGAATTTATTGAAATGTTAAAAAAAAATTTCAGCAGTTTTATTAATTGGGGTTTCATTTCCTCAAGTATAATATACATTTTTGTTCATGAAATTGTCAGAAGTAACAGGAAAATGCTTAGATTTCTGTCAAATAAGGTAACACAGATTCATTGCCTTTACTGTACGCGGACCGATCATGCTTACTGCTGTGTGTAGTCACCCCCCCCCCACACGCACCCTCCACCCACCCAAAAGGCCTGTTCTGAGCCAGGAAAAACACTGATATCCACATACATGTTAACCCTCATGTTGTCCTTGGGTCAAATTTAAACCGTTTCTTATTTCCCAATCTGCTCAGTTACTGGGATTTTCATGCCCAACCATTTCTAGGGTTTACAAAGAATGGTCTGAAAAAGGAAAAACATCCAGTATGCTGCAGTCCTGGGGGGCGAAAATGCCTTGTTGATGCTAGAGGTCCGAGGAGAATGGGCCAAGTGATTCCAGCTGATAGAAGATCAACTTTCACTCAAATAACCACTTGTTACAACCAAGGTATACAGCAAAGCATTTGTGAAGCCACAACATGAACAACCTTGAGGCGGATGGGCTACACAAGCAGAAGACCCCACAGGGTACCACTCATCTCCACAATAGGGAAATGAGGCTACAATTTGCACGAGCTCACCAAAATTGGACAGTTGAAGACTGTAAAAATGTTGCCTGGTATGATGAGTCTCGATTTGTGTTGAGACATTCAGATGGTAGACTGAGAATTTGGCATAAACAGAATGAGAAAATAGATCCGTCATGCGTTGTTACCACTGGGCAGGCTGGTGGTGGTGTAATGGTGTGGGGGATCTCTTTCACCTTCAGAACTGCCTTAATTCTTTGTGGCATTGATTCAACAAGGTGCTGGAAACATTCTTTAGAAATGTTGGCCCATATTGATAGGATAGGGTCAAACACGGTATTAGTATGGTGTTCCTAATAATCCTTTAGGTGAGTGTATTTCCTGCCAAAATAATGCAGATATAATAATGGGTCTAACACCTGCATTTTGATAACACACACCTTTTAGTAATCTATGTGGCAAGATTGCTGTGTGGGGAACACACTCTTAAAACTGTCCACAGACAGTATTAGAGTCATTACGCTGATCAAATGCCCTAATCTCTTAATCTTTTTGAATGCATGGTAAATACTGGCAAGTACTTGACTTCAGCATCAGTATTGCAAACTGATCCATTGGCAAACAAGGCAGAAACATTGCATACACAAACAGCCCGGGCTCGTACTATTCTTCATTATCAAATACAAAGAATATGCTGTCTAATATGGGATGAGATATGTCTCATTAAGTGTGTGTGAACTAATTGACAATGTTTGTGTGCATGTGTAATCTGTAAATATAAAAACACATTCCACAAACACAAATATAACATTTGTAAACTCACAAAAAGAATTAGCAAATACAAAACGGATCTGCAAATACGCAAACAAGTTCCACTAATTAAGAAAATATATATCTGTAAGTACATTAAACACATTTACAAATAAAAAAAAGCATTTGCTAAGATCTTCATAACATTTGCAACTTTCAAATGGACATTTGTGAATCTAGTTTTTATCTGTGAATCAAAACGGCATTTGTGGATCTCAATTGTACGCTTCGATTTGAAAGTTGCAAATGTTACGAAGGTGTTCACAAATGCTTTTCATTTAACTGTAAATGTGTGTTATGCACTTACAGCTATTTATTTTATCTGTGGAACTTGTTTGTGTATTTGCAAATTAGTTTTTGTGAGTTTAGAAATCTTATTTTTGTGTTCACACAAACTTAATACAAATCTAACACCGTAGAGCAACATTTAAAGATTGAACAATGCACTGTATTTCCACTGTATTACAGACAGATCAGAAGTATGCTATCGTGCTAATCATGTGAGCAATATTACCATAAAAGAGGGGAATTACATGCATTATTGTATCTAAAATGTTGCGTTTAATATAGGCCTGTAACAATTACTACATAATTGTCTAATTGACAATTTTTTTTAAATAATCGCGGTTTCTTTGTTTAACGGCAATTAATTGCTAACATTAGCCAAGGTCTTATGTCGTATGACAGTTAATTCTTGATTTGGTTTAGATATGCCAAATTATATTTATATAAGTGATTATTGGTCAGACTATGTATTTTTATTATTATTTCAATTGTAAGTTTTTGGCTCTTCACCCTAAACACGTTCATAGCAACAAAAATGACAAAGGGGGTGGGGGATACAGTTAGAAAAAATGTTTTATGATAATAAAGAGGCGTGGTTTACTTCATAAGCCATGTATTTGTGTTACTCATAGACTGTATAATATTAATGGACAGAGGATGTGTGACGTCACCCATTGGTTTGTGGAAATCTGCTATGAGTCGTCGAGTTTGCTGGTTAGATCTGAGGGAGGAGTGAGGGAGGAGCCGTAGACTGTTGGGCGGTATCCGACTGTGAAGTTAGCTGAGAGTTGGCAACGCTGCTTACACTCTACGTTAAGTTACACACTTTCACTGGCAATCTGGATGCAACTGCTGCTGAAAGCTAGCTGGCATCATTTGAGGTAAGATTTAGCTTCACTAGGTTTTAAATATATCTTTATCCAATAGTTATATTACATATAAGACAGGCCGCGGACTGTCAATCACATCATAGCCACGCCCTAAAACACTCCCTGCTTTATTGTCAATTTTGAAATCGAGACCATAATTAAAAAAATTAACATCATTCTGTGTTGCAGAAGACTTAAAACTAGCGATTGAGACCATAAACTCATGAAAATGTTTACTGAGGTCATAAATGAAGTGAGAAGTGGGTCACTTTCTCATAGACTGCTGGGGTAGTTTTACTGAGTCAATACTGAAGGGATGCATGTAAGGATGTACATTCATATCATTCAGTTATATATATATATATATATATATATATATATATATATATATATAAGTCCACTCACCTGACTGACCTGCGCTTCTTTTTCAGACCTTTTATGGTGAACACAACTTAATTAAAACTTCAAGAAATGTTATAAGCCTGAGTCAAAATTGCATGTTTCACTTTGAAGTTAACACTTGTGTATTTTGTTCTTGTCTACTCTTTCAGACAGGGCCCCAAAGGATAAATTGTGTTTCTCTCTCTCTCTCTCTCTCTCTCTCTCTCTCTCTCTCTCTCTCTCTCTCTCTCTCTCTCTCTCTCTCTCTCTCTCTCTCTCTCTCTCTCTCTCTCTCTCTCTCTCTCTCTCTCTCTCTCTCTCTCTCTCTCTCTGGAAGCCAGGCTCATTTTAACACAGCAAAACACCAAATGCTTATCCATGCTCTATTCGGTTAATTAAGGGAAGTATTTTAAGTCGTCAGCAGGCACAGAATATTATTTCATAAAATAAATAGAATGACGTAGGAGCAACCCAGAGGGGAAGAAAAGTCCATTCGTCAAGCTGTTCACTGGATGGAAATTCTCTAAATGAGCAGCAAAGAGTAAAACCACAACTCACCAAATACAGTCAAGGAATCTAAAAGTAAGGCTTTGTCTTTAATCTACATTGTTTGGCCTTTTGTTTTACTTAAAAAAACAGAAAAAGAAACTAAATATTGAATGGCCATGAGCTGGACCAGTTTCTTGTTTGGTTACTGTTTAATGGTTTTTGGTTCATCCGTTCAGATCATTTTGTTCTTGTTATTGTCAAAAAGGTTTGATTTGTTCAAGCTGACCGAGTTGAACATGGACGCTCATGGATGCAAACTGAATTTCTATTATGAAAAATTTATAAAAATGAAGAGGGGGGTAGGACCAGAAAAGTTCTCAACTTTTTCCTAGCCATTTGGAACATGAACAGTATTATTTTAATTGCTTATTTGTTGCTTATATGTTGCTGAGGATCCCATCTGTTTTACCGTTTTTATTGCTTATAAGTTTTACATTGTGTTTTTTTTTTTCTCAAAAAAGGGCAGGAACCTGCCAGTCAGTCTAAAGCCCAGTTCAGACCCAAGATTCGCGATGAGATGAGTTGAAACTTGCAACTTCTTGCAATGAGCCAGTCTGCAGCATTCTGAAAGCTGCCAGTTCACACCAATGAGACGAGCCGGTGTATCATCTCCATAGCAACACCTCTTTATACTTCCATTCTAACTTCCGACTTTTAGGCTTTTTTGTTGCATCTAAATATGAATGTGTCTAACGTTAGTGATAGTGAGATGCTTGCTACAGTTACATTTCTAGCAATGAATCAGCAAAAACACATTTTATTTCTCTGATTCTCTGCTGTGTTCTAACGCCGCTGGCCGCTCTCTCTCTCTCTCTCTCTCTCTCTCTCGCTTAACCATATAACGTTACCGTGCTGTCGGGCGGTCATTGAGGCTCCGTCTAAAACTCTGCCATTTCGACCAGCTGTTTGTAACATAAAAATAAAATGGATTGTGGATCATTTTATTATTATAGTTTGTAGCTGACTCTACCAGCTGACTTCTCTAAACAGGAGACGTCTCTTAAGCTCTAAAACCAGCCTCTGGAGACTCGACCAGCTGACTTCTCTATTGGCTGTTGAAACAGGAGACGTCTCTTAAGCTCTAAAACCAGCCTCTGGAGACTGGACCAGCTGACTTCTTTATTGGCTGTTGAAACAGGAGACGTCTCTTACGTTCTAAAACCAGCCTCTGGAGACTGGACCAGCTGACTTCTCTATTGGCTGTTGAAACAGGAGACGTCTCTTAAGCTCTAAAACCAGCCTCTGGAGACTGGACCAGCTGACTTCTTTATTGGCTGTTGAAACAGGAGACGTCTCTTACGTTGTAAAACCAGCCTCTGGAGACTGGACCAGCTGATTTCTCTATTGGCTGTTGAAACAGGAGACGTCTCTTAAGCTCTAAAACCAGCCTCTGGAGACTGGACCAGCTGACTTCTCTATTGGCTGTTGAAACAGGAGACGTCTCTTACGTTGTAAAAACAGCCTCTGGAGACTGGACCAGCTGATTTCTCTATTGGTTGTTGAAACAGGAGACGTCTCTTAAGCTCTAAAACCAGCCTCTGGAGACTGGACCAGCTGAGTCACAGCGAAACCATCAGCTGGTTTGAGCTGAGACGGACTAGTTCAGAGCGCTGCAACTTTTGGTTACACTTTACTTGAAGGTATATACATAAGAGTGACATGACACTGTCATGAACGTGTCAGAAACATTATAAACAAGTCATAAACGTTTATGACATAACTTAACTTACTTCTTTTAGTAAGTGTCATTCAGTTTTTGTCATGTTCAGGTGTCATGACTTTATTCATGGGTTCATGACAGTGTCATGTCACTCTTATGTACATACCTTCAAGTAAAGTGTTACCCAACTTTTTTCCTGTGGCGTTCTAAAACGGTTTTGTCTCATCGTGAATCTTTGGTCTGATCTGGAGTTTGGATATATACAACCCCTCCCCCAATAATCAAAACTGGCCAGTGCAACCCACCCCAAAAACCTATTATAATTTCCTTTCCATAAATAAAGACATTTGCACCATAAATTGATGCAGATAGGCACAAATTCACCAGAATGCAGAAAATGATGTTTCTGACGCAAACTCAACAACTCATAGCAGATCACAAACGAATAGGGTGACGTCACACATGCTCTGTCCATTTATATTAACAGTCGATGATATTAACCAAGCAGTTGTGGGAGGAGATTGGCTCAGGGGCCGCTTGGATTCAAAATAGGACTAGCAAGACTGATTCTCACTTTCCATCCAGCCATTACATACATGAAATGGGATAACCCTTTGGACCGTTTTGAACATAAGAGATGTCAGTGTGATAGGAGACTAAGAGAGAGAGAGAGAGAGAGAGAAAGCTGTTTATCTGCCCATGTGATCTTCTCGTGCAAAGCCCTTTCTTTTGTTTGTTTTCCCTCCCTCTTTTCATCCCTCAGGTTCTGACGAGCAAATGGAGATCAAGACCCCTATGAAATCCCAAAGAAACTGAGGACTGTTTTCAAGCCTCCTTCATGTAATACTTCCCCACACTTTGTAAAACGTATTAAAATTCTGGCACTGTGGTGGCAACAGTGGAAGGGGGGGGACGTGTTGTGATTGTGAATTACCCCCCAGGTGGATATCAGTAAGCCTGGGAGAGACGGCCGGCAGACTTATCTAAACTCAATTTCCAACACTTTGATGACGAAAAATCCACTGTTAGAAAGGAGACGTACATTTTCCCCTACTTGGAGGTTCTCGACAGAATATTCCATCCTCCGTACAGACGTATAGATTTCCATCAGGCATACCCAAATCTCCTTGTGGTCCCTCTTCGCTGAAACGGATGGCGTTGACTCCGTGATTCCTCCCACCGGCTAGTTCATATCTTAGTCTGAATAATCGCTAAGGATGCATAATAGCTGAAAAGTAATGTGCTTCAGTCTGTATCTCTCCCTTGCCAATTCACACCACCTTCTTTTTCTCTCCGTGGACATAAGTGGTAACACACACTTAGAAAGAACTCAATTTTAGAAATTCTACTCATGCGGGCACTTGAAAGGCAGCTCTAAATGGTTTCTATTTCATAAAGAAATAATTGTAGTATTACTGGCATTTTAAAAGAATTATAAGACAAGGCCACATTTAGGGTTTCTTTACTTGTAGGAGCAATCTTCCAACAGCCACAGTTGGTGCCGTTGTCCAGTACAGAACTGCAAATAACTTTTGGAGCTAGATGAGAAAAAGAAATGTTGTCAGGAACAGAAATGAAAAGCCAGACCTAACCCTAACTTGTCATGACAAAAACCGAATGACACTTAATGACAGAAGCGTTATGTCATAAACATTTATGACTTGTTTATAATGATTATGACACATTTATGACAGTGTCATGTCAAAGATACCTTGAAAAGTGTAACTGAAAATACTATAAAATCTATTAGTGCTGTCGGTTAAATGCGTTATTAATGGCGTTAATGCAAACCCATTTCAACGGCGTCAATTTTTTTATCGCGAGATTGACGTTTTTTTGGCCTGGCAAACTTTGTAGTTTTTTTCACACGCTGTTGCAACAACTAGTGACGTTAGAAAAACTACAACACCACACCGGATCTAGCTAGACTGGAAACAAGACAACAGGCACGCTGCACACACTTGTTTGGGCTCGCGAGCTGGCCAAAGAGTAGCTAGTAGGCTAACGTTACATTTTGAGTGGATGGCGAGCGCGAGACGCCGAAAAAAGATGCCAATAAGATTCTGAATGGAAAGTTTACTTTTAAAAAGTTGCCAAATGGTTCCACTGACAAGACCAAAGTGATCTGTGGGTTTTGTCGTTGTGAACTGAGCTATCATCGCAGCACGTCCAGTCTGAAATACCACATTATGGCCAAGCACACAGCTGATGGCCGAGCACACACCTGATGGCCGCGCACAGCCAGGCCAGCAGCCATGAATTATTCAGGAGCGCTCCTACCGGGACAGAGGGCTCACGACACTCAGGTGTGCCTCCTTACCTCTCTTCTCCTTCTCTTTTCCTTTCCTTTCCTTCACACACTGCCTTTCATCTTCTTATAATCCTCTCCCCTGTCCGGTCCCTCTTGCTGATCATCCTGCTTGTCAGTTTTGGGATTCGGCTTGTCCCATTTATTTCCTTTTTTTCCCTCTGTCTTCTCTCATTTCCCCCACTCCCTCCATTTCTTCCCTTATATTCTCTCTCTCTCACACCCCTTTTTCTTTCAGTTCAGCTGGAAGGTCTTTCAAATCAAAATGGAACAACATTCAAAATGTCAATAACTGATTCATAATATTACCAGTCAGTCGCCAAGACAAACCAAACATGCATATTTTCAGCCGCCAACGTTTGTGCTTTAGTCAAATAAAGCAAATGTATGTCGACATCTATGGGTTTAATACGGTCCACCTAGCTAAAATAAAATGGAATAAAGTTTTCCCCTGTCTGTCATTTAGCCAAAGAGTTCTCACCGCTTAAAGCACTCGGACAGTATGTGTGTACTTAACGTCCCGAGTTGTTAATATGACCCTGCATGAATTACACCTCGTCCAGAACTTGGTGTTGTTTGACACACAGGACACACAGCTACACACAGGGACACACAGCTACACACAGGGACACACAGCAACAAACAGGGACACACAGACACACACGGCTACACACAGGGACATACAGCGACACACAGGGACACACACAGCTACACACAGGGACATACAGGGACACCCAGGTACACACAGGGACACACAGCAACACACAGGGACACACAGCTACACACAGGGACATACAGGGACACCCAGGTACACACAGGGACACACAGCTACACACAGGGACACACAGCTACATACAGGCACACACAGCTATACACAGGGACACACCGGGACACACAGACACACACAGGGACATTACACCTCGTCCGGCACTTGGTGGTGTTTGAATTGTCGGTCCAATGAGAACCACTGCAGCCTTTAACCCCTTAACGCCGACTGTCGCTAATTTGTATCAAACCTCTTCCATTCCGACTGCAGGCGAGATAGCGTGTCTATTCCCCCAATGCCGGTTTGTTTACATTCGATACATACCTAGGAACCTTTTGCACGCACTGGTTTCTCGTAGGACCGGTCGGAGTGGGAACTACATCCAGTTCACGGAAGCGAAATTAACCCTAACCCCTAACCCTAGCCCCTAACCCTAACCCTAAAAAGATTACTGTCAGTGTTAGGGAGTAAGAGAGTGTTTTCTTTCTTGCTGTTGTCAAGATTCATTTATTTGTCAATTACTTGAAAATGTGTTTTATTAATTTGACCATTTTGTAAAGAATTTTACCATAAATGCCTGTTGTCGCTAATTTGCATCATACCTAAATTTATATCTATTCTATATGCTATAGACAAATTAACAATCTCAACTTCATTTAGCATCAGCTTGCACACACTTGTTTGGGCTCGCGAGCCGGCCAAAGAGTAGCTAGCAGGCTAACGTTACGTTTTGAGTGGATGGCGAGCGCGAGACGCCGAAAAAAGATGCCAATAAGATTCTGAATGGAAAGTTTACTTTTAAAAAGTTGCCAAATGGTTCCACTGACAAGACCAAAGTGATCTGTGGGTTTTGTCGTTGTGAACTGAGCTATCATCGCAGCACGTCCAGTCTGAAATACCACATTATGGCCAAGCACACACCTGATGGCCGCGCACACACCTGATGGCCGCGCACAGCCAGGCCAGCAGCCATGAATTATTCAGGAGCGCTCCTACCGGGACAGAGGGCTCACGACACTCAGGTGTGCCTCCTTACCTCTCTTCTCCTTCTCTTTTCCTTTCCTTTCCTTCACACACTGCCTTTCATCTTCTTATAATCCTCTCCCCTGTCCGGTCCCTCTTGCTGATCATCCTGCTTGTCAGTTTTGGGATTCGGCTTGTCCCATTTATTTCCTTTTTTCCCTCTGTCTTCTCTCATTTCCCCCACTCCCTCCATTTCTTCCCTTATATTCTCTCTCTCTCTCACCCCTTTTTCTTTCAGTTCAGCTGGAAGGTCTTTCAAATCAAAATGGAACAACATTCAAAATGTCAATAACTGATTCATAATATTACCAGTCAGTCGCCAAGACAAACCAAACATGCATATTTTCAGCCGCCAACGTTTGTGCTTTAGTCAAATAAAGCAAATGTATGTCGACATCTATGGGTTTAATACGGTCCACCTAGCTAAAATAAAATGGAATAAAGTTTTCCCCTGTCTGTCATTTAGCCAAAGAGTTCTCACCGCTTAAAGCACTCGGACAGTATGTGTGTACTTAACGTCCCGAGTTGTTAATATGACCCTGCATGAATTACACCTCGTCCAGCACTTGGTGTTGTTTGACACACAGGACACACAGCTACACACAGGGACACACAGCTACACACAGGGACACACAGCAACACACAGGGACACACAGACACACACGGCTACACACAGGGACATACAGCGACACACAGGGACACACACAGCTACACACAGGGACATACAGGGACACCCAGGTACACACAGGGACACACAGCAACACACAGGGACACACAGACAGACACGGCTACACACAGGGACATACAGCGACACACAGGGACACACACAGGGACATACAGGGACACCCAGGTACACACAGGGACACACAGCTACACACAGGGACACACCGGGACATACAGGGACACACAGACACACACAGAGACATTACACTTCGTCCGGCACTTGGTGGTGTTTGAATTGTCGGTCCAATGAGAACCACTGCAGCCTTTAACCCCTTAACGCCGACTGTCGCTAATTTGCATCAAACCTCTTCCATTCCGACTGCAGGCGAGATAGCGTGTCTATTCCCCCAATGCCGGTTTGTTTACATTCGATACATACCTAGGAACCTTTTGCACGCACTGGTTTCTCGTAGGACCGGTCGGAGTGGGAACTACATCCAGTTCACGGAAGCGAAATTAACCCTAACCCCTAACCCTAGCCCCTAACCCTAACCCTAAAAAGATTACTGTCAGTGTTAGGGAGTAAGAGAGTGTTTTCTTTCTTGCTGTTGTCAATATTCATTTATTTGTCAATTACTTGAAAATGTGTTTTATTAATTTGACCATTTTGTAAAGAATTTTACCATAAATGCCTGTTGTCGCAAATTTGCATCATACCTAAATTTATATCTATTCTATATGCTATAGACAAATTAACAATCTCAACTTCATTTAGCATCAGCTTGGAGCCAGGAACACACATAATAAAGTTCTTATATAATTGTGAATAAATTCAGGCGTTAAGGGGATAAAGGAGGGTTAGCTTAGGTCCAACTCTTTGGATCCTTTTACTCCCTTTGCTTGTCTGAAGCTGTGTAGACATATGGACATTATTTATCGCACACATGTACCCAAGTTCCCTCTCGCCCATCCCCCCCCCCCCCCCCCCCACACACACACTCTCTCTCTCTCTCTCTCTCTCTCTCTCTCTCTCTCTCTCCAGCATTTGCTGAAACAAGGACTGAATTGATCGACAATTAAACCCAGCATTGCCTCCACTGTCACCACTCTGTTAGCTTGACAGCTATTGATCATTCATTGGCGGTGTGTGTGTGTGTGCACTTGTCTCAGAAATAACTGCGATTAACAATATAATTGTCTCTTTCAGTCAAATTTAAAAAATATGGATTTATTTATGACTTTTCCCAAACAAAATAAAGTTTTGAATGCATCCCGGGACACATCTTCTGTTCGTATCACTGTCATGTGAGCTAATGTAATAACACAAGTACTTACCCACTACAATACATTCGACTAAACCACTGAGAGAAACAGCTCGTGGCTTTAACAAACTGACTGACCCAGAATTGATCGTGACGCACGGAAGGCTGCAGAGATGCACCGGTCGAAATCCTACCAATTCAGGCTGTTCTTCTTGGCTGCATTTGAAGCACTCTTTGAAATGGGACATCAGACAACCCAGCCCCTAACTGGGACAAAGGCATTCGTGAATTTGTTGAACACTTCTACTTGCATGGCAGGGAGTCAGACAACATGACAACATCACAATCAGAGATTAGGAATTGTAAATAATGTAGCATTGTAGGTTCCCCGATTTGAATTACAGCCTGTGTAAATCTTACCTTCCAGGCAGCTTAAACTCTTCTCTTCCACGCACAATTCAGCAAATAAATGAAAGGAGGGGGAGGGGGGATAGAACCGAGCTGTGTGTTTGTCACCACAGGTAAACATGGGACAACCCGAGAAGAAGCTGCTCCTCTGTTTATTCTCTCAATTACCAGCAAAACCTGCGTTTGCTTTTCAAGTGCAAATGGGCACATGAAAGAGCTCTCTGGCCACCTGCGAACCCTCCGCCAAAAAGCACTCTGAGAGTAAAATGAAGCGCCATCGAGAGGCAACAATGCGTCTCCTGCAATCCATTCCCTCCCCGATCCTGCAACACTGAGTGCTCTTTCAATCAGCCTTCGTTGGCCCTGTGTGGCTGCCGGGTGCCGACATGGCCCAACTCCAAACTAATACATTTTTCAATTGATCCATCTGATAACAACAACAACCACAACAAACAACAAGTTTTCCCGTCTGTCCTACAGTCTGGGCGGAGCATCACCTGGAGCAGCAACTCAGAGAAGATAGACTTTATTGATCCTGCATTGGGAAAATTCACCTGTCCCAGCGGCTCAATGCAGCACAACAACTAAAAATACACATTAAATATAAATAGGATGAAAAGAATAAAATAGGAAATAAGAGAATAATAACGGCAATATGTACACTATAGACACTTCTTTGGTGTTTTTCCTGGCTTTGTGGAAGACTTAGGTGTATTTGGCCGGGGCTTAAAGACGTCTTTCCTCAGGAAAATGTGAAATTTTTCAATAAAATAAATGAAATTTCCCCAAACATTTTGCGTCTCTTTGTGGACTTTTGTGGGATTTGGCGTCTCTTTGTCATCGTGATGTCTCTTTTTGGTCATTTTGGTTTTCTTTGGGGGTGTTTTGGGTCTCTGTGGTCATCTGGCGTCTCTTTGTAGTCGCTTTGTGTCCTTTTGTGGTAGTTTTGCGTCTCTTTCTCACATTATTTTGGACCGTTATTATCACCATTATCTGTGTCTAAAACATTGGAAAAGCTAGAGCAGATAACAAATAAATAACTCACAAGAAGCTTAAAGACAAAACTTGCTAAAGAAGTCCATCCACACTAGAGCCGGACCGATAAAGGATTTTTAAGGCCGATATCGCCGCAAATATTTGGTGATTAAAAAATCCGATATTCCGATATAAAAAAATCCAGAAACGCGTAATAAAACATAAACAGATTTCCCCAACAATAGTTATTTGTAGTTATTTATGAGTCGTCACTAAAATAATATGATAATGCAGTTTTCATGCAGTTTGTCACAACAGAATAGAGGAACATCAAAACATATTAACTTTCTGATAAATAAAATGTATAAAAATACAAACTTAAGATATGAAACTTAAAGTCCTTTGAACAAAAACACAATAACAACAAAAATCAGAGAATGTTGCCAACAGGGAGGTTGTAGATCGCCCTCTGGTGGACAAACGCCAACACTCTGAACATGGTTGAAGTGGGTTTCGTCCGTTTTTATTTTATTTTTTAATTATTAATTTATTGGCCATTATAAATGCCGATACCGATAGTTTGGAAAATGCCTAATATTGGCCGATAATATCGGCCCGGCGATATATCAGTCGGGCTCTAATCCACAGTCATACAGATCTGAGGAAAGTCTTTTAGTGACATTAATTCGGCTTAGGTGCTTCCCAAATGGGCTTGGGTGCCGCACCTAAACCTTATAATGGCAGGGAAAACCCTGTTCTTTTATTTACAGTTGGGGAGAATATATATACAGATGAATATGAAATGGCCTATTGCACAGGTCACAGTAGTCTATGTCCACGACCTTCCACTTCCGGGATCAGACTTGATTTGTATAGCACTTTTCATACATAGAAAATGTAACACAAAGTGCTTCTTGTCACTAATAAAACACTCAATAATAACGGCATTCTCTATAAATAAAAACAGGAGCTGAGGAAACCATTATAAATCTCATCATTAGACTACAGTGAGGAAACATCAGAGGCAGGATTAGAAAAAGAGAAAAACCCAGACTTGGTATATTCCAACAGACACCAGGAAGCAAAACAGGCTGAAATGCAGAAATAGACAAAATCCATAAATAGATAAATAAATAAATGAGGCTCAATCCATTATCCATTCATTCATCCATCCTTGGGATAGAGCAATTATTGACCCTGGCTGATTATCGGGTCGTTTTTTTTTGGCAGTTAGCAGATTATCTGTATCAGCGTTTTATTTGCCTGATAACCGATAAAGTTAATGAATTAAAAAGTGGTCTACTTTGTCTCGGCTCCAGCTCTGTGTCTGTCTCTCTGCTCCGGTTTCTCTCACCACTGAGTCTGACTTAATGTCCTCCCCCAACAACACTATCTGACTCTCTGTGACTGGCTATTATGTTGAAAGTTTCTCATTTATTAAATACTTGCTTAAAGCATTTAAACTAACTTTTGTGTTGGAGTTTGTACCATTCCAAAATCTTAATTTTGACATAAATCTTTTCATTTTCACTGTAAATCCACATCGGTTCCAAATATCAGTCTCATTAACTACTAATCGTATCGGCCTTGAAAAACCAGTAGCGGTCGATCCCTAATCCATCCAAAACGAAAAATGGCTTTGGAGATTATCAGTAATAACAGCATCAATAGTGAACAGAGGTGGAAAGAGTCCAGAAATATTTTACTTAAGTAAAAGTACTATTACTTTGATGAACTTTTATTGAAGTCAAATTACCCGTATAAAGATTGACTAGTAAAAGTAAAAAGTAGCTCATTTAAAATGTACTCAAAGATAAAGTTACTTAGCTCCTTTATTAACAGTGGGGGGAATATACTTCTTATATTCATGCTTAAAGCTCCATTGTGTAATTTTTTGAGTTGATTCTTAGCAAAACCCCTTTGTTCTTTTACAAATATGTGCTGATTCATGTGTAATTACTTCCACCAACTGATCAATGTATTCTTGTACGCGTAGAATCTTCCATTCAGAATCATTCAGAATACATTCGAGTGAGTCGCTTAAATGGCGGCAGCCATGTTGCGCCTCCATCTTTAAAATACATCAGCCAAAGAGGGACATACCTCTGCATTTTTCGCGCTTTTACACTCAGTGGCACCGTGACGAATGCCAGGGAGGGAGGGGGGAGAAGATTACTCAGCGGCTGCCGGCAGATTTGAAAGCCGGTCGCTCCTATTCTCGAGGACATGTAACGGAGACGCCAAGGAAGTTAACAAGACAATTAAAACGACAACACGACCAAAGTTAATATTGGAGCGGCTTTTCCAAGATGGAAAGAGTTCATAAGGAGCAAGGATTTTAAAAAGGGACGCCGAAGTTGCCTGCTTTCTTCTCGACAGGTAATTCTGCCTATTGGTGTAAATTCAAAGTTTTAAAGTTGCTTGGCTAACTATAGCATGGTTGTGCATAACGCTAGAACGACGTCTAGCATACTTTTCCTCGCGTCAATGATGAAAAAGAATCGTCTACCTTGTAACGTGAACATAATCATATGTGTCGTGATTTCCCTGGCAGCTCACGTCATGTGGAGTTGTAACACAGACTAGCTACAGCTAACGCAGATGCGTGTAAGCGATGGAGATGCTAAGAGCTCATTTCGGTTTCATTGACACTGTTCATACTGCTCAGAGAAATACATTTTATATTAAAAACAAACGTCCATTGCTTCTCTCCTACGCTGTAAACATTGCCTTACACTATTAATCTCGTAAAATACGCAGAATAACAATAGCACTGATGCTTTGCTAACATTAGCTTGCATATGTTTGGGAACCTGATAGCTGATCTTAGCAATGACATGGTACCAAAATAACGTTAAACTATTATTACACTGGAAGGAACACTCATGGACAAGTGTTCGGGGAAGGGGGGGGGGATTCTTACACAATGTAGCTTTAATATCTTATTTATATTTATAATTGTATAACTATATTATGCAGTCTTTTGCGATTTGTTAAGGGCACAAAGCCCAAAAGAAAAAATATGTTTCACTCAGTAACAAACGTGATTCAAAATGTAGCAAAGTACAACACTTCAAACAAAACATACTTAAGTAAAAGTTACAGTACACAAAAAACTACTTAATTACAGTAAAGTAATTGTTATTAGTCCTTCTCTCTCTCTCTCTCTCTCTCTCTCTCTCTCTCTCTCTCTCTCTCTCTCAACAGGTGAAAGCTGCAGCGTCATGTTGCAACAGCCTGCGATGGCTATCAGTGGAATTGGCTTTGAGATTGCTCTCCACAGCAAACCCCCCGCTCCTCTGATTGAGGCCCTCGACGCCGCACCACATCATCCATCAACGGGATAGGAGAGCAGATGGGTGAGCGCGGGGGGGTGGGGGAGGGGGGGTATGCGAGGACGGAGAACCCGGGAATGAAAGATGAAAGAAAAGGAGAGCAGGAGGGGGGGTATTGATAAAGTCAGGGGAGAGATAAGACTGGGCAAAATAGATAGATAAACACAGAGAGCAAGATAAGGGCTGGAGGGAAAATGAGACGGACGGACGACGTGTTGGGGTGGAAACGATGCGAAAGATGGCGACCTCAGGTGGAGTCAAGCGAGGGAGGAGGAGAGAAAGGAGGGAGGAGGGGAGACTGATGAAAACGTTAGAAGGTGGGAGGGAAAAATTAGCGAGCGACTGAATTAGAGGCTGAGAAAGATATCGGGGACTAGCAGTGAGAGAGAGCGTCCACACCAATGGGGCTGAATTTGAAAAGCGATCTTTTACTCTCGGTTTGGTTATTACGTCCACTTTAAGCCACCGCTTTCAAAACCTAAGCGGCTCCAAAAAGCTCTCCAAGGTATAATTTTGAAAAGGCTGGCCTCACAGAGAGAGAGAAGATGGAGCTTGTTAAAAGCCTGCGTGCGATCGCCTGTGAAGCTATCATGGAGTACTTTTGTTTAGCAGAAATTCTACGAAGCTAGACGAACTGTCTGTTGCCTCCAGCCGTCTCTGCGAAACATTTTTATAAACTGTGCTGATTAACCTGTTGTTGACAACAACTTTCTATATCAGAACTTTGACAAAAGAATGTTTTTTTTTTTTAAATGCTGAAAAAAAGTGACAAAAAAAACATCAAAAAACCGCTAAAGGTGACAAAAAACTTGTTAAAAAAAGTGACAAAAAAATGAAAAAAAGAAACATCGTAAAAAAGCGACAAAAAAATTGACAAAAGTGACAAAAAGAAGAAGAAAAAAAACATCGGAAAAGCGACAAAAAACTTGGTTAAAAAAACAAGCTAGACGAACTGTCTGTCGCCTCCAGCCGTCTCTGTGAAAAATTATTTTTATAAACTGTGCTGATTAACCCTCCTGTTGTTGACAACTTTCTATATCAGAACTTTGACAAAAGAATGTTGAAAAAAGTGACCAATGTGGGGAAAAAGCTACAAAAACACAGGAAAACAAATCAACACATTTTTTTTTTTAAATGCTGAAAAAAGTGACAAAAAAAACGTCTAAAAACGCTAAAGGTGACAAAAAACTTGTTAAAAAAAAGTGACAAAAAAATGAAAAAAAGAAACATCGGAAAAAGCGACAAAAAACTTGTTCAAAAAATTGACAAAAACATGATTAAAAAAATGCCAAAAAAGTTGGAAAGAAAGTGATAAAATAATTGGAATGAAATCGACAAAAACGTCGAGAGAAGTGTAGCAGAAGAAAAAACAAAATGTTGAAATTTCGACCCAGAAAAACACAAAGTTGCATGGACGAAGGGAAGACAACACAAGGGCTACCCAATTTTAGCATGCTAAGAAAGTGAAGACATCAAAGTTATGCCTGCTTAACACCAACACGTTAGCATTGTCATTGTAAGTAGGTTTTGCATATAGTAGTACTTGTCAGTTCACGATACGTTCTGCCTGCACGATCCGTTGTGCACATGCGCAAGATATTACTGTTTACGACCTGCACGATCTGTTCCACGGTAGCCTATGGCTAGCCTCCAACAGGAAGCTAATGTTAGTTTAGCTAACAACTAATTCGGCTACCCGCTAGCTGACAGGTAGATTCAGTCTAAAATAACGTTAAGTCAAACTTAATGGGAAAAGCAGGCTACAGCTACATTAAGACTTTACAGTAATAACAATAAAGACAAGTGTTGAGTGATTGGATTTTAAATGAGCACAAGTAAAGTAGAACTGACTTAACAGCTGTTATATATGTTAACGTTTATTTTTACGTTTTATTTTGAGGGTCTTTTAAATTTATTACATGCTGTCTCAGCTAGCGGTTAGCCGAATTAGCGGTTAGCTAAACTAACGTTAGCTAGTCCAGAAGCGTGGAACAGATCGTGCAGTGTCGTAAATACTCGTACAATAGCGCATGCGCAAACATTTTGCGCATGTGCAGAACGGATCGTGCAGGCAGAACGGATCGTGTACTGACAGTACTGTTGTGCAGCCTGACGGAGCTTTTAGTGCTGCACAATATGAGGAAAATATGTGATATGTGATAATATGTTTTAATATCGCGATCATGTTACTGCAAATGTGCTTTAAAAATAAAAATAAAAAAAAAACAGCCTGCAGTGTCCTCACTTTTATACACCTTTCACCTTCATTTTACACACACACACACACACACACACACACACACACACACACACACACACACACACACACACACACACACACACACACACACACACACACACACACACACACACACACACACACACACACACACAGAGTTATGACTACACTGTGACAGTAATCAAAGTGGTGCAGTTATCTCCTGATTATGAAGTCATTACTGTGGGCTAATTGGAAGCGGTTATTGTTTTTATGGTTCTTGGAGGCGCTTTGTGATGAAGTTCCATCAGAGACAGGAACAATGTTCGGTCACTGTCACAGCCACGTCTGGCCACAGCAGCACTTAAGTTTAATGTATGTGAGGATAAAGTCATCTGCTGGTAGAAGTAAAATGGCTCTCAAAATCACGCTTGGGACAAAATAAGTATTAGCGCTGACGTACACTTCAAAGTTCTACAGCTCTCGTTCTCGTGCTGAAGAAGGATTCCTTTAGATGTTCTTATTGATGCGCTGATGTGCACCTGCGCCCATCTGTGCGCCCATGGGCATGCTGGTCTTACAGGGAGGTGTGTTCAGGTGCATTCTGGTCGTGTTGCTATCTTGAGGCAGCGGGAAGTGGTCGTGCCGTTGACCAACAAAAACCTGGTCTGTAGCGCCACATTTCATTGTTATTTTAACAGCGCGTCAGTAAAATGCGCCTAGGCTTATGCACAGCGCACGCACACTATGCTTGTTACACACACAGGGACGCGCAGCAGCACACACACATGCAGAAGATTAGAAATGAAAAATATGTGGTTGTCACAGATATCGTCTCTTCTCCCTTTGGAGGAACTGACTTGTGACCTCAATCGTAATTCCGACTGGAGACTTTGGAGACCACTGCATTCCTTCCTGCAGAGACTCTGACTTCACTGTGTTCGGTTTAATCTGTATGTCCTGAGCTATTTATTTCTTGTACAGTACTAGTTAGTTTGTTATTTCATACATATATATTTTTTTCCATACTTCTTTGAACTTAGTTTGAAGACAATGCAGCGTCTGCTGTTCGTTTTGGGTGGGATTTTTCTGTTGTATTTTTGTTTTTGTGTGTATATATGTACAGTATATATGCTTTTTCTGTTGTTGGTGTGTCTGTTAAACTCAAAAATACTAAATAAATAAATCATAATCATAATAACAATGCGCCAAGGTCCAAACTCGCCTGGCTTTTAAAGGGAATGGGAGATGACCCTCTGATTGGTTTATTGCATGTTACGCCCCAAAACACACCTATGAATTAATGAAGACACTAAGTTCAGCCCCACTTTCCAATGTGTCCACTTCCAAATAATATGTGATTTTTAAAATTACGTGAATTAAATATAAAACATGAAACTTTTCACATAACTTGACTCACAGCAGGCAACATTACGCAGGGAGAGCGTAAACCCAGCCCCCCTGTATTTGCGTCTCTATTCAAATGCCGATTGGCGTTAAGTTGACTGTAGACCTAATGGTGCGTTCTTTTTGTCCACCGATGTCGATCTACGAGTCGTTTTCCGGAGTTACGAACCGGAAGTTGCAAAAAGAACACCCCCGAGGTCGTACATATACGACTCGTCAAGTCGTCTGAACTCAGAGGACCCCGAGTTCACTTTCAAAGATGGCTACGTCATGCATCACACGTAGTAAACATTGTGGTTTTCTACAATTTTAAGCACGTTTGTCTTTGTTGTAACCAAATGAAGAAGTCGTACACATAACACTGTATACTGCTACCTATAGGCATGTCTCTACAGTCTTATTAGGAGTTAAACATAGCGCTGTATACTGCTACCTATAGGCATGTCTCTACAGTCTTATTAGGAGTTATACATAGTGCTGTATACTGCTACCTATAGGCATGTCTCTACAGTCTTATTAGGAGTTAAACATAGTGCTGTATACTGCTACCTATAGACATGTCTCTACAGTCTTATTAGGAGTTAAACATAGTGCTGTATACTACTACCTATAGGCATGTCTCTATAGTCTTATTAGGAGTTAAACATAGTGCTGTATACTGCTACCTATAGGCATGTCTCTACAGTCTTATTAGGAGTTAAACATAGCACTGTATACTGCTACCTATAGGCATGTCTCTACAGTCTTATTAGGAGTTAAACATAGTGCTGTATACTGCTACCTATAGGCATGTCTCTACAGTCTTATTAGGAGCTATGTTAAACACATAGGCATGTCTCTACAGTCTTATTGAGTTAAACATAGTGCTACCTATAGGCATGTCTCTACAGTCTTATTAGGAGTTAAACATAGTGCTGTATACTGCTACCTATAGGCATGTCTCTACAGTCTTATTAGGAGTTAAACATAGTGCTGTATACTGCTACCTATAGGCATGTCTCTACAGTCTTATTAGGAGTTAAATACCGCCTGATTAGTTATTTTGTAGCTTGTGCAGATGAAATTGAAAATATGAAAAATTGAAATTGCTATATGACAACAATGGCCGAATCTTGAGCAGAAAGCAGAGCAGTAGCCTACCCACGGTTATTCGTTTTTCGACATGGATGTGACGTCACACTCGAGCTACTAGTCGCGATTACAAGACAAAAAGAATGCACCATAAGTTAACTGTTGACCTGATGAAACGCAAAGGCATGTTGGGAAGTACAGTTGTAAAAAGATCAGAACACTGAGCACACCTTTAAATCGGAGTAGCAACAAGTAGTTGCTCTGCATCAGAGGCAAAATATTATGAAGCAATATCGTCAGAACCAGCTGAAAAACTCCCTGAGAGTCCTCTCAGCTCCAGTACAAAGTGCCACTGCAGCGTGGACACCGCTCCCCCTTTGATCTGTGTCTTCTTCTCCCTTTTCTTTCTTTTGAACGGTTTAAATGAGGTCTTTGTGCTGCGCCCCGAAGCTCCAGACGCGATCGAAGAGCTCTTCAATAAACATCACGGCCTCCTCTGCACCGTGTCGAAAATTTACGACGCGCAAACTTCCAGCGAATCTCAGGGTTGCTCAGACTGAATGGCCTCGTCGTCAAGGCACGAGTGCCATCAAAGGGACGCCGGCGCCTGGAAGGCGGATGGCACAGGGACGGACGGACGGACAAAGACGGAGACGAGACGAGCCAACTGACATTTCGGTTTTGCATCGACTCTTGATGGGGGACAAAGGCAGTTTCACTCGCAAACTCAAACAGCAGCAAATACTACACAGTTACTTCCCCCTCTGCAGTCAGCCTCACCACAAGGCCCCAGATTGTTTTGTTTTTTTACATAAATCGCCAATTCTATATTTAACCGCAATTAATTATAATAAAAGAAATTAGGTAATATCCTAAGGTGTATGACTGTTGTTGTAATTGTCAGTTTCATGTTCATTTAAGAAGAAGAAATACAATGTTAAATGACAATGAAGAGGCGTGGTCAACTTCATAGGTACTGGGTATTATCTGGGTGATAAATGACAGTGATAATAAGCAAAAAGATGTATTCTGGGATTCATTCAAAACTTTAAATTTGATAGATTGATTAATTTGACCGAAAGAGACAACTCTATTGTTAAATCGCAATTATTTCAGAGACAATTCATTGTACATTCAATTTTGGAATTGTTCCAGCTCTACCTTAAAATGCTGCTGTGTTGTATTTCAAGTGAAAATGAAAGCGAGTACAAATGTGAGGGCGACTTGTTAGTAGGAAAGACCTTTGTCGGACATGAACTCAAGTATCTGAATTACTTGGTCATCATGGTGTGTCCTGGAACTGGATGGAGGGATGGATAGATGGATGGATTCACTGGTTCATACGAGTGTCTTTAGCTACTTTAGGCCCAGACTGCAAGAGTTGTTCGGTGGGTAGGTGTATCTGTTTATTTAAAAGCACAAAGAGTACTTGGCATTGCTTGGTATCTGACAAAACTCTACCAAGATTGGTGAGATTGGTCGTCGTGTTTATTCAGCCTCCAGCGGGAATTGGAGATTGGCTGTTTTCTTCAGCTATTATTCACATCGGAGGGAGCCAATAGAGACGAAAGTGAAGAAATATCCAATCTGTCCACCTGTTTAGGTATTCATATATTTATGAATACCTATGGATTGCCTCTCCATGTGGCAGTGCAGTAATAAATTTTTTTGTAAATGGAAAATATACAGATGGACCGTATTTCTCATATTCTGCTTTTGGAGTGCCAAGACGTTCAGTCCCCCCTTTTTTTTCTTTTTTTTTTTAACCTTCCTTCATGTTATTTCTCTTATTTTTTTCATATGTCTGAAATGTGCAGGCTATGCATGAAAAATATTCTTGGCAGCTACTTTCCCTTCAGTTTAGTCCGCTGGGTTGTGTGGTGAATTGTATGTGCGCTCTCCCAATGTTATCTCCCTCCAATCCCCCCCCCCTCCCCCCACGTCTGTAAAAAGTGGGGCGAGAGTGTGGCTGGAAGTTGTCAGCTTTATCTGCCACCCCTGCCTTTTGATCTCCACCTTTGGGGACTTTACTGAATGAAGGGAAGTGATGCATAAACACAATGCTGCACAGCAGCAGACACAGGCAGAGAGGTGCCCTCTTTCTAACACGCACACACATACACACACACACACACACACACACACACGTAACACTCATATTTTCTGTTTTTATTTTTGATATTGTTGTTCTTACTTCATATACGTATTTTGCTATTATTAGTTTGTCATCACAGTCATATGATGTTCTGTATGTTCATTTTGGATTCCTTTTAATATTGTGAAAATGTAACATTATTTAGGTGGAGGCTTTAAATAAGGCCACACACACAAAGACAGACCGACAGACACACACACAGACACACACAGACAGACATACATACAGACAGTCATACAGACAGACACGCACACACAGACAGACAGACAGACATACAGACAGTCATACAGACAGACACGCACACACAGACACACACAGACAGACAGACAGACACACGCACACACACACAGACAGACAGACACACAGACACACACAGACAGACAGACAGAAACACGCACACACAGACACACACAGACAGACAGACAGACAGACAGACAGACACACACACACAGACAGACAGACACACGCACACACAGACACACACAGAGACAGACAGACAGAAACATGCACACACAGACACACAGACAGACAGACAGACAGACAGACACACACACACACACACAGACACACACAGACAGACAGACACACGCACACACACACAGACAGACAGACAGAAACACGCACACACAGACACACACAGACAGACACACGCACACACACCTTTCTGAAAAATCTCCTCCAGGTCTGTAAATAAGATTTGAGCCTGTTATACGATCTGTGATGATCTTAAATCCCTCTAATAGTTTGGTCTTGAAGATGTATGAAATGGCAGCTCAAACACTAACATCTCCCTTTTGTAATTGCTTTGCTAAAGTGTGAGCAAGGAAATGAAGAAGAGAAAGGGGACGAGCGAGAGAGGACCTATTGTCTTGGTAATACTATTTTTAACCATGTTGATCAGATTTTAATTAAACGTGAAGGTTTGAGGCCACAACATTGGCTATTGTAATTTCGTCAAAATCTGGAAGGATGAAGAATGTTGATGCTGGGTTCTGCCGTTTTGAGCTTCAAATAATTCTTTGTTTCATTATGGAACTATTCTGAGGTGGGGACAGAGTTGTGATGGATTGGAGTTGGAGTATGATGACGTGACGTGGTAACAAGTGAAAACACGCTGCGTCTCGCGCTCTCGCTAATGTCTGTTTATCCTTAAAATTCACCGTTTGAAACTTAACTCCCTCCTAAACCTAGCTAAAGTATTAGATTTACTAATCTGCTGTCTCCATGCCGAAAACTAAAGCGGTGCAGACCAACACAAATGCCGAGGCGGTCACCATGGCGTCCCTCACCCACCTGCTTGAGTCTCATCGAACTGCCATCTCCGAGGACTTTAAACAAACTTTCTCAGCACTCGAGACTAAGTTGAACGGTGTCTTAACTACCGTGACAGAACATGCTGAGAAACTCGAAATACTTGAGAGTGAAAGTGACGCACGAGAGGTATGCCCGAAGGCTGCCAACGAAGCTATCATCAAGCTACAGAGAGACCATGCTAAACTAGCAACTAAAGTTGTCGACCTCGAGTCACGGAGCCGGCGTAACAACATCAGGGTTATCGGTGTACCTGAATCTATGGAGGGGCCTGGGCCGACGGCTTTCTTCGCTGGGATGCTCCAGGAGGTATTTGGAGGGGTCTTTGATTCACCTGTTGAGTGTGAACGGGCCCACAGAGTCATGGCACTGAAACCTCCACCTAGCCAGCGACCAAGACCGGTCATCATTCGTCTTCTCAGGTTCCAGGTAAAGGACAAGATCATCCGCCATGCCCGGACCATGCGGGGTAAACTGAAGTTTCGGGATCATCCCATCCTTGTGTTTGAGGATTATCCTCCAGAGGTTATGGAGCAGCGGAATGAGTTTAAAGCGGTCATGTCGAAGTTGTACGAGCGAGGGTTCAAACCGGCCCTGCTGTACCCGGCCAGGCTTCATGTCAAGCTGGAGTCGGGAGGTAGGAAACATTTTCCCACGGCAGCTGAGGCTGAAGCCTTCATCGCATCCTTGCCACCGCAGAACACGTAAGATCTTAGTTTGCCCAAATCCATGGGACGAGGATGGCAGGCCAGTATGCATACTGTTGTATGGAGTGGAGTTTCTATTTTAGTTTCCGTTTTTCATTGATAGCGGTGATCTGTTTGTCTATATTTTTATTTATTACGGAAGTCAGTCTCTCTACTATGACTAAATGTTTCCAATATCTTGCACCGCGGTGAAGATAGTTTAATATTTGACATTCGTCGGTTTTCGCGGATGTTACCTTCAATAGCTCCGTGACAATACTTCGATTTCCCCCAGTTTCTGGGTATGTTGTAGAGCTTAATGATCAAAATCACCAAAAATATCGACACAGTTTAGAGCGCAAAGAACTGAATGTCTGTCCAACGCGCCCGTCACAATAGGCGTACTTAGGGACCGTCGTAAAATTGCAACTCCACTAATTTTAATCCTCATTAACTTTTTTTGTTTTACAACATAGACATCTCAAACCACTTCCATTAAAGAGAGGGAGAGCCATTAAACATTTCACACTTGTGAATTAGTAAAAAATAAATAAATGTAAATAAAGATGTAGGCTATAGTTACCAATAAATATGGTAGTTTCAACCATTTTCTAATTAATGAATATATTGACATCAAAACCACCTGTAATATGTCTCAGACATCTTATCACAACTTTCACAGCTGTTAGTTTGTGAAAAAGTCTTTAGCAAATCCCGTAGAATCCTCATAAGTGACCTATAGTCTATAAATGCATATTTAAAGCTTTTCAATTCAATGGCTTCCTCATTTTTTGAATATAATCACATCAAACCACCTGAAATATGTTTCTGGCATCCTCTCACAAATTTCACAGCTGTTAGTTTGTAAAAAAAGTCTTTAGCAAATCCCATAACATCCTCAATGCATATTTAAATCTTTTCAATTCATTGGCTTCCTCATTTTTGAATATAATCACATCAAACCACCTGGAATATGTTTCTGGCATCCTATCACAAATTTCACAGCTGTTAGTTTGTGAAAAAGTAGTTAGGAAATCCCGTAGCATCCTCATCAGTGACCTATAGTCTATAAATGCATATTTAAAGCTTTTCAATTCAATGGCTTCCTCATTTTTTTATATAATCACATCAAACCACCTGAAATATGTTTCTGGCATCCTCTCACAAATTTCACAGCTGTTAGTTTGTAAAAAAAAGTCTTTAGCAAATCCCATAGCATCCTCAATGCATATTTAAATCTTTTCAATTCATTGGCTTCCTCATTTTTGAATATAATCACATCAAACCACCTGGAATATGTTTCTGGCATCCTATCACAAATTTCACAGCTGTTTGTGAAAAAAGTCTTTAGCAAATCCCATAGCATCCTCAATGCATATTTAAAGCTTTTCAATTCAATGGCTTCCTCATTGTTTTATATAATCACATCAAACCACCTATAATATGTCTCAGACATCTTTTCACAACTTTCACAGCAGTTAGTTTGTGAAAAAGTCCTTAGCAAATCCCATAGAATCCTCATCAGTGACCTATAGTCTATAAATGCATATTTAAAGATTTTCAATTCAATGGCTTCCTCATTTATGAATATAATCACATCAAACCACCTATAATATGTCTCTGGCATCCTCTCATAACTTTCACAGCTGTTAGTTTGTGAAAAAGTCTTTAGCAAATCCCATAAAATCCTCATCAGTGACCTATAAATGCATATGCAAAGTTTTCAATGCAATGGCTTGCTCAATTTTGAATATAATCACATCAAACCACCTGTAATATGTCTCTGGCATCCTATCACAAATTTCACAGCTGTTAGTTTGTGAAAAAGTCTTTAGCAAATCCCGTAGCATCCTGTTCAGTGACCTACTATTATATATAAAATGCATATTTGGAGGTCATCAATTCAATGGCTTGCTCATTTATGAATATTTTGGCATCAAACCACCTGTAATATGTGTCAGACATCCTTTTACAAATTTCACAGCTGTAAGTTTGTGAAAGTCTTTATCAAAACCCTTAGCTTCCGCATAACTGACATGATGTCTATAACATGCATATATAAAGATTATTATTTTAATAGGTTTCTCATTTATGAATGTATTGACATCAAACCACTTGTAATATGTCTCAGACATTCTCTCACAACTTTCACAGGTGTTAGTTTGTGAAAAAAAATACTTTGAAAATACTGTATCAAAATCCCTGATCTGTCGGCTATTTAATGCTTATTCTTTTAATAGGTTTCTCATTTTTGAATACATTGACATCAAACCACTTATGATATTTCTCAGATATCTTCCCACAACTTTCATAGCTGTTAGTTTGTGAAAAAAGTATTTAGCAAATCCCCTAGCATCCTCATCGGTGACCTATAGTCTATAAAATGCATATTAAAAGATTATCAATTTAGTAGGTTGGTCATTTTTGAATATATTCATATCAAAACACCTGTAATATGTCTCAGCCATCCATTATACATTTCACAGCTGTTATTTTGTGAAAAAGTCTTTAGCAAATGCCTTAGCATCCACATAACTGACCTATTGACTAGGCTCTAAAATGCATATATAAAGGTTAGCAATTTAATAGGTTTCTCATTTCTGAATATATAGCCATCAAACCACCTGCAATATTTCTCCGAAATCTTTTTACAACTTTCACAGCTGTTAGTTTGTGATAAAGTCTATGAAGTGCATATTTAATAAAAATTATTATTTTAATAGGTTTCTCATTAATGATTATATTGATATCAAACCACCTGTAATATTTTTTCAGAAATCTTTTTACAACTTTCACAGCTGTTAGTTTGTGGGGAAAAAAACTTTGAAATACCTTATCAATATCCCTGATCTGTTGGCTATTTAATGCATATATAAAGGTTATTATTTCAACACATTTCTCATTTCTGATGGTGGTGGCGGGGCCGAATAGGGACGGGGGTTTCATTTCCTTGTTTTGGTGCCTGCAGCATCGATGTGTGGGGCGCTGCGTTGCCGTTGGCTGGTGGCTGGATTGGACACAGTGGTTGGGGTGCTGGCAGCTGTGGAGTGTGGCTGTGTTTTCCTGTGGGGGGAATCTGGCATCGGGACATGGCAGTCTGCGCTGTTCAGTTTTTTGCTGAACACAGAATTTAATATTCTGATGCGATGTTGCCTTAGTACATAAGGAGGCCCTCTAGCAAAGTTGACTTGTCTCAAAAGCACAACAGGTTAGCCTCTATGATGTGCTGTGCATTTTCTTTGTAAATATTTTTTTTACATAAGTCATTTTTTGATAAATTGATAATCTTTAAATATGCATTTTATGGACTATAGGTCACTGATGAGGATGCTAATGGATTTGCTAAAGACTTTTTCACAAACTAACAGCTCTAAAAGTTGTGATAAGATGTCTGAGGCATTACAGGTGTTTTGATGTCAATATATTCAGAAATGAGAAAAGTGTTGAAATAATAACCTTTAAATATGCATTAAATAGCCAACAGATCAGGGATATTGATAACGTATTTTAAAGTTTTTTTTCCCCCACAAACTAACAGCTGTGAAAGTTGTGAGAGGATGCCAGAGACATATTACAGGTGGTTTGATGTGATTATATTCAAAAATGAGGAAGCCATTGAATTGAAAAGCTTTAAATATGCATTGAGGATGCTATAGGATTTGCTAACTACTTTTTTTGGAGGGGCCTGGGCTGACGGCTTTCTTCGCTGGGATGCTCCAGGAGGTATTTGGAGGGGTCCTTGATTCACCTGTTGAGTGTGAACGGGCCCACAGAGTCATGGCACTGAAACCTCCACCTAGCCAGCGACCAAGACCGGTCATCATTCGTCTTCTCAGGTTCCAGGTAAAGGACAAGATCATCCGCCATGCCCGGACCATGCGGGGGTAAACTGAAGTTTCGGGATCATCCCATCCTTGTGTTTGAGGATTATCCTCCAGAGGTTATGGAGCAGCGGAATGAGTTTAAAGCGGTCATGTCGAAGTTGTACGAGCGAGGGTTCAAACCGGCCCTGCTGTACCCGGCCAGGCTTCATGTCAAGCTGGAGTCGGGAGGTAGGAAACATTTTCCCACGGCAGCTTAGGCTGAAGCCTTCATCGCATCCTTGCCACCGCAGGTGGTTTGATGTGATTATATAAAAAAATGAGGAAGCCATTGAATTGAAAAGCTTTAAATATGCATTTATAGACTATAGGTCACTGATGAGGATGCTACGGGATTTCCTAACTACTTTTTCACAAACTAACAGCTGTGAAATTTGTGATAGGATGTCAGAGACATATTACAGGTGGTTTGATGTGATTATATCAAAAAATGAGGAAGCCAATTAATTGAAAATCTTTAAATATGCATTGAGGATGCTACGGGATTTGCTAAGTACTTTTTCACAAACTAACTGCTGTGAAATTTGTGATAAAATGTCTGAGAAATATTACAGGTGGTTTGATGTGGTTTTATTCAAAATTGAGCAAGTCATTGCATTGAAAAGCTTTAAATATGCATTTATAGACTATAGGTCACTGATGAGGATTATATGGGATTTGCTAAGGACTTTTTCACAAACTAACTGCTGTGAAAGTTGTGAAAAGATGTCTGAGACATAATACAGGTGGTTTGATGTGATTATATAAAACAATGAGGAAGCCATTGAATTGAAAAGCTTTAAATATGCATTTTAAATGCTACGGGATTTGCTAAGTACTTTTTCACAAACTAACTGCTGTGAAAGTTTTGAAAAGATGTCTGAGACATAATGCAGGTGGTTTGATGTGATTTTATTCAAAATTGAGCAAGCCATTGCATTGAAAATCTTTAAATATGCATTCATAGACTATAGGTCACTGATGAGGATTATATGGGATTTGCTAAGGACTTTTTTCGCAAACTAACAGCTGTGAAAGTTATGAGAGGATGCCAGAGACATATTATAGGTGGTTTGATTTGATTATATAAAACAATGAGGAAGCCATTGAATTGAAAAGCTTTAAATATGCATTTATAGACTATAGGTCACTGATGAGGATGCTACGGGATTTGCTAACTACTTTTTCACAAACTAACAGCTGTGAAATTTGTGAGAGGATGCCAGAGACATATTCCAGGTGGTTTGATGTGATTATATTCAAAAATGAGGAAGCCATTGAATTGAAAAGCTTTAAATATGCATTGAGGATGCTATAGGATTTGCTAAAGACTTTTTTCGCAAACTAACAGCTGTGAAAGTTATGAGAGGATGCCAGAGACATATTATAGGTGGTTTGATGTGATTATATTAAAAAATGAGGAAGCCATTGAATTGAAAAGCTTTAAATATGCATTGAGGATGCTATAGAATTTGCTTAAGACTTTTTCACAAACCAACAACTGTGAAATTTGTAAGAGGATGCCAGAGACATATTACAGGCGGTTTGATGTGATTATAGTAAAAAATGAGCAAGCCATTAAATTGAAAAGCTATAAATATGCAACTATAGGTCACTGATGAGGATGCTATGGGATTTGCTAACTACCTTTTCACAAACCAACAGCTGTGAAAGTTGTGATAAGATGTCTGAGATATATTACAGGTGGTTTAATGTCAATATATTCATTAATTAGAAAATGGTTGAAACTACCATATTTATTGGTAACTTAGCCTACATCTTTATTTACATTTATTTATTTTTACTAATTCACAAATGTGAAATGTTTAATGGCTCTCCTTCTCTTTAATGGAAGTGGTTTGAGATGTCTATGTTGTAAAACAAAAAAGTTAATGAAGATTAAAATTAGTGGAGTTGCAATTTTACGACGGTCCCTAAGTACGCCTATTGTGACGGGCGCGTTGGACAGACATTCATTTCTTTGCGCTCTAAACTGTGTCCACATTTTTGGTGATTTTGAGTTAAAAATAAGTGTGAAACGTCTGTCTAAATAAGCTCTACAACATACCCAGAAACTGGGGGAAATCGAAGTATTGACACAGAGCTATTGAAGGTAACATCCGCGAAAACCGACGAATGTCAAATATTAAACTATCTTCACCGCGGTATAGCTTGCTCCCCTTTACGGGAGACTCGAACTTTTCTTTTCTTTTTTTCTTTTCTCAGGCGTGAGGATGAGAGCTGAGAGACACTTCTTCCTTTTTCATTTTTCATTTTACTTACAAGAGACTAAAATTTTGCGAGTTGGCGGCGATGACCGCGGCGTGGTACAAATTGCTTACATAATGGTACCCGAATACTTTTTTGTGTGTGTGATGTGTGTATGTGTGTGTGTTCGGTTGTTCCAAGTGTGTTTGCGGCTATTGTCGTGCCAATGTTTTTATGTAATCCCAGAAAACTCCATGATTAATTTGTACTGTTTATATTATGGGTCTTAATGATTTCAATATAGTTGGAGATTCTCAACACTGCATTGATATGGGTGGCAATATTATTTGCAATGTTCTTGACCCTGATAACTTAAAACCATTAAATGATAAATATAATTATTCTTTGTTACATTTGAATATTAGAAGCCTAAACAAACATCATTCTGATTTAGCTTCTTTACTCTCTAATTCAAGTTGTCATTTTGATGTTATTGGGTGTAGTGAAACCTGGCTTAATGATTTTTCATATGCAGATTTACTTAACCTCGATGGGTACAAACTACACATTAAGAATAGACCTAATAGAACAGGTGGAGGGGTCTGCCTCTATGTTAAGAACAGTCTCCAAGTAAAAACTTGTGATCTTTATCTAGAGGATGACCATTGTGAGTCCTTATTTATTGAGATTAACAATAATGACAAAATATTTATTGTTGGTGTACTCTATCGCCCACCAGACTCTGCTCTTGACACCTTTAACTGTAAACTGGAAGATTTATTGCATAAACTGAATAAGCAAAAAAAAGAGTGTTTACTCCTTGGTGATTTTAACATTGATATTTCAAAGGAAGATGGGGTAAAACATGACTTTATGAACACATTGCATTCCTCCTCTTTCTTCCCTACCATTAATAGATTTACTAGAGTTACACCGACATCCAAAACGATTATTGACAATATCATTACTAATATTCAAAATACCGAGCTGGTGACGGGAGTAGTGCTGTCTGACATTACAGACCATTTTCCTATTGTAATATTTCTTGGCTCTGGCAAATCGTTCTCTCCTCCACTCTCAAAAATTAAATCTAAAATCATCAACGACAGAACTTTACAGTACTTAATTGTTAATTTACAGGCAAAGTCGTGGGACTGTGTCTATGACAGTGTGACTCCTGATACAGCATACGACAGCCTGATAAAGATCATCCAAGAATCCATCATGGATACAATCCCTGAGAAGACTGTCAGATGCAGCACTACCCTCCAGAACCCTTGGATTACAAAGGGAATTTTAAAGTCTATTAAATATAAAAGTATGCTTTATAAATCCTACATAAAAAACCCTTCTAGCTCAAATAAAGAGAAATATATTTCTTACAAAAATAAACTAACGCAGATCATAAGAAAGAGCAAAAGATGCCATTACACTGAACTTTTACAAGCTTCACAGGGGGATAGCAGGAGGTCATGGAATGTGTTAAATGAAGTCCTCAACAGGAGACCTAAACCTACTACCCTGCCTGACTTTGTTAATGCTAAAGCTGATCTTGTACAGAGTTTTAATAATCATTTTGCTTCAATAAGTGTAAATTTGGCTAAGAAGATTAATCAACCCCAGGGTGTTAACTTTAAGCATTTTCTCTCTGGTAGCTACATTAACTCATTTTTTATGGTACCAACAGATAGTACCGAGCTCCTCAAGATCATTTTGGACTTGAGGAGCTCATACACTGCAGGTGTAGATGGAATATGTAGTAAGATCATGAAAGCCATTGCAAATGTCATTGTAGAGCCATTGGCTCACTGCATCAACCTTTCTTTACTTACTGGCACTGTACCAAAAATGACAAAAATTGCTAAAATAATTCCAATTTTTAAATCTGGTGACAGAAATGATTTGAGCAATTACCGGCCCATATCTATTTTACCCACCTTCTCCAAAGTAATGGAGAAGGTGGTATACACCAGACTCAGTGGCTATCTTGAAAAGCTGGATATTCTTGTCCCCTCTCAATACGGTTTCAGAAAAGAGTACAACCTCTATGGCAATACTCGATTTAATAGAACAAATACATGACTGCATCGAAGAGGGAAACTGTGGTGTTGGTATTTTCTTGGACCTATCAAAAGCCTTTGATACCATTGACTTTGATATTTTACTGCACAAATTGCATCACTATGGTATCAGAGGTCAAACACTTAAATGGTTCAGAAGTTATTTATACGAGAGGGAACAGTATGTCCATGTCAATGACCATAACTCTACTTGTCAGCCTATAACCTTTGGGGTCCCCCAGGGTTCTATTTTAGGGCCACTCTTATTCATTCTATATATAAATGATTTCATAAATTCCTCTAAAATATTTCATAAAATTATCTTTGCAGATGACACAAATTTGTTTACATCACACAGGAACCCACTTATTCTACAAGATATAGTAAACTCAGAATTAACTCAAGTGGACTCCTGGTTTAAATGTAATAAACTGTCATTAAATGTGAGCAAAACTAATTACATTTTATTTAAATCATGTAAAAAATTTAAAAAGACTGATCACTGCCTGATTAAAATAAATGGGCAGGAGATAAAAAGAGTATATTCCACTAAATTCCTAGGGGTCCTCATTGACGACTCTCTCAGCTTTTAATGTCATATTGACTATCTTGTAAATAAATTGTCCAAGTATGTTGGCTTGTTTTATAAGATCAGACATTTTCTTCCGCTGTCTGCCCTTCTCACATTGTATAAAACTCTCTTTGAACCGCACCTTAACTATTGCAATGTGATATGGTGTAACAATTTCACCAGCCATCTTAAAAAACTTATATCTTTGCAAAAGAAAGTCATACGGGCTCTGTCCTGGTCAGAGATAAATTCCCCCACCAAACCTCTATTTCACCGTTTTGAGTTACTAAGACTGACTGAGCTAAATGAATACCATAATGCCTGCCTTATGTTTCAAATTGTCAACAGGCTGAACTCTAGATTGAGTAGTCTTGTTCCTATCTCCAGTCCCCAGCATACCTACCAAACGAGAATCAAACCACTTATATCAGGAAAATGTCGTAGCCTTGTGCGCGCCAGTATGAGTGTTGTCTGTAGGGGGCCGCAGATTTGGAACAGGATTGATGATGGCCTCAAGGTGTTGCCCTTTATCTCCAACTTTAAAAGACAACTAAAAAAATATTTCTTATTGACCTACATCTAATATAAAACTGTTTCTTTTCATGGACTGCTGCGATGTATGTATGATTGTATGTGTATGTAATGTCATGTATGTACTAGAGCGCCTCTCGCGTGCAACTAGTCATCATCATTTGTGGAAATTGTGTATTCTATAGTTTGTTCCACTACTTTTTATTGAATCATGGGCCCCCACCTATAAGCTTTTCTAGCTTCTTTGGGGGACCCATTCACTTTACCCAAGTACTCTTGTACCCCCCCAGCTGTATTATTGTAATGTTTCAAGTGGTATTGTGAATAAATAAATAAATTGTTGATTTGATCGATGATAGTTTTCTACCGATACTCTTTCGACTAACTCTAAAAATTTCTAAGTAAATAAAGTCTCAGTACTCCCGGTTTTGTCCAAGATGCAAATCGGGAGTAGGAATGTTGGTACATATGTTTTGGACTTGCCCTTGTCTTAATTTGTATTGGGTGTCTATACTCAAAGCGCTCAATGATATTACTATGGGCTGTGCTCGACTGAAGAAATTCTTAGTCGACTAACACTCATTCAACTGTATCGACTAATCGATTAGTTGATTTAATCGACAGATCTGTAAATCTGAATTTCTCTGCAAAGAGTCATGCAAAAGCACCACTTTAATTCTTGTGTTTACCAGAGATGTGCTGGTATGTTTCTTGGAAATAAGTCATTCAGCGTGAAAAAAGCATAAAACATGACTAATGGACTAAAGAAATCTAAGTTGACTAAGACCAAAACGACCAATTAGTCGACTAATCAACTAAGAGGGAGCAGCCATAGTTATTACAGGATTAACCATCCCTGCAGAACCAAGAGTAATTCTCCTAGGTGACACATCTACGATGTCAGTCAATAAAAACCAACTCAAATTTATTAGAATTACCCTTATTACAGCTAACAAATGTATAGCTATGCATCGGAAAGATGCATCACCACCTACATTTGCTAGTTGGACGAAAGAACTGGCATTATGCATACCAAGTGAAAACATTATGTATAATTTGAAGGGTAAACCTGGAGAGTTTCAAAAGATCTGGGGGTGGTTTTTTTAGCATATGTGGACATGGTGTCCACAGTACAATGTGTACTTGGTACACACTCTGTAAGAATGTATGGTCGGATCTGTAGGGGTGGAGTAAGTGGGAGGGAGGGAGGGTTTGATGGGCTGGTCTGGTATCTACTTGATATATTGTTATACAATATCCCTTCACTCAGCTCTAGGATTGTTATGTAAAAAATCCAATAAAGATATTGTTGAAAAAAAAAAAAAATCTCTAAGTGACTTTGCAACCACCACGGTCTACTCCACGGTCTACTCATTTCGTAGGATATCATACATGTTGGTGTGCGTACATTTTCGTATACGATATCATACGGACCAGTTCATGAGAATGCGTTGGATGTTTCAGCAAAGCTCACAGTTTTTAATGTTCACTGAAAACAGTTTAAGATTTTCACGCAGATTTGATGTCACAATGTGTCACAATGTTGTCGATTCCTGCCGCAAAAAGACGTTATTGACTTTAGTTCACAAGAATTCATTCCATTTCATATATTAGGATACCCGTTAGCTGTAGCCGAAGCAACAGCTATTCTTTCATGGTGTCCGCACAAAACACAAAAACGTATACATGTACGTGCCAGTATTACGAGCTCAGAAATTGCTTGCGGTCGGACCATGTTCACATATGTTTTCATTAACTATGTAGACTCACCAATGAAAACAAATGTGTTAGCCCTGTGTTTAGGTTCAGATAAGGTTCGGGGGTTACACTTTACTTGAAGGTATCTACATAAAAGGGACATGACACTGTCATGAACGTGACATAAACATTATAAACAATCATACGTTTATGACGTAACGCTTTCATTAACGTCATTAAGTGTAATTCGGTTTTTGTCATGAAAAGTTAGGGTTAGGGTTCATGGTTCATGACAGTGTCATGTTTTCATGACAGTGTCATGTCACTCTTATGTAGATACCTTCAAGTAAAATGTTACCGGGTTCGGTGTGTTAGGTGTGTGAGCACACGTCAGAGGCCGCCGACAGCTGCATGTCTCTCTGTCAAACATTTTGTCTCTCATTCATAACCGCACTTTAAAAGAAGGATAAAGTAAAGGAGGAAGCAAAGGGGAAAGAAAGTGACATGAAGAGATTCAGACAGTTTCACAGCATGGCAGGCTTTTCTGCAGAGGCAGAAATTGATGGACCTGATTTCATCTAAAATATACATTTGCCTCAACCAGAGCACTCTTGACGTTTTGTCATTAACTCAGACACTGGAGTTCTGTTCTGACGGGACCACCCAGTGTGTGGAGCACAAATACCGTGCAGTACTTCCTGCTAGGTTGGACATAATAGCAGCCAGATGAGTTGATGCTGATATTGATCTTCACAGCAGGTCAAAAGACGGAGAGTGTTTATCTGCATGAAACAAGATCACAACGCTGACAGGAGCCCATCAAGCAGGCAGAGAGAAGATTCCTCTTTCAAGAGTTCCTCACTGCCACCTATGGTTGCCAACTTTGTCACTATGAAATAAGGGACAAAATGTGGCCCGCAGCTGCAGTGCGGGTATGGTTTTGTGTAAATGTAATTCAATTACATTTTATTTATAGTATCAAATCATAACATGAGTTAGCTCAAGACACTTTACAGATAGAGTAGGTCTAGACCACACTCTATAATTTACAAAGAGCCAACAATGTGTACAATGGGACAATGTAAGACAATCTTTCCACAGTGAATAACCATGCTTCCTTTAGAACTATATAAAACAAAAGTTTTTTATGAAATCTATTTTATAATAATTAATAGTTTAATAATGTGTATTTTTGTTCTCAAGTATGGTTTATTAATTAGATATTTATGTTGTCTGGCACCACTGGGATGCAATCCTAGTGTTTCTGTGTCTGGTTGATGTGCTTCCAAATATTCAGAATATGACAATATTCCGAAATTGATACAGGTCATGTAAACAGCATATTCCGGTTGGATATTTCCAAACGCATTATTTTCCGATTAAGACGTGGGATATTCCGGTATTATTCAGGTTTTAGAGGCTTTCTTTTGAAATGTATACAGCGCATTCGGAATATGTGTTTTTAACCGCAGTTTCCAGCCTCTTGCCTGCTTACAGCTTACGGTCAGCTCTGTGCGTTGCTATGGTTTCTGTACACAAACCAACCAGCCAACAGTTTGCAAGGCTGCAGACCCGATAAGAAGGAGAAACACAGCTACTTTTAATCATTATCAAAGACTTGGACATCAACAGGTTTTTGGATATGCGCACACATCGCAACGTTGACCTTTTCAAGAAGCTGGATGAAGGAATGAAAGAGGGACGCTGTGTTCGCACGGTCCAAAAAGTCCACCGCCGCTGGTAAACTTTGATAAAAACTTATTTTGCATGACTGCATGTAAACAGGAATATTAGTGGAATATTCTTTTTCATTAGTCATGTAAACAGGTTAGTCGGAATATCGTCTTTGTCGGAATATGGGCAAACGGGATATTATGTGCATTTAAATGTAGTCACTGTAATGCCAGGATCAGACTACACAAATTCAGCCTGATTTTGAACCGATAATCACAGACAAATGTTCAGAGTCGTGCCCGATAATGAGGGTCGGGACAGACGAATGTGCGTCTTTACCTCTTGTGGTGTGACGTAATCAAAGATCAGCAATCATACGTCTGGGATGCTTCACGACCAAAACGCAGAATTTTTTGTCTTTTTCCGCCTAGTGGGACATGTTCTACGACGTGTTCCTTGACAATGACCAATAGGAAGAGAGAGTGCTCTCTGGCACACATACGTAAACATGTCGAAAAAAAGGTGAGATGCTAATGCTGCCGTCTGGTGGAGGAACGAGACAGAGGGAACATACAATGTCCATTTCACGGCAGGGATCACCCTGCTTTCCAGCGTTGCACGCTCCCAAAACAGATCATTATGGCGACTCGTTTTGAAAACGTTTTTGGAAAAGAGTTCAGCGACACGTGTTTCTGAAAATGGTTACGCAGTTGCTGAATCTGTATGTATTTCGGAAGATTTTCGTGAGTTATTTGAGAGGCTGCCGCTACGCCAAAGCATAGACCTGTGAACTTTGGGTCAACCTATGAACTTGCGCGTCATCTCGACCAACAGCACGCACTGTCATTTGTCGGTGTCATACTCGTAGTGTTGCCACCATTCTGTCCAAGACACAGCAAAAAGGTATGGCACTATGTCTGTCTAGTCTGACATAGTGACTGTCGTGAAAGACAAAACGAATTGTGCAGTCTGATCCTGGCATAAGCAGCCCTTCACAAGTCACTTTAGATTTATTCTCAGGAAGTATTGATTAATGAAGCTTCAACACTGTCAGCACACGAGTCAGGAGATTTGACACAATGTCTGAACAAATCTGAGTCTGTGAGAACTGCAGTTCTGTTGTAAATTATTTTGTCAATTAACTGTTTTCTCTGGTTCTTTTCCTTAAGAATACTAGACAGTTTTGCTTTGTTCGATCCACGTTAATTCTGAGTTGTTTGCACATTTTTCAGATGCTTTAAAAATTGAACAACCCAAACTAAATGAAACAGCATTGGAACAATCCTCCCATTAAAAAGGTGCTGTAGGTAAGACTTATAAAACTACCTTTCTGTCCTATTTGCTGAAACTGACCCTATGTTCCAGTAGAACTACATGAAGCAGGTCATTAAAAAAAATCCAGCTCCTCTGGCACCACCTACAGCCTGCAGTGCGATTTGCAAAAATCCACAGCTCCTTGTTCAAATGCACCAATCAGGGCTAGTGGGGTGTTGTAACTAAGTGTCAATCACTGCTCATGCACACGCATTCATTCTCCCTTGTGGGGGGAGGGGCTTAGGAGACCGTTTTGGGCTTTAGCAGAAAGTGTGGGAGGGACTGAGAAGTCGTCGATGTTAAATTTTTTTGGCTAAGTCCTGGATCTTCAACATCCTACCAACAGCACCTTTAAGAGTAAAACTACAGAGCTTTGTAGTCCTCTGATCGCACCACTTCAAAGAAACTCTGACCTTCTGCTGTTCTTTATACCTTCTTAAGTCTCTCTGGACTCCCTGATCCACTCCTGTTGTATGAGCTCTTGCTTTTTGTTACCTGCTACCTCTATGCCTTCCTCTTGGTTTCTTCTCCCACTTTTTCTACTCTCTCTTTGTCCTTTTCCTTCTGTCTTTCTGTCCTCTACCTCTAATTTGACCCTCTTTCCTTCTTCTTCGTCTCCACTAGCTTCTTCCATCTTCAAGGGAAAAAAAATCAGTCAGGGTCCCAGGAGTCAGGGTGGTTGTCATGAAGCAGGTAGTCTGGATCAACAGGACTACATTTCCAGGATAATTGCCGGATGTCCCTCACCTTCCGCTCTCTGTGTGTCGCCGTTCACAAAATCCCTTCGCTTTGGGAAACAACAATACACTTCGAGCTAGCAAGCTACACGCTGAAAATGGCATGTTTTTAAGAAAATTCGTATTGTGTAACTAGGCTTGGTTTTTTTCAGTGGATGATTGTAAAGATTAACAAATGTATACGGTATTTCCTCTCTAACTGGGACGTTTTGGGACCGAATCGTGGGATTGCTGTGGATGAAGTACACACGGAGATACACTGGGAAGAGATAATGAGGTTTAACGATGTATCAGCTAATTTAAATAGCTCACGTTACTGAGCTAACTTCATTTTAAATTTTATAAGGCGTTTTCTTTTGCGGGGTGCCAATGTTCCACCAAAACAAGTTCCTTCCGGAGACTATTTTGCAGAGCCACGGTCGCTGCGTCCAGAGCTTAGGGCCACCCAATACGATTGTGATTGGTTTAAAGAAATGCAAACAACCCAGAGCGTTTTTGTTCTCCTATCCTGGAATGTATCTGTGGTGTAAGCCAGACCTTACTCTGCAGCGCTGTGAAGGTAGAACCTGGCAAAGCAATACTATGTAGCAAGAGACTCAAGGGTCCTGTAGGGTCATCCTGTATTACCAAACTTACTCTTGCAGTGCTGCTCTATTGAGCCTTACCTCATGAACTTACTAAAATATGCAGCATCAAGATCTTTCTTGAAACATACCCTTCAAAAAAAAGGTACTGTACCTGGGAAGCATAACACCAAACAGGAATTGTGTAACCCTGTGAAACGAAAGACACCTTTTGAAGTGTAATAACACAGAAGAGACAAAGAGAGTGCCGGAGTTGAGTCGTGTCCCTGGAGTTTGGGTCAATGACTTTGATGGATCTCAGAAAATGGATGTTCTTCCACTTGGTGTAGCTGTGCGTTTAGATTTTTTTTACCAAGACATTTTGCAGGGTCCAGTATTGCTTTTAACGTAATCTTTCAGCCGTGAACATTTTCACTTTTTGCCCTAACCGATCAGCAACATTTGACAAATTAATCAATGTCAATTTCAGTCGACACACTCGGCCCTCTCTTGGGGATCAGTGGTCCAATTACAGGGTTTTAGGATCCAGCGAGCAAAACATTGCATGACCTGTCGTTGACAGCTAGGACAGGTTGACAGAGAACAGGAAGTGACTCCATATCTGCTTGGTTATTTGGTCACACGTCATTCTGTCATGAGCGGGTGTGAAGGACCTTGCTCTAGGGAATGTCAGCATCAGTGCTGCTGTTTCAGTCGGTCGGGCTCAAACTAATCACCGTCAGGTCCCAATGATTTCATCTCAAACATTAGCCACCTGATTCCTCATTAGCACAGCCTTTGTGCTTGCATGTGTGTGTTTTATGAGTGACGAAATGCTAACATTGTCACACATGGATGTGTATGTGTATATAGGTGTATATCTTTATTTTTTACTCTATGCTGCTATTTGGAGAGGATTGCTCCAACAGAATTTCATTGTATCGCATACAATGACAATAAAGATCTATCTATCTATCTATCTATCTATCTATCTATCTATCTATCTATCTATCTATCTATCTATCAATCATTGGTCGGGTGCCAAAAAAAGTGGTTGACTTCCAAAAGATGCTCCGAGCTGGAGAAAAATACATTGGCGGTGGCATTTAAAAAAAGCACTCAGGACTTTGTTGAAAACACAGTTTACTCCATAGCATTATAATGAAGAACAGACGCTGGCAGCTTCAAAAAAGAAGACTCCAAGTGTGAACATTGCCTAACTTGTGAAGCAGAACTTACTTGTAACTTCTTCTTTCTACGGTGATGGTATGAGTTTGTTTCTTTCATCCCAACACTGTGAATATCAGACTTAATATTGTTCAGACAACAGCCGACAGTGTGGTGGATGGATCATTACTGCGGTTGGGTTTTAAATGCTCAACACAGTTTTGTGCCTTCTTAGATCTTGAACCTTTTTCAACTTTGTTTTAAAAATGTCTGCAGTCAGCCACTAGACTCTGACCAGAAGGTAGAGCAAACCCACTTAGACAGACTCCCACTCAGACAAAGTAATGTGGACTCATCTGTCATAAACACTGAAAGAACAAGTAGCGAGTCTCGCCTTTGGAGAAACACTAAAGTGGAGAGTGGAGAAAAGTTGCTGGCATTCAATTGAACAAACTTCTGGAAAAGAACTGAATCAGAATGGATCTCTAGTGATCAATAAATACAGAGTCTAGTACACTTGCTGGTCTGGTTCTGCTTAGTCTATATCCTTCGCGTTCCACTTCCGGGATTGCTCCGGTGCTGCTGGAAATTTCGCCGGATGCATGTGTTTTCCGTTTCCTTCTGCTTTCTTTGTGTTGGAATTTTAAATCCGGTAGATTTCTGAGGACTATGGTTAACTGCTCCTCAGATCTCTGCAGGGTAAATCAAGACAGCTAGCTAGACTATCTGTCCACTCTGAGTTTTCTCTCGCAACACTGTTTTTTGCACCAGAGCACGTTTTCCTCCCATCCCCGAATGCTGTGTGGAGTAGCCAGACCCTCCTACAGTGCGCTTTGGAGGAGGGTCTGGCAAAGCGAGACTAGCTTCTGCTAGACTTTAGCACGACATCATGCAGATTATCAACTATTATTAGATTCCTAATGTAAATAATTTAAGTATTTTTTATCAAATAATTTACGGAATGTTTTATTCGTGGACTAAACTGTTGAGGCCAAGAAGACAATCGTCAATTTCAGGTTTCCAGAGCGCAAAGGGATTCTGTAATATTAATATTAAAGCAGGCTAATATTCTGGTCATAATAGGCCACGTTCTTTCTCAAACGAGCTGCGAGAGAAGACAAAAGTGCAGCTGATGGGTAATCCAGAGTAAATTATTAACAGTTTGTGCACATGGATTACTATTTAATTTTTCACATTACAAATAAGTAATTTGCTCCCCCACATTAACACTTCTTGCAGATGATTTGTGCCCCTGAATATCCCATGTGATGATTAATCCAGAGCTTGAATTACTTTCTTTTTTTTAACCAGGAGTAATGACTCATATTTTCAACCACAAATAACACAATTTCAGACATAAAACTAACATACAGCAATTAAAAAATTGGCGACACACTAACAAATTACAGATGTATAATATATATAAACATGGGAAACATTCAAAACATGACAGATGTTCCGGCTTCCAAGTCATTTAGAATCGCTTTAAATGCGTCCAGTGGAACCAGTTGCCGGATTTCCCTGATTTCTGCTGATGACATCAAACAACAGAAGCCTTTATTTGTTCTTGTCACCCTGATGAGTCGGATCCAAAGAACACCTTGATGAGCTGCACTAAAGAAATCAAACTGTGGAAGGCCCAAACGCCCCATCAACAAACAGATCTAGTAGTCTTACTTCTCCTCTACAAGTAAAAAACGTTGTTGCCTCGTAACAAGTGAAACGAGCGGCTTTCCAGTTATGAGTTCAAATCTCGATGATTAGTTGCTGAGGCTGCTACCTTGCTGCAAATGCAGCGGGGGACATATTTGGTTTCTCATGATAATGTGACTTGTCAATTACAATTGACATGATTGAGAAAGACATATTTGCATGTTTTATAGGCGGCCCCCCGTTCGCTGCGGCAATTAGGTGCCTGGTTTCAGCACATTTTACTGTTAATGAGTACGTACTTTGTTTTAATGTCTTGCCATGAGATTGCTTCTCTCTTTTTCATCTAATTGAATGTGTAATGTAGGGGGTCTGTATTATGACTTTATAATTGTGATTATATTTTGGAATGTACATGTCTTGCTGCAGCTCCATCTTCACATTTTGGAGCAAAAAAAACAAACAATGTTTTCAACTTGAACTTTTTGTAGGCAATTAGAGTACAGTCAGCCATCAGCCTAATTACGGTAATGCACAGCGTTAGAGTGTGTACACATCTTCACTGAGTTGATTTCAATCAGTCTTATTAAAACCCCCCTGATTGTTCGTTTTTGGGCATTAAACAGCAGGACCAAAAATAATTATTTTCACAGCAACATTCAAACATCTCTCAGCCATTGAGTTTCCAGACCATTCTTAGTCACTTCCGTATGTTTCTGTTTTTTTTTTATATCTCTTCATGTTTGGGTAATTACGCATTTTGTTGGACGCCTTGCAGCAAGCTAATTTTCCCATTAGGGACTATAAAATCTTGAAGTTGAGCTTTATTAGTCATCCCCTGAGCGCTGAATTCATAAAGTTAGCAGACTCTGCCTCAAATGTAATTAGTGTCTTCGACCGTAACTCCATTTCACACTTCCGAAATGCACTGCATGCCAATTGTCCCGCTCTCATTTTTCCTTTCATTTTGCAAATGAATTGCACGTGAACTGTGAAAACGATCTCGGGTCGACTTCTTTTCTCTCTCTGTCTCCCTCGTGGCCTGTTCTCTGTTGACCTTTCAGTAAAGGCTGCTGGAGGTACTGAGGTTTAATTGTCCCCAATGAGAGCCAGTAACTCCAATCTCATCAACAGCATGGGATTTAATGTCGCCAGCAGCCAATTCTGCATTCTGTCGGCTAGTGGCAAGAATGGGCTGTTTGGATGCTTTGGACTAATTCACGGGGGGAAGAGTCTGGACCTGAATGAGGAAAACTGTCGGAGGCTTGACCTTGGCTTTTTTTTTTCATCAGGTTCACTTTCATTAGTTCTCACAGCCAAAGTTCCACTTTGGGTCTTTACTGTTGTTGTTTTGGCCATCATTGCCATGAGGTATGGACGATCATCTTCGCACCAACCTCGGTGTGTAGACCCAGGGACGCATTTGAGTTGACCTCATTAAAATAGCATTAATGCACTTGTCGACTACCTTTTTGTTTACTTGTTTAGATATTGATCTCATCACCTTCCTAAAAATAATGGCCTAAGTCATTTTTTGACAAAAAATATTATTTTTGCGTAAATCATCTCCTCATGTTGCTGGCCACCTCTGGTGAAATTGCCTACATTCTCAGTTGAACGGGTCTTGTGATTCTACACCTTTAGTATAATGGCCTATGTCAAGCGTGTGACTTAGGCCGTTTAGTTTGTTGTGTTTTCTGAAAAACATGAAAAAAAGGATTAAGGCCATTATTTTAGGAAGGTGACGATATCTGAAATCCAAAATGCAAAGTGGGTTCACTTTCATTAGTTCTCACAGCCAAAGTTGCACTTTTTTACCACCCGGGTCTTTACTGTTGTTGTTTTGGCCATCATTGCCATGAGGTATGACGATCATGTTCTCACCGGGATGCATCAGAGTTGAGCTCATTACTCACTACCTTTTTGTTTTACTTGTATAGATATTGATATTTGAAATCCAAAATGCAAAGACACTCAATTTACAATCACATCAAAATGAGAAAAGCACCCATAAGTCTCAGGTCTTGGCTATGAAGTCCTGAGTCAATTCCCAAGTCAAGACCAATAAATCCCAAGTCGGGCTTGGGATATCAAGTCAGTTCAACTCAAAAAGCCAAAAGGCAAAGTGCAGTCTCGACTGAGTCACAGGTTGTAGGTAACAGTAAAGTAAAAGTAACAGCCCTTGTGTGTGATTGCAAAAAAGCCACATAGAAAATCCTTAACCATGCAATGAATGGATTAAATAAAGATGACATTATTAAAATAGAAGCATTACTTTGAGGTTCTGTTATGAAGGCAGGCTAAGTTGGACAGCCTCAGTGTCAAAGTTATCTTTGTTCTTTAACCCAGACGCAGAAAGTTCATGCCTGAGGACAACACAGATAACTGGGGCCAAATAAAACCAATAAAGTCAGTAGTTTCCTAAATATCACAGTTCAGTAAGATCATAGTGATATTATAGTCTGACAATCAGGAAAAAAAATCTAAAATGGGGGGACATAGTTCTTTCTTTTAGCTGTAGTCAAAAGCAGTTATCATCAGCTGCCTCTCCTCCTCCCACCCCCCCTTCTTCATCTTCTCTTTGTTGGACTTCTCTTTAACCGCCTCTTTCCCCATGAAAAAACTTATCAATGTTGCTCAGAGGAAGACAGGCTGCAATCAGAGGGAAAATTACTGCTGTTTCTCCTGTCACTATCGCCAACAATCCACATCAGACAGCCCGTCCTCACCCAGAAAACGGCCACATGGGGTCGATTATACAAGCAGCAGGAGCTGCTGTTCCCCCAGCCCTATGTTCCCACATTTCTAAGATTTTTTTTCAAATTTAGGCCCTATGTTCCTACATTTCTAAGATCTTTTTCCAAAATTAGGCCCCATGTTCCCACATTTCCTTTTTCATACATTTTTATCAGAATTTACCCCCGTAACCCTAACCCTAAAAAATTTTGTGGGAGGATAGGGCTTAAATTGAAGGGAAATGTAGGAACACAAGACCTCATTTTGAAAATGTCCTAGAAATGTGGGAACATAGGGCTGTAGGAACATAGGGCCTAATTTTCAGTAAAAAAAAAAATTCTTAGAAATGTGGGAACATAGGACTGTGGGACCATTGGGCTGTGGGAACATAGGCCTGACCCCCTCATAATGACTGACAATTACGTTTCTTGTTAGTCGGCGACCTCTCATGGCCGTAGTTATTATCTCGAAAGCAAACAAGGAAGTGAAGTGACAAAGTATGAGAGCGCTAAGTTCGGCGTAAGGAGGTAGGTCGGGGTGGTGGGTGGGTTAAACAAACACGGGACTTTCACCCAGGAGACCGGGTATTTGTGTCCTGTGTGGAACCAAAAGTCAGCTGTCATTTAGAAAATAACAGTTTTATTTCGTGACACAATGAGATCAGTGACGTCACATTATTATTATTTTTTAAACAGGCCTTTGGATGACCTCTCTGCACTGTATTTTGATGTACCTTGTGGTTTTAATATGTATCATATTGTGTGTTTTATGTTAAGCACTTACATTTTACTTACTTACATCACGTCCTCATGTAAGTAGTTTTACGGCAGGCCCGGATTGGCTAATCGGGAGCACCGGGAGAATTCCCGGTGGGCCGGTCTGGTTGTTTGGTTGTGAGGGCCGGTGTTCAGGTATGGCACTGGGTTGAAATCATAGTTGAATATTATGGATGCTGTCCCTATGCTGCCTGCACTCACAGCCCACTTTTTGTATTTACAGTATTTATTTTTTCTTGCAGCCCACCGTTCTCTTCATTCATGCAGCCCACTCGCAGAGTGCAGCCTGCCTGGTTAATGATGACCTATTTACGTTCGGAGTCCTCCGACGGCAGCACCTTGCTTAAAAAAAAATAAAAAATAAAAATACGTCAGCGTACACAAGTCACTGGTGCTTGTTGGAGGATGCCACCGCGAGCAAAAAGAAGCTGTTTTAAACGGGTAGTAGAAAGCGCAAAACGGCACTGAAAAGGCGTCAATTTAAAAAGTAGAGCTCTAGAAAGTGACGCGGCCAGATGAACTTTTTCTATTTTTAGCAAAACGCCAAATGAAGACGAAGAGACTGGTAAGCTAAGTTAGTTAGGAGAAGTGACTGCAAACCAGCGTTTATGTTTATGAATCAAACTTGATCTTGTAGCTCCGCAGCAGCAGCTAGTAGTCCAGTTTGCTGCTAACAGTGACAATGAAGAGATATATGTCAATGTGAAGAGCCAGTAAGGTTACCAAGCAGCAGCTATATGAGCCCAGAACTCCAGTTTGGGCAGCTAGGGTTGCTCATTGACTGAATATTATAAGAATTAATAAGAGTGTGGTGTTGACCTGCTCTATATGAAAAATGCCCTGGGATAATTAATGATGCCAGATGATTCGTCACTACCATAATGACACTGACTTGACTTGATCAGAAAGCTTTGTAAAAAGGAGAGATTTGTGCTGAGAATTATGACAATTTATAAAATGTGATTTAGTACTGTAAGGTGTTGTATCACAGATACACAACAAGCAAACATGATCAGATTAGCTACAATATAATCACTTTTTATGCCCAAATATTACTTGTGACCCATTATGAAAGTTGTATGAAATATTCAAAGGGAAAAAATAGATGTCATTAGAAAGTGCAATACAATGTATCTTGTTCTTTATTTAATCTGTGATTACTTATTTGCACAGAAACATATTCTGATATTGTTCAACATCATTGGGTTGTTAACTTTTCTAATAAATCTACATTGTGAAGCAACACTTGGAAATAGTGATATTTTACAAAATACACCGAATTACAAGGATGTAGAGAACAGGGCGCTATTGCAGACTTATATACTAAGGTTTTGATTACAATTTTTTTAATATAGTCATTCGTGAAGTAAAGTGGGCCGGTCTAAGGCATGAAAATCCAGGGCTGAAAATGAGTCCCAATCCGGCCCTGTTTTACGGGATACATTTTAAGCCAATCCCTGATGTTTTACTAACCCTAACTTAAGCATTTGTGTTGCCTAAACTTAACTAGCTCAGTTTCACAACGTTAACGGGTTTAAAACTCCGGCCAGTTAAGATTACGTCAGGAAATAGAACGGTCGTGTGTATCGTTTTCGGAATCTCAAAAACAAACAGCTCAAACACAGCACATGGAAAACAAAGTGAACTCTGGGGACTTTGACGAGAAGGTTGGGTGACATTTTTGATGTGTCCAATATCACTTTATACTGTATTAGCTACATTTACTCTCTGCCATTTTCTTGGCGTATGTTCTATGTAGTGCCTTCCAGAAATTCACACAACGGGATGGAAAAAAGCCTTTTGCTAACAATCTCATAATGTGTGGCATTCGCTAGCATTCAAATCTTTGTAAAAGTCGTACAATACTACACCTGTCAGTGATGACTCAAAATTATGTCAATACCAAATTTTTGAATACCTAAGGAGCTGATCTCATCAGCGTCAGTGAGCCAATCAGCATGCTTCTACCAAGATGTTATAATGCTGCTGATTGGCTGTCTAACGTTACACGTCGTAGAGGCACGCAGGAAAAACTCTACACGTAGTAGGAGCTGAAAAAATGAATTTAAAGATTTGTGCCGTAATGTTGTAATTTAGTTTTTGTTAAAATGGATTTGATAAAATTAGTATACAAAAGAGTTTCGTTCAGGAACCGGGATTGGTATCGGTACCGGCGGGCCCTTTAAATTAACTTTTTTAATCACAAGCCAACACAGCTAGTAGATTTTTAAGTTACCAGTCAATCAGATTTTCCATTAGCCACATGTTTTTTTTCCTAACTTAATTTACTTTAATTTCAGCTCCTTTGGTTTGATTTGCGCTGTTCCGTTTGTCTTTACGGTTTCAGCGTAGCTCGTAATCGATACCACGAAGGCTAGGCACTTAGCCAACGGTCGTACGACGCGTCTCCAAATAGTGGTCATGGGTAATGTAGGATTAGTACTACAAGCAGTGTTGTGAGATACAAGATTACTTTTCCAAGCCAAACACACAAAGAACCGCCCAATATTCTTGGCGGAAAACAGACCAAACAGACTTTATTCTGTTATTCTTGTTAATTGCTTAATTTGTCTCTGCCAAATTGGCCAGTAACTTTACAATGTTACCTGCCAAAAATAATTTTTTTGTCCTGCATTTGGCAGGTTGACAGGTGTCAATTTAAAGTCCTGGGTACGGGTATCAACATTTTTTTAAAGATATCCAGCCCTACACGCAGCTCTGTGTGTGTGTGTGTGTGTGTGTGTAGTCTGTCAGAAAAACAGAGTGACATAGCTGTGTTAGGCTTTGCCCTCCAGGAGCTACTGCCTTGAGTTCATCCCTGCTGACTGAAGACTTAATCTGAGCATACTGTATGTACCCTGTGAGTTCAGAGGTTTGCTGTCCTGGAGTGTTTTCATGGTAAACTGGTGCACAGTGGGCTTACAAACACACAGAGTGGTTGTGAGAAAGTTAGGCCGAGAACAGTGAAAGGGTAGTACATTTAAACAGCAGGCCGACAAGTAGTGATCAGTGTTTTTGGTTTAAAATGTGTATTCTTCATCAGGGCCTCATCTCACTCTACGGCAGCTGTGTCAAACTCAATTACACTCAGGGCCACACTGGAAAATGAGAATCACATCAAGGACCAGACATGTTTAGTTTATTGTATATATAGCTTATTTAATCAAAAGAGTCAAATATTTTGGACTGTATTATTGCACGTCTCATATAGTCTTCTCACTTGCAGTTTGGTCGGCATAAAGGTTCTACAAAAGTCAGCAAAAAGGTTAGCCTTGGACATCACAGAATTTAGCAAATCAAGCAAAACAATGATTACATTTTAAAAAGCAGGCTACCACACAGCCGACTCACAGCAACCTGTTTATGAAAACTCACTAGTTCTGGGAAAAATTCTATTGCTTTTAAACCGCAGCCGGGATATATCCAACTATGTGACATCTTGTCCTATTGCGTCACGCTGCAGTAGCTGCTTCTGCTGTTCACTCGCTTCTTGATTCTTCTTTACCATTAGTCTCTTCAGGCAACAGATGTTGTGCTCTGTGCTTGATCTCGCGGGATCTCGCGCAATAGCACAGTAGCAGCCGAGAGAAGGTATCCATCAGGCAAGTGTTATTTAAATACTTCTGTACTACTGTAGACGTTTGGTATCATTCCGGGCATTATTAGTGGGGTAATTTACGAGATACAAACGTGGATCCATTAGCGCCTGCGTTAAGCTAACCAGCTGATAATGCTAACTCGACCAACGTTATAACAAGGGAAAAAAGCTTATGGGGGTTGTTTGGCTCGAGGTCAAGGTGCAAAGCAGCCTAGGGTGAAATTACCCCGAACCATCACTTGAAGTTTGACATGTGCTCTACTCCCATTCTTTCTTCAGTGTTGCTCTCAGAGTACTTTTGTGACATCGGCCTGTGTCCAGTTCCTCAGATGGGATACTAAATGGAGGATTTTTGAGTTTTTGAGTTTTTTTTTCCTGCATATCTGAAGCTCCACCGGATCTGGGTCCGTCTGCAGCGGGCTGCAGTGCCGTCTAAGTATTAAATTGAGAGTTTCATAACCCATTAAAAATGTCTCGTAGTCGCGTTCAATAGACCACCTTTTCAAGTGGATTTGGGAAAGGATCGACCGGGAAGCAGAAACCCAGGAGCGCTGAGCCGTATCACGCGGTCACAACGGTTCACCTCACTTCACTTTGAGTACAGGGTCCAGTGGCGACCCAGGTACAGAAAATAGAAAGAGTTTTGAGCTTTGTATCCCTCCCTCCCCCTTCATTAATCTCTCCCTGGCAGCAGGGACCAGGCAGACCGTCCCTGGTTGTTTGTCCTGTTAAAGTGTTCTGCAGTAACAAAGTTAACTCCTATCTGTCACTGAAATGGTGTTTTGTAAGTCAAATAAACTGCGAAAAAGTGCTTTGAATATGTACTGTACAGTATGATGGATGTTTTAAAGTCCTCGAAACATTTCTAAAACGTTAGAAATTATATTACTGTGTTCTTTTGCTACAACTGCCCTCTGATAGCTCAACTTTTGCTTCACTTTTTACATTTTGATAGAGAAATGCATCTCATTTTGAATTCTATTCTAAACTCAAAAGTGTGTACCTCAAAGTAGGAAACATTTTTCACTATTTGTGACTGATTATCATGACAGTGCATCTGAATATTTTTGTACGATACCTAGTATAGTACTATATATAAGTATAGTGCTTTCTTTCCATATTTTTGCTTTCAAACCAGTTCTGTTCCTGTTTCCTGGATTGGCTTGTCAATCTTGTCCACCTCGTCCTCCGTTTCGAGACCACTACAACAAAAATGCTAACCTTTCACTAGAAACGCTGCTGCAGGAAGAAAACAACGCCATGTGACGCTGATTCAGGGAAAGCGTTCCAGTGGTTTCAGCAGCAGTAAATGATCATACCCTGTGTATTTCATGGATTGGCCATCGGGAGTACCGGGAGATTTCTTGGTGGGCTGGTATATTTGTGTGGGCTCTCTATGTGCTGCATGGCGGTCGAAGGCTTTTTTTTGGATAAGCCCATGGAGAGAAGAGAGATCATATAATTGGCCCACTTGTTTATCTTTCAGATGAACACTAGCCATTCACATCCTAGGTCTTTGGCTGATCGGCCCACAGAGAGGACAGAGATCAAATGATTGGCCCACTGGTAGGGGTGGTACGGTTCATAAAACCCACGGTTCGGTTCGTATCACGGTTTTAGGGTCACGGTTTCCGGTTCTGTACGGTTCTTGTCAATTTTTCTTTTAATCTTTAACACTCCAGAATATACTTCAGCATATGATATATAGCTAAAATTAGCATATTGAATGCATGTTGCACAATACAAGCACACAGTGGCAGTTCTATATATCGTTTTATTTCATCATAGGTAACATGAAATCCAAAATGTTCCCACACACCAGACTATAAACGACGCTGGCGCATCCTCCAGCTCTGGGCAGCCTCTCTCCCACTTGACATTTCTACATGTGACGTGACCTGCAGCAGCAGTGGCACCACCCCACTCCACTTGAGGAGCGGTCGGCTCGGTGTCTCTCAAAATCTGACGAAAATCTTTTAAACTGACCTTTGTCGATCTGAAATGAAGACAGATTCGGCAACTGCACGGCCTATTTCTCGCTTAAAATGTTTTCAGAAACACGTTTCGGTGAACTATTTTCGTAAAATACGAGATTGTATTCTGAACGAGATGCCATTAAAGTCTGTTGTGAAATTAGGGAGCAGCAAGACCCACGTGATGCGATCGTCCAATCAGCTGCCATGTGTTGCATTCGTCACGCTCATCCTGCTCGTCATTTCCGGTAAGTGTTTTAACATAGGTGTCGAAGGTTTGCACTACGGCAGTAAGTGGTTAGTGCACATTAACGGTGTACTGACTAACCATGCGGCGCACACATCTACGAATCGAACAGTTTGGATGTTTTTTCATGATCCGTACCACCCCTACCTACTGGTTTGTCTCTCACCTGAACACTGGCCAATCACATCCTACTATGGCCCACCTCCATCTTACCATAGAGCACATATCAGAGAGTTTACATATCAGTCTGTGAAACAGGTTTTTGCTGACTTTTTTACGGCGACCAAACTGTTAGTGAGAAAGCTATATGAGACATGTCTGGCCCTTAATATGATTCTCATTTTTCAGTGTGGTCCTCAGTGAAGTTGAGTTCGACACCCCTGCCATAGAGAGAGAGAGAGAGAGAGAGAGAGAGAGAGAGAGAGAGAGAGAGAGCATTTAAGTCCCGCCCCCACCGGCAGCGAAAACAACTCCACAAAGTGCCCGTAGCTAGCTTAAAAACACGAGATTTAAGCATGTGAAATTATTATTTTAGCACCCTTTGTTTATCAGAAAGGACAAGTTAGCTGTAAGTAAAGCTAATGTTGCTCCACCAGCCGAATGGCTACTGAATGTTCACATTTTACTTTTGGCTGGAGAGTCAAGCAAATCTACCAAATCTACCAGCCACTTGCATATTTCACCAGCATTTGGCTGGCAAACGGTACTAATGTTAAACCCTACTGGTATGTACATGTTGAAGGGGAGTGCAAGGATGGGTTGTGTCTGGCGCAGTGGATATGACACATACCTATGGTGTGGGAGATCAGGGTTCAATTCCCACTGCGATACATCAACCAGTGTGTCCCTGAGCAAGACGCTTAACCCCTAGTTGCTCCAGACGTCTGTTTCTGACATATATAGCAATTGTAAATCACTTTGGATAAAAGAGTTAAATGACATGTGATGTAATGGCTGGATGATTGTGGTGGGCTGGTCTGGGTCTCAAATGTCCAGGGCTGATTTTTTATTTTTTTTTTACCCCAGTCCAGACCTCACCATACAGTAGATCTGTCCTGCTTCTTCTGTGAAACTGAAGACATGCTTCATTTTGATCCTCTTCGAAAATCCATCCGTTGTTTGTGCTGTACATTTATACTTTCACGTTTTAATTGTCACATCTTTCACATTTGTAAAGGTCATTAAGCCACCTGTGACTTTACTTAAACATACTGACGTCTGTTGCACATCAAATCTATTGGTTGTCACTTTGTTTTCTCATCCGTTTTTTCACAAAAATGTCAATTCTGTCCATTTTGATGCCTCTAATTTCTGTTCCCATACATCAAAATGGCTGTTCAATTCAATTTGTTTTATAGTGCCAAATCATAACATAAGTTGTCTCAGGACACTTTACAGATAGAGTAGTTCTAGACCACACTATAATTTAGAGAAACCCAACAATTCCCAAAAGAGCATGCATTTGGTGCGACAGCGGCGAGGAAGTACTTCCTTTCAACAGGTGGAAACCTCAGACATGACCTGGCTCTTGGTGGGCGGCCATCTGACGCAACCGGTTGGGTGGAGGGGGGAGGGAGATGAATAAATATGAGCTGTCAAAGTTCTATTTTCAACTTCTGATTTCTGAAATTCGGGCAAAAACTGCAACACTCACAGACATGTTGAAGCTACACCATCACAATTGTCGTTCTATCCAATTGCATCCATCCAGAGGCATTTGGGGCGTACGGCCGCTGATAACGCCCCTTGGAAATTGAAAAATGAACTGAGAGGTTCCAGACAAATTTGCGATTTGGTCTGGCGATGTAAAGCTCGATAAGTTCAGCTAATCAACAGGAAAGCTGACACCGAAATGTTAACAGCACTGAAGTCTGACCATTATCCCCCCACCCACTCCCCCTACTCTTTCCAGGCCACTTTCCTGGCTAGTGAACAGGCCTGGATCACTGGAGTGGAAGGACCCGGAAGGCAGGGCAAGCCAATTCATCCCCCCCTCGCCCCTCTTCTTACTCATTACCACACAGACTGTGGACGGCCATGTACGTGAGGGGCAGACACTTCAGTCTGTTTCAATCTGAGAGCCCGCGGCTGACTCTGCTGTTCCAACGGGCCGTTTTAACATGATGGGAAGCTGGAAATGCAGCTGTATGAGCTGGACATAAAATAGCTTTGCCAGCCTACTTACTGGAGTTCAACAACTACACATATCCTGTACAAGTACAATTCTATATGCATTATTTGTGCCCCCTTCGATAATTACTCTTAAGAAATGGTATGTTTATTGCCGGCCCTCTAAAGCGCAGTGGCCCACAGGGGACACCAGCTGCATTGACACAGCGTTTGACAGCTTAGTGAAAAACATGAGCATGGGGCTGCTCCCAATTAAGCGCAATCCTAATTGGGAGCATTTTAACCCCTTCATTTGAAATTGATGGGAATTCTATTAACTTTTAATGACTTTTCTGCCCTGAGCTCTCTTAAGTTTCTGACCCAGACTACGAAAGGCAACTTTAGCCTCAGGAGCTTCACTTCATTTACTATATAAATGTTTAGCAGTCCACTCTGTCTGGTACACGGTCTGAGATATGCTGAAGTTGTTGGGAAAAAAAGTGTGGGGACTGCCACTGTTAAGGAAAGTTAAATAACAGTTTCTTACAGTATAAATGTACTGTATAATTAATCATTTCATGGGGAAAGGGGTGGGTACACTTTGAGGGCCTTGCTCAAGTGCATCTCAGTGGTGGTAATGAGGGAGTGCTTTTTTACTTTGACCCAACCAGATCTATCCTGCCGGTTCGGGAATTGAACTGACAACCTTCCAGTCGGATGCTTGCTTCTCTACGTCTTAGGAGAAAGTATGCTTCCCTCGCAACGTAAAAGAGGATGCAGTTTTGTTGCATGGGAACGTGATTTCTTAGGAGACAGGGTTGGGCCTCGACATATCAGCGCATTTGTGTGGCTGTTTGTTGGACGTTCTCCTGAGTGTGCTGCAAAAGTACTCACAGTAATATCAACTGATGAGCTGTTGACCCATGCTAATGCAGGTTTTTTTTTTAAGAGGCCTTTGTAGCAGGGAGCTCTCAAGCTGGACTTGACATACATTTTCATAATGGCTCAAAATGGGAGGGGAGATCAGGGAGAAAATGCAACGCAGTAATATGTGTTTCTGCTCTAATAACCCGTAGCTGCATGAAGAGTAACTCAACATTTGACACACTGCTGCTCTTATTTACACCAAATTTATTCTGTTTGTGTTTGTGGTTATTTAGTGTGCATTATTATATACCTGAAGAGTCATTTTTGTTGCAAAAAAAAGGACACTGCTGTTTTTTTAACACGATGAAGGATCTACAGCGAGACCTAAACCCAACATGTAAATTCAGACTGGGTTTCAGGCACATGTGTGTGTGCATGCTATGGGTTTTGACAATGAGCCTTGGCATCGGTTGTAGGCTTTGGGACGGGTTTGGGTAACAAGCTGTTGTTGTTTTGTTATCACGGACTACATTTGATGCGCCATGGCATGCTGCAGTAATGTTTGTCCCTGAACCAATGGGGGCTCCCTTTTCCCAACTAGCGGCTCAACGTTCTGCAAAATGTTACGGTGGAGAAACAGCCCAAAGAAGAGCAGAGGCCAGTCTCTATGTTAAGAGGAAAGAATACATTTATGGATAGCAAGGAATAACTAAAAGTGATCTCAGTCAGAGCTCCAACTCGGAGGAAATTCGACAACAAGCTGCAGTGCATCTAAGGACCAGACCACAGTGAACACACACTTATGATTTACTGGTAAAAGGATTTAGTTGTCAGTCCTAAAACCAAACAGCAAGGTTATTTAGACATGTAGATCAGGGTATACCCCAGAGAAGTCTTTTAGCCCGGTGGCAAGCGTCTTTTATCGACCAGGGACCAGGTGGGGCCAGTCACAAACTGATGGCAGCTTTGATGAAGAGCCTAGTAGTTTATGTGATAACAAAAGCATGGATGGCATCACAACATTAAAGGTGCCTTGCCACACATATTTAATGACTTTGTGGTAATGTCTGAAGTTCTACCATGGATTCTGTAACATTTGTTGTGGAAAAAATGCCTTGGTTACCTTGTTTCAAGCCATTCTAGTGTGGTATATGAAGCCAGCAGGAAGACAGCTCAATTTCTGCCAGTTCTGATTAATATTCAACAAGCTAAGCTGTTTGAATCTGATTGGCTAACAGCTAGCCAATGAGAGCCTGGCTGTCAGAATCCTTTACCCAGCCCAACTGTGCGAGCTAATGAATAGTAATGAGCTCAGGCAGTATGATGTCAGACTGACCAGCTTTTGTGATTGGTCTGATTTCTCCGCTTATTTCTTTTCAGTGGCTAGAGCTGACAGAGGAGGTAGCAGTTCATTTTCACATTCACAACATAACACAAACACATATGGACCTAACATATTTCAAAAAATGCAACTAAAAATGGTTTTGTGTGGCAGGGCACCTTTAAGAATTCAAAAAAATCTATTTGACAGAATCCGTAACAGCTCCGCCACAGCGAGTGTTAACTGACTGCAAGTGATGTGTAGCAGTGTGTACAGTTCTTATTAAACCTGCTTGACAACATAAAACACACAGCACATCGCCGAGTACTGACTGTCAGAGTGACTATGGCTCTCCGTGGTGGGATAACTTATTGCTGCAATTTTTTTACATTACGTAAAGTTAGCAAACAGCAGGAAAACACCGAGCAGAGCCAGCCCCTGGCCTCAGGACAGCTGCAACGGGGAATCCAACCCAAGTTGGTAAGCTTGCTAGCTAGTTGTTAAGGGTTTGTTAGCTTGTTAACGTTAACGGTTAGCTAACGTTAGCCTGTTTAATGTTAACGGTAACATTACAGTTACTGCTAGCGAGTCAGGAGCTGATGTTTGCATTTACAGTGAGCAAGCTGACGATAACGTTACGTTCGTACGATGCAAAACTCTGCGACAGCTCAAACTAGCACTGACGTTAACACTAAACGTTAATTACTTACTCCTCTTCATCCCCTGTGGGACATAAGGCTATAAAGAGATCTCTCCATCGCATTTATTCCTTGGCAACATGCTGTGACAGGTGCATCTCGTCTAGCAGCTCCTCCAACTTTTAGACACACCAGCTGGCATGGCCGTTTCTAGCCCAAAAAGGGCCAACTTCTTCTCAAGAAGGACAGCACTGTCTTTGTTTGTGATGTGACTGATTCACCTCTAGTCTCTAATCTTTTCAGATAAATTTAAATAAAAAAAAAGGTTGATGATTGATCATATAATCATTTACAAAACATCCAAAACTGTTACTGTGTTATTTCGGTTTCAAAAGGCAGCAATAAACAACACATTAAAATCTAAAGTGGTCATGTAATTTCATACATTAGCAGTGAAATTAATTAATGCATAATGATTGTGATAATCGTGAAACCGTGATTATTTTTTCAGACTATAATCGTACCAACAAAATCTAGAAATGTTGCATCCCTATTCCATAGATCAGGGGTCTTCAATGTTTTTTTAGGCCAAGGACCCCTTAACTGGGCCGACAATAATGTGTAGGGCGGCCTGAAGCCTACATAAATACCTTTTTTGCATAGAATACCAAGCTATTAACATAGCTTAATAATTGTTAGCATGACTTTATAAATCATGTTTTAATGTTAAACATACATGTGGCACCGTGAATCCTTAGGATTCACTGTATCTGTGGATGGCAGTAAGCAGTGGGGATTTATATTTGCTAATAATATGTCGGATGTATGTTAAGATTTTTTAATGTTTGAAAAAACTTTCAAAAATGAACAACATTGACTCTGAGGACCCCTTAGGGGCGCCGGACCCCGTGTTGAAGATCCCTGCCATAAAGCCCTAAATTAAGTCAGTGCTAAAAGCTAACTGGAGATTTGATAGCCACCCAACTGCAACTGTAAAAAAAAACTTCTATAAAATACAGGCTAAGGCATGGTGGGGGGCAGCGTAGGCCAGGTTGGCCACTGGGGGGGAACCCTGTAGATATAAATGAGAGTGGTTGTGGAGTGACTGAGGCCTGAACAGAAAGCTTGGGCCCTCCTAAGAGATGAGATAAAAACACTGAAAACCCATCTTTAAAAACCGAGATACAAGTATGCTGTTGATATTCTATCTATAGCCTTCTTTTTGCTCGGCTGCACCGGAGGTCAGACGGGAATGAATGCTTCTTTGAAAGACATTTAAGCTGGATAGATGTGTGCCAATGTGAAATTCACATTCATATTTCAAAAAACTCTTGCAATCCGAGAGCACGCACACATGCATAGAGCTATTTATACTGCAGATTTGTACACTGTTCACATACTCATATAGAGTATACACTGAGATTGCTGTAAGAACTAAACAGGTTAGGGTTTTGATGGCACATACACATTTTTAAACACAATTGGTACAAGTAGACGCACGTCCTGCCAAACACACCATACCGACACCATTCCCCCCGATATCCACTGCTTGTCCATTTATTATTAACACTGGTCTCTGTAATTGCAGTAGGTGTACAGTCAATATTTATTCTCTTTATACCTCTAACCTACCGCACTCCCGACATTCCTCCTCCTCACTCAAACTCCTTCAGTTTCCCTGCTTGGAATACAGGAATACATCTACACGCATCTGCTGATTTCACGTATACGTTCATGGGTTTCTATCAGAATGTTGGGTTTTCTGGATTCCCAAGCCTTAAGCCCAGTCCAGACCAAAGATTGGCGTTTTACAACGTGGCAGGGAAATGTTTCAGGTCCGAACTAGTCCGTCTCAGCCCGACTCAAACCAGCTGATGGTGTTGCTACGACTCAGCTGGTCGAGTCTCCAGAGGCTGGTTTTAGAACATAAGGGGCGTCTCCTTTTTCAACAGCCAATAGAGAAGTCAGCTGGTAGAGTCAGCTACAAACTATAATAATAAAATGATTCATTTGATTCCATTTTATTTCTTTGTTACAAACTGTCAGCCGGTGGAAATGGCAGTATGGAGTTTTAGACGGAGGCTCAACGCGCCGCTAGCGCAGTAATGTGGTCGAGCGAGCTAGAGAGTGACTGAAGAGAGGGAGCGGCGTTAGCACAAAGCAGCGAATCAGAGAAATAAAACGTTTTTTTTTGCCAATCACTAGAAATTCAACTGTACTGAGCATCTCACTATCACTAACGTTAGCCACGTTCATATTAACAGTAGAAGCAACACATGATATATCCAGCTACGGAAAGCCTGAAAGTCAAAAGTGAGAATAGAAGTACAAAGAGTTGTTGCTATGGAGATGATACATCGTCTCGTCGCATTGTTGTTAGTCTCGCATTGCCAGACCTTCCTCCACAGTGCTGCGGAGGAGGGTCTGGTTAGTCCACACAGCATTCCGGGATGGGAGAAAAACGTGCTCTGGTTTATTGGCATTTCTTTAAACCAATCACAATTGTCTTGGGCGGTGCTAAGCGCCTGACGGAGCCACGGTGCCGCTGCAAAATAGCCTCGGGAAGAAAACTCAGATTGGACAGATAGTCTAGCTAGCTGTTCTGGATTTACCCTGCAGAGATCTGAGGAGCAGTCAACCATAGTCCTCACAAATCCACCGGAGGTTAGAATTACAACACTAAAAAAGCGGAAGGGGACGGACATCACGAAAAGAAGGATATCCGGCGGAATTTCCGGCGGCACAGGAGCAATCCTGAAAGTGGATCGTCGTGGATATGGACTACATTGGTGAGAAGTGGCAGATTTTAGATTGTTGCTGACCGCCGCGTTGCAAGTTTCAACTCGTCTTGTCGCGAACCTTTGGTCTGAACTGGGCCTAAGAATGAATTCGGGTGATAACAACATCCCGTAACCAAAGACTTCACTGCCGCGCTGGGTGTGCCATTCCGAAACCGCGCTTTGGCTACAACAGAGTAAATCTGTCCGATGGATCATCTTTGTTGAACTTTGACATCGTCCCTTTGCACCAACAGCAAGCTATTTTTGACACTTTTGAGTGCTGAGAGTTTTTAAAGTTCAAAATTCTCGAATTTATCGCACGTGTTTCCTGGGCGAAAGTCTTGTGTTGACGCTACCGCCTTGTTCTCTTCTCATTTGAAAGTGAATGGCAACCTACAGTATGTGACTGATCCAAAGAAGGCTGAAAAAAAAGGCGGACATGTGTCCTGTCAGTCACTCCTGTCCCCTGGGGGAGGGCGTAGCTACAGCTACAAGCTTCCCGTTCAAACCAATCGACCTCGTTTCAAGTGTTTTTCCTATTCCCTAATCTGCAGGCAGACACATTAAAAACATTATAACACTCGGGGTGCAGCGCTGTGTCAGGCCATGCAGCTCGTCAGAGAAACTGCTCTCTGATTTATGTAGATCTCATATTAAATCCCCACTGTGAAGCAGACCTCATGCATTATTCACAGCAGCGGCCATGTGTGCGCGCGTGTGTCGTACTCTGTTGCATCTGTGTCTGACTCATCACAGGCACAGTGGATTACTGAGCAGAGAGACAGAGAGACAGCATGGAGAGCAGACAGGGACAGTAAGAAATACTAAAACTCAAACTGGGGAGAGGGAGAGGGACAGAGACAACGTTAAGGTTTTATTATTTAAGTGAAAAAAAATTAGGTAACACTTTACTTGAAGGTATCTACATAAAGCCTGGTTCAGACGGCAGGATAATTAGGCCGATTTTAGCCCCGATTCACCCCTCCCGACAATCCTAAGGATGCTCCGATTATCGTAAAATAATCTGATCAGATATTCCTGCCGTGTGTGGTGTGTTAAGACTGCTCTCGTCTGCTCGGAAGGACGTTGGGACCGCTCTGATCTCAAATCGGGGATATCCAACATGTTGGATTTATTTGGCCCGATTTCTCCTCGTGTGTGGTGTCCCCGGGGGAACAAACGAGCACGCAGCCTGTGTAAAATAAATAAAGTCGATGGGCATAACTACATCCACAACTGCAGTCCACCAGAGTACATGGAAACGAATATATGAACGTTTATTTCAACGGTAATTAATCTGTGTAATACGTAACGACATTTCTATGAGAAAAAACTAATCACCTCCATATCATGATGTAGCAAGTATACTCGCGTTGTCTTCTTTGACCATCGCCTTTTCTTTTGATAACGTTTTTTTTCGGTTAAAAACAAACTACAAACTATCGCCACTGCATCCTCTTCGTCCGCAATGATTGTTTACTCTGAAGTCACGTTTGATCTCGAGGGATTTTGCGAGATTTCCCGTCTGACCTGGGAATGCTCGGGAGTCAAATGGGTTGGTGTGTGATGTGTTGATTTTGCCGTGTGCTGCGCACCACACACTGTACCACCAAAACTGTTAGACCCGGGATGTCTCATCACCGTGTGTGGGGTCTCTCAGGATTGGAAAATCGGCCGACAATTTTAAAACCGTCCCGTGTGAAGCAGGCTTAAGAGTGACATGACACTGTCTTGAACACATGAACCCTAACTCTAACTTGTCATGACAAAAACCGATGTCATGTCAGTCTTATGTAGATACCTTCATGTAAAGTCTAACCAAAAATTGTAATTGCCCAAAAGTCAACTTTTACCTATACAAATTGTTTTTACTCTTGAAAGGAAACCTAAAAAAAAATTTGAACAAAAGTTATAAACATTTAAAAAAAAAGAAGTTTGAAAAAAACGTAAAAAACAAAACACATCAAAAGCGTCAAAAAAAGCATTGAAAAACCTAAAAAAATGGTTAAAAGGCTCGAAAACAAACAAACAGAAGTGAAAAAAAATGTGGAAAAAGTGTCAAACGTCCTAAAAAAGTAAAAAAATGAGTCAAAAACATTGAAACCATCAAAAGCATATAGAAAAAAAAATGTCACAAACAAAAACCCTTCTAAAACATAAAGCACCAACTCCATTCTTGATTGGCCGACGGAACATTCAAATCAAATCATCCAACAAGTGCTCTCCGACGGGGGACAAGAGAACGATAACGCCGATACGATGATGCCCGAACAGCCTAGTGGGTTGTAATATTTACTTGCCTGACGTGGCGTTTTACTTGCAGTAGGTAAGCCTTATAAAACTAACTTTCTGTCATATTTGCTGAAACTGACCCTATGTTCCAGTAGAACTACATGAAGCAGGTCATTAAAAAACAAATCCAGCTCCTCTGGCACCACCTACAATCTGTAGTGTGATTTGCAAAAGCTCGCCTCACAGGGTTTCTGGAAAACCAGCAGTACTGCAGATGTGGAAGGAGAGTGAAAATAGTTTGATCATCACAAACATCTTTATTAATGTTCACATATTTTAACCTAATAATCCATGGCACTTTTATTGGAGTAAATAGCCGTTTTACTCTTTCATTGCTCATTAATTGACTGATTAAAGTGACTGTATCCCCGGTTCATAAAACCTTAAACACATGGGGCCAGATGGAGAAAAGGACAAAACAAAGAGCATGCTTAGGCTGTTTCACTCATTAGTTATGACTATTTGCAGTTTGCACATGGGACTATCGGTTACACTTTACTTGAAGGTATTTACATAAGAGTGACATGACACTGTCATGTCATAAACATTATGAACAAGTCATAAACGTTTAGGACATAACGCTTCTGTCATTAAGTGTCATGACAAATTATTGTTATGGTTAGGGTTCATATGTCATGACTGTGTCATGTATTCATGACAGTGTCATGTCACTCTTATGTGGATACCTTCAAGTAAAGTGTTACCGGACTTTCAAAAGCACCTTTGATGTAAATGTACAGCTACAATCTCACAGTATCTTACTGTTTTAATGCTATACAGGATCATACTGTAAATGGCAATGCATTCTGGGAGAAAATAATAATATTACAGCGCGGTCTGCGAAAGTTAGTATTTAATGTTAATACCAATGCATCTTGGGAAAATAAAGGAAAAGGCGGGAATTACACTGCAGCCAGTATATCACTGTGAATTCAAATAATACAGTAAGAAACTGTATGTCTATTTACTGTAAAATACTGTAAATAAACACTAGTTTACTGGCGAAGGTGCTGCCAGTATATTACTGTAAATTTATGGTGAAAAGTTTTACAGTATAATTTTGATTAATAACTTTTTTGTTATCCGAACATTAAAGGAATTGAAAATAGGGTTAGTCACCGTCTCCTCTATATTTATTGTATATAGGTGGGCAAACGCATTTTTGTCTCAGTGCACACATGGTCTTAGTCCGGCGGCGGCGCCGCTAGCTTACCTTAACGTAATGAATGGAATCATTTGCTGCCGTTAGCATGTGGTGACCCAACAACAACAAAAATAAAATCTAATTACTTCTTGTGGCCTGTGTATTCACAACGAGTACAAATAGCAGATTAAGACTAGATGATTTCCATGGCAGATATTGACTTGGGACTATATTGGGTGGAAGTAGGCTCTGCGGCCGGCGCAAAGTCACCCTTTCTGGGTTACTGGACAACTAAATGCCGCTGCCCTGACTGAGATCCGCGGGGCTCAGCGGGCCGCTGCCCGTCCAGTAACCCAGAAAGGGTGACTTTGCGTTTAGTTTTTGTTGTTGTTGGGGTCACTTTTACTCACGACATGCTAACGGCAACAAAGGATTCCATTCATTACACTAGGCTAAGCTAGCAACGGCGCCGCCGGACTAAGACAATGCGTGCACTGAGACAAAAATGCGTTTGCCCACCTATATAAATATAGAGGAGACGGTGAATAACCCTATTTCAAAAAACGGTGGCGTATTCCTTTAAACGCAGCATTGTATTTCCCCGTTTATGTAGTTTTTATTTAGTTTCATGAAGCCCTTAGCAAAGTCTGTGCCATTACAAACGCTATGAACTGTAGCCTTGATGTTTGCTGATGACAAAGCAAATGTGTAAGCATATTTCTGTCTTTTTTGGATGCAGAGATTTTTTTGTCATGAACCTTCTGTACACAGAGTCGCACGCATCCGGCCCTCTGGTGTCAACACGCCTTCAGCGTCAAACACAAATGAAGTTGTTTATACGTTCAGTTTGTTGGGATCGCAATCTGAGGAAGTGTTGCTCAGGCACGGAAACAGAAAGTGAAAGGGCCTCAACGAGAAATGAAAAGAACAAGAACGTTGCTGACGGAACTTCAGTCTGGAAACAAGCCAGCAGTGATAACTGAGCATCAATAATGGAGACGGATGCATAATTTATTCTGTGATCCTCGGTTAACATGGTTCATATCTGATATTCTCCGCTCCAAGCATTGGTTTTGTTTCTGGTTTGATGTACGGTAGCAGTGGGAAGATGTAGCTCAGTTCAAGGTTCTATCCTTCCATTCTGGGACCCGGAGTTATGACAGGAGGGGGTGGTGGGGGGGGTGGGGGGCGGCAAGGCTACATTTAAATAAATAATGCAGGATTCTGCAGAACTGCTAGCAGAGCAATGAGACGTTTGTGAAAGGATGCCAGGTTAACGTAAAGCAGACTATGAGGCTTCACCAAAACAACACCACAACTAGCAACACAAGGGTAAGAACATATGTAGTGACCGAAAAACTGATAGTTGTTGCACACCTCTCTCTCTGTCACTCTCTGTCTCTCTCCCTCCCTCCCTCTCTCTCTCTCTCTCTCTCTTTCTCTCTCTCTATTCAATTAGCTTCGTTGAATGTAACAAGTATAATATTGTCAAAGCATCGCACAAAATTATATATTCAAATTCAACAACAATAATCAAATTAATGAGACAAAGCTATTCAAAAAAGAATACAAATTAAAAAAAAAGTGTAAATGTATCCATGGCCTAATGTGTGTGTGTGTTTATAAGAGAGAAAGAAACACACAAAAAAAATCTTGCACCTCTCTCTCTCTCTCTCTCTCTCTCTCTCTCTCTTTCTCTCTCTATTCAATTAGCTTCATTGAATGTAACCAGAACAATATTGCCAAAGCACTACACTAAATTATATATAAAAATTCAACAACAATAATCAAATTAATGAGACAAAGCTATTCAAATAATACAAATTTAAAAAAAGTGTTCATTGCTTTTTCTCTCTTTCGCTCTTATAAACTCTAACACACACACACACACACACACACACACACACACACACACACACAAAACAAACAAACAAACAAACAATCTTCATGACATAAAAACTATAAAAACTTATCTAACACAAACTCACTCTCTCTCTCTCCCTCCCCCCCCTTTACGGAGAAACAGCTGATCTCAATTCAACTCAAAGGGGCTGTGTGCGATGTTTCCAACTTTGGCCTCGGAAAATCTGACTTCTGAGTACTAATGGAACGCCCTGTGGCGCTCCAGGACAAACCTAATTGATTAGCACCAATACACACATGTTGAGATCCCATAGCAGATGAAAAAATAAAAAAGGGCCAACAGTGACTTACTATGGTGAAGTTCATGACTTTGAGGATCCAGATAGTTAGTGCCAAGTTGACGAGGATCAGGATCATCAGCAGCAGGACGAAGAAGTAAAGGCAGCGTTTCCTCCAGCCGTATATTCCCACTTTGTACACTTGTGGTTTCTCTGAACTCTGGACATTGTTCCTATGAGTGCACTGTTCCTGGGTCATCTTGAGAGGAGACAGAGAGCAAAAGGAAGGAATGATTAAACACCTGATACAAAAACTCAGTCAGACTTGCAGCCTGGTTTGCACTGGATACATTATTTACTTGTAACAGCTCTTATTGGGCAATTGAGCCGTGTGGGAATCAACACATCGGCCTATCGTTTCCTCTGAGATGTTGCAGTAAATTCGGTTCCAGCTGCATTATTTGCATTTATTTGTGTTGCTTCTTGTTGGCAAGCCTGAATGGGGCTGGGTAGCGCATTCAGTACTTTTTTTAGGCACCGACCGAATTAACTCTGAAGTATCGAGGATCGAAAATTGCCTCGTCATTCAATACCCAATTTCAATACAGTGAAGAGTAAATCTCATCAGCGTCAGTGAGCCAATCAGCACGCAGCGTGCTTCTACCAAGATCTAATAATGTTTGTGATTGGCTGTCTAGCATTACACGTTGTAGAGACGCGCAGGAAATACTCTACGTTACACAGAGACGGGGCTCACGCAGTAGGAGATGAAAAATAAATACAAAGATCTGTGCCCTAATGTGTCAAGTTTTCTTTTTTTTTTTTTACGAAATGGGTATTATATAAAAATGTATCGTTTAGGAACCAGTAATTGAAGTCACGGTATTGGTATCGTCAATTTTTGAACGATTCCCAGCCCTAAGCCTGACATCTTTGCTCTTTAACTTCCGCTCTCTTGTGCGTTGCCGTTCTCAAAATCCCTTCGCTTCGGGAAACAACAACAACCTCCACGATAGCGAGCCAAACGCTGAAAATGGCAAGGTTTAAAGACAATTTGGATGGTGCAACAAGGCAGGCCTGCTCGGTTCTTTCAGGAAATGGTTGTAAAGATTTACAAAAGAATATGTTTAGGGCATTTCCTCTCTAACTGGGACGTTTTGGGACCGATTGGTGGGATTACTGTGGACGAAGTACACACGGAGATACACTGGTAAGAGTTAATGAGGTTTGAACATGTATCCAGCTAAATTTAAATAGCTAACGTTACTGTACCGTGTAAACAGTTCACTTCATTTTATATTTTAATACCATACAATTGTGATTGGTTTAAAGAAATGCAAACAACCCAGAGCGTTTTATTCCTCCTATCCCAGAATGCATCTGTGGGAAAGCCAGACCTTACTCCACAGCGCTGTGGAGATAGAACTGGCATTGCGTGGCTAACACAACATTGACACGTCATCGAACATGTCAACAAAGTTGCCTTTTTACACATCCAGGAGACACAGAGCGACATTATTATTCTTTTAGAGTCATGGTGACTGTAAGTAGAGCTGGGTAGCGTTTGGATTGTTACGATTCCAATGCCAAACCGGTACTTTTAAAATTTTAAAACCGATTCTTGAAAAACGGAAAAATGACATCAAAGAAAGGCTCTTTTGTAGTTTTTTTTAATTGAAAAGTTATTTATTTTTAACAATATATTAACCTTTTAAAATACTTAAAGGAACACGCCGACTTATTGGGAATTTAGCTTATTCACCGTAACCCCCAGAGTTAGACAAGTCATACATACATACATACCCTTCTCATCTCCGTGCGTGCTGTAATGCTGTCTGACGGCTCCAGCGGAATCAGGCCAGCACAGATCATGCAGGTGAATGGTTCCAGTAATCCTACTGCTCCGAATAAGTGACAAAATAACACCAACATGTTCCTATTTACATGTTGTGATTTATAGAGTCACAGCGTGTACAAAAAACAACGTAACATGAGACACAGCCACCTTCTAACTGTAAACAAACCAGGAACTATATTCTCAGGTGGAAGAATATAGTACTTGGGCGGGAATAGGCAAGACTGTCTGAGAATATAGGTCCCGGTTTGTTTACTGTTAGAAGATGGCTGTGTCTCATGTTACGTTGTTTTTTGTACACGCTGTGACTCTACAAATCACAACATGTAAATAGGAACATGTTGGTGTTATTTTATCACTTTTGTCACAATTCGGAGCAGTAGGCTAGTTGGAACCAGTTACCTCCAGGATCTGTGCTGGGCTAAGCTAATGCTGGAACTAATAGTGGAACTGAGTTTTGGTACCCAACCCTAACTGTAAGTCCAATATTAATTTGGTCTCTTGAGAGAAATGTCTGTCTCTTTAGCTGCTCAATGTTACCAGCTTGATGCTAACTGTGTCTTTCTGCTGTTTGCTGCTGGAGCCTGCTTGAGAGTAGAATTAACAGCAACAGTGACACTGACACTGACAGTGATCCTTTTGTCTAGCCTGGCAGTTACTGTTATTCAGCCGTTATTGCAACCCAATGGGCCTCCATGATGGAGCCGCCCACGATCGCTTGGAGATTTGTGACGCAGCTGCAGAGACTGTGTAGAAAACTTAAGATAAGGGATGGGGTACATCTGAACATTAGTGCAAATTACACTCCTTAAACATTCCTCTCACATACTCCATACTCCAATACTGACCGGCCACTCAGTCCAGACACAATGAAAGACAGTTTAGTTTGCAATCGCATTGATTGATCGCCCCATAAGTGGTCTATAACTCCATTATTCCCCCTCTGCCCCCATGATGTGCTGATAGTGCCGATTAATGATGATTCTAATTGTCTGCCTGTGAAGACGACGAGGCATTGTTCACTTCAAGCGCCATGATAATGGCCTAATAACTCTGTGGAAAAATACAATTTACTGTCCACCGTGCTTTTGAGTGCGCGGCTCAGACCACCAAAGCCAATTGTTTTTGACAACCACACACATTACCCGCTAACTGAAACAAATGGCACAGGACAGGGGCCCAGTGAGAAAGTGCTGAAAGCTACAGAGGAGACTCCAAAGCACCAGTCAGCGATAAAAACAAACAGGGAAATCTCATTGTGTACGGTCGGATTTTCATTTTTGTTTGACGGGAGATGCAGAGAGATGAAGCAGCGTCTCTTTGTGATGTCTAGGCTGACATAAAAGAGAGAAATCAGTGCTGCGAGAGAAGAAAAAACTGGGATAACTTTAAACTAGAAACAAAAAAAACACCTAAAGCTCATTAGCGTCCCATGGAGGATGCAATGTTCAGTACACCCTGTAGTACGAACGTATTAGACTGAACCAATAGGGACTTTGGCTACAAAGTGCTAAAAAATGTAACGTTTTTATGGCAGTTTTTCTATTTGTATTTTGCTGGCCCTGACGAGACCCTCTTTCCTAATCTAGCCTTCAAAGCTCTGATTGGCTCAGCTGGTGTTTCGAGCAGGGAAACAGTCTTCAATGAGCACAATACCATTCCTATTGGGATCTAAAAAAAAATTTAAATTGACCATTGACTCATTTACCCCTTTTTGGAAAGAGATAGGGCTGTTCTAATTTTTTTTTTTAAGATAATTGTTTGGACATTTTAGCCTTTAATAGACAGGACGGCTGTAGACAGGTGAGGGGGGAGACATGCAGCAAATGGCCGCAGGTCGGACTCGAACCTTGAGCCGCTACGTTGAGGACTGCGCCTCTGCATATGAGGGCACGCTCTATAAGGTAAGCTACCCAGGCGCCCAGGGCTGTACTCATTTAAAAAAGATTGTAGTTGACTTACACGCATACGATATTGGTGCCTAATTGATTTGTTGATTTAATCGACAGATCTGTAAAACTGAGTTTCGCCACAAAAAGTCATGCAAAAGCACCATTTTAAATCTTGCATTTACCAGAGATGCGCTCATAAGATTCTTGGAAATAAGTCATTCAGCATGAGAAAAGCATAAAAAAGTAATCTCAGTCAATATACTAAAGACATCTGGGACCCAAGACCAAAACGACAGATTAGTCGACTGACTGACTAAGAGGGGGCAGCCCTAGTCAGAGAAAACGTGCTCATAGTAGAAGCCTTGACAATGCCAGTTAACAAAAGCGCCATTGTGGCGTGATGGTTATGATTAAGGAAATGGACTTGATGCTGGTGCTAGAGAAAAGATCATCTGAAACCATGGTGAATTATCCTCTTGTGGACAATGAAAAGCTACACCCAATTTCATGGCAGGAGCTGCGGAGATCATCTCAAACTGGATCCAAATAAAGAAAAAAAGTGTATTATTAAGGGCCTGTTAGTCTCGCATTGCCAGACCTTCCTCCACTGCGCTGCGGAGGAAGTTCTGGCTCGTCCACACAGCATTCTGGGATGGGAGGAAAACGTGCTCTGGTTTATTGGCATTTCAAGATTAACTTTATTGTCCCACATTGTGGGAAATTTGTCTTGGGCACTTAACCCATGCTGCAGCCATAGTAAAAACAAACCAATTTTAAACCAATCACAATCGTCTCGGGCGGCGCTAAGCGCCAGACGCAGCGACGGCGCCTCTGCAAAAATAGCCTAGTTAAGGAACTTATTATTGGTGGAACTTATGTGCACTCAGGGAGGCAACTCTGGAATTAAAATGGCTGTCACGTGATTGTCGGTTCTAGCTCAGAGAACGTTTCCCAAAATCGGCTGGAGTTTGGAATGCCAACACAAAGAAAGCGGAAGGTGAGGGAGATCCCATACCTGTAAATGAAACGTCGTTGATATAGACTAAGTGCCAATTAGGGCTGTCCTCGACTAAAGAACTTCTTAGTCGACTAACACTTATACGATTTTGTCGACTAATCGATTAGTTGATTTAATCGACAGAGCTGTGCTCTTTGAGAGGTGGTTAAGACTAGAAAAGCACAATATAAATGTAGTTAATTAACCATCTGTAAAACTGAGTTTCTCCACAATTAATCCTGCAAAAGCACCACTTTAAATCTTGTGTTTACCATAAATGTGCTCATGAGTTTCTTGGAAATAAGTAATTAAGCATGAATAAGCATAAAAAATGACTAATGGACTAAAGAAATCTTAGTCGACTAAGACCAAAACGACCGATTAGTCGACTAATCGACTAAGAGGTGGCAGCCCTAGTGCCAATCAAACTAACTCTGGATTAAGATCCAGATTTGTCGTTTCATTATCACTCATACCACCAGAAGTATCTAGTGATCTCACAGTTCAACAGCCGTACCTGGTCCCTCAGCCTGTGTTTGGTTCGGACTTTTTCAAGTACAAACACGGATACACTGACAAACAGCTGTATGAGCCAAAAGTAACCCAGGCTGTTTGATAAGCTCTTTGGCAAAATCCTTATAAAGCGCTGCAGCCTGAGCGGGGATTAATAACGCACCTGATCCTGCATCACACTTTCTTTTATGTTCCCATCTGCAAGCACCTGCCACAGCACAAACCTACCGAGTACGGCGGCGCGTCGCGGCAGACACGGTGTTCGACGAGGGACAAACCTCCGTCCTGTGAAATCGCCCGTCTGAACAGGTTCCAGTTGAGCCGACAGGCCAACTCTGACATTTGTTTACACCGAGGAGTTCGGTAATGAAAAACCGCACACAAGCTACAGAGACTGACGGACAGGTTTTCCATTTCCTCTCTCTCTAGATTTGTTTGTTTTTTTCTTGTTTGTTGTTACTGGCTCAGATAACAGACCCTGAAACCGATATGACTCAAACTTCAAAACCAGCCAGATCATGTCAGTAAGATTTGGTAAGCCGGACGGCAGCAAGAAGATTGAAAAGTCGTGCAACATTCAAGTTTTGAGAAAGTTTTGGAGAATAGCATTGAATAAATCACTAAAATGTTAAAAGAAAAGTATATATATATATATATATATATATATATATATATATATAAAGCATTTTGTATTTCTCATGATTTTCTTTATATTGTAGTAATTATAACAGTACGCTTGCTCACAAAGCATTGGGAAGGTACAGAACAGCTGAATAATTAAGACCTGCTTGTCTGTTTTACTAGAATAATTACTGTAAATTTACAACAGCCCTAGCTGCACATTTTATGACAAGAACGCAGGTATTTTAATAGAAGGAAAGAGGTCAGTGTGCCAGTCCAAGGAAATGCATCGGCACAACAGTTCTTATTCAGAAATAACATTACTGTGTAATGGAAAAAAAATTTAATTCATTCAAATAGATTTAAAGTGCTTTTGTGTAGCCCTCGACACATCTGGTTTTTCAAAAATTGAAATAAAGTGAAGTGGAAAATGTCCTTGACGAAAGGAAAAACCGACCAAAATGAATGGAAATAAAACAGGATGCTGCGGAAGCTGCCAAGCACCTCCAGGTGTTGCGGAGACGACAGCTTCAGAGCTTGGCAGGGACAGCAACGCTCACAGTGACTCCAACAGAAGTGTCACCTGCTCACAAGTCACATGGAGAAGAGTGTGTGCGTGCTCACACATTCATGTGTAAATGTAGTACTTCTTGGTTAAGCCTTTATACGATCCCCACACACACACACACACACACACACACACATACACACACATACACACACTGGCAGTTTGGTAATACCTTTAGTGATACTACTATATATCGATATTGTGATATGAGACTAGATATCGTCTTAGATTTTGGATGTCGTAATATCGTAAATGGCTTAATTGTGTTGTCTTTTTCCTGGTGTTAAAGGCTGCATTACAGTAAAGTGATGTCATTTTCTGTGTTACCAGACTGTTCTAGCTCTTCTATTATTTTTTACCTTTACCCACTTAGTCATTATATCTACATTACTCAAGATTATTTATCTTAAATCTCAGTGTGAAGATGTTTTGTTAAAGCACCAATTGTCAACACTATAATATCGCCACAATATCGACATCGAGGTATTAGGACAAGAATATCGCGATATCTGATTTTCTCCATATCGCCCAGCCCTAGCTCGAGCCATAAAGTGTTAATGTGCATATGACGGCTACCTCGTCAGTAGACCCAGAGTGTGGGGCGCGTGTGATTCCTCAAAACGCCATACGTCACCAAGATGCAGTTAAATCCATGAATGGGGATGATTTGTTCGGACACAAACGGATTACTTGACAGCCTGGCAAGATGGATTTTTCGTGTGGTACAGACAACGTCATACTTTGTGCTCCCTTGCGTTTAATGGACAAGCGTCTTTATTCCTTCAGTCGCTAGAAGTCTTTGTCACCTAAACCAACACATTCTCAATACCATCGCGTCAAAAAGCGAAATGATTTAGTGCCTTTGGCGTTTGCTGTTGACGCAGAGAAATCTATGTAGATGGCTCCTCGAGGTGACGCTCAACACATGAATGAGGAACACTTGAACCCAAGTTAACTAGCCAAAGAGAATGGCCCTAATATTCCTAATACATATATCATGTCATAATTAGACATTTGCTGAAAAGCTGATGCAGGTTTTTTTGGTAGGACAGTCTCAAATTAAAGCATATTAAAAGGCAGTATCATTGTTATAGTTTTAGTATAGCTCAGATGGGTTGGACCTGTTTCTGTGTGACTGACTAAAACTGATCTAAGTTTTGTATGTGAGAGATTAACCAGCAGTTATAGCTGTGTGAATATATTTGCCTGAAACTGAGATCATATGTCCATTTTATTCTTTACTGGTTTCATTAATTGGTTATTTAGGGAAGAGTGCACATGGCAGCTATGTTTGTGTTTGCTAATATGATCAGTGAACTGTTGCCTGGAGCCCTTTTAATTGTTATATGGGAAATGTCTCATTGCTTGCAAAATTTCTTTAGCAGTATCTGTTTCTATATTGTGGAAACAATATTGATAACTTACACGTCTCTATATTTCTTTAAAGTTGAAAGTAAGATGGCATTTATGTAAAACTATTATTAGGTTCTACTAAAAAACCGACTGATAACTCTAATCAACACAACAACAGATTGATAACTGAACTGATAAGTTTCTGGTCAAGATGTATGACTGTATTCATTGCCTGATTGATTTATTTCCACACATATTCTGTTTTACATTGTGGATCTACCTTCTCTTACAGAGTGCATCATATATCAAACAAATGTACTGCAGTAATGAAATATAACTCGTCTCTCCTCTGGGTTTTCTGCATACGCTCCCTTCATGAACAAAGAGCACTGATAGCTTTTCAATAAGCTATTAGGCTACAGGCTCACTGAGAAAAGAAAATGGTGCTTGGTTACACGCTAAATAATGGTGTGTGTTAAGAAAGCGGAGTTGAAGAGCCACCGAGGAAGAAAACAAGAGGCAAATTGGAGGCAAATCAAATCATCGGCCTTTGAGTCCTTTACCCACCGCTGCTGCTGTCCAACGGTGCCTCTTACTCAGCCAACTATTCGCTCAGAAGAAAACCCAACGGCCCCAAAACAAAGTCTGTCTCTGATTAGAGAAAGAAATGTTTCACAAAATGTTATTGGTTATTCCCGCTGCCAAATAGCCAGGCAGCTCCCCATTAGGACTTTTATAGACAACATGTGGATCAGTACCAGGACCCGACGGCTGCTGCCAATGGATACACCATTACTGGGGCTCGCACGCCTACAAATATATGAATGTACAAAATGGCCGACAGCCAGAGGCGGTTTACTGGCCGTTGCAACGTGTGGGTGAACAGGCGAGTGGAGAAATGTGATCGGCTGACTGACAAGTTAATAAACATTTCACCGACTGCTGGGTTAGGGTCATTGAACAGAATCTACAGTAGCTAAAGACAGAGGCAGAGGCTACTACATGCTAACAGCTAGAGGGTTTGCTCTTTTCTAAGTGGTTCTTTGGTTTATTTGGACGTACAGTGCTAACAGGCATCGCTCTTTTCTTCACACAAGTTTCTATGCCTCATTTCGACAAGTATGTTTGCTGGAATGTTTCTCCGTTTCCTGGCCGATTGTGCACCGATTGTGTAAGGTTGTCAAAATGATCGATACTACCAAGGGCTGGGCCATGTCGGTGTTCTTCATATTTATGTAGAATTATTTTGCTCTTCTTGTGTAAAATATGCAGCTTTGGTAGATGTTTGCGATTGGTCGTGCTGTGCAAACACCGCCTCTTTTACATTGGTTGTATGAATGGTATGGTTGTTTCAATCAAACAATATTTTGTGTGCCTAGAACTTATTTTTTTTGCTGTTGTTTTGAAAGAGGTAATGACTATCATTTTATTATACTAGTATTGTATCAAGGTTTTAAATTCTGGTATTGTGACCGTACCCGCCCTAGCCATTAACCAGGACTGATCCAGTAGCTATACAGTCCTGAATTGCTCCCCATCACTCCTCCATTGCTGTTAACTGTCTTGTTCCCTCATCTAAAGAGCCCCCAGAGCAATTATTTTATATTGTATGGTTGAAGTAAGTTGTATTCCTTTTCCTTTTATAACCCTCTCAACAACAACATCGGAGCGTAGCGCTGAAGCCGTACAGGCCAGTGGAGGCAAAGAGCAGAAGAAACGTGATGCAACTCTGATGTGATGCAACTCCTCACTGAACCAACTTCAACTTGTTTATCTTGAGATCAATGTTGCCTTGCTCCGAGATCTTAGCCATTCATTTTTAAGAACATTACAAGTAGGAATAACTGCCAAAACTACAAAAATAAGACCCTGGAATAAACCGGACTGAGGTTTATTGTTAGTGCACCAGGAACACTGAGATTTGTTAAATTTCTTGGCACCACCATATGTCAAGTCCCTGAAGTGGGAGGTCAACACCAACCTCATGATAAGCAAAGCCCACCAGAGGCTTCACTTTCTGCGCCAGCCCAAAATGTTTGGTGTATCTGGGGATGCAATGCTCCAATTTTACAGAGCCACAGTGGAAAGCGTGCTAGTCTTCAGAGAGGAAGCAAGTGGAGAAGGTGGTGCACACCGCATCCAAAATAACAGGACACGCCATCCCATCTCTAGCCTCTATCTACGACCACGCGGACCAGCCATAAAGCGCAGAAAGTGCTAGACGACCCCTCCCACCCTGCCAGGTCCCTCTTCCAATTACTGCCTTCTGGAAAGAGAGTTTCAATGTCTCGGGTGCAAACCTTCCCGCTTCTGTAACAGCACTTACCCCGCCACTATTAGGCTCCTTAATGCTCAGGCACCTTGCAGAGTAAACCTGTACTAAATGCACCTTATTCAAATGCACTTTATAGACTGAACCAGACACTTTATGGGAAGTTGCAATAGCACAAGGTCTTTACAGCTTTTTACTAGTTTGAATGATTGTCTATGTGATTGTCTTTAATACACTGTATGCTCCTGTGTATGTATTGCCTTTTTTAACCGGATTGGCACCAATACAAATTCCAATCAACTGTGTTGACAGGGCAATAAAGTATTGAACTTGTACTTAAACGCTCCATGTGTTAATGTATAGGGCTCGATAGTGCCCGCCCACTTTTTTAATGGCTCTGGTTCCAGAAGTGTTTTTCCCCCATTCAAAACCAGCTACGAAATGAATCGTGAATATAAAACATTTGATTCGGTGCAAAACCACATTTTTAAAACAACAAAAAAGGCAAAAGGTACAAGACTGTAAATGATCATAGACTTCACTGTTAGCGGCTCGTTCACTATACATTTTCATAGTAACAACAAGTTCCACCAATCAAAGAGGTCACTGTTATGCTTCGGATTGTGGGTAATGTAGTATTTCTCCATTAGATTGCGAATGAAAAATGTTTTTCTTAAAATAAGGGTGACTTCATGCGGACTTCCAGCTTCCACAGGAGCTCGTGGTCAGTCTACCTTGAATGGTTTAGACCAGAGATCTTCAACAGGGGGTCCTCCAAGTTACATGAATCCAACATATTATTAGCAAAAAGAAATCAGCCTATTTGTGAAAAAAAAATCATTACCTACCTTACCTATAGGCTTACTTGCCCATAGGTAAGGTAGTCATCCACAGATGCAGTTTATTCTAAGGATTCACTGTTCTACACGTATGTTTAACATTAAAACGTGATTTATAAAATCATGCCAAAAATTATTAATTTAATAGCTTAAAGGTAAAGGTATGTATACTTAAGACCGCCCTACACCTTATTGTAAGGGTCCTTGTCTTATAAAACGTTGACCCCTGGTTTAGACATTATGGCTTATAACCAAAATCCTTATGGAGAAAATGAATGGGATTTTTACTTACAGAACCACACTGTTGAGCTCTATTTATGTTACTCAGTAAATAAAGGCTTACTCTGAGTGCAACATCAGCTCTGCCTTTTGTCCCACGTTGTTGCCCCCTCGTTAACACCGAGGCCACCTTTTGCTGCAGCTGCTTACTGGCCCATTACAGCCGAAACAAGTGTGGCTAATGCTCTCAGACACTGAAAAGGTCAGACAATAACAGGAAACTATTTAATTAATGCACCATCAGACACAACTCCTTTCCAGTGATTACACAAAATGACAAAAGGGTAAGAAAACATCCGTTTTTTACTGGTTTATTCCGCCTAACGGACGTGACGCCAAGCCTGGAGCAAAGCCTAACTGGAGGGCATAATGAATACTTAAACAGCAGAGCAACGTTGCACTCTTTCTTTGTCTTTTTCAATGGAGTGCAAATGCATGAGATGTTTTTTCCTTCTCCCCTCTGTTTTGTGAGTGGCTTCAGCGTGCTTGTCATCAGCAATGTCGGGCGCATGATTAGGGTAATTTGGCAAAGGCTGTGCTTGCAGCCCCTTGTGTGACAGACAGTGGTGGAATGTAACTAAGCACATTTACACAAGTACTGCAGTTAAGTATACATTTGAGTCACTTGTACTTTACTTGAGTCTCTTCTTTTCTTGCCACTTTCTACTTCTACTGCGCTACATTTCAAAAGAGAAATTATTGTATTTTTTACTCCACTACATTCATCTGACGGCTTTAGCTTTCAGATGAATTTTTGCACACGATTCAAAAGTGGTTGTCTGTCATTAATCACTTACCATAGTTGATTGACAGAACTGAACTGAGGAGTTAAGTATTTTTACATTTATTACTTTAAGTACATTTCCCTTACGATACTTACATCCTTTTACTTGAGTAACATTTTCAATAGGGGACTTTTACTTGCAACAGAGTATTTGTACAGTGTGGTATTACAGTAGTACTTTTGCTTAAGTACAGGATCTGAATACTAACTGTAGCTTTACAACGAGGAGAGAGAGGAGCCACATCTCGTACAGTGCATGCTGTTTAATTCATGAGTTAAAGCACTCTGTGCAGGCCACGAAAGAGCCTGGGGGTTAAACACACAGCGTTGTCACTTTGTATCGCAGTTTTCAGGAGGGAATGGAGGGTGACTAGTGTTCTCTCTTAGTAACTAAAATGTGGATATTTTAAACTTAAAAGCACAATTCCGGTCTACTACAACTTGAGTCTCCATCCATCCATCCATCTTCGTCCGCTTATCCGGTGTTGGGTCGCGGGGGGAGCAGCTCCAGCAGGGGACCCCAAACTTCCCTTTCCCGAGCAACATTAACCAGCTCCGACTGGGGGATCCCGAGGCGTTCCCAGGCCAGGTTGGAGATATAATCCCTCCACCTAGTCCTGGGTCTTCCCCGAGGCCTCCTCCCAGCTGGACGTGCCTGGAACACCTCCCTAGGGAGTCTTATTTTTATATATTTGGCCGTCATTTGTATCGGTAATGAAAATGTCTAAACCAAAATTTGTATTCTTTTATATTTAAATCACTTTATTTTAACTTGCACTATTTCATATATTCAATATATATATATATATATATATATATATTTAATGAGCATTGTTGAAGGGAGCCTGAGCGGTAAGATTTTAATTGCCAATTGTTTCCATCTAATTGTCAAGCGAATTTTAAGCAAACTTTTAAATGTCGCAAAAAAAGAAAATGTGAATTAGAAGTGTTTCTATCAACTGGTTTAGAGCGAATAAACTAGACTACGCAAAGCGTAGTTTCGTCACAAGTTGACGTTACGTTAAGTTCTTTGGCTAAATGGAGAGAGGCAGCGTTGTACAAGTTGGCCACCTGAGCAGAAGACAGGGTTGGGGCAGAGACATTTGGTGTCAGCCAGACAACCGTTCACCGCTGTATATACGCGTGTGCAGGGCCGTACCATTCAAGCAACAGATTTGTCAATTTACCCGATGTAGCTGAGGCACAGGCTATATCGCACCGCAACTCCACCACGCACATTGTGCCACAAGCGTACGGCGCCCTGGATGGGACCCCTATCCCGATCCTTCCCCCATCCGATGGATATCCCGGGACTTCACGAGAGTTACGTGTTCGCTAAGTCACAACTTATTCGGCAAAGCTGTTTCCATCTCCCATTTTGCGCATTAACTCTTTTTCGAAAAAGGCTAAAACCACCTCAAGCGAGCGTATAAAACTTTTTTCGAATTTGAGGATGTTTTTTTTTTTTCTAATTATGGTCCCATGAGGTCCACCGGAAGGGGAAGGGACTTTGCCTCACAATGGCAGAATTTAAACACAGAAGGTAAAGACGGGAAAGTACTTCCTTTTTGCAGCATACAGAGGCTCCTGGGATGGACTTCCCCTGCGTACACGCCTACAACACGCTTGCTCATATGTTTAAAAAAAAAAAAAACTAACCCTGAAAGCAAATCATTTCCCTCCAGATGTAAATGTTTACAGCATGTCTCTGTTGGCAGTAAGACAGCAGAGATGAACAACTTCAAAAATAAGAAAATCTACACGTCTAAATTCCAGAAGAAGGAAATTCCTTTTCTAATGAATAGTGTTGAAAGGCTTGAACCATTTATAAAATATGCTAGGTGTGTCACGGTAAATTCACACAAGAGTACCTAAATTCCTCTCCTGGTTTTTGTTCAAAGTAAACAGCGGCTATTTAGTGATAGAAATTCAAAGTTAAATGGTGAATCAAACATTGCTTTTACACAAATCAATTCCTATTCCAAAGGCATCTACGGCAATGCCTTTCATACATTGTGACACACTAGTCCAATTGTATCCAGTGGTCTCTGGTTCACACATCACAAACCTCCCGCTGGAAGTATGTTAATAAATTGGCTTATTTCATTGCGAGGTTAAAAAGAAGGAAAATGGGATGCCTGGGTAGCTCACCTGGTAGAGCGTCTGACCATATATAGAGGTTTACTCCATGACGCAGCAGCTGTGGGTTTGACTCCAACCCGTGGCCCTTTACTGCAGTTTGACGGTGGTCCACGAGCAGTGATTGACACTGCGTTAAAGTGCCCATATTATGATAAAAATGCGCTACATTTCAAAAGAGAAAATATTGTATTTTTTTACAGGGTGAAAAGAGAAGCTGCAGCAATGTGCAGTACAACAAAAATATGGTGTTTTTTGAAAATTAAACCATGTAAACCTATTCTGATACATTCTCAAATTACAATTATGAACCTGAAAATGAGCAAACTTGGCCACTTTAAAGGTGTTTCATGCTTCTTGCTGTAAGTAGGGTCTGGGCGGTTTGGACGCCGATATTACGCAACTGCAGCCTGTTCACAGAGGGTGTTCGGAGGGTCTGAGCACCAAACAGTAACATGGCAGACACCACAATTCAATGATTGGCTACTAAAGAGATGAAGTCCGTTCTTGCAGCCGCGCTGACCAAAATCAGTACGAACTACCACATCGGTCCGTACCGCCCTGACCGCAAGAAGGATAGGACCCGTTTCAGAGACTCTTTGGGTTTGAGTGGTTGTTTTCCTAACGCAATTAGGAGCACCACAAGGAGGCAGAGGGATTTTTTTCACAGATGATTCATATAGTACTGCCCCGGTATAATTACTGTAGCTTGAAGTGGTTTAGCAATGTAAAAGCTCCAGGTCGGTACTGTAAAACTGACTAAAACTACATTGTGATCTGATAAGACTAAAGAACTGTTGGCTCACACACAAAAAACAACGAATCCTTCCCAGTGAAGTGGTTAGTTCAGTGCCTTAGGTCTTAGCTGGATCTCTCTGCCTATTGGACGAGTCTGTGGGGATTTTTTCAGAGGCTTGTGGATTTTCTGTGGCTCAACCAGATGGCACACCGCTTTGATTTCCAAAACCTCAGTAAATAAATATTAATCCCACAGCCAAAAGCAGCTTCCTGGAAACAGAACCTTGGAAGCAGCTCTGTGGCGTTTGCCGTGGGCATCTACATTTCTTTTTGAGCTCAGCAGGGCTCTCTACCAACCAAAACAATCTCTCTGGCTTTGTACCAGGGTTGTGTATATTCATAACCCCTCAGTGAAAAACATAATTTGTAAATGAGGCTATTCTATCATTGTTGGTATTACAGAAATGCTAAAAGATCATAACTACACTTTTTTTTTGGACATTTTGTCCATTCAATTCTAGCAATCAATTCAAAAGTCTGTCCAGTGATGACCGAAGTGCTGTCTGACTCTTCTTCTTCTGCAGAAAGTGGGCAACGGTCCCAAGGTTCAGATCCCTAAAAAGGTCCAGGCCCTGAAACTCCCAGGATTAATGTTTGCCAATCAGTTTTTGGTAATATGATAATATTCTTACAGTCCTCAATTCATAACTTGAAGAAAGAGTCTGAGGTGACGCTTAGGAAGCTATAACAACTGTCCCTGGGACTGGTGCATGAAAGCACATTTCATATCTTTTTATTTTTGAAGGGCACTTTTATCAAAAGTGCCTCAGAGTGACCCGAGTCCTTTGGTTTTCAGCACAAGTGGGCACAAAAAAGGAACTCGCTGACCCTGCAGGAGGAATTCAGTACATAATGAAGGAAATAAGGTGCTTTGCAGAAGAGTGAAGGCAAAATAAATGAAAGCTGCAGTATGCCATGAGAAATGAACAATAAAAGAAAGAACCACAAAATGAGTGCACAGTTTGAGTCTTTGACTTCAAGGGCCTGGATATAGGACTGGAGATGTACGAAGGGCAGAGGTGGGTAGTAACGAGTTACATTTACTCCGTTACATTTACTTGAGTAAGTTTTTGAAAAAATGATACTTCTAGGAGTAGTTTTAAATCACTATACTTTTTACTTTTACTTGAGTAGATTTGTGAAGAAGAAACTGTACTCTTACTCCGCTACATTAGGCTACAATGAGCTCGTTACTTTTCTTTTTACCTCTTTGGTATTCTACGGGTCATTGTTTTTATCCCCCCGCGTACGCCTCATTTTAATGTTTTATTTTGACAGAGAGAGAGACTTCCGCTAAAGCCTCTACCACGTGACTGGGTTTCACCCAATCAAACGTAGTTGTGCAGGCTCGTCACCTTCCTCAAACCTAGCAGCGGGATGGGTTAGCTTTTACAGTCGCAGCAAAACAAAAATGGCAATGTCAGAAACGTCACAGACGAGGAGGAACCGCGCCCTGTACTACGAAGCAAGATCAACATGCCCTGGATTTATTTCAGTTACCCGGCTTCACCTAACCTAACCACCGCGGTCCCGCATAAACTGTGTCATGACGGTGGTTATCAACTAGTTCAACCAACCCAGGGTTTCCCGATCCAGCGGCGCCTGTTCACATAAAAGAGGTGATGTTTGCACAACATGACCAACAATAGCCACATATTTTACATAAGAAGAGCAAACTATAATTCTACATACAAATGAACACATACATGGTTTTACAGGCAAAACGCAATACAGTCGCTGCTTCCTAAAACGGGAAGATATTCAAGCTGGCAAAAAAAAAAAGAAATTGCCGACGCTGTAGATGCGCACAACTCTTATCAATATCACTTCCCCATCAGTCAGGCACAATATCTGACCATAATTACACTTGTACTTTCCATAAACTGTCGTTGCTTTAGCCTTTTATTTCAGTTGCAACCATGGCAGTGAGAGCGATCGTGAGAGCAAATAAAAAATATAAAAAACATAAAACCGCTGTGCGCATTACACAAGGCAAATATACCCATCAGGGAATGATAACGGGGCTGTCGGTCTCTAAATATTTTTTGTATGAGCACACCCCTCTCTTTTTCTCTCTCCCCCTCTCTCCCCCTCTCTCTCCCTCTCTCTCTCCGCGCACCGAGCTCCACCTGATCTTCTAAGAACGGTGAAGCCGTTATCAGTGGAGTATTGATTGGTCAGTAGGCGGTGCTTTCACACCAGTTGATCTCTGATCTCCAACTTAACCTGCTCCCGACCAGGTTAGGCGTCCAGCATAAGTTACCACGGCGATTGAACCCGGTAACAAGTGATCCACCTTTGTGAATGAAAGCATGTTTACCTTAGTAAAAGTACCAAACAGCAGCTACATTACCTTGTTCTAGTTCTGCCTGCAGAGTCTGGTAAAAAAAGTGTAAAGGTTTGGAAATTTGTGTTACTTATGCTTATTTATTTTTTATGTATTATTATTTTATTGATATTATTTTTTTAAGTACTTGAATTTACCTGGATTATTTTTTAATTTAAGCTATTTCATAATTAATGAATTAATTTAAATTCATTTAATTGATTGGATGAACTATAATTTGTCTAAATATGATTATTTTGTATTTTTTGTCCGTCTGATTGAATGCTTATGTTAAAAAATAAATCAGACGTTACTCAACAGTTACTCAGTACTTGAGTAGTTTTTTCACCAAGTACTTTTTTACTCTTACTCAAGTAATTATTTGGATGACTACTTTTTACTTTTACTTGAGTCATATTATTCTGAAGTAACAGTACTTTTACTTGAGTACAATTTTTGGCTACTCTACCCACCTCTGACGAAGGGTCCATCAGGATCTTAAAGGACAATTGGAAAATGAACCTAGGGGTTAATAACACATGCGAGTCAACCGTTCTCTGGGATATGTTTTAATGCTAATCGAATGTGTCTCTAGCTTGAAACAAGCTAGCGCAAACAGGTGATAGCTTATAACGCTAACCTTCGAGGCAGAGGGTAAATCGCTATTTCTACGCCACTAACAAGGCTCAAAATAGCACCACACTTCAACTGTAGCATAATGAGGGTCCCTACATGTAAACCGAAGCATTGGGAACTTTGTAAGTGTACAGACAGTTTATTAAAAAGATAGTTTAGGAAGACTGTCCCGTTCACGTATACAGGCAGGCGCCATCTTGGGAAAACAGCCATGACCAGTCGAATAACGAATGCCTTGTAACCAGTTTTCCCTAGGTTCATTTTGCGCCAGAACTGTCCTTTTAAAAAATGGCGAAATACTGAAGCCGTCTGGAGATTTGACCTCCCTGGGTGACCGTCGTCTGAAGTTTCAGTTTATTTTTAACCGTTTGATGAAACCAGGTCGGAGGTCATGGCAATCTGAAATGGGGTTGGTAGTGTGAGCATTTTCCTGCTTACTTTGAAGCTCAGGAGGGAAAATGTGGTTTGAAAAAGATGAGTGGGAGAGGATTTAGTCAATCTTTACACCCAGAGAGTGGAAATGGGTTACCTGATCTGTTATCCTTCCTTTCTTGTTAATCTCACACACATGGCTGGGAGGTGTTTTCGGGGGGCTTTCACACCTGCCTCATTTAGTTCGGTTGAATCGCACTAGAGTTCATTTTCCCCCTTGGTGCGGTTCATTTGGGAAGGTCTGACTGCAGAAATCACATTCGGATCGGCACCGAAAGCGGACCAAACGAGCGTACCGTGACCTCCTTGATGAGGTGGTCTCGGAACGCTTTCAATCCAGCTCTGGAGCGGTTCATTTGTGGTGAGAATGTAATCCGACCTCGAAACCGCACCAACTGTATGTACTTCGCCAGTCTCAGCTAAACGGCTCCTATAGTCAGGTGTGCTTAGCAGTCTGCGATGCAGCAGAGCAGCAAACTGTAGCAGCTTGCGGTGTTTCTCTCACAGAAATAGACTGCGGTCACTTGCGATTTCCGTGGTCAAACCACGCCAGCGCAGCAGAGCCAAGTCTCAGTGAGCAGACCGAAACGTCGCTGCCGAAATTATGTCTGATTATTTAAATGAAAAGAGCTGGTTTGACCATGGAGATGCAAGAAATACGCACTAGTCACTTTCTTGCCCCGGCCCCAGACGCATTTGACCAATAAGCGGAGAGAATGTTCGTGCATGGTTTGTAATGACGCATTTTGGTACGCTTGGAATTTTCAATGTGAAACGAAATCGCAAACATTTATGTTTTTTTTTTCAGCATGCTTGCAAGTGATGGCACTGTATGTCAATGAGTTCTAAGTTATACAGAGCTGTGATTATTTTCATACTGCAGTCAATTAATATGTTGATTATTTTCTCAATTAATGGATTAGTTGTTTGGTCTATGTCAGAATGTCAGAAAATGTTGAAAAATGACAATCAGCGTTTTCCTTTATGTATGCTTTCCTTAGAATTTAAAGTGAAACATTTGTAATGAACATTTATTGTTTTATTCTTAATATAGTGACGTTGAAATTGTGCCACAAAGTCCACAGAGTGAGCATGGGGGGTTGTTGGAATCAGTGATTTGTAATGGTTTTGAAAGGCACTGACGAATAATGTCCTGCTGACAGGTGCTTTCTATTCTAGTAACTAAAGCAACCCGTTTTCACTCCCAACACGTCAAATACTGATGCCTGGTCACCCTTTGGCTTCCGTATGGGACGCACCGGGCAGAGCAGCAGCTCGACCACGGTGCTGCAAGATGACGTAGTATGAAGAGCGACAACTGTAGCAAGGCAAGGCAAGGCAAGGCAGCTTTATTTATATAGCACATTTCAGCAACAGGGCAATTCAAAGTGCTTTACATAAAACATGAAAGAGCAGTTAGAAAACAATTGTGACACGCACGTTGAAAACGTGTGCATGCTGGAAACAGAACCGATGCACAAGCGTGTTGGAAGCATTGCCAGGCAAAATAGAATAGGATAAGATGTTTATATGTCATTTAGACACAAATACATTTAATAAATGAATGTTGATGTTTGAAAGTCTCTAGGTTTTGACATAAATGCAGATATAAACGTAATTTAAAAATGTTTCTAATATTGCACCTGTCAATCTTCAAGATATTCTGTAGCCTATTGCCGTCAATACTGCCGACGTTGTCTTTGCTGTAATCAGATCAGTGCATATTTATGTTTAACATGGTATTTCATTTGATCAATGAAGTGTCCAGACAAGGCTAGCAGCAGCAGCACCGCGTCAGACACTTTTCTGGTGTGTAAAGACATAGAAAACGCCACGCTCACACCACGCAGGCATTGTGTAACCGGCTTAAACGCGTCTAAATATGACGCCAAAGAACTAGACTCTAAAGTAGACGTTTTGCATCAGTAACAAACGCTGATGGCACCTGACCAAGGGTCTCTTTTTGACACTCTGGGAGTGAGAATGGAGAACTGGAGCTCAAAATAGGTCAACATCCATGATGTCTATATAATTTCAGTTTGGACTGAACCTCTTTTAGTTCATTGTATTCAACTCACGAGCTAACTGATGGCGGCTTTGACTCCTCTGCACTTTAAATGTGGTTTCCGGTAAACATCTGTGGTATTTACCGCACACTGCGCTCATCCACAGCATCATCATTATAGGTGCTCGGCTGCAGTTGTCCAATTTCTCTGATGCATACTGAACGCTCATTGATATGCAAGGCCCTGCGTTGTTTGGGAGTCTGAGACTATTTAGAACAGCAATTTTTATGGTAAGTGCCAATCGGTCATGCTGTACTCTCTCAGGGATGTGATGGAGTAAAACAAAATAAAAAATAGAAAAGAAAAGGACGGATAAGTATACAGTACAGAGAGGGAAAAACAGAGAAATGAGAGGCAAAAGTGGAAGAGACAGAGAGAGATAAACAGAGAGAGAGAAAGAACTTGCAGAATGAAATAAATAAATAAAACCCAAATGGGATGAGAGGAGAGAGCGGGTGCCCATGGGAGGAGAAACCACGAGACAAAATGAAAGAGACAAAGAGGGAGATATAGAGATCGAGGTAGAGGAGAGAAAGAGAAATCTGTTTGTTCCGGATAAAAGTGGAGAAACAAAGAAACCATAACCTTGAAGCTGAAACACTGTGGTCCGGGTTAAATGCTGAAAACACCAGCAGTGACACAAGAAAGGGTGTGTTTAGTTTTTCACCTAAAACCAGGATCTTTTCCATAACTGGAGTGAAGTTGTTGCCTAAGCCTAACCACATGAAGAACGTGAATCCCAGTCTGCAGGTATCAGAGTTCTGCCTTTTGTACGTACATCCACTATCAACCCCAGTCAACTAGAGCTGTCAATCGTCCTCTATAATACCATTCGAATTTCATTTGTTTGGTTTTTTTTAATAATTTATTTAATGCTCAAATGCAGCCTGTTATTAATTTGTGCTACACTCCTCAGGCGTATGCATTGCCAATGCCACTATAAGCATGTGATTGTTACATGTTCTGTCCACTAGAGGGACTTCAAATCATCAGAGACCTCTGTAATGAAACATGATCTAACAAGTGTAGTGAAGTGGCTCTGTTGTAAAGGCTAATGGTGCTCGGTTAAGACAATGACATCATGTTAGAAAGCACAGCCGAAACGATTTGTCATAAACCAAGTAACATAGTGTTAGCCACAATGCTAACGGCATTGATAACTAAGCCAAACGGTGCTGTCACTACTATTTTAGTGATTTATTAGCAACCGGTTTCTTGCAGATTGTCACGTTAGTGAGAATACAGCGGTTAGACGGTTAATATATGAAGTCGGAGCTAACTCTGACAGCTGTAGGGCAGCTAACATAAACTTTACTTGTCTCAATAAACTTCCCAGCTAAGCTAACGTTACTATAACTCGTGACGCAGTTAGGAAACCAGAACGAGCTAACTAATGTTAACATAAGCATTTTGGCTCGGTGGATGTCGATTTTAAAGTCGTGTTAGAACTATTTCCCATCCTTTTTCAGATTTCCAGCCGCAGCCTGTCACTCCCCCTGTACTAACATTACTTGGTATGTAACGTTCGCTTAGTGTTTCTCACTCCGGTGACTTATTGTTCATCAGACGTGACATGAGAATAGGGAGATTAGCTAATGTTAGCCAACCTATTTATGAGAGAAAAAGAAAAAAAAAAAATCACATTTGAATAGTAATTTGGCAATGGCTTCAATGTAACAGACGTTCATTAATATCAAAATTCTTTAAGATCTTTAAGAATCCAAACCTCTCCATTTAGAACCTGATGGTAATGAAAACATTAAAATCAGCAGATAAAATGTAACTGTTGGGTTACTTCCACATATCACCTGTCCGAGAGGACAAACTAACCCCAAGCAACACTTGTCTGCTCCTACAGGGTAACTGCTACTAACATTACAAACACTTGAAACCCCTCTTCATTACACACTGTTGCTGTAATCAGCCTCGAAGTCATGTAAACAGCAAGTTAAGGTCAAAATGCAGTTTAGAAACGTTTTCCGTCATCGGACTTTGTCGTCAGTGTGCAGAACGTTGCATCTCAACTAATATCTAAAGCAATAAAGATGTACGCCAAAAAAAACATTGGCTGTCGTTGAGACATTTCACTCAAAAGGGCCCTATCTTGCACCCGGTGCAGCGCAAAGCCCAACGCCAGTGTCTTTGCTAGTTTAAGACCGACGCAGTTGTCAGTTTCCCGTCCAGCGCCCGCATCGTTTAAATAGCAAATGCACCTGCCCCCATCTGCGCGCCCATGCAGCACACAAACATGCAAAAGATTACAAAGAAAAATATTACAGTGCAAAGAAATCCTCCATCATAACAGCAATGCTCCAAGGTCCAAACGCGCCTGGCTTTCAAAGGGAATGGGAGATGATCTCGGATTAGTTTATTGCATGTTACACCCAAAACACACCTCTGAATTAATGAAGACACTAAGTACAACCCTTCTGAACCATGCGCCCGGCACACGGACCCTTTTTTTCCTTGGATTCGTACACGCCCTGAACGCACCTGCGCTTCACGCCGTGCGCTTAGATCGTTCAAATAGTGCCCAAAAACTCAAATACGAACGTTGTAGTGGCGCCAGAGGAACTTTCCAGCTAAATTTAGCCCATTTAGAATTTTAACTTGCAAATCACCAAATCATTGCTGACTGTGTATTTGGCAGTAGGTATGTATTGTATCTTTCACTCCAAATAGTTCTGTTATGTAAATCATAGAGGAAATGTTTTTATAGCATTCTGAACAAAAAAGGACTGCTGACTTCCTGCTCACACTGCGAGCAACCCCATCATTTACCATGAAAAGCAGCAGAACAAGCCCATTTCCATCCAACACATATTTATCTTGGTGTGGCAACCAATCAGATCTTTTCTGTTGAGCTAACAATTTTGTATGGAGAGTCAAAAAAAAAAAAAGTAAGTATACGAGAAGTTGTTTGCGGTGATTACATCTCCATTGTGAGGATCGGAGAGGCCGATGGAGGCCTTTGAGGGATATTTTGTTTTGTTAAATACATGATTTTATGTTTCAAATGTGCATTTCCAATCACAGAAGTCACACTGTGCACAATCAGCGAGGTGATAAAAAAGCTATTTCTCTGAAAATAAAGCAGAGGAAATGAAATGAAACCCCAGAATGACTGTGTTAGTGTTTGTTTTAAAAAACTAAAAGTTTCTAACTTTCAGTATTGATTGGCTTCTTTTTTTGGTATTGTTTGTTACCGGCACGCTGTCTGTTTAAAACGAGCCCCCCTGATTGACGAAGGGGAGTCTAATTATATTTGTCTCCGTTTGGCCGAGGTCTGAGGAGGCTGTAATGATGGGAAAAGACAGCGGGCTCTGCCAGTCCGTCACAGCGAATAAGAACTTTCCCTCCTAATTGACCTGCCTGATGGCTGGTTCTCATTTCAAAATAAAAAATAAAATAAATTCTAAGAAGACTGTGATGGATGGACCCCAAGGTGTCCAGTCAGTTTTACAGACAGCATATTAAACCACATAGATACAGTATATCACGGATATAATTGCGGCATCGCTTTGCTCGTTTTTCTTTTTAAATTACCTCTGCTTTCGAGGGGTTTAGGTGCTATTTACCCTGCAGCGAAATAGCCACAAACAACGGTGGGGGGGGGGCATAATTTCCATGGAAATGACTTTGCGGCAACCATGCCAAGCGGATGTGGGAAGAGGTTGGCTCGACACAACTCGATTCCTGCTCCAAAGTCTAATCCTCAAATTATCACTCACTCAGCAAATCTGCCCCCCTCTCCTCTTCGCTCCTTTCCCTGCATCACTTTTCACCTCCTCTCCTCACTCATCCACCTTTTTTTACCTTCAGGCGCCCCCCTTCAGCTCTATCTATCCATCTGCCTGCAGGAGGGTGGGGGAAAATAACAGAAACGCCGCATGGAAGACGACCGTATCTGGAAAATAAATCCCCACAGTTGTTATATTGGAAGCCAGTATGACTCAAATCTAAACCAGTCACCTCCAATGAATACCAAAGGTTTAAAAACAGGCAAAAAAAAAAAGCAAACTTATCTAATGGGGTGAAGGAAAGAGTCTGAAAAAACGGTGGTGATTCGCAACAAAAAAGGACCCATTGCCATATATAGTGAAAGACTACAAACGGCGAGATGAACTTTTGAACACAAGTGGCTCTAAAGAGCAATGTTTTCAAGAACAGATGTCTGTGCTGCTGGCTTCACATGTTCAACCATTACTGCGCCAGTAAAGAAGGAGAGGAAGAAGAGAGGAGAACGGATGTTAATATTTCAGCACAAATGCTCTGCGGATGTTTTCCTGAGGTGGAAATTACATTTTCACGTGTTTGTCTTTAAAAAGGTACAGCGCGACAATTTGCAAAATACGCTTATTCTCATTTTTTAGTTTGGGCTCCTGCATGCTGGCTACGTGGCGTGAGCGTGTCAGCTGCGTGGCGTGTCCGTTTTTATTTGGGCTCCCATGTTAACAGGTTAGAGCTTACACATTGCCTGCGTGACACGCACGTCTCAGCCGCGCCGAAAATGCGCGCATACTAGAAACAGGACCGACGCCTATTTTTCATGCGACACACAATCGTGTTGGAAGCGTTTCTAGGCAAAATAGAATAGCAAAAGATGTTTATATGTCACTCTGACATGGATACATTTAATAAATGACATTTTGACGTTTGAAAGTCTCTAGGTTTTGACATAAATGCAGATATAAATGTAATTTAAAAAACATATATTCTGAAGCCTATTTAGTGCCGACGGAGGTAGTGTGCAGGAGACCTTAGATGAGAAGATTTGAACCATTCTCAGACATGGAACTATAGGCAAGAAAACAAATCAGAGTATATAAAACTTGTTCCGTTAAAGCTGCATAAACAGATTTTTTTTCTGGGTAATTGGAGGTGTAAACCTGGGAAACCTATCAGAATCAGAATCAGAATCAGAAAAGCTTTATTGCCAAGTATGTTTACACACACGAGGGATGTGTCTTGGTATCGTAAGTGCAAATCGCATTAAAATCATTAAAGCAACATACACAAACACACCGAGTCGCCATATGCGGCGCCATCACAACTCTCTCCTAACCCTCGCAACAGATACAGCATGACATTGGGAGAGGAGAGGGAATAAAAAAGCCGTTCTCAGACTATCCTCATAAAATAAGAACAGTGTGGGAACAGGAAAAAAACACCTCAGCACATAAGCACAGAGTCAGTACATTTGCACTGCTGCACATAACACCACATAACAGTACATTTGCACTGCTGCACATAACACAACATAACATTATAACAGGACACGCAGTAGGGGTGGGATCTTGGGTGCATTGGGATGGGGGGTGATGGAGTAGAGGTAGTCCAGGACAGGCAAACAGACATCTGGTCCTGCAGCCAAACAAAGGCGCTGGCCCAGACCTGCCCGCCTGACTGGGGGGAAGAAGCGGTGAGGGCGCGGGGTAGGGGGGGTGGGGTGTAGTTGCAAATCTGTATGTATGTCAAAGTTCGTGTATGTGTAGGCCTGATTAGTCAAGCTACGTCTGGCCCCCCGTAATCAGGTTTACTCAGTCCGCACGATTGTCATTGCGATACACAGCCAGTTGCCATGGAGTCAGCCTTGAAACAGGACCCAGTACGAGTCAACAATCAACAGGTGTCAGTGGGAGTCGGGTGGGGAAATGAAGAGTGTGCCTCGCTGTAGTGCTCCGAGGGGAGTGAGTATCCAACACCGGCCTTGGCCAAGGCCAGCGCTGTTCGGGAGCCGAAAAGATAAGGTTGGAATTTGTTTTGTCTTGGGGGCGAGGAGCCGGCAGATTAGTCACTCCCGACTTCTCTGAAATGTCCCCTCTGGTCTCCGTAACGATCAAATTTCCTTGCCAAAGCCGTGAGTTTCCCCAAGATCTCGTCCAACTTGTCCAACTTGTCCAGAGCTGACTGTCTCCCCAAGATGGTATCCAGTTTTGGGCCCATGATAATCACAGTATCCAATTTGTGGCTCATGGAGTTCAGAGTCACAATTTGAGTTCCGACAGCTCTGCCCACAGCTTCAACCATGACGGGCAGCCTGGCATTTTGCTCTGTTCCCGTCTTCACTTTAATTTCTCGATAAACCAGGGCAATGCCTGAGCCAATCAGCAAAAGACCTGTTATCATAGTTCCGAATAGGTAGATATCTTCAATGTCCTCCACGGAAAGAACCACCAGACACACGACCCGCCACCTCTCCCACGCGTCCATCGTGTAGCCAGCTGTGAACGTTCCGGCAGGGCAGTCAGGTTCCCCCGAACCCGAGCTTCTCGTCGAGAAGATGGTGTCAATTGCGCTGAGAGACCAGTTGATCAAATCTATACACTATCCACACCAAATTATTGCAAATTTTTTGAAAGTTTTTCATATACTTCAACACTTTGTACATCTATAGCGTGAAACAGGTGCGTTGGAGGGGGATAAGTAAGTCCAAAGTTGCAACAAAACTCCTGCACACTGTCTGACTCCTTTCTTTGCAACTTTTGAATGTTTCTTTTTTTTTTTATTTAAATGAAAATGTCTTAACATGAATCCAATAAATTATAAGCAAATACAAATCAGAAAGCACACTGATGATGGGCTTACTTGCCTATGGGTTAGGTAGACATCCACAGATACAGTTAATCCTAAGGATTCACTGTGCCACGTAAAAAGACATGATTTATAAAATCATACCAACTATTATTTTCATAGCTTAGTATTCTATGCACTAAAACGGTATGTGTAAAGGCTTTAGGCTGCCCAAACGTTATTGTAGGCAACTTCATTTTATACAATATATGTAGTAAGTATGCTGCTCCGACTCTCTTTCAGTTAAGGGGTCTATGGATCACCCCCCAACCGGCACCGTCGCAATAGCCACTGCTAATGCTTGCTCGAGAATTACTGGAATTGTTGGGGCTTTGTAAATTATAGAGTGTGGTCTAGACCTACTCTATCTGTAAAGTGTCTCAAGATAACTGTTGTTATGATTTGATACTATAAATAAAATTGAATTGAAATTGAATAAAGCTGTTATGGTTAAAGCGTTAGCAATCAATTAGCAACCAGAATTAAGTTGAATCAATGCCTCAGGACAGTCTGACACTGCTGGTCTCTGTGGCAACACCGCCATTTGGGTCCCACCTCAAGAAGCCAAAAGATGCTGCTGGGATTCTCAGTAGCACAAAAAAAGAAAAGGTCTGATGAGTCATTCCTCACAATTTTCCAGACTCGGGTGGTTTTATGGGTGCAGAAAACTGAAGTATGAGTCCTGAAGGCATGTTGCCAGCTGTTAAATATAGTGCCGTCTATGGGCAGCCATACTGACTAAAAGCTGTTCTGAAGATGAACGGTGTCCTTGAACAGAGTCACGCAGTCTAAGGTGCTGTTTATATCTCTGCAGAGAGGTGTGGGATGCTCTGGCTTGATGTTTGTAGAGACAAACTGTAACAAAGTCAGTTATTTCTAATCCGCAGACATTGTGTGCCTTCAATACTCAAAGATTAAGCGCATAAATAACTGGCGCTGTGCACTTAACAAAGCTGACTAACCCTACTGCTACTGTAGCAGAAGTCACCACGACAGACTGCAGTAAAAACAGTACGTCTGTTATACAATACCAGTTTCATTACCAGTATAATATTGAATATGATATGAATAAGTAAAAAAAGAAGCCAGTAGGTTCAACCAGTATCGATATCGGCTCCGATACTGCCTAAAACGCTGGTATCGATATTGGGAAGTACTGGAGTTTATGCACCGATCCGATACCACGTAATAAAGCCCTAAAGAAAATCTACGTTAAAGTAGTTTATTTATTTTCTTTTTTCGTTATAACTGACTGTCAAAACTGGAGAATAAAAGAGAGTTCTGTCGGGGCGGCCTCTAGCTCACTCAGTAAGAGCGTTCGCCCCATGTTGGCTGAGTCCTGCAGCGGCGCAGGTTTGAATCCGACCTGCTGCCCTTTGCTGCGTGTCACTCCCCATCTCTCTTTCTCCCCCTTTCCAGTCTATCCACTGTCAATAAAGGGAAAAGCTCCAAAAAATAATCTTAAAAAAAAAAAAAAGAGAGTTCTGTTGCATTCATTGTTTGTGTTTGCTCATGTTTCACAAAGAGCTTAACCTGAGCAAGACAGACAACAAAGATAGAAATAATATCACATCTATACAGGTATAGTAGTATACAGCTGTTAAAACATAATTAAATATATGACACACCGGTATCGGATTGGTACTCGGTATCGGCCGAAACGCAATTTCAGGTATCGGAATCGGGAAGCAAAAAATGGTATCAGGCCACCTCTAGTCAAGACCACATTTGTCGAGTCCATGACAAGTCCAAGACCAGGACTAGTCGATACCAAGTCAAGACCGAGTCTTAAGAGGTTAGAGTCCAAGACAAGATCGAGTCCAGGACAGAAAAAAGTAATGGCCAGGATCTCTGGGAAAAGGCACGATATGTGTGTCTCCATTTCAAACACCACTGCAGGTTGACTGCTTTCAGCAGCAGAGGTTGATTGTGGGCGACAATGCTGTTGTTAGTTCGCTGAAACTCTACTGCCGAAGTTGCTGCTCGGCAACGTTTGCTAATGTCCGCTAGCATACGTACAGGCTAACTATAGCCAGTTAGCCTTGTGTGTAATGTAACAAAAGCCCATCCATCTCGTAGGAACGAAGCTTAAATTTATTCAATAAAATGATGGCACAAAAGGAGCACTAACACCACAGGTCTTCTGTTGACAAAGTGGACGCAGATATAGGAAACTCTGAAGGCAGTCGTAATACAACTTAAAAGTTAAAATGAGGCCTGCAGTCGTCACCGCTGCTGCCTGCATATTTGTGTAAAACCAAGGAGCTTTGTAACTTTTTGTTGTTGTTACACTAACAATATTCTTAAAGCAAAGAGTTTGTTTAAAATATATATATATATATATATATATATATATAAATAAAGATAATTCACCAGTCTATTTTTTAACTAAAATGCCCTATTTGAATTGTGCATTTTGTTTTTTCAACAGTAACAATGACGATATGAATTTTTAAAAGTATCTCTCGTGGTATGGTTACATTATTAAGAAGTGCTTGAATAATGCATTTCGGGGAATAAAACATGAGGGGCTGTGACGCACAGGATTAATGAGCTCCGTTAATATGATGTCTCCCTCAACATCAGAGTTAGAACGTACCAGTCTGCTGTGTGTAGAGGAGTACGTGTGCGGTTATTTTGTATCCGTCTGGCGTCATTTGTACGTGATTTAATCAAAGACACTGAGCGGCCAGGTGTAATGATGTTTAAGGAATTAATGAATAGAAAGAGAAGCTTTTCATACAGTGTAAAGCAAAAACACCTCACAGTAGCACTAGAGAATAAGGGTTTCACCAGTCAGTATGATTTACCCTAATCCATCCTCTAGTCGTTGAGACATTTTACACCAAAACGGTGGACCAGCCAACGCACTGACAGACCGGCATTGCCTTCCCTAGAACCACGCTGCTAAAAAGCTTAAAAAGTATGACAATTGGAAGAAAGAAAGTTGAAAAGTTCAACCGTGGAAGCATCCGGGCAACATTTTGGTAGGGGTAGACTGATTATCGTCTCCGGCCACTTATCGGGCTTTTGTTTTTGGGCAGTTTGCAGATTATCGGTTTCAGTGTTCATTTTGCCTGATAACTGATAAAGTTTATGAATTAAAAAGTGGTCTACTTTGGCTCGGCTCCAGCTCTGTGTCTGTCCCTCTGCTCCGGTTTCTCTCACCCCAACTCGAGTCTCGCCCCAACATTGTCTGACTCTCTGTTACTGCCTATTATGTTTAAAGTTTGCAATTGATTAAATAATTGCTTAAAACAACACAAGGCTGAAGACCCATTCTTCAGCCTCACTGTTCTCACCCCCCCACAACACTATCTGACTATCTGTTACTAGGTATTATGTTGAGAGTTTCTCATTTATCAAATAATTGCTTAAAGCATTTAAACAATGTTTTGTGTTGGAGTTTGTACCATTCCAAAATCTTAATTTTAAATTACAGATTTTCATTTTCGCTGTAAAATATCGGTTGCATTAACTACTAATAATCCGTACTAGTATCGGTCGATCCCTAAATTTTGGATTTTAAAAATACACAATCTGTGGTACAGATGCAATGCAATTATTGGCACACAAACAGCAACTCATCTGAGGTTTCTCCCTATTTTTCTCTTTAACCCTTTCTTTTCTTTTCTTCTTATTTTTATAAGACAGCTGAAGACACGAAATGGGAGAGAGAGGGGAAATGACATGCATCAAAGGACCGTAGGTCGGAGTCGAACCCGCGGCCGCTGCATCGACGAGTAAACCTCTATGTATGGGCTCGCCCTTTACCAGGTGAGCCACCCAGGCGCCCCCTTTTCTCTTTGCTTTCTATTTGTGAAAAAAAAGCATTTCCTTAGTCTTGTTTACCGTAAGTAAGTATGATGATCAGCATATGTTTGCGGCAGGAAACAACCGTTTGACTTGGGGTGGACCTGAGATTGTGTATGCCTGACTCTACTAAGAGGTAACAGCAGACAGTTGGCAGCTACATGCAAACAGACAGTAAAAAGCCCATAAGGAGACAGAGACAGAGAGTCGGGGCCATTGGAGGTCACCGGATATTTGGAGCTCTAACTCTCGCTTCCCAATATAACCGTGTGTGGAGCGACAGCTGCTGTGTGTCCTGAAGAAGGTGGGCCATACCACATGCCTGAGTCACAGTGGGGGGGGGGAGTTTGCCGGTGGCAGAGTCTACTTCAGACAAATGTGATCGATGCATAAACAAGTGCAGAGACTGAAAAACGGCCGCTGGCTGTCGGTAAGACACTGCCGTTGCTGCTGACTTCCTTTAAAGTGCTCATATTATGCTTTTTGGCTTTTCCCCTTTCCTCTATTGTGTTATATATATCTTTTTTTGTGCATGTAATAGGTTTACAAAGTGAAAAAGCCCAAAGTCCACCCCAAAGGGACTTACCATCTCCAACAGAAAACACTGTTTTCTTTTCCAAACTGCTCCAAACAGCTCTATTGTAGTCCAGCCTTTACTTCAGAGACAAACGTGGTCACTTTGGAACACACGTTATAATGCTCACCTAGCTGCTAGCATGGCACTCCCTCATACTCTGCTTCTGACTGGCTAGTAGTCCTTACCTAGGTACTGTCAGGGCCCGCCCTGATACTCTGCTTCTGACTGGTTAGTAGTCCTTACCTAGGTACTGTCAGGGCCCGCCCTCATACTCTGCTTCTGACTGGCTAGTAGTCCTTACCTAGTTACTGTCAGGTCACACCCTCATACTCTGCTTCTGACTGGCTAGTAGTCCTTACCTAGCTACTGTCAGGGCACGTCCTCATACTCTGCTTCTGACTGGCTAGTAGTCCTTACCTAGTTACTGTCAGGGCACACCCTCATACTCTGCTTCTGACTGGCTAGTAGTCCTTACCTAGGTACTGTCAGGGCACGCCCTCATACTCTGCTTCTGACTGGCTAGTAGTCCTTACCTAGGTACTGTCAGGGCACGCCCTCATACTCTGCTTCTGACTGGCTAGTAGTCCTTACCTAGGTACTGTCAGGGCACGCCCTCATACTCTGCTTCTGACTGGCTAGTAGTCCTTACCTAGTTACTGTCAGGGCACGCCCTCATACTCTGCTTCTGACTGGCTAGTAGTCCTTACCTAGGTACTGTCAGGGCACGCCCTCATACTCTGCTTCTGACTGGCTAGTAGTCCTTACCTAGGTACTGTCAGGGCACGCCCTCATACTCTGCTTCTGACTGGCTAGCTGTGGGCACGGCCTAAACACACCTGCGCCACGCGCTTCTCGCCGTTCGCTTAGATCGTTAAAATAGCGCCCTATAAAACAAAGAGTTAATTTTACCCATTGGGCGACACAGAGACACAAGCTAAATAAGACCCCCCCTCACCAAACACAGGACGCACGCAACCTTCACCACAACGGAGTCCCTCCCACCCAGAGCAGACCCCGGTGTGTGTCAGTGTTGAGGCATGCGTCGGAACCCGACAGTAGGCTGCAGTCGGTCCACGCTCAGCCGCTTGTAGCTTATTTATAGCAGCTTGTTCCCGAGAGGAACACAGTAATTGAAACCAAATGTGTTGCCGGGACTGATATGCCCGTCCACCCTTCTCCTCCCTCTCTCTATATACACAACAATTGCAGAAAAGAGTGGGAGAGAGATTTAGAGCAAGCAGCCTTGGAAATCACATTTCTTGCAATTTCATTTTTTGGAAAGGAAAAGAAAAAGTTCCCGAGCTTCATTTTCCTCCCTAACTTCTTCACAAGTCCACAACAAATAAATGAATCCAACTGCTTCAGTCTCATTTTTAAAGTGGTTACAATGTTTTTTTCCCTCCGGGCCGGGGGGGGATAAAAAACATTAAAAAAACTTTTGCAAACTAAGAATAAGTACCACAGCTTTGATTTGGGCCACTTTTGTTTGACGGAATAAAGTAGCAGAAGTCCAAGCTCGGCCCACCCACCCGCCCACCACAGCCACGCTTACTGAGCAGTCCAAACAAGGCAGAGAAAACAAACTTACCATGCTTTCTTTTCTTCTTTTCTCTCCCTGTTTTCCTCCTAATTCCTTTACTTCCCCTCTGTCCCTTAGTTCTGGGCTCCCGGTGAGCTCTGCTCAGAGTCGACGTGCGTCAGGCGGATAGAAATAGGACTGAGTTGCTGCTAAGAAGCTGCGTGAGGCCTTCACTGACCAAAAGTCAAAGTCAGGCAGCCACCTCTCTCTCTCTCTCCCCCCTCCCCGCTGCCTTGCGCTCGTGTCAGCTTTTCCAATAACAAACTGCTCCCCCCGCCTCTTTTGGCCAAGTCCCCGTTTCCTGGACGCTTGGTGGACTCCTGTGACCCGCCTGTCTCCCTCTTCTTTTTTTTCCCCCTGTTTTTGAAGGCTCGGCTGTGTGACAGCCTTGTTGCTGCAGCCCCTCTTGTCTCTCGGAGTTGTAGCCCTGCCTTCCTGCCTAAATTTAGAACCATAGACACATGTGGGCCTCTGGTTTGAAGTTTAAAGAGGCGGGGACTGGAACAAGTATGCATGTGGGGCGTGTTTGGATGGCTTTCCCCCCCAAACATGCAGGGTTTTCCATACAATTATACTGGAAGGGTTAGGCGCAGCGCCCAAGCCGTTTTGGGGCACAACCCAAGCCGAATGAATGTAAAATCAATGTGAGAATCAAAACTAACTGAATGAATTGTCTCAGATCTGATGACTGGAGTTGGTCCTCAGTGGATGTCTTTAGCAGCTTTGGTCTTTTAAGCTTTTTGAGTGTTATATTTATTATCTGCTCTAGCTTTTCTAATGTTTTAGAGACCAAAACGTTTTTTTTTCTTCCAAACCTAGGGACAACATTAGCCTGGTCCTACCAGACTCTGGTCCATTTCATTAGTACAGAGAGTCTGGCCACTCTCCATTGACAAGTGTTAACTTCCTTGAAGGCGGGTACTCTGTTGAAGTTTAAAACTATTGGATCTGCCCAGAGCCACTCTGGTAGCCTGGCTCCGCCCTCCTACGTACTGTCTGGTAGGACCAGGCTAACAATAGGGGAGACGACAACAACTATTGGCTTAGCATCGCTAGCGTTAGCCTTAGCCAACTCCTTCACCACTAACGGAGAGAGCTGGAAAATCAACATGGCCACCAACACAGCTCAGCAAAGATTGTTCTTGCTCGGGCTTCAACTTCTGGATGTTCGGCGGTGTCGCCACAACGGACCAAATGGCTTCGCTAGCATCTTTCTCCACCGCCATTACAGAACTACAACTCTCAAACTAGCGCACAACGTCATCGTTCTTAGCCGCTCCCTCTGTTCACTGATTGGACCGCCAAATATTTGTCAAAACCTAAGAATATACCAAGACCAAGACTGAGTACTGAAGGAAAATGAAAATTGAGCCGAAGTACGTAGGAGGGCGGAGCCAGGCTACCGGTTCGTCATCGGAATCGTAACAATCCAAACGATACCCAACCCTAGTGGCTATTAATGTTGTATTAATTCATGTACAATTTTGCGGTCACTCGCTTTTCTTTAGCAACATGTTTTGGATGGAAACATGGTGGCAGTATGTGAGAGCATGCATGTGTGAGTGCACGTGCTCAGGACAGAGAGAAAGAAGCAATTTAAAGAATGCAAATTCCTCTCCTCCACTTGAATGTTTTGCGGCCTGACAGCGAGGGAGGGGGGGAAAAAAATCCTCACAAAGCTTCTCCTATACAGCTCCACTTTCTTTTCTCTCTCTCTGCTCCCCTCCTCTCTTCCTCCCTCTCTTCACAGCCACACTGATCCCATTCTCCCTGCCTGCTTGTTTGTGCTGAGACTGATTTCGTAGGTTAGGGGAATACTTCATGCTTTGATGTAACATCCAGCAGTTTCACAAGCGCTGCGCCTTTGATAAGAAAAAGCAAGGTGCTTTATTACTAAAAGAGGTTAAAAAATCCTCTTATGTGCCCATAAAAACAGGTTAAGCTGCTGATATGTCCGCGCCCCCCCAAATTCAACCAACACTTATTTTTTTTAAGCCACGTAATTTAAAAAAAAAAAAAATGTTTGTTCTTCTCCCTATGAGCCACGATGGGAATGCGGCCACTCTCTCAACTAGCAGCGGTAGCTACAAGAAAAAGAAAATGAACAAAAAAGAATAGCAATCATTGTCTAACAGGCTAGGCGAGTCCTGAATCTCAAGGGGGCAGCCGGGACGAAGGCTGCAGACGCCGGAGGGGGGGAGACTCTCTGTTTGCCGTGGCTGCAGCTGAGGCTCCATTTGATGATGTATTAATCAATAAATGAAAGGGGAAATCCCTAATAGGCCTCTGGTAAAAGGGAGGAGGAACACGGCGAGCCTCCGTCTCATGATGAAGATGTAGTGTAGGCAAATACACACGGGGGAGGCGAAGAGGCGGGAGAGCTCGTACACGGACTGATTTTTAAACTGTTGAAAAGAAGATGGAGGAGATAGCACGGAGTTTGAGTTCGAGAACACGTCACTAATTAGAGCTGATGTCGGGGGGGGAGCTGAGAGAAAGACTCATTGTTGGAGTTAAGTGCCAGTGGGCGGAGCATTGATACAAGTCTAAAAACATCTAAGACACAGCTAGTTTCCATTTTTTTCCCCTTCACTTTCACAAAGTTGTGTGGTTCTTGACTGTTGATGTTTTTTTTTTATGAAATCTGTTTCACACTATAAACATGGCTGACCAGACAGTTATCTTATGACCAATGGGGTAAGTGTCTCTCCACAACGCGTAGCTCCTATGGCACCATTTTGATGCTTACAAGCCATCACCCCCCCGTTAGCATTCCATTGACTCCCATTCATTTTGACGTCACTTGACAGTGAATAACTTTACATCTGAAGCGTTTAAAGACTGTATTTGTCCATTGTTTATTTCTAAAGAAAAACGACAATGTATAAAAGGCTCCATTACCTTGTATCTCACGTTATGGCTCCGTAGCAGACGCTTTTAAAAAAAATAGGCTAACGATATACGACTTACTGTCGCATAGCCTAGAGGAATTACCGTACAGTACAGGAAAAGCTTGCAGGCAGTTTCGACTTACATTAGCTGTTTAACCCTTGTGTTTTCCTCCCGTCGACCATGCACTAGTTGTCCTCACGGGACAAAATTGACCCGGTCTGTTTTGCCAGTTTATAAAGCATGAAGTATAAATGATCACCCAATTCTGTGTTACATCTTCTTATCAACTTCTTTCCAACATATTACCACTAATTTTACACTTATTTTTTTTTATATATGGTCAAAAAACCCATTTATATCAAATTATACCTAATTTCTGAGTTAAAAAAAGCTGAAATTATGAATTATTTTGACAACAGTTGAGATCAATGAACATATGTTGATGGGTTATCACGGACAAGTATAAATCAAATAGCTGAAATTATGAATTATTTTGACTAACAGTTGAGATCAATGGGAACATATGTTGATGGGTTATCACGGACAAGTATAAATCAAAGTTTAGTGAAAATACTGTTTTGAAACTATTTCAATTTTTTTAATGGCAGCCAATAATCCCACTTGTTTGGCTGGCAGCCAATAATCCCACTTGTTGTCCTACTGGGTCAAAATTGACCCGGTCTGTTTTGGCTATTAATAAAAGCATAAAGTATGAATTATCACACAATTCTATTTTACATCTTCTTATCAACTTCTTTCGAACATATTACCACTAGTTTTACACTTATTTCTTTTATATATGGTAAAAAACCCGCATTTATATCAAATTATACCTAATTTCTGAGTTAAAAAAAGCTGAAATTATGAATTATTTTGACTAACAGTTGAGATCAATGGGAACATATGTTGATGGGTTATCACGGAAAAGAATAAGTCAAAGTTTAGTGAAAATACTGTTTTGAAACTATTTCAATTTTTTTAATGGCAGCCAATAATCCCACTTGTTGTCCTACTGGGTCAAAATTGACCCGGTCTGTTTTGGCTATTAATAAAAGCATAAAGTATGAATTATCACCCGATTCTATTTTACACCTTCTTATCAACTTCTTTCTAACATATTACCACTAGTTTTACACTTATTTTTGGAATTTATGGTGAATAAACTTCATTTACATGAAATAATACCTAATTTTAGGGGTAAAATAAGCATAAATTATGAATTATTTTCATTATAGTTAAGATCAGATGAACCTATGTTTGTGGATAATCACTGACTGGTATATGGTAGTTATTAGTCAGGATATGGTTTTGAAACAATTTTATTATTTTGAATGGCAGCCAATAATCACACCTGGTGTCTTCCTGGGCAAAAAGTGACCTGATCTGCTTTGCGTGTTTATAAAGCATAAGCAATTATAAGACATTTTATCCAACAGGCTGCCGTTTTGTTTTTTAATTTTGAAAAAACAGAATTTTATAAACTAGATTTTAGTTTCATCATATACTAGCATGTCCAACTATGTGACATTCAAGAAATGTTCTAACTGACTAATAAAGGACAGATGCTGAATAAATGCATCGATGGGGACTTTTTTTTTGTGTCACTGAATGCTTCTTTAATTTCCAAGAGTCCTCAGTGCTGCTGCTGACGCAGCTCTAAAACCTCAGCACTTGAAGGAAGGAGTCAATTCAGATTTTTTTGTTTCTTCTCAGCGCGTCGAAGTCACTTCCCTGTTAATAAGTCATTTGGAAAGTCGCCTCGGCGGAAAACAAAGTCTCGATTGGTAAATCGTCACAAGTGGCCCCGGCTCACCTGGAGGCGTGGGCGGTGGAAAGTGAAGAAAAGGTGATGAATAGGCCCATTGTCAATGTCAGAGTTATTATCATATTATATTTTCTCTATTTCTCTAAACCACCGACAAGTGATAGCTCAATAAAGTTGACTTACTTAACCCTCCTGTTGTCCTTGGTTCAAATTTAACTCGTTTTATTGCAGTTTTTTGCAACAGAATTGTGGGTTTCTTTCAACCAAATTGCCCCCAAAAAACATGGATGGTTCCATATCACGCTCTTTGCAAGGTAAATGAATGCTCGGTTGACGACTGAAAAATATAATAAAATAGTTTCAAAACAGTATCCTGATCAAATGTCGACATATTCTCGCCTGTGATAATCCATCAACATCCTCTGATCCCAACTATTAGTCAAAATAATTCATAATCTCTGCTTTTTTTCCAGGAGTTGTCTGCCTATTATACTTTCTCAGTATTATTCTCAATATAATTCTTTCTCAGTATTTATTCTCGATATCTATTTTTAATGTCACGGTATAAAACCTACATTTTCCTTCTTCTCAGTTTTCATGGCTGTGCTCTCTTCTCCGGTTCTTCCTTGCCGGGAGGCACGTCTTTTTCCATCGGAGGAAGTGAACTCACTGAAATCACTGAGAAGCAATCTGAAATCACTAGCAGTCAATGAAACTGTCAGTCACTAACCGGTCCATTCAAAGCACGTATAGTGTAGATGTATTCCTTACTCGGTGATTCGCCTTCAATTTTCTCCAACACTGTGATTTTTTGGGCCCTAAAGAAAGTTACAGTCATTTATATGGCTCAGAGGAGATTTTTGCTGTATTGCAGCTCGACAGAAGCCACTCGTATCCATTCTTGAAAAAAAAACGCTGCTGTGTGCAACAAACGCATATTACAGGACGGCATCAGTAAAGTTTCTCCACATGCATTTTTAATAAGTAGCAATGGCCCTTCTCCTGGATGTGCAGTTTAAGCAGAAACGCTCAGTAAGTCATCATAAGGTTTCTGCCATGAGCGCCACAGCGAACAGTCATACCCATACAACCGCGCTGACAAGAGGGTGAACGGGGCCTTTTAATGGGCCAAGCCGGGAATGGACTCAACTCTATCGTTAAAATATATACGATGACCTGTCTCATGTGTAGTTGGGTAATCTGTAAACATACAGTAAGATGGCTGAGCCATTTTGAAAGCAGCTATACATATTGGCCTGTTTCCCATTAAATTCTCACTAGCAGCAAAGCTACAATGAGCGCAGCAAAGCTACAATGAGCTGCAGAATCCGAGCTGTAGAAGTAATAGGCTCGTTTAAGATGAGCTGCGCCTCGCCTGTAAAGTGGACGGGAGCAGGCGGTGGCAGCAGCAGCAGGGGGTGGTGACAAAAAGCTTCGCTCAAGTCGGACAGTTTCCAGCCTACATGCTGAACAGGAAGTCACGAAAACACTCAAATCCTGTTAGGTCTGATTCTGATTTAATAAAATGTTATCAGACCCATATATCAGCTTGTACACAGTCTCCAGTTGTGGTTATTACGACTAGCTAGATTATTAAGTAGCTGTCAAAATGCTCTACATGCGATCTGTTGCTGATGTTAATAAATAACAACAGACTGTAGATGATTCTGTAATCTGAACAGATTTAGTCTCTCGGACTTCTAAACGTCACTATCAGCCACGCAACATGTTTTCTGTACACAATCAGCTTTTAAATCAGACAAATAGCAGTTCAAATCCCTCCAATTCGAAAACAATAAAAAGTTTATATAAAACGTCATCATGTCGAGTCGATTCTGAACCAATAAGCTGTTGGATCAGGTGAGAGCCAGGCGCTTCCCAGCATGCCCCTGGGTCCGCCCGGGTCTTGCAGTCTGTGTGAAGCAACTGCGCTGCCTGCGTCTCAAACCTGCGACTGCCTCGATAGCGCGAGGTCATCGTTGCCCATGCAGGCATGACTTCAGAGCGAGTCGGGATCAAGCCGGTCAATTTCCGATTGATGTCGATAGGGGATATTTCTAGTCTAGCTAGCTGTCTGGATTTACCCTGCAGAGATCTGAGGAGCAGTTAATCATAGTCCTCAGAAATCCACCGGAGGTTAGAACACAAAGAAAGAGGAAGGTGACGGACATAAATGCATCTGGTGAAATTTCTTGAAGCACCAGAGCAATCCTGGAAGTGGAACGTCAAGGATATAGACTAACAGTGACCTAACTTTACTCCGCCGAGGTTTGTTACGGGAAGTGAGCCCCCCCCGTGTAGAAAAGTACCATAAGTGGCGGCTGCCTTGTATTTTTTCATATCGCAATATATATATATATATATATATATATATATATATATAAAATCACATGAAACAAATATATCGCAATGTCAGTTTTTTAGGGCTGTGCTTAATTGAAGAAATTCTTTGACTAACACTCATTCCATTGTATCGACTAATTGATTAGTTGATTTAATCGACAGATTAAAAATGTAAATCTGAGTTTCTCTGCAAAGAGTCATGCAAAAGCACCACTTTAATTCTTGTGTTTACCAGAGATGTGCTCATATGTTTCTTGGAAATAAGTCATTCAGCATGAAAAATGCATAAAACATGACTAATGGACTAAAGAAATTTTGACTAAGACCTAAACGACCAATTAGTCGACTAATCGACTAAGAGGGAGCAGCCCTACAGTTTTTTCCAGTATCGTGCAACGGACCTGTAAAGACAGCAGCTCTCCAAGGCCTCAAAGTTTAAGATTCTGGGGAAGATTTTTTTTTTGACATTCAGGGGCAAAGAGGGGAGAGTGGAAATCAAAGAGACAAGGTGCACATAGAGACAAGCCCGGCAGGTTAATGATCACAGTGTCTCCGCCAGGCTCCCCCCATCTGGTTGGCTTGTAAGAGAAGCTGTTCCTGCTCAACACAAATGAAGCAATGTGGAGGGGGGCGGGTGTAGAAGGGTCAGTTGGTGACAGGGCGCTAGGAATCAGGTAGAGAATGGCGATTAATTGTGCGAGCGGGTGTGTGGAACAGTACGGCGCTTGCTGACAGTGATTCTAACAAGAACGGTGGCATCTTGTGCCTCGCCGGGAGCAGAGCCTGCCAGCATGACGGACAGCCGGTCTTTTGCAGGGTCGTCTTATTAGTAACCAGGACTCCTTTAAAAGTGAAAGAGTTAGAGTCTGAGACACAGAGTTCACCTTTTGGGGAATGTCACAAAAGAAGATAACAAGAACTGATTATTTGACAGCAGGTGGGACTCGCACTCGTCAGTTTTTCCTGTAAATGGTGACACCCCCCCCCATTTGTTGTAAGTGCATGGATACAGACATTACGTGACGTATTCTGCATGTTCACCTCCTGTTGTCTCCTACAACCTCTGTCACAATGTAGAAAAGAACGGAAGAGGCGAGACTATGTTACAGGAGGGTCTTTTTAAACCTCTTGCAGGGTTTTCTCCAACACTGGAGGGTTTAGGTGCTGCACCCGAGCCCATAAAGTCTTTCAGTTACTTTCATTCGGCTTAGGTGCTGCCCAAAACGGCTCGGGTGCTGCACCTACAAAAGTAACCAAAAGACTTTTTTTTTTTGATTGGAGTTGGAGTTGAAGTTTTGTCTGGCAATTTATGAACTGCTCTAGCTTTCCCAACGTTTAACACACATATATGGTGATAGTAACGGTCCAAAATGATGTGGAAAAGAGACACAAAACTACCACAAAGGGACACAAACCGACAACAAAGAGACGCCAAATGACCACAGGGACCCAAAACAACTCCAAAGAAAAACAAAAACTACCAAAAAGAGACACAATGCGGCTGCAGAGACGCAAAACCCCACAATGAGACATAAAATGTATTGGGGGAATTGCATATTTTTTACTGAAAAACGCCACATTTTCTTGAGGGAGGATGCCAAAACCGTCAACCGCCAAATACGCACACGTAAGTCTTCCACAAAGCCAGGGAAAACCCTGCTCTTTGGTAAGACACTTACTTTATACTAGTCCATGTAACGCTCAACATTTCATTACCTCCAACATCCCCAATTCAACTCCCTGTAACACTCTATTCAATACAGGAAAAATGCCAAACGTAAAGATAAAAACATTTCCATTTGCGAGAGACCGTAAGATGTGGTTGAAAGCTCTGCAAAAAGCCGGTACCTTGAGTTAACTTTGACTTAGAATTTTGTCAAACTTCGTTGACCAATAGGACGTTCCACTTACTCCACTCCTACACGTCTGGCATCAACCGAGAGTCACTGGGACATTAATCAGAGTATTTAAAATCAGCACTGGAGATTTGACTCGTTTTGTATTTCTGTGTTCTAAAAAGGAGATCTTCAAAGCCTCTGGAGAAGCAGCCGCGCCATTTTCTTAGCCTCTTTCTGACTAGGAAAAGTCCACTTCTATATCCATTTGCATTCGCACTGGCCAAGTGGCCAGAAGGACTATAGGAGGGGTAAGGGAGTGATGTAAGCACGGCAACGGTCTTTATAGCGTTAAAATCAGAAAACAAACACACCAAAAAAAGTATGAACTAAATACTAAATCTAATGTGTATAGAATATTTGTCATAATTTAAACAAACGAACCGTCAACTGTGAAATAAAAGACCTCCAGCTTACAGCGGGGGTCTCTGAGCATGACTGGCCGAGCGACGAGCTAGCAGCCGGGGCAGGTGCCTGCTGGCTGTCGCCTCACTTCATGGAGCTTCTCAACTCTGAAAACTTTGAAGCAAATTGACAATTCGGCATCAATATCGCAAGAATGCCTATATTCAAAATCTAAACAGTTAATTAAAAAACAGAGAAAAGACCCTGCCCTGAAGTAGGAGCTGAAAGAGTTACAGGAACTGCGGCCAGAGGAACTTAAAAATCCCCAAATTGGTCCAGTCGGAACATGAAAAAAAAAAGGTTCAAGGAAATTTATGTTCTTGGAACTGCAAAAATCCCTCCGGTGCTATTGTCATTTCCACCAGGGTTCAACAATAAGGGTTGCCCGATTGGCCCCGGGGCAAGTTAAACGCCAGGTCGGGCAGGTAAATCTAACATAAATGATGTTATTGTTCTCTTGGCCCCTGTTGGAAAATGCTTGTTGAATGATTTGAATGTGCCATTGGCCAATTAAGAATGGAGTTGGTGCTTAACGCTGACACTTTGTTGACGTTGTTTTTCGAAGTTTGACATATTTTTCCGTGTTTCTTTTACGTTTTTGATGCTTTTTGACAGTTTTTTTTTTTTTTCGGCGATTTTGATGGAGCTTTTCAAACTTTTTTAAAGACTTTTTTTGTATAGGGTCGACTTATAATTGACTTTGGTATAGCAGGATTTTGTTTCTCACTTGCACGACACTAAAAGTGAAGAAAAAAGACCCTACGTTGAACACCGCAGTCGATCATGTTCTGTTTCAATCACTAGCTTTCCCTCCCTCACATACCAGCCTTCCTCGGGCTATTCCACCACACATTGTCGTAACAGAGACAGAAGAGAAACATATTGCTCCTATTATACACCGGCGTTTGGGTTTTCCTTAGAAAGCAGCGGTTGTGTTTCCATTGGAGCGCGGTGATGTAGATGATGGCTTTGGCAGGCGGCAGACAGGCCTGCTCTTCTGATGAGCAAACACTCGGCTGGAGGAGAATGGGACGAGAAGAGGCATGAAAAATGGTGCAGCGTTTAGCGTCGCTTGGCACCGCTGCCGCGGGTTCATTGAGTCGGAAGCACCGAGGCCGTCTTTGTGGGGTGTGACTGTCGCTGCCGGATGACAGATTGCATTCTGGGTCCTCTGAGAGAAGCGCAGAGGATGAGATAATGGTTAGGAAATAAAAGTCTCCCAAACTGTGGAAGCAGACAAAATACTGTGACATAAACTGCCAGTTTAAGGTAAAATATTCAGCTACACCACAAAAACTGCTACCAAAAGAAAAATGTCACATTCACCCATTTTCACCCTCACATAACTGAACATATTGTGTTTGAAAAGCCTTATTGATCTGTAGGCAAATGGCATTTTTGACATGAAACATCGCTGCTTGGCACGTCCTGGAACAAGCTGACAATCTGGCCTTAAGAAGTCAATAAAATGGTTTCCGCGAGGGGCCAGACGGCGCTTACTCCCTCAGAATGGGACATTATGGGATTGCTGTTGATTCCCTCATCTAATTGTCTGGTGATCAGAGGGGATTTGTCAGTTGAGCTGAGTGGTACTTTCAAATCAACGCATTTAGATCTTGAGAGTCACAGAGGTAGCTATCTATTTGGACACTATTTTTATGGACACCCTGGCAGCCAATCAGAATGGAGTATATAATATTGAATAATCGTGCTTTACAAAGAGAATAAAATTTGTCCTTAATATATTTTTTTTTTCTGAACGCTTCTTCCTCGGGCTAAAGGCAAATTAATTAAGCAGTAAAAAGTAGGCCTGGCTGTATTTGTACAGTACAAGATGTTGGGTTTGCCCTGTAGTAAGACAAACTGGTGAAGTGGTTAATCTCCTCACTATCACACATTCCCTCCAGTCATTTTCCTCCAATGAGGATTGTAGCATCACAGGAAAACTGCCAGCAGCTCTGAGCCAATAATAGCTTAATATCAGTTGATCAAAATCTACAGATTGGGGCTACTCTTGGCAATGTCATACACAAGGCAAATTAGCGCATTAGCATGCAAATTCCAAATCTTTTATTAACCTTAGGGCTGCACGATGTGAGGGCAATGTGCAATAACGATATTACTTGTGATAAACATACAGATATAAAGTGTTTGCGGTTCTGCGTTTCCGCAGATATATATATATATATATATATATATATATATATATATATATATATATATAGATATATATACACACACACACTCTTGACTGGGTAAATAAGGGTTGCAATCATTTAGCAAAGGTTAAGTAAGGAGCAAAAGCAGAACAGCTTTTATGGATCTGCAGCGCAACACATCAAGTGCGCTCCACCAAGGGCAAACGAGAAAGAGAGGTTACAAAGAAAATGGAGGAACTTCTCAATCTAAAATCTCCTGTCAGAACAAGACTGCATTTAAATTGCTACGTTTTGGTTTAAAAACAAGTATCTTTTGCTACGTTTTAACTTTGCATTCACACCACTCTGGCGTTTCCAATTTGGACACACTTCTGACCCTGTTTGGGGGGTTGTTGTTCAGTCTCAACGGCCGCAAACGGAGACCTTTGGCAACACCGACACAGGCGGCAACATTTCGCTGCCTGATTGGATCATGGCGTCTCGTTCTCTGAGACTAAGCTACTAACGTTACCATGGCAACTACCAGCAACTGGCGGAGTATACACATCGCCTCCTGTTCCCGCCCAGTATACGAGAATGATTGTGAGATATTTTGGTTCTGGCGGAGAGTAGTTCTTCTACTGGAGCTAAAAACACTTTGGACATGGGAGGAGGGAGAAAAAAAAATGAAGAAAAAGCATGAAATTAAAGCAAACTTTCTGTCCTATCTTATCACCCCGCTTCAATTCAGAGCTCAGTGACGAAAACCCACTGGTCCTCTGCTAGATTCCCCCACCTCTTTCTTCGTTACAAAACACACTGTTCCACAACACAGCCGTACGGGGCCAGAACAGTGCCGACAGTAAACGGTTGTCAAACAGCACACGGACCATTTATTGTTCGGATTTCTCTAAGCTACATTTAGCGTGCCACAGCACACAGTGCAGGTGGGGGTAATGGAAAGGTTCCGAAGGGAAATGAGGACTGACGCGTGTTTAACAAGCAGGGCTTGAGCATGAGGAGTGTTCAAAGCAGAGCTGGGAGGTTGTCTATCAATCCTGCAAAGTGAAAGTCCTCTGCTTCCAGGTGCCCAAAAACTCAAAAGATTCCAGAGTAGGGATCGGCGATATGGAGGAAATCAGATATGACAATATCCTCGACCAAATAATGCTATAGGGTTGACAATTGGCGCTTTCACAATATATTTTCGCAATTAGATTTCAGCTAAATAATCATCAGTAACGTGGATATAATGACTTAGTGGGTAAAGGCAAATGATAGACCAGCTAAAATAGTCAGTGGTCACTGAGTCTCAGTCACTTTACTGTAATGAAGTAGCCTGGATGCCAGCCGGACTTAGCCCTGCCCACAACATTTGAGGTCGGGAAGTTCGGTCTGGATTTGAGCCGTTGTGGAGCAACTGTGCTCGAATCAGAGCTGTTCGGACCAATCAAATTGTCGGGGTGGGCTTCATACGATGATGGACAGATGATCAACAGTAACGTAAAGCCTGCCTTTGACTTGCAGCTTCTGTGACGTCTGTCTCTGTTGCTCTGATTGGTTGGAGGTCTATCCAATTGAGTGCAGAGGCATTTTCTTTCCTGGTTCGGCTGAAACACACCCCATAATCACAGCCCAATGGAGCAGCATCAGACTCAGATTCTGACTAGAATGTGAGTATGATGACGTCAGGCTAGTAATGCAGCCTTTAAAACCAGGAAAAAGACAAAACTTTACGATAATAGGATTTCCAAAATCTAAGACGAAATATTATCTCATATCACAATATGGATATAATTTCGATATATTGCCCAGCCATATTCCAGAGTCAGAGTCACTATTGCATGAAAGCATAGCAGAAACACACATCACACAGTGGTCGCTGGTCTAAATATCAGCCATTGTTAAATTCTGCTTACCAATGCAAAAAGATTGCCTAGATTACACATCCATGTCTGACTGTGTTGGGGCATAAACAATAAGACTTATTGTGTCCCCGGTCTGGTAACAGCACCAAAGCTGCCTTTGTGCCGTAATAGCCATTTCAAGCTGCTATTTACTGTGAGGCACACAAGTCAAAAACTGGATGGAATGAGTTATTGGCTGTGTTCAAAATCACTCCGTATTTACTGTACTACCAACCCTGTGGCTTTGAGGCAACAATGCTAAGCACTGCAATACTGTGCAGTCCCAGTAATAGTGGGACCTGTAGAACTGGCTTTTGACAACTGATGATTTATAACCCTATCAGTTGACAAGGTAAGCGAGCGTCAACACATCCGCCAAATGATTATTTTTTCTCTCTCTCAGAAAATGACTTCCACTGACTTGTTGGTCAAGTTGTTTGCACTTTGGCGACCAGTTTGGGAAGTTTACTTTGGAGATGTAATAGGTTACCGACTACAAGTTACCCTAATTATAGTCTTGCATTGTCAGACCTTCCTCCACAGCGCTGCAGAGGAGGGTCTGGCTAGTCCACACAGCATTCCGGGATGGGAGAAAAACGTGCTCTGGTTTATTGGCATTTCTTTAAACCAATCACAATCATATTAGGCAGCGCTAAGCACTGGACGGAGCCACGGTGCCTCTGCAAAATAGGCTCAGGAAGGAACTTGTTTTGGTGGAACATGTGTACGTTCAAAGGTTGTTTTAGTCGTGCAACAGAAAACTCAGATTGGACAGATAGTCTAGCTAGCTGTCTGGATTTACCCTGCAGAGATCTGAGGAGCAGTTAACCATAGTCCTCACAAATCAACCGGAGGTTAGAACGCCAACACAAAGAAAGAGGAAGGTGACGGCCATCCGGCCAAAATGAGGGACATCTGTGTATTAAATTAAATTATTGTTTTGATTACTTTTCTAAATTTCTAATGAATGTTTTCAACGGTTAACCATTAAACCTGGCAGTGTTAACTTCACAGTAGTACTCAACATTGATTACCATCAATCCCTTGTCACATGAATTAAGATTATAATAATTTAATTTTCAAGAACAGCCACCACAAAGTCAGACTTCAGCACCTTTATATACGCACCAATCAAAACATGGTGCTAAAATACATCTTTAATACACATTAGAAGCCCAGTGTGTCACACAGAGGGTAGGCATGTCTTCCTTACTTTATTTAATATGACTTAACTTAACTTACATACACTGCAGATGTTTCTTGAGGTTGGACATCGACATTTCCGAAGTTGATAGCATTTTGACCGCTGGCAAACATTCCCTTCTCAGATATTTGTGTGAAATGCACTAAACGGCTGAGGCTGTAAAACGGCAAAAGAAGCTTGCGCACATAAAAAAAAAACATGCCAAGTAATAAATGAATATTATTCAACATATAGCCTAGCTTTTTATAGAAAATATTCAGATGTAACCCCCAATGTAATAATGAACATTTTCATAGGTTAAGTATAATTTAATTACACATTTTCCCCCAGTAACTGTTACAGATTACCTTTATTTTTGTAATTCAATTTCGAACACAGCAACTCCTCAAAACTGGTGGAGACAACATTTCCTGCTGCAGTTACCCTGTATACCGCATTCACTGAAAAACGTGAAGAAAATATGAAGGATGACTAATAGTACAGATAAATGAAAGGAGAACAAAAAGGGTGGCTGTGTCAGAGAAGGTAGCTGAACCTGCCTTGTGTTTACAGCGACAGAGCTCTTTGAAAGTGAAAACTGATTCTGAAGCGACCTTCAGACTTCACATACAGCTTCGGTGCAGAAAACATAATCAACAAACTGCTGTGTATGATTGTATTCCAACAAATTAAATCTTCCAATCTTTTACTTTGCATTTCATTTCCATGGTTTTCACATTCCAAATTTAATTGGAGGCACTGCAGAAAGACTACTAGAGGTTCTCACCTGTTCCCGTGCACACACGCATGCACGCGCACGCACACGCACACGCACACACACACACACAGTCCTTTAAATTCCATTTGCCCCGTAAAGCTCCCAAAACTCCTCTTTTTAATTCTTTCCCTCAAAAGCAAAGCCAGGCAAGCAGCCCATGATCTTCTCCTTTTTGCTTCCAAATGCAAATGGATATCCTTGTTCTACAAACGGCTTATTGAACGGCTCAGAGAGGAGGCTGACGCTTCCCGTTGGTTTCCTGCAAAAAGAAAGCTAAACGAGTTCCTCTATCACTGAAAGCCCGAGACGATCCTGTGATGCTCTAATTTCTCACACCATACAGGAAAGTGATTCTGAAGCACGGAGAGGAATCCTCAAGAGAAGGAGTTTAAAGCTACACCACATCTCATCTGCCACACTCACAAAGCAAATATGAGCACCCTTTCCCTACTATTTGACACCAAAGGCCACTGAATTACTTTTAACAAAGTTTGACCATGTTAAAGTCAAGGAAAATCAATTTTCGGCAAACGCTAGTTGTGACTCTTGTGGGGCCATCCTGATAGCTAAGTGTTTGAGGCAATGGTCAGGGTTAGGCATAGGGCTGGGTAACGTTAACCGGTACCGGTACCAATACTGTGACTTCAAACCCGGTTCCTAAAAGATTTTTTTTATTTTTTTTTCACTTTACCAAAACAAAATTACAACATTACACAACCTTAGGTATTGAAATTGGGTATTGCAGTCATTCCAGGAAAATGCCTTTTTTAGTGATTGTTGCATGCAAACATGCTTGATTATGTGGCACGTTTTCTTAAAAACAGCGATGGAATATGCAGGATATTTATTGTGGGAGCTTGCCAAAATTGCAGGGACTTGCATAAACTGTGGTTTGATGAAAAAGAGAAAAACGAAAGTGGACTATGAAATCATGCAAGCCCCGCATATTTTGCACGGAAATCGGCAATTTATAAGGCGAAAGTGCGGCATATTTGAAAAAAATGCGGCCCCCGCATAAATAAACTTTTGGCTGATTATGCATTGAATTATGCGATCGCATAATCACGTTTTTCTGGAGGGACTGGTATTGAATGACAAGGCATTTTTTCCGATACTGGTTGTCCCAATACTAAGTATTGCATTTGGTACCCAGTCCTAGTTAGGCAGCCACAATCCTGCGTATAGGTAAAGAAAGAGTTGTGGTTTTCATTAATAAAAAGGCAAATGTTCTAATTTCTGCGAGGAATCAGTAAGGTTTTAAATGCAGGTAAGCGATGTGACACAACATCCAGTCTGCTGCATGAAAGTCAGACGTGCTACATGCCCATCTACCACCCACTTTCCGCCTCGCTACATTAAAAGGCTCTCCCTGCTTCTTGCATTAGTACTGAAGGGTGCCATTGATTGCAAATTGTGAGGAGTGGAATCATCCAATTAGGGCATAATTCCTCAGGATAGGGGGCTGGAAGAAGGATTGTTGTGGATGTAGTCATATTTTCTATGTAAGATAGTCTCCCGTCTAGCACCACCAGTTACTATGAACATAAATGATTTAAAGCTGTTAAGTGCTGTTCATTTTTGCGTTTTATCTACACAAAGTGGCAAAATTAGCTCATTTATATGCAAATGTAGAAAAGATTTTGAGGATTGCTGCCTTTACATGTCAGACCTCTTTTACACATGTCATTAACATGCATTTCATATCAGCCTTGGGTCCAGATAGGATCTAAAAGGGACGCAGATTCTTCTCTGAGAACAGAGCTGAGATCAGGTTGCTTTTTATCAAACGGACTGCTGTGCTGGCCACAATCGCAAGAATACATTCCACGACTCATTTGTTAAAAACTGAGAATTGCATTGAATGCATTGCATTGAGCTACAGTGAACTGAGTGGAATGGAATCAAGCCGAACTTACTTGGTGTGTGCCGTTGAATTGTTTGCCATCTGTTGAAATGAACTTAACATAGAAAGAGTACAGACCTGTGCTGTCGGCAGCTGATAAGCGAAATGCTGTGATGTGTGTGTGTATGTGTGTGTGTGTGTAAGCCTCCTATCTGCTGTTTGATTAGCATTGTTGGGATTGTTGCTACTGAATGCCAGAGACTTCCATGCGACGCACCATTTGGCCGATGCAGACTGATCAACTTGTCATCGCTGGCAGTCATGCAGCTGAGCTGTGAGTTGTATGTCTGTGAGAGAGCATCTAACAGAGAAAGAGAGACCAAATAGGTCTGTGCATGTGTGTGTGAATACAATGCTTTCATAAGTTTGCATATAATGTGCAAAAACAACACCACTGAAGATATCAACTGCAAAACATGGAATAAACACGTTTATTTAGTTTTTAGAAATACATTATATATTTAACAAAAATGGGTTAAACGTTACTTGAAGGTAGCTACATAAGAGTGACATGACACGGTCATGAACATGTCATAAACATTATAAACAAGTCATAAACGTTTATGACGTAACGCTTCTTTTAGCAAGTGTAATTCGTTTTTTTGTCATGTCAAGTTATGGTTAGGGTTCATGTGTAATGACTGTGTCATGTCACTCTTATGTAGATACCTTCAAATAAAGTGTTACCCATAAATGTGACCACATCTTGAGTGTGTCATAAATTTTTACTAAAATAAAAGAATATATATTTTAAACAAAAAAAAATCCCCCTCACATGTTCCCAAAGTCTGCACAAATATACACAAAAGTATATAAACTGGGCTGTCTATGTACTTTTGGCCATATACTTTAGGGCTTCATCTTCAAATGTCTGTTTCTGTTTACTATTCGTATATATATATATATATATATATATATATATATATATATATATATATATATATATATATATATATATTTATATATATATATATATAAAAAATTAGAATGTTTGTTGACAGCCCTAGTATACTTGTGCTTGAACAGGTTTTGTATTCTTAAACAATATGTCAGAGAGTGAAGAGGAGAGATTGTGTGCGTTGTGTTCATGACAAACAGCAACGCCTTTCCGTCACCCCAATAAAAGCTTGGGAGTTGTGTCACAAATCTCCTAGCAACCATGCCTGGAACCATTATACGGCCTCAGTTAAGAATCTGCACTAATTAAGAAATGTACTCTATGACAACCAGACGGCACTCTCCTCCGGTACAGCTGCCAATCAGAAGAGCATCTCATTAGCACAGAAGCTGCTAATGTGAAAGAAAGACGGGACCTGTTTACGTGAAGGTGGTGAAGAACAGCTGAAAAGTTAATTGCTAAAATATAGATTGTGTAACTTTAGTGAGAAACAAACAGAGATTCCCAGTGTTGGGGACCAAGAAGCTGGTTAAACTCTGATTTTAACCAAAAATGGCTCAGATTGAGCTGACCGCAGAGACAAAGGACACAGGGGGGACACGTGGGGAACAAGGCAGACTGGTGGTGAGACAAAGAACTGCTTCACACCTGTGACAAAGTTGCAGTTTTCCCATTGGCCGTCGGGCCTTTGAATGCACCACCCCGCCACTAGGAGGCGGAGGAAGGATAAAAGCTGTCAGCGTTTGTGTTTCTTTGCTTTTCACGTTAATTCATTTTACCGACAGGAGGTACAGGCAGTCCGGACTAGCTTAGCCAGCGTCACCTCGCTGGTTGAGATTGAGCTGGGACATTTTATATCTTATTGATATACCAAGGGGATCCGAGGAATAGCCTACTGGCCCAGTATTTCCTCTATCTGCAGCGGGATTAATCAGCCCGGATCCAAGAAAGGACTACGTCCCGTTTCTTGCTGTCGACCTGGATTGCGTGTCGTCCACTGCTCTGGACGAAACGGATCGTTAAACTCTGGTGAGAGATTAACTGACAAACAACCACAGTAAGGAGGCTTTTACACAGTTCTGGGCAGACTATAGAATTGGTGTGTTTGGTTTGTTTCATTAATGAGCGAAGGGTTCGCTACCATTGTTGGCATTAATGTGATCTGATTGTAATCATGTAATGGTCCATATATGATTATTAATCTGTTTCTGTGAATGTATATAATTGATCACTATACTGTTGATGTTGTGTTAAGTAGCTTGGTCAAAACTGTAATCGCTACCTGCTAAATCACTCCTTTTCACGGAGTTAGTTACTGTCTGCGAGATAATCGCGGTAAATCAGCTGTTAGCCACTGGAGTGGTTATAGTGGCCGTTTCCCTCAGTAAGTCAAAAGTCTCAATCTGTCCCAACTACACGTGGGGTCCAGACCTGAGGGGGCTGAGGGGGGCTGGTCATTTTCAATAACTAAGATCAAAGTGCCTCTTTTCTTTACATTTCTTCTCTACTCTTCTTTTACTAATTATATACACACACACACACAAGGACACAAGCTAGCCACGTAGCTCCCGAGCTAGCGCTGCTAGCTTAACCACGTGGAATCGGCTTACGTTTGTACAGAGCTAACACAGGAACTACCATACCAGCTAAGCGTGTGCGTTGCCTAGCAACCCCCCCGGCTTCTTCAACTCCTCCTCGTGCACCCAGCACCACTACCGCCCTCTTGAGGCTAAATAGTTATGTGCAGCTCACCGGAGTAGCCATTTTGGTAGTTTTGTGTTAGAACTACATTTCGACACCGCCCCTCCTCTTTCACTCACTCTCTCACACACACACACACACACACACACACACACACACACACACACACACACACTCACAGTCGTGTCCATGCTGCTTTGTTTTTGTTTTGTTTTTGGTTGTGATATTGTAAAAAGGCATATACGTTTATTATTAAAGGATTATTAGCAGTTGCTTGTGATTATTTGTGTGCTTGTTGTAATAATTGCTGGCTGAACAGGTCCGTGCTCGAAATCACCCCTTCCTTTGTTTCCTTTTAAAGGATTTTCACAGAAATGAGACTGTTCCACAGTTTGATTATTGGTCTCTGACTTGCAGGGTGGTGCCCCGTTTTGATTGTTTGTCGATTTGATAAAGTTATTAATAACCGTATTCATAACTTTATTAATATTGATAAAACATCTTTGATAATATGCCAATGATCAAAGCTGTACCCTACGAGTATCCAACACCAGATGTATTTTTAAAAAGGTACTATAAATTCAAAAGTATTTATATAGCACTAATTAAGCAAGACATTCTGCATAAAGTGCTCAAAACTATGATAAAAGAAGTTTGAAAGAGAAAGCATATAGCTCAAGTAGCTTAGAATTTAACATATAGTTCTTATTTCCATAAGGTTCAAAAAGAGAAAAGTCAGTGGAGCTGATCAACATATTGAGGGTAAAAGCAAGGCTAACAAGATTTTAGCACGCAGTTCAAAACTTCCATTTTTGTTTCTCTCCTTGAGTCCAAAGGGACAATATTCCAGAATGTTGTTCCATAATTGCAGGAGGTAGTTCCCCATAGGGGTTTCAGTTATTGCTACTAAGCAGAAAAGTTAGTGGATCTGAGGAATCTTGTAGTGATATATCTATATAGTATATCAACGACAGTCAGGGACAAGTCCATGAAAAGATTTATGAACTGGAGGACTGGGATCATAAAATACATCCCAAGTCAGAACAAGGACTTTAGAACAGGACTGATGTGATTGCTTTCATTTATAACAGGCCTGATCTGTTCTTTGAATAATGGACTGTGGTTTAAATGGTGTTCCTTATATGCACTGGAAAGTTAGATACAAGTGAATGATAACTCCCAGTAAGTGCTCATATATATTTAACTGTGAGTACAATTGATCTATTTTCCTTTCTTGGACCAATAACTGGAACCTCAAGTTTTTTGGGGGGTCATTTATGCACTGATATCGGTATCAACGGCTATATAGAGTTGGGTGTACTGCATAGCAATAGCTCATGAATGATGACCTGTGGTGTTAACATTTAAAACAAAACAAAAAATAAGTGGACCCAGAATTGAACCATGTGGCACTCCATCATGAGCAGTCATTGGGTCAGATTAAGATGTTGGGATCTAATTGGAAACCAGACTCAACCTTCTTAAACAAGCAGTTGCTAAGACTAGTTGAGAGCAGATAGATTTTTTTGCAAGACTGTACAACGGCTGTACGACTGCTGTTGTTTTTCAGAAAATGGTTCAAAACCATTTAGCAGATTTGGTCAACGGGCACAAAACTGAATTAAACAAGTCAACTTTGCCCTAACTACTACTAATTTTGTCAGTAAAAACATTCTAATTTTTTATGTTTAATGTAGAGGATATCACACATATGCTGTTCCTCTCTGAAGAATAAAAGACAAATGCATAAGACATAAATGATCCGCGCTCAGCCTCAAAAACAGAGAAATTGTATTCAGAGTAAGGCCACTACAGTTATGATCTAGTTCTGCTTCAAAACACGAAATCCTATGTTTTCAGTCTTTGAGAGGGTGGTTAACATACATGAACATGCACCTAGTGGTTGCAATTTAAACATCATGGGGTCTGGATGGGTAAAAAAATAAATAATAACTCCTCCGGCTTTATGAGAATTTAAAACCCACCTCCAAAGCTCCACCTCAATCCTGAGCGTCTCTGTTCTGCCATGGGCTGACTAATCCTGCACGTTATCACTGTGATAGCATTCCTCAGCTACAGTTTAGTGCACAATTTTTCTTAAATACTCGAGAGATTGCACTCCGCAGTTCTCCTTAAGTAGAGCCAAGCCACTGGCTTTGTTATTTAACATTTAAACCACAGTTTAAATAATGAAACAGGGCTTGATGGATGAGGGCTGGGGTTAGGGAGAGGTAGGATCTGATAAGTGAGCCATTGCCCGTCAGCAGAAAATTATCAGGGATGAAACTTCCAGCGAAAGTGAAACGGGTCTTTTACGGACAACCAGGCGAGACGATAGGAGTGCAGAGAACAGTCATGTCACGTCCAACCACTCAACTGTAGCGAGAGGAGTGTGTGCCCGAGAGAGAGAATGTGTGTGTGTACCTATAATCACGCATTTTCTAACTTGGTGCTCGTTTCCTGCAGAGGAGAGTGTGAAGTAAAGGCCGAATTTGAAGGACTGCAGTGGCTCGTTTCACTCTGCAGCTGTGTTTAAGTTTGTGATCCACAGCAAGAGGAAGTGCTTTAATAGATCACAGAGAGAGTAGCGGAGAACTGAAATATGAGCTTTGGAGACAGTCAAGACAGGTAATAACCATTTGAACTTTAGGACTCCAGACCCTAGGAAACATTCACTAAGCCATTTTCCCAATGTTCGCATTTATATTTTCTTTGTAATCTTTTCCAACTAGTGTTTGAAAAAAAAAAAAAGACTTTGATCTCTGTTACGTCTACCCAGTGAAAAACGGAGGGAACAATTAAATGGTAGTAAGTAGTAGTAAGTTGAAAAGTATAACATATTGGATTGGATACAGAAAAAAAAATTCATATTGTGGAAATGAGGTGATATGATTGATTAATCATATATGTTGACACTGAAGCATAAGTAAAAGGCTACCATCGACTTCAGTGACGCAACGGGAAAAAAAGCAACGTCACCTGTAAAGACTGAAAGTGAAAGAGTACTAAAACCAGACCGACTGTTGATTTTACAGGTTTTTTTATAGTGTCATTGTTGAATCGATTGCTGCCCGCCTTTATTCACCAAGGATCCTCATTTTTCTTTTCCTTTGTTCTTTCAGTTGTAGGGTTTAATTTCTTTAGAGGCCTCTGTCTTTTATGTACACAGCTCTTGTGCACCAAATTGGTCCCCAAGACTTATGTTATCACGTAGCAACCTGATAGACTGAACTCCCACGTAATTATTGTTTGTTGTTTGATATATTATTGAATACACTGTGTTCTCTTTGTGTGTTTGCAGAGACCCATTAATCTGAAGTTGCAGGGCATGTCATCATCATGTTTGGCAAGAAACATATCTTACCTGTCTGAACAAAATGCACTTTTTTCTGAAATAGGCCTTTAAAATAGGTTTGCACAATATGAGGAAAATATCTAATTGCGATTAGTTTGACTGATATTGCGATTGCAATATGTTTCACGATATTAAAGGGAATGATAATTTTTGTATCATAATTGTTATTTTCATTGAAAAATATGAACATTTTCAATGAATTTATGCGAGGCTCTGTACCAAACAAAGTTTTTTTCTTTAGATTGTAGGTAGGCATGGGCCTGTATACGATTCTGACGGTAGGATAACCTTCAGCGAAAATATCACGGTTTCACGGAATTGCATATATCATACCTTAGGAATGGTATGACGGAAAATGTTATTGGTTTTGAAACCTTGACTTTTTCAAGCCGCGGTACAACTCAAAAACGTAACAGACCCACGCCTAACTGTAGGATAGGATTTGTAGGCTGGGACGTCTCTGAAGCACCACAATACTTAATCCAGAATGGTTTGACACATATTTGGCCTTTAACAAATTATGCGCCTGCCCCCTGCAATTAATTGTGCAGCCCAACTGTAAAAGCACACTTATTTTAAAGTATAACATTGCTATTCTGACCACCAAATACAAGTTGAGATTCAAAGTTCATTCTTTACCTTGAAAACAGAAATTCTAAATGAATGGGAGGCCCTGGCGGTGTTCGAATCATGGAAAGTGTGAACATCTAGAATCGATGATAGAGGAAACTCAATGTTGATTAGGACCGTGTGATATGGTCGAAAGGTCCAATCAGGTACCAAGTGGACCTTGAGGTGAGATTGTTTTCTCAATCAGGCAACATCCTGGTACTGTGATTGAACAACTGGTAGAAACACACACTGGATTTCCTCCATGCAAGGCTCTGGACTAACTGAGCATTACTTCTTAAACCACCATTTGCTACTGTTCATGCATTACAACACGGGAAAAAATCCTTACAGACCAAGATAGTTAGATAAACTTTTAGGAGGTGCTCCACTTGAGCATCTAGAGATATTAAGGATAATAAATGTGGTGATCGTGCAGCAGGTCCAGAGGGAAGAAAGAAAGAAGAGCATAGTGTGGTCAGTAAAGTCATCATGTGTGCAGAGGTTCAGTGTAGTAGAGACACACCGCAGAGCTTATAAAGATCTTATTTCTCTCCATAACTTAAGGCACAATCTCCAGCGGCCTCATTACGAGTATCATATAAATACATAGCCGGGGGCCTTGATTTGTTCAATAATTCAAATGCTGCTTCTCTCTTTCCTCAGACTGCAGCTGCCGGAGTCAAGTCTGGAGGATGTTGTTAATACTGAGTGGAGAACACATCTCCTGTGTGTGTGAGTAATAGCATTGGGCAATTGGATGAATACATTGGGAATCGCCGATGGACGGTTGGTTTGCTTAAACAATGTTTCTGGACTCTACCTAGCTGGATATTGCATTAAAAATCACTTTCCTATACAATGTTTTTGGACTCTACTTAGCTGAATATTGCATAAAAAAATCACTTGCTTATACAATGTTTTTTTTGTTTTTTTAACCGTATGAATGTGTGTCCCAGGCCAGGCCAGGATAGGAAATTAACTAACAATGTAAAGATCAACAAGCCACTGACATATAAGTTCAAATTTGATTCATTCAATAAATTATTATTTTTGGTCTTAAATCCACCAATCATTTTCATATTATACCAGCAATTGGCGCATCCTGAGCCTTTTTGGTAAGGTTACTAGGAAAACTCAGCCCAGAGAAGTTTTATTCTCCCCAAAACAAGTTTCCTTTTTATTTTAAAAGAAGTATATAAAAAAATCTTTAACTAACTTTTTAATGCAATTTTCACTGTCTCTCACAACTTCATTGCAACAAAAACACAAAAGACATTGCAACTTTTATTGCAATTTTTTACAAAAGATCCCGCAAAATCAGGCATTTTGGGCCGCAACAATCTCAAAAAAAGGCAGCGAAACCCTGGACGGACTGATTTATTTTCTATTGCTCAGTTCAGCTAAGCAGAAGGTCACAGTATTTTCTTTTCTTTATATTTTTCTTCATATAACATCACTGTTAAGTGAAAACCTTGTATGTCCAGACCCGTTGTTTTTCAGGAAATGAAAGAAGGCTCATTTGAAAACATTTTATTGAGCTATGTATTTCAGACGAAATAGCCTCGTCACTGTTTAAATATCTGTTAAACCTACAGACAGACTGTAGACTCTAAAGGGTGACCAACCGCATTGATTTATGAAAAAAAATCAAGATGAAGAAATATGGAGATACGAAGTATTTGCCGCTGTCGCCGTAGGTTTTTTAAGCAGATTTCTTCATGATTAAAGCCAATGAATCAACTACTAACACGTTCCTGACAGATTTTAGAGCAGATGATTGCCCACAGAGCAGCAGCAGCTGGTCTTCTTGGTGTTCCGACATAACAGAAAGAAAGAGATCAAAAACTCAGTGAGGAGATTTTCCTGTTTAGCATCTTGTGTGAAGTACTGTTGGCGTCTCGCAGAGCCTATAGCAGCTAGCGCTAGGCTTGGCCTAACAGCTCCACAGACACACAGCTCCCCGCTGCACTCCACCGTTCTGTTGTCTCGCCAGTGCTGTTTGCAAAGCTTTCTGTGGCAATCTGTGATCATCTTACTTTATTTTTATTTTTTTTTAGCAATACAGAAATATGTGGCCTGCTGAAATTAAACTCTACTGACGTGGAGTTTCAAACTTGAAAACATCCAAACCACAATATTTGCACGATTCCTCAATTCAATCATCAAAAGTTGTTCAAAGTTTCTATTTACAGGTATTTTATTTTTTTAATATTACTGGGTAGAAATCTTTAGTTCACTGTCCAAGGTCATTGGGAGAGCAATAGATCCAAATGCTATGGTAGCATTGTTTGTAGGACTGCTCCCTCTTAGACGATTAGTCGACTAATCGGTCATTTTGGTCTTAGTCAACTTAGATTTCTTTAGTCCATTAGTCATGTTTGATGCTTTTTTTTCATGCTGAATGACTTATTTCCAAGAAACGTACAAGCACATCTCTGGTAAACACAAGAATTAAAGTGGTGCTTTTGCATGACTCTTTGCGGAGAAACTCAGATTTACAGATCTGTCGATTAAATCAACTAATCGATTAGTCGATACAATTGAATGAGTGTTAGTTGACTAAGAATTTCTTTAATCGAGCACAGCCCTAATTGTTTGGCGTAATTCCATCCATGCTATCACTCTCTTCCTCGAAAAAAGGCTTTGTAGCTTTTGTCACTCTACTCGCCAGACGCTTGATCTTATTACAGTGGAAATCTCCGGCACCACCTCTGCATACCCGTTGGATAAGGGAAGTTCTTGGGTTTGTCAAAATGGAAAGAATTAGATGTTTACTAAGGGGTAAACTGAGAGAATTCAATAAAATATGGGGCCCCCTTCTTTCAATACATTTGAGACGTACATTTTCCAAATATCCCTGAGTGATGTCCTTTTTTTTTGTCTCTTTTTTTTTCTTTGTCTCTCGTTTGTAGTGTATTGTCTTCATAGTGCTCTGTATTTGCTTTAACATTTGCATGATACCCTGTTTGGAACAACTTTGTACTGTTCATTGTTTTGTCTACATCATTGTTGGAAAATTTAATAAACAGATTGGGGAAGGAAAAAAAAAGTATTTTTTTTGAATCGTGAAATTTAAAATTGTATTATGTGCACAGCACAGCTCCTGAAAAACCATTCAAAGCTGAAGCTGAAAGATCCGAACTCTCCTGGCAACTGATCGCTAAGACCCTTTTCGACAGACTCACTAATGATCTTACGTGGTCAAGGGTGGTAATGCCTGCTGGTTTGATGTATCACTACGGCTTATTGAAGCACTTGAACGATTTCTCTGTGCAAGTCCTTTGTCTCTTTGACTCCCTTTGACTCTTTGTTCAGTCTCTAGGGACCAAGTCACGGTCAAAAGACAATCGGGTTGCCATGTGAACAGCTCGGCACCCAGCAGCACCGAAGCCCTGTCTTTCCTGACTGAGCGAGGCGCAAGTGCCGTTCACACTTTCATGCCGAGATTCAACCATTTGCACGTCAGAGCATCCCAGATCAACCTGCTGGTGTTCCAAAGGAAATTGCAATCTACTATTTGAGGTAGGGGTGTAAATCACGTTTTATCACAATATGATATTATATTGATTCTTTGGACAACACTATATAATATTTACTCAAATCACAAAGTCCGCCACGACACAATTACGATTTGATTCAATTAAGGGGCCTGCGAACGATACAAGACGATACATAAGCCCATATAACTATCAGTTACGAGCAGATTGGGTTGGTTGGTTATTTTGAACAACATGTCTGCTTTACAAATACAGTAGAGAGGGATGTAAAAGAGAAAGTGGGAGGACAAATACCCTTGAGTCTAAGATGATCTCGAAGCAATCTTATTCTTTCAATTTACATTTTACATTTACAGCATGTTTCTAAGCAGCCCGGTAAACAAAGACACCTTAAAAAAAGGCCACAGATTAACGGGCTTGTGTGCTCCCTTGCATCATCTGCACGACTAGATAACAGCTAAATACTTTCATTTTCAGTAATAATCCTTGAGATTTTTCTGACATTGAACCCACTAGGCTATGTATTAGGGTTGGGTACCGAACCTAAAAAAGTATCACTTCAGGCACCGTTTAGGCAACTGTACCATATTTCAAGTACCGTTTTAGCGACCGATACAAGACGATACATAAGCCCATTTAACACAATCGGTTACATTTTTATATATATTTATTTGCAAAAAGCAATTTAATTACTGAGCTCTTCTAGACACTTACATTAAAAATAAACTATTCTTTTTAATAAAAAATAATAAATATAAAGTGGGAATTTTAAAATAAAGGGGCATCCTAAAGATGACAACATGTATGGATATTTTCACTTTGTGTCGATAATATTGGATTGTTGAGGATTGAATATATGAATATATATTGAAAAATGAAGCATTACTCAGCAACTGAACAGGTAACAAATTCATGTCTATTACATTTAGTTAAGATAGTTTTATTTATTTATTTTTAGGTTTTCAAAGAAAACTATGCTTTATTAAATCTTGGGCTTTATTGTCGTAGCTGACTGCAGTTGTTTCTTTGCCCCATCTGACCTATTTTTAGCAATGCTGTTGTGTTGCCAGATCTCAGCAATTGCTTTGGGGAGTGCAATGTTATTATAACTGATAGAATGATGGCTGGTGCTAAGGAATAAAACTCAAGCTGGCATCAAACAAAGTTTTATTTTCATGTTCAGAGAGGGAAAGAGAGTGTTGTCATCCCTTGAACACTCCCCAAAGTTTGCCGATTGTTTAGCTAGTTGGTCAAGACTTGATTCTGTGTTTTTTTTTCCAGACTTGTTCGGACTCAACTTCGTACAAATCCACACATTCACAGCAAGGGTCTGTCCAATTGAATGTTGAAGCAATGGTTCCACATTTGGGAAATGCGCTTACTTGTTATTTATTACAAGAAGGTTGACACTACTCTAATATCCGTATGGGTAAACAGTAGACAGTTAGCTTAGCTTAGCACAAAGACTGCAATGAATTGTAAAAAGCTAGCCTGGCTCTATCCAAAGACAGCAAACAAGAAGCTAGTGAACTTTAGATGTGCTGGTTGGCAGATTTTGTTGAGAATGGTACTGATCTCATCAAGAATGCAAATAAGCATATTTGCCTAACTAAACAATTTTATTAACAGCTAAGCAGTTTAAGAGACAGGTTCAGTAACGATTGTTCAGCAGAATCGCCATATGTCAACGTTCTTGTCTGCCAATAACAGGTAGGAATTTTACACAAAGACATACCAGTGGTAGTCATTTGTTTCTAATTTTGATGTAATTTCAAAACTTTTGAGTCACTTCTGTCTACTAATAAAGGCGTCCAAAGAAATATGTAGTAATGACATTTTGATGATTGAGCGGGATATTTGATGATGCTTGAGGATCACACCGAGAGCCCTGGAATTGGAAATGGGGAGATGCAGGACTCCAAAATGGAATGTGTTTTAAGATTGAAGCTGGTTCATTACTTTCTTCCTTGTTAGTCTCACATTGCCAGACCTTCCTCCACAGCGCTGCAGAGGAGGGTCTGGCTAGTCCACACAGTATTCCGGGATGGGAGAAAAGCGTGCTCTGGTTTATTGGCATTTCTTTAAACCAATCACAATCGTCTTGGGCGGTGCTAAGCGCCTGACAGAGCAACAGCTCGTCTGCAAAATAGCCTCGGGAAGGAACTTATTTTGGTGGAACACGTGTACGTTCAAAGGTTGTTTTACTCGTGCAACAGAAAACTCAGATTGGACTAGCTAGCTGTCTGGATTTACCCTGCAGAGATCTGAGGAGCATTTAACCATAGTCCTCACAAATCCACCGCAGTTTAGAACACCAACACACAGGAAGAGGAAGGTGACGGACATGCGGCCCGAAAAGAGGGACATCCGGTGGAATTTGTAACCTGGAAATGAAATGTCGTCGATATAGACTACCCTACTCCTAACTCATCTACTTGACCTTTAACCCTAACATGCCAGGCCTTTTCCAGATGAAAACATTACCAAAGAGAAGAGTTAGAGCCTGGGCGACAGTGCTGTGCAGTAAAACCCCCGCTGACCTCCCACTGCATTTAAATTCTCTAATCTATTGACAATAGGAATGAGGCGATGAGCTGGTGCCTTATGGGAAAGGTCAAACTTCTAACTAATCTGCCCCCTCTCCTCACCCAGTTGTCCCCCGACGCTGCTCTCAAATCTGTAAAAATCCTGCTGTGTCATTGCACTCATGTCTGGCGGTCACTGAACGCCACGGAGCGACCTCACAAGTTTTCTGTAGCAATTAATTACCGTCAGCCGGGCCGGCACATATGGGCCTATTATCATAAGGCCTCATGGGAGGATATTTCCTGCAGCCATTATTCTGTAGAAAGTGACAGGGAACGGTTTAAATGCCAACAGGCTTTTATTTCACTCCTTTGTTGCTCCTGTAGTCAGCCCAGAGACGAGCAAATTGGTTTTGTTGGTTATTTTGAACAACATGTCTGCTTTACAAATACAGTAGAGAAGAATGTAAAAGAGAAGATGGGAGGACAAATACCCTTGAGTCTAAGATGATCTCGAAGCAATCTTATTCTTTCAATTTACATTTTACATTTACAGCATGTTTCTAAGCAGCCCGGTAAACAAAGACACCTTGATCACAGATTAACGGGCTTGTGTGCTCCCTTGCATCATCTGCAGGACTAGATAACAGCTAAATACTTTCAGTTTCAAGTAATAATCCTTGAGATTTTTCTGACATTGAACGCACTATGTATTAGGGTTGGGTACCGAACCTAAAAAAGTATCACTTCAGGCCCCGTTTATGCAACGGCACCGTTTTTAAAAGTACCGTTTTAGCACAGGTCAAGTATTTATAGTCAACATTTTCAGCAATAATAATTCAAAGTATTTGCATCCTATAAATACCTCTTTATATAGTAGTTGTCACTGATACTGGTGTAGTCTGCCTTTCCCTAGTCTTGCATTGCCAGCTCTATCTCCAAAGCGCTGTGGAGTAAGGTCTGGCTAAACCACAGATACATTCTGGTATAGGAGAAAAAAACGCTCTGGGTTGTTTGCATTTCTTTAAACCAATCACAATCGTCTTGGGCGGTGCTAAGCTCAGGACGCAGCGACTCGGGAATAGTCTCGGGAAAAAACTTGTTTTGGTGAAACATTTGCACTTCCCATATCTCTATGATGGAGGTGGCGAGAACAAAGTTTACATGACCCATAGTCTTCAGCTAGGGCTGTGTATTGGCAAGAATCTGGTGATACGATACGTATCACGATACATGGGTCACGATTCAATGTATTGCAATATATTTCGATACTGTGCGTAAGGCGATATATTGGGATTTTTGTTAAAGTATAATTTTAGAAAAACTAATATTTTAAAAAAGACATGATGTGCATACAAGTCAAAGAAGTTTACTTTAGGTAAACAATTCAGTACACAAAAAATCTAACAATTGCCAGTTTGGGATTGTGGTTCACAGGTTCTTAGTGTGCACATTTTTATATGTTAAAGTAGGCCAAAGTTCAGCCTTAAGCCTGCTTCACACTGGACGATTTTAAAATTGTCGGCCGATTTTCCAATCCTGAGAGACCCCACACACGGTGATAAAAAATCACGGGTCTAACAGTTTTGGTGGTACAGTGTGTGGTGCGCAGCACACGGCAAAATAAACACATCACACACAAACCGATTTGACTCCCGAGCATTCCCAGGTCAGACGGCAAAATCCCTCGAGATCAAACGTGACTTCAGAGTAAACAATCATTGCGGACGAAGAGGATGCAGTGGCGATAGTTTGTAGTTTGTTTTTAACCGAAAAAAAACGTTATCAAAAGAAAAGGCGATGGTCAAAGAAGACAACGCGAGTATACTTGCTACATCATGATATGGAGGTGATTAGTTTTTTCTCATAGAAATGTCGTTACGTACTACACAGATAAATTACCGTTGAAATAAACGTTCATATATATGTTTCCATGAACTCTGGTGGACTGCAGTTGTGGATGTAGTTATGCCCATCGACTTTATTTATTTTACACAGGCTGCGTGCTCGTTTGTCCCCGGGGGACACCACACACGAGGAGAAATCGGGCCAAATAAGTCCAATATGTTGGATATCCCCGATTTCAGATCGGAGCGGTCCCGATGTCCTTCCGAGCAGACGAGAGCAGTCTTAACACACAACACACGGCAGGAAGATCTGATCAGATTATTTTACGATAATCGGAGCATCCTTAGGATTGTCGGGAGGGGTGAATCGGGGCTAAAATCGGCCTAATTATCCTGCCGTCTGAACCAGGCTATAGCTACATTGTTAGCTTCTAGCAAAATGTCAGGCCCTGTTAGGCACTGTTAGGCACTGTTAAGCAAGGACACTAGTGGTGCGTCTCAGCATATCCATCTAGCGGTAGGGGGTTTAAACAAAACATAAACTGTCTTACATGAATTTTTTGCACGTAAACTTAAAAAAATAAAATAAATTAAAAAATCAATATTGCGTTTTTGAAAATCGATACTGTATTGCTAAATAAAATATTGCGATACTCAAGTGTATTGATTTTTTCTTACACCCCTATCTTCAGCTGTCCTATATAAATAAAGGCCTAAAATGCCGACAAAATAATAATAATAGAATAATATGCAAATACAACAATAAAAGCTACAATGCAGTGTAAGAAATTAGTAATTATTTTTAATTATTTAATAGGTTAGGGACTGCTTTGGGAGGGAAGAGGAAGGTTTTTTCTTTGAGGAGTGTAAAATCTTCTAAATACATAACGAAATGTTATAAGTATATAGTATAAATAGGTTCTCATGTATTGCTCTTCATTGACCGGGAATTTCCATTTAGGACAGACACCTGATACCAGAATAATCATTTGATATGACACTTGGATTACTTGTTGATGCTGCAGGCAGATATTAAGACTATTAGTGCATAATTAGAGGCTTAGTCATAATTTAGTTAAGTGCACCTATTTGTACACAAGGTGATTTTATACTTACTAATATGAATCATTACATTATCACATTACATGTCATTTAGCCGATGCTTTTATCCAAAGCGATTTACAATTGCTATATATGTCAGAAGCAGATGTCTGGAGCAACTTTAAGTTAAGTGTCTTGCTCAGGGACACATTGGTTGATGTATCGCAGTGGGAATTGAACCCAGATCTCCCACACCAAAGGCACGTGTCATATCCACTGCGCCATCAACACCCTTTAAAAAAAAAAAAAAAAAGCAAGCTGCACGCTCTCACTGTTGACTGTATATGAGTACGTAGTAGTCAATGTATTTTAGACATGCTAAAGGCTTGCAGACACTTAAATTTGCCAAATCGCTACAAAATCAATCTGTCAACCTTTTTCAGCACCAGGGACAGCGACACTGACATTCACTGAACAGACGTGATAGAACTCTTGGTTAAAGTGTTCCCAGAATCCAACTTAGAAAGCACTCTTTAACCCTGTATCAGTAATTGGAGGCCCAGACTGGAACGTCCCCGACGTGTGCCTCAAGTCCCACAAGAATGATTATTACCTGGGGAGATAATCGTTGATTGCAGCCCCCTGAGAATATACCAGCTGTGAAGTCTAAACTTAAGCGCCGATGTCTTGACATATTTTGGTTAAGATAAGAGTCCCCTGATAATACTTCCTCTGGGTGAAATCAGTTTCTTTTGGGCATAATTTCCCTCTGCAGGAGTGCAGACTTCAAAGTGCAAACTTCAGTGTGAAGTTCAAGTCTTACTAAAAAATGTTTAACTGTAGAACCTGGGCTTCATACAGCGGTAACCAGACACTGGGGGTTCATGCAATTTTTACAGGATATTACTATAACGTTTAAATGTTTTACATGAAACACGGAGGGATCAGGGGGTACTTTTAATTCGATGCGATCCCCGCAAATTGAGCTTTTTTTCCCCCAGCTGAACTCCCAGAATTCACCACTTTGTTGCTCAATTTAAATGATTTAGTATTTTCTGTGTTTGTCACAGGAGTGGCGGCGGACACAATTTGGAGTTCATGTATTTGTTTCTCGTTCCCCTTCGTTGCCTTTGTCTCTGCATCCTCCCCCTCCCCCCCGGTTTCCCGTTGAGCATCTCTCTTTTTGCGCTGTACTCTCTTTCTCCTTCCATATTTAAGTGTTCACTCTCTCCTGTTCTCCCTCTTGTTCTCAGTATGGTCTGGTACTGAGACCTGGTGCTAATACGGCACCAGTGCCAAAACAACCGGTACAACCGGTCCGAATAGCAACGCAGATTTTGGTGGCGCTCTCTTATGCTCCGAAACAGACGTTCAGTTTCACAATATTTATTAGCAACAGAGACATCGCTGCATGTAATGGTAGTTAACACTAACGTTTCACTTGGCAGCAGGTTGGGGGTGGCAGTAGCTCAGTCTGTAGGGAGTTGGGGTGGGAACCGGAGGGTCACTGGTTCAAATCCCCATCGGACTAAAGTATGGTGGTGGACTGGTAGCTGGAGAGGTGCCAGTTCACTGCCAAGGTGCCCTTGAGCAAGGCACCGAACCCCCAACTGCTCTGAGTGCCTTTCCATTGGGCAGCTCCCTCACTCTGACATCTCTCCATTAGTGCATGTAGAGGTTCTGAGCATGTGTGTGTAATAACAACAGAGTGAAAACATTGGAATTTCCCCTTGTGGGATTAATTAATTATAAATTATTATTATTATTATTATTATTATTATTATTATTATTATTATTATAAGCGTTAGTAACTGGATTGAACAGTAAACCTCTATATATGGACGCCTGCTCTACCAATGGAGCTAACCCAGCCACTGGATTAAACACGGTTAAAATGCTGACAGCTTAACGGTGTAAAGTGTGTCTGTACTTCACTGGAGAGGACTCCAACACCGGGACGTACAGTCTGCAGCTGTCGTTATCGTTATCGTAAGTATCGGTACTACCTCTGGTAGCAGAAAAAACCCAAACGATCCCCAACCCTAGTTCTCTGGCCCCCCTGCTGGATCGCCGCTGGGAGACTTTCTGGAGACCTGCCCAGACCATCGTATGGCCCTCTCCACTTTATCCTCCCCCACCTGCCACCACCTCTGCTTCTCCTCCCCTACACATTTTAATCTCTTCGTTTCTCTCACCGCCACCATTCATTCATCCATCCATCCTCCCCCCTCTCCCTCCCTCAGCCTACTTCTTTACTTATCTCTCCTCCTCGGTCGTCTGCATCTCTTCGCTTGTCAGCACCCCCCCCCGGCCCCGTTCCTCTCCCGACTCACATCTTTTCATCTCTCGTTCTTTTTCCCTCCGCAATCTATCATGCAGTAAAATCATTGTTCAATCTTTCTCAGCCATTATACTGTCAGAAACTAAATTGGGATTTCATGAAGCTAAGCTATAATAGCTCTGTACTAGCTGCTCTCCAAACTATTACTTATAACTTTTGACAACCTGTTTTTTTTATTCCAAACATAACTCCCCAGGGGAGGGCAAACCAAGTGCCTTCTTAGAAGTCGTCCAGCAGTAAAAAAATAAATAAAAAACTGGGACTTTAGATCGTTTACACAACCGCAGGTCTATTTGGGTCATCCACAATTTGTATCAGGTCTATCTTTGCATGGTTTTCCCCACCATTATATATATTTTGTTAGCGAAATGAAAATTGCAATACAAATAGAATTGGCACCCATGTATCGTGAAAGAATCGCATCGGGACAAAAGCATATCGTCCCAGCCCTACTGAGTTGACTCATTTTGTTGGGGACATGTCTGCAAATGGGCCCACATCGCGTGCACACTGCAGCTGACATGCTTGCCTCCAAACCTCTTTCCTGTTGAAGTCATTCTTCTTTTACATTACAGTCCAATTGGCAGCAAAGTAAGCCCAACACGTCAACGCATGGCAGGTCTTGTTACAGGACAGCTTTTTGTTATTGTTCCTGGCACCGCCTCTCGCTGTGCTTTTATTTGATTTCATAAAGCCATTTTCTGTTGTCATGCCTTAGGAAACACCTGTGAAATCCGTCTAACCGCTCCTCTGGCAACGTGACAGTGTGTGGCAGACTGAGGCCGACTGCGCTCTGCCTTTGTATCCACTCGGCACCAGTCAAAACGGAGCCGGCAGAACAGAGGCGAGCGGCTCCCATCGCGCTCCGGAGCAGATGCTGAGTAGAGGCACCTGTGCTTTTCTGCTCCGCTTCACTTTTCAGAAAACACTGCGTCACCAGAAGTGGGAAGTATCTCAGTGCATTTCATTAAGTACTGTATTCTAGTAGGGCTGCACCATATGAGAAAAATATGTGGTAATTGTGTTGAATATTACAATAACGATATTACCCTATAGGGAAGTTACACTCGAGCAGACATACAGTATAAAAACAAAGACACACAAACACACATCAAACTGCTGTTCATGCAGGCACAGATTGCAGACTCAAACACACACACACACACACACACACACACACACACACACACACACACACACTCACCTCAGTGTATGAGTGTGCTGATGCGGGGTGTCTGACAGGGTCCGGGGGATTTCTCTAATCACCTGAGATGAGGAGGTAGAAAGATACGGTCAGCATGTAAAGGATGGGCCGCCTCTAAGCTGATCATCTCCTCCCAGGCCCATATTATTATTTCCCAAGTTTCTCCAATAAGAGTGTGCTGATGCGGGATCAGTGCACAGATCTCCCGCAGTCATCGATTTCATTGCAGAGAGAAAAAGCCCGAACCGGGAAAGAACCGAGGGACCGGATTCAGCAGAATTCCTTCAAAAAAAAAAAAAATAAATAAATCCTTTTCAAATTAAGCTTCGGGGAGCTTTGGTGGTCGTTTCAACTCTCGGAGCTCTCGTTTCAGGTAACGTTGTGCTACGTGGACTTTTGTTGTGTTTTCATGTTAAATTGCTGCGGTTTGGTCATTTGGCAACGTTGCAAGCCAGCGAGTGCATATTAAAAAAACTAAAAACCCCATTCATCACCCGATGTCCCTTCACTGTTGTGTTGATGCTGCTATGCAGTATTTTCTTAACTTTACTAACATCACGGTTATATTCCCATATAATGGTTTCTACTAGAACATGGTTAAATTCTTTAAAAAGGTGGAATATGTGCAATATATAGGATGTTACTTAACAGCACAGCGGAGTAGCTAACGTTAGATGCTGGCTATATTGACATAAAAGCCCGTGCTCACGCGGAGCTCTGTACCCAACTGACAGACACACTTTTTTGGCCTAGAATTACGGTAGGAACCGCGAAAAATACAACAACCTCGCCGTCCTCTCACACGCACCAGACAGACACACTTCATCGGCTTAGAATTACGGTAGGAACCGCTAAAAATAACACTACCTTGCCGTCCTCTCCACCCGACTGAACAAGCTTTATTGGCTTAGAATTACGGCAACAATCAATAAACACACTGCAAACTCACGGTCCTGTCTTCCCGATTTACAATTCAAAGCCAGACTGTCATGGCGGTTCGTTCAGAATACGATCTCATAATTGTACTAAAATAGTTCACCAAAACATGTTTCTGAAAACATTTTAAGCGAGAAGACTGTCCAACAGCCGATTTTCAGCCCTGTGTGTCCCGGGCTTAAGGCCCCCTCCTGAAAAAGTCAAACCAGTCTGCTCTGATTGGTCAGCGTTTCCGGGTCTTCCGCATCAGTGCTCTCTGAGTCTCTGCACCGTCATTGCACTAGATATGTCCATGTTATGTTGAAATATAGGAAATAGCCATGATTCTTGGTTTGTTTATGCTTCTGGCAGATTGAGCCATACATGCAGCTGTATTTCTGTTGTTTATAAATGCAGCACAGAGTGCAGTTTGCAGCAGGTAAGAGACAAATTGTCCATGTGAGTCCAAGTATCAACAGAAGCACTATAGCACTGTAAGATGAAGTAGTGAAGCCTAGGGCGGCAGAAACATTTTCCATCAGCAAATCCCGTGTCAGTGTACGGAGCTGACACTGGTGACACACCTGGACTGAGACTTTAAAGGTGCCATAGGTAGAATTGCGAAGAACCAGGACTTAGCCAGAAAAATTCGGCAACTTCTCAGTCCCTCCCCCCTTTCTGCTGAAGCCCAACAAAACGGTCTCCTAAGCCTCACCCCCCACAAGGGAAAATGAATGTGAGTGCATGAGCAGTGACTGACATGCAGTTAGAAAACCCGCCCTGGCCCTGATTTGTGCATCTGAACAGGGAGCCGGATTATTATTATTTTTTTTTAAATGACCTGCTTCATGTACTGTAGTTCTATTGGAACATAGGGTCAGTTTCATCAAATATGACAGACAGTTAGATGTATAAGTTACCTACTGCACCTTTAATGATTCCCTTTTAGTTTGGGGAATAAAAATACAGTGAGAGGAATTAGCGGCTCAGTGGAGCGGAGCCATGCAGCATATGGAGGTTTAAAAATGTGGATGAATCAGCAGCTTCTACTTAAAGGCAACTCATGCAAACACTTTGAATATTATCGAGAGTGAAAACTGTGTGCAGCAGTCTGTGTGTATTTGCATAAGTGAGGATATATATATATGTGTGTGTGTGTGTGTGTGTGTGTGTGTTTGTTTGTGTAAAGGTACTGTATAATATGCAATGATTTCCTCAACAAACATCGTACATACAAATAACTAGGATTGGGCATCGAGAACCAGTTCCAAATTGGAATTGTTTGAAAAATTACGATTCCAACGGAAATCGTTTCTTTATTGGAATCATTTGGACATGCCGCAAATCTGATCATCGGTTCCAAATTTAACACACGCAATTGTTTGTTTCCGTGGCGGCCGCCGTACTTCCAGGCCCTTGATGTGTCGCGCCCGTAAGCGGTGCTCTAAGTTGTGGCTTTACTTTACAGTGAAAGAGCCTGGGAAAACTGTAAGTAGAGCTGGGCAATATATCAATATTATACCGATATCGTGATATCAGACTAGATATCGTCTTAGATTTTGGATATCGTAATATCGTAAAATGGCATAAGTGTCTTTTTCTGGTTATAAAGGCTGCATTACAGTAAAGTGATGTCATGTTCTGAACTTACCAGACTGTAATAACTGTTCTATTATTTGCCATTACCCATTTAGTCATTATATCCACATTACTGATGATTAGGCTATTTATCAAAAATCTCATTATGTAAATATTTTGTGAAAGCCCCAATAGTCAACACTACAATATCGTTGCAGTATTGATATCAAGGTATTTGGTCAACAATATCGTGATATTTGATTTTCTCCATATCACCCAGCCCTACCTGTAAATCACCATTGATTGAAAATAAAAATAAAAAGTCTCTTATCAGTGAAATAAGCATTTGACCCATTTCAACTCCACCCCTCAAAGAATCCAAACCGAGAATCGAAAGTAAAGAATCAGAATCAGAATTGTTCAAACCAAACTGATGTCCAACCCTAGCTGCGATGCAGCGAGCTTATATAAAACTATTTGTCTTTTTAGGAAAAAGTATTCATTTACATGTGGCTCACGGCCGGTCCTGCTGACAGAGACGGAGTTAGGAATGCAGGACACTCGCAGCGATGTCACTTTTGTTAATCATTTCTTTTCGATTCTACACAGAGAGCACAAGAATACAGCGCCCGTTACACACACCGCTGCCCAATTAGAGCACGAATGGGAATTAATGAGCGGTTCGAGGCAGGTTAATGAAGGGTGGCGCTGATCTGCTGAGGGCTGAAATTAAAAACTGTATCCTCTGTCCGAATAGTTTCACAGAGGCAGCTGCTCCCTCTGACTCCCTGTTATCGTGTTAGTGCTGCATGTGTTTGTGCTATCACTCTCTAAACCATCACGCGGCGCTGACGCCTCATGTTTTATAGGCCGCTGTCAGCCAGCGGGGGCCGTCCCCTACCGACTTTATTTTCACGGTTCAATGGATAAAGTATTTGAAATAAACCAGTGACAGCTGGAAGAGAAGGCACAGAAATGAGCGAGTAATGTTCCGAATAATTAGTAATGTATGCGTTTGAGAGTTTTTTTCACGAGTAATCTAATGCTGCTATGTCAGAATAGTGGGAAAAACCATAATCCCTTTGAGATCATTTAATATCTGAAAATAAAATATAATGTCATTTTGATATATCAAAACGTGTGGGGGAAAAAGCCAAGAGTTCCGACCAAGCTCAAATAAGCTGAAGACTGAATTAGACAGAGACGCTAAAGGAGACTTTTTGCGTTAGTAATAAACGCCAAAGGCACCTGACCCAGCGTCTCTTAAAAACACAAGTACATCCATTAATTAGTAATGATCTTGGAAAGTCGAGTCAAGCGGGACACCTAGCTCACCTAGACAATGTAACCCCGCAAGGATGAGTTGTTGTGGGTGAAAAGGTGTCTATGGGGCCCTATTTGAACAATTTAAGCGCACAGCATGAAGCCCCTGGCGCAGGTGCATTTAGGGCGTGGACGAATCCACTTTTGCTCATTTAACGCGAAAGACAGGGTCCGCGCGCCGGGCGCATGGTTGAAAAGGGTTGACCTTGCGTTTTGTACAAAATATAGAAACGCACGCAAATACACAAAACACAAGCAAATTAAGAAACCACCTTCAGAAATTTGACAACACAAGCGCTGCATTTAGCAAACACAACCAAATACACAAACGCGCTGCAAATACACACAACACAACCAAATACACAAACGCGCTGCAAATACACACAACACAACCAAATACACAAACGCGCTGCAAATACAGAAATGAAAAAGAAAAGTACACAATCCCCCAAAAACAAATGCAAAAAAAAAGCTTGGATTTTTCGACCCCTTTTTGTTGGTCAGTGGCGCGACCACTTCCTGCTGCCTCAAGACAGCAATCCAACCAGAATGCACCTGAACACACCTCCCTATAAGACCAGCATGCCCATGGGCGCACAGATGGGCACAGGTGCATTTGTTATTTAAACGACGTGGGCGAGATAGGGCCCTGTGTGTCTTAAGTTAGGCTTTTAAATGTTTAATGCCTCTTCACCTGCAGATTGGCAAAACTGTGCTTATTGGACGGGCTACCATTTCTTGTTCAGACCTTTTTCAGCCTCCAAAGTTGTCATGCACCTGTTTTGCCAAGAGAATAAACTAAATTCAACCAGATAGTAGCGATGAGAGACGCCTACTTTCTAACCTCAGTGACTTGCCGTACCGCTCCTTTGAAATCACCCACTCTCTTCTCGGGTTCTCAGACAGTTTCTGTGTATTTGTAGGTTATTTGCTTGTTAAAATGGCATGCCAAAAATTGCATCTGATCCTGTGTACTGCTAAATGTCCAAGGTTCAGCTGAGAGTGTTGGCGAACACGTGTGAATCTGCAAACACTGGTGAGCAGCTTGTCTTTTGATCTTTTAGTTTAGTATCTGAAATCGGGAGGTTCTCTTATTGCCTTTCCTAGTGATCAAAGCAGTCCTTGGGAGAAACTGAGGCGTTTGTGTCTGCATCTTCGTAGTTATTAGCACCGAGGTGCTGTGAGCTGGATGTCATACACGAGTCAGGAAACCCAAAGCAGTTAACTGAGAAACATCCACAAATCCTTACGACTCGCTTGACAGACAAACAACTGCGTAACAGAAACAAACCGGCAAAACTAACGAACTAAAGGAGAAAATGTTCCCAGCAGGAGACTCTGCATCTGCAGGGCAGGATGTGATTCTAACTGACAAAGGATTGGTTAAAAAAAAAAAAAACTACCAGACTCTTTGGGGGAAAAAGGAAGGCTTCAATTTCCTGGGCAGCGTGCAGAAGCAGCAGCTGACGGCGCACAGGGCTCAAAAGGACTCAGAAACTCTGACCGCTGCAAACATCCTGCGAGCGCGGCTGAGAAATGAGCTACTGCAAAGCCATCAAGCTACACCGACCCGACACGCTCTGAGCATTTATCTGCGGCGCACACACATGAAATGACCACGGCGTCATTGGTTTTCTATACACATTTAGACTTGGTTTCTGTTCCCGCTGGCAGAGACTAGAATCGCAACTCAGAAATGAGGATTGCAACACTCTGTGGCAGGGCTGGGTACCGACACTTTTTAGGCATTGAGCGAATTGCCTCTAAAAGTATTGAGTATCGAAAAATGCCTCCAGTAAATATCATTAGCGTCAGTGAGCCAATAAGCATGCAGCATGCACTAATAATGTTTGTGATTGGCTGTCTAGCATTACTAGGGTTTGGGCATCGTTTGGATTTTAACAATTCGGATTCCAATTGCGATTCTTCCTTTCGATTCCGGTTCTTATCGATTCTCGATCGCACGTAATAGTTCAAGTTCAAGACCTTTATTTGTCCCCAAGGGGCAATTAATTTTGCTAGGATAGCTCTACAACCAGGTAGAGCAATGAAGAAGGTAGCGGAGCTAGTTGATAGATTCAACTTTTGCCGTATCCGGTCGGCAAAATTCCAAACACATCTTCCTTTTTTAACAATGATTTCAGTGCCGTTCTTATATCAAATAAAAGCTTAACTCCAAGAAGAAGAAGACCGCTGTTCCCAGCAGCAGCAGCCATAAGCCCCGCCCACCGACTCTATATACGATGGGATTGGCCTAACTAGAGTTTGTTTTTTCCAGCTCGCAAGTCAACGGAGAGTGCCTAGAGCACGTCTAGATTTCTAGGCTAGAGCTCCAAGGCTGCAACACAACAAGCACCTCGCCGTTTCGGAAAACCAAAACTGGCCCATGTTAAATTGGAAAGCGATGATCGGATTTGAAACCAAATCCTCTGAACGACTCCAATGCAGAAACGATTCCAAGTAGGAATCGGTTCTCGATGCCCAACCCTAGGCGTCACATGTCGTAGAGACAGGCAGGAAAAACTCGTCGTTACGCAGAGAAGGGGCTCACGTAGTAGGAGCTGAAAAATAAATGAAAAGATTTGTGCCGTAATGTGTAATGTTGTAATTTCTTTATGTTTTATAAAATTGGTATTGAAAAAAAAAGTATTGTTTAGAAACCGGTATCCAAGTCACGGTATTGGTATCAGTAACGGAAATGAAGAATTTTGAGTGATACCCAGCCCTACTCAGGGGGATTGATACTGTAGTACGGTTCACAAATTTCACCCTCAGCACCAAAAGATCCAATTTATTTTTCATTTTCATGTTGATTGACTTTATTAATTACTAAATGGGGCATCAAGGGTGCGTCAAAGTAATGAATACGTGGGGTTGAAATAAGATATGCATGATTACATTTTGTACTGTTCCAGATGTTTGCGGCAGCCAAAAGACGTGCCCTCAATAAGAAGGAGAGAGTGTCCGTGAACAGTACATGACGTTCAGAACATTAAAACAAAAGAACATCTCTGTAAAGATTAGGGATGCACCGAATCCAGGATTCGGCTTCAGATTCGGCCGAATATTTGACTTTTTGACAGGGTTCTGATTCTGCCGAACTTTAGAATTAGAACACTACGCTCGCACTACGCTGGTCGACTTAAGGCGTGTATTACGTGACGATGAGGCGTCTATTACTGTCTCAAAGTGCTGCCTAGTAAGAATCGGCTTTATTTTGGCTAACTGCCGAAAATTTGAAAAAGCCTGCTTTAACCACTGCCCCAATCTGTTTGTCAAGCTTAAAGGGATACGCCACTGTTTGTTGAACTAGTTCTTATCATGGTCTACCCTGGCTGTAGATAGGTGGGCCAACACATTTTTTGTCTCAGTGCAAGTAATTAGGTTGTTTTTTTGTCTGTTGTTGGCTCACTTTTACTCACAACATGCTAACCGGCAACATAGGATTCCATTCACTATGCTAAGCTAACTAGCGGTGGCGCTGCCGGTGTTGCACCGGACTAAAACAATGCATGCACAAAAAATGCGTTGGCCCACCCATCTACAGCCAGGGGAGACCGTGATAAGCCCTATTTCAACAAACGGTGGCCTATCCCTTTAATATCTGAGTCAATTTTAACCCCTAAATTGGTAACGGTTGGCTTGACATATTGAACCAAGGGACCCAGGTTGACAAAAAGGGTCCCAGTGTGTGTGACCCAGTCCGTTTTGGTTTCATTAAAGTAAAGTGCTGCCTTAACTTTTTGACAATGGGTCAAATTTGACCCCGAGGACAACGGGAGGGTTAGAAGGGAGCCATTGTATGGAACAGTTGAGACGTTGCTTTTAAATTAAAAAAAGTAATGGTTAAATAAAATGTTCACACTCTATATACTATAAATGTTGCAAACCGCTGTGCAGCCTCAGATGGATGGTGAACCCCCACGTGGGCAAATAAATGGTAGTCTGCATGTCCTTCGCTGGCACACCCCTGCTGCAGATAGGCTAGGTGTAATATGGGTAATATCCTTCGGCTGGCTTTTGGCATCTGGGTAAAACTCATAATATGCCCAAATACAAGATGATGGGTTTTTCTTTGACACTAAGACTAAGTCGTTCATGCTGGCATATCACCGACGTGCTCTGATGTAACCCTTGTTTTGCTCCTTTCATCCCCCCCTCCCCCGAAATCTTTTCTTTGCTCAGATTTACATCCTCTTTACTCCATCTCGCAGCATCCCATCTGTTTTCTCCATCTAAACCTTCATTCCCTTCCCTCCAGTCTCTCAATTTCTAGGTCACTCTCGATCTCTCCCTCACTTTCTCAGCTCCACAGACTTTACTCTTTCTCTCCGTCTCTCTCTCCCTGCATCAATCTCTCTCTCCAGCGAAGAAAGATTAAAGTGGAGGCAGAAGGCGTGTTAATGGCCATCAGCTCATCCTGTGCAGGCACTTCCCGGTCTGCACCGCCTACCTGCTTAATTAGTCGAGAGGCGAAACTCGGGCAATTAACCTAACACGCACGCACGCACGCACACACACATGCACACAAACACACACACACACACAGTATGACCTCATAAAAATCCTGTATGTGTATTAATTTCATAATCCTACATCGCACTGTAATAATTTTTATTTCCAAAAAAGACAAGCTTTTCAGCTTTTCATCTTTATTGTGTAACAAATGGCGATCAACCTTTTCATCCTGCAGCTTTTACATCTACCTAAACCTTTTGTCTGGTAACTACTGTATGGACTACTCTTAAAAAGTCTTTAGCCTCACAAGCAGCACCGTGAGGTCGAATCGGTTACTGGATGGATGAAAATTTGAGACACAACTTAACTACCATGAGAAAACTCTTTGAAAACTCAAACAATTTAGAGTAACATGCAGCGTGTGTTAATCACAAAGTACATTAGGACAGAAAGGAATTCAGTCATCAGTTTTAGTTTAAGACCTATCTTGCCTTCAACTGCATTGGAAAAGTGGATATTGTACTGTACATGTTGGTGGCACTAAATTAAATCTCAGGGGATGACATAAGACATTAGGGGGTTTTTACGGAACCCACGCAACTTCTAGGCAAGACAATAGTATTCACAAGCTACTATTTGCCAGGCGTTCATGCTTACGCTAGGTAACGGAACCCGATTTGTTCAGGTCCTATCCCCCTGACCAGTCGGCTATCCTAACCTTAACCCTTGTGTGGTTAAGGTTACAAAACAATGGTTAATACAGCACCTTAGTGCTTGTTTGTACAGCATTTTGGTCAGCTTAAACTGTGTTTAAATGTGCTCTAGAAACAAACTGTACTTACTTTACAAGAGACAGGGTTTAGAGAGCAATTCTCAACAAAATACACCAAAGTACATAACCCTTGTGTGGTCCACACAAGAGATTTGAGGCCTTGCCTAGAAGCAAGTATAAAGCGTCTTTGAGGGATCATCAGCGTCTTAACCAAATGTTTTGTCCATGTAAAAGCAGAGATGTACAGTCTGGATCAAAATATTGGACAGGCCATCCGCCATGCCGATGCTGCCTTCCCCGGAGCACAGTTGACATTGAATTCATTGCCACATGAAATTATGCATTTCATGTTTTTCATAAATGGAAGAACGCGGTAATAAGCATCCACGATCTGACGACGTGATTCTGTCAATATATCTAAGCGGGATACTAGGATTTGCATCCTTTCAGACACTCTGGGGTGAGAACTGAGAGCAGAATCAATCTGCAACGTCACAAAAAAATGTCTTCTGATGTAAAAATATGATGAAAAAAAATATATGTTTTGTGTTACCTCATCATTGTTGGCTGCCGTCCATTTGCTCCTCATGTCTGTATACGACCATGTGTACAGGAGATTCCAGGCACCAATGTCCATGCATGCAGTTTAACCTGAACCAAGTCATTTACTCTAGAGGTATGGATCGGCTGAAATGTCCTCACTTTGCATAATATGTCCTCTCTGATGGTCTGAAGCACTCACGCACACACACACACACACACACAATCCACCAGTGTTCTCTAATTAGTCCACGGAGCTTTAAGGAACAGTGGTTGAGTTATTAATAGCCGGCTGCCTACCACATTTACAGCCTACTAATGGGCAGAAGATTTGATAGATATGGCAGCATTATGCTCATTATTTTAGATGTTTATCACCCTTTATATCGTTGTTTTACCCTAATGTAGCTTTTGCTTTTATTTTGCAGCTCTGACAGAGTTCCGACAGTGTGTGTTAAAACCTGAGTTATACTCAAACCTGAGCAAATCAGACAAGACCGTAACCTCGGCGAATTTTAGGGGGCCGATCACACCGAGCAGCGTCACTACAAACTCGTCGCCAACAAAACCTGTTTTTTGGCTGGTATGCACTTATTTCTTGCGTCTCTTGTATTTCTGGGGGTTTGACGGTAATGGAAGTTAAAATATTCGGTAACACTTTACTTGAAGGTATCTATATAAGAGTGACATGATACTGTCATGACGCATGAACCCTAACCATAACTTGTCATGACAAAAACCGAATGACAGTTACTAAAAGAAGCATTATGACAAACGTTTATGACACGTTCATGACAGCGAATACACCACCGTTTGTGGCAGCCAATCAAAAATCAAGCAAGAGGCGGGCTTTACTACTACTTCAAACATCTGTAGCCTGGTCCTCATCTCTGTTTGAAGCTAAGAGGCTCGGCGAAAGATTCATCGCTGCTTACATAACACACCTTCATCTCAGCAGTTAATAGAGGTGTTGAAGTAAGGAGAAAGGAATGTAAAAAAAAAAAAAAAGACAATGCCTCTGGTTCGACTTCATCGATTTTAATACTGGAGAAAACACTACTACTCTGTTTTCTGTTGGGATCGGTCAGTTTTAGCTTTTCGGATGCTCAATTTGCACACATGGTGTTGTACTTGATCTGAATACCCGGACATGTGGTACCTTAAGGAATTTCATGATCTGTATGAGACTCCATTGGATCGTATTTGGTTATACTTCTTTATGGTCTTTGTTTTTTTTTTAATGACTGCATTAAAATACATTGTGTGGAATTATGTCTGCAAATCACATCTCCCCAGTGGGACACCAAAGTCTGAACCCTACACTGAACTGAACCCTACACCCTGATGACGTCCCCTGGACACTCACCACAGGGACGTCCGGTACATGTGTGAGTGTGATTGTGTAAATCATGAGCCGTCAGTGATCCTCCCGTCGTGCGAAGACGTGAATAATAAACCTTCCTGGGTCCTTGAGCTCTCACAGCTCTGATGACTTATTAGCAGCTGTATCAAAGCTGAACGCAGCGCTAGAGCTCCGCAGAGAGGAGGCTTGACTGGCTTTATGACTGCAGTGTGTATGTGTGTGGTGTGTGTGTGTGTGTGGGTGTGTATCTGTGTATCTTCCTCTGCAAATGCCTACAGCACTATGGGCACAAAGAATTCATGTAACAATTTGGGGTTTTAAGTCTTACTCCACCTATCTCACACACACACACACACACACACACACACACACACACACACACACACACACACCACTATTTTCTAATTAGTCCACAGAGCTTTAACAAACAGTGGTTGAGTTAGTAATAGAGAATTCTATATATCAAATAACAATTTGGGGTTTTAAGTTTTACTCCACCTATCTCTCACACACACACACACACACACACACACACACCCCCCATCAGGCATCGACCACTATTTTCTAATTAGTCCACAGAGCTTTAACAAACAGTGGTTGAGTTATTAATAGAGAATTCTATATATCACATAACAATTTAGGGTTTTAAGTCTTACTCTACCTCACCCACACACACACGTGCACCCACACCCACATTGCATGGACCGAGGGCATGCAGTGTAGAGGACATGAGAGACCATTCTGCTTTCCCTTGACCTTTAGCTGGAAATGGAAATACCCATAAAAAAAAATAAAAAACATATTAACATTGTGTGCTTGTCTGTTTGAATGTGTGTGTGTGCATGGGTGGGGGATCTTATTCACCCAGCAAAAGGTCTCGTGTCTATTCTCTGCTTGAGGAGAAACCATCTTGGGGATGAAGTATAATACCGCAATGTAGATTATTCCTTAGTATGTTTTCCACATTTTGTTATCATTTTCTACACGTTATGCTGTACAAAGATTAGTGTTTTATTCATGTAAACAAGACCAAAACTGCAAGGTCCATTCCGTTGCCCCTAGGAGGCCTCCATATTTCCTCATTACACCGTCTTGGAAAGAATGAACAATGTTGAACAAGGCAATCTGGTCTATTTTATAGATTATAAAATGTCTTGCGTTATAAAGTGGACAGGTTGCCCTGAGGAGGGTGCTAGAAGAAAGTCATCTGGGCAGCAGGGAATGTGATATGTGCAATTTGCCTGATAGATTCCGATATTGCTCATAGCTTGAAATGGCAGAAGGGTGCTTTACAACAACAGCTTGAGTATCCTCACCTGTAGAAAAAAAAATAAATAAAAATAAACAAGATCCTGCTCTTAATGAAGATAGAAGAGTTGCCTGTGTCCATGTTTTTTTCCTAGTCAAATATATTTGTTTATTGTAATGCTAGTTAATTAGTTAGTTAGTATCTGAGGTGGCGGACTGATCTCATAAAGTGGCATATGTATGACACACCAATTCATATGCCATTTTGGCGTGTTATCAAGACGCATAATCGCTTTTTAGCGTGTTTATCAACGGCATTTGGCCTCCATTGACCTACATTACGTGTGAATTGTCGCCATAGCGAGTAGTATGAAAGGACAGAAGTCTGCAGACAGATGTTGGTTGAGGTGGTGGACGGGTAAAACTCAGGACTTTCACCCAGGAAAGCCTCATCTTTTTTTTTTTAAACCTTCCCCAATGTTCTTTTCCTAAACCCAACCGTTTATACACACCACAGTGGCAACGCTGTATATGGTGTAGACATGCAAGTGGATAGCTCAAAATGCGTACACATAACACGCCATTTGGCTTTAGGAAAGTGGCGTGTATGTTTACGCAAAGTCACGATGCCATGTTGGAGGTGGCGTAATCTTGCCACTCCGGTGACTTCAGTGAAGCAGGAATGATGTTCTGCATTGTCTGTTGTTTCTCCGTCATCTCCGACAGTGGTGCCATGGTGTCTGGAAAAGTGCAGATGCAGGCTACCGTAAGCTCCACTGTGTGGTCTCTTTTTTTTGTAAGCATGCAAGTAGGCCAGGTGGGGGGTTGAAGACTGAGGAGAATCACCGATCCTGCTTTTGATTTTGAAATTGAAAGCTAATTTCGATTAATGTGCCGACTCCCCAATCACAAATCAAAGACCAAAGGGCTGCCAACGGTGAAACATCATCTGACTACTAATGGACATGCTGTACATTTGTTACCACTACTAGGGACGATTCTTTATGAAGAGTAACAAATACACTACCGGTCAAAAGTTTGGGGTCACTTTGAAATTTCCATTCCACTCCATTACAGACAGAATACCAGCTGATCTGAGTGGGTGGCTGATCTTTAATGCAATATCTACATTGCCCATTATCAGCAACCATTCATCCAATGTTCCAAAGGCACATTCTGTTTACTGATCTGATATCATTTTAAAAAACTAACTGAGAAAAACTTTTGCAATTATGTAAGCACATAATGTCATCTGAAAACTGCTGCCCTGGTTAAAAAAAGCTCAGCTAGTATTCTGTCTATAACGGAGTGGAATGGAAATTTATAAGTAACCCCAAACTTTTGACCGGTAGTGTACATGACTTAAACATAAGGGAGCTGTGCTGTCCAATTGGAGCAACAGAAATCTACGGGTGATGTCACGGAGACTACGTCCATATTTATTACAGTCTATGGTGTACGTACAGTATATGTGTGTTTGAATATGTGCGTACATATAAGGTGTGTGTGTTTGTGTGTGTGAGAGATCAACAGAGGCTTAAAGATTGGAAGGGCAAAGAAAGTAAGTTGCGTGCCAACAGCAAAAGGTTAAATACAAAGATTTTACAAAAAGGTTAACATTGGCGCTCCTCAAGCTTCTTGCGCACAAACGCAGACTCGCAGGCCCATGAGTCAGCGTCGGCTGGCAGTTTGACGGCTGCTAATCTGCTCTGAATAGACCGAGAGACAGACAGACCGAGAGAAGGGAAGGAATGTAAAAGCTGAGATATGACGGAGGACATGACGAAATGACGAGTTGGGGGCTCGAAAGATAATGAGGGCCCGCCGGGCAATGAAATGATTAGAGGAGCGGAGGAGGCTAGAAAGAGACATGAGTGGAGCGAGCAGAGCGAAAAATGAAATGACGATGCTTCTTCGGGGAGATTAACACAAAAAAAAAGCAGCAGCTCTCTTCCATCTCGTCTCCCTCACCATACAACAGTCCCGAGCCCTGCGTAGCATTGTGGGAAAGTTATTGTGCAGCGTGTGGGTGGATGAGACAGCCCTCGTCCTCCCACAGTGACCTTTCGGATGGACTGTTGTTTCACTTTGGATCTAACGTGACATTTTCATATCAGACAGCATCTGTTCAATGCGAAGCAGGGAGAAGATTCTGATGCTCGCAGGATTAACGCCGGCAACACTGGGTCAACCGGTACTAGGGTAAGGTACTGGTTATCTGCAGGTGACGAGAACCAATCCTGAAGTGTGTAAAGTGAATATGGTGGAAACTAACCAGATACAAAATTTTTGAGAATGCTTTTTAAATCCGATTGGGGGACATTGGTAGCCTGGATGCCAGCCGAACTTAGCCCCGCTCACAACATTTGAGGTTGGGAAGTTCAGCTTGGACTCGATCTGTTGTGGAGCGACTGTGCTCGAACCAGAGCTGCTCGGACCAATCAAATTATCAGGGCAGGCCACGTCACCGCGCTTGGGTTGAATTGGTTTGCAACAAAGACGGCTGCCGCTGGAGAACGGAAATGTGTTGGTTCGGCCATCCCGTCTGTTCTAGAAGATATCGACAGCGCATTCATTTTAAAAGAGGAACAGAGAATCCAGGCTTTTGTCGATCGGAAAGATGTGTTTGCCGTCGTTCCTACAGGATTCGGCAAAAGTTTAATCTATCAACTGTCCCCGATGGTCGCTAAGAAGATGGGGGCGCTCTGATTGGTTGTAGGTTGTAGAATCTGAGTATGATGACGTCAGGCTAGGACATTGGGGTAGTGTTACACCATCCAAGTCTATATCAAACTGATATATCAATTGCTATACAAAGCTAATTAATGGCTACTTTCGTTTGATTTCACTCACCACTGCGGAGTTGTAAAGAAGGTTAAACCTATTGTAAAACTTGTAAAATTGCAAAAACATGGCTAAATTACTTGGTATTGGATCAGTGCATAGACTCGCATACTCGCCGATACCAGCATTTTAGGCAGTATCGTAGGCAACTCTATTGTTAAGACATATTCAATCCATATAATTGCTGATCACTGCCAGTAGTGGCACTACTTATTGCTAGCAGTAGCAGTTACTGTCCCCCTAGTCTATATCGACCACGATTCGTTTAGGTGGATTGCTCCGGTTGCCGCCAGAAATTCCGTTGGATGTCCCACATTTGCGGCCGGATGTGCGCACCTTCCGCTTCCTGTGTGTTGGTGTTCTAAACTCCGGTGGATTTGTGAGGAATATGGTTAACTGCTCCTCAGATCTCTGCAGGGTAAATCCAGACAGCTAGCTAGACTATCTGTCCAAACGGCGTTTTCTCTTGCACGACCAAAACGACTTTCGAACAAGCACATGTTCCACCAAAACAAGTTCCTTCCCGAGGATATTTTGCAGAGGCACCATTGCTCCATCCGGCGCTTAGTGACCGCCCGAGATGATTGTGATTGGCTTTAAAGAAATGTCAATAAACCAGAACACGTTTTTCTCCCATCCCGGAATGCTGTGTGGACTAGCCAGACCTTCCTCCGCAGCGCTGTGGAGGACGGTCTGGCAATGTGCCTAGTGACTACTACTGCTAGTGTTGTGTTGATAGTTCTAAGTGCTTTTCCTGGAGCTAACTGCTATCAGCTCCGCGGTTTAAATATGCGCTCACCAGTGTGACTGACTAGTGCGGCAATTACTGTCCATCTCCCGATCATGTATTTTTACTGGATATCGGCCAATAGCGATCGGTGTGCGATCGATTGGGGCATACCTAAGTATAGGCCTTTAAACAGAAAAATGGAGACCTGCTACCAGCCAAGGTGATGGTTGAAACATGCTGTGCAGCTGGTACTCTGGGGCTTGCCAGCCTCTCCTTCTTGTGTTCGCTGAAGCCAAAATGAGGCCTGTCTGCTCTGCGTTCAGGGGTTTTTGAATTCTTTTGAATGCAAGTTATCACGGATGCCAACATTTATCTGCTGGGGAAAATAGAGGCAAAATATATTTGAAATGAACGCCTGTGGAGCTCTGACTGCAGCGAGTGTAAGGGTATTAGGCCGTTATCTGGGTTTTAAAATACATCCAGGGGGGGGAAGCCAGGGCAGCCGAGCAGGAGGGGGGGGGGGGGGGGAGAGGGGGAGACTCTGCAAAGAGAAACTCCGGGGAAAAATACACATTTTTAAAACGCTGACAGAATGTTATTTGTTGACATTTACCCACTGAGAGCCCCAGATGTTTCAAGCACGACAGGGTAGCATTCACCACATTTCTGACTATAGTGCCAAGGAGGGGGGGGCGGGGGAGGGTTGGGGAGTGATTAAATACCGTCTTCAGCAAAGGGCACAGGCCACTGTTCCAGGGAACTGCCGGTACTGCACTTGAAACCAAAATCAGCCAACTCTTCCTGCCAACAATGAGTCTCAAATGAAAAACAGAATAAAAAAAAATTTAAAATCCAACCCAAGCCCCAATTTAGGAGTTGTTATTTTTGATTTAGAGCAACATTTTTCTGGCTCTGGTAACAATAAGATGGCTGGATCTCACTTTTCTTATTCGATATCTCCTCGCTTGAACCGGAGACCGTTCCGGTCCGCCTTTGTGAAGGCCGTCTGAAAGCTCTTATTCCTGCCACGAGGAGGGATCTCTGAGGGGCTACGATCAAGGATAATTATATAATTAAAATGTTTCCTCCTTTTCCTCTATACTCCTCCTCTATACATCCACAAATGGAGAGATGTCAGAGTGAGTGGGCTGTGTCTCGCCGTTGCTAACTCCGCCCATTGTGCAGACGAATTCACATAACTCTTCAGAGGAAAGGACGTCTCAACCGGCTAAAAACTAATTTCCTCTCTTCTCGCATGACATCCTTGCGTCTCTCCCATTCTTCCTCGGTAGGACAGAGGAACGCGGGGAAGGGAAGCAAGTCAAGGAACCGGGAATGCAATTCAAGCACGTCTGCAGATCTTCATCTCAGTCTGTGTACGGCCAAAACAAGCTCCACCAATCGGAAGGCTTAGGGCAGCCGGTAGGATAAGAGCTGAAACCCATAATGTATATGTATAACAATGGAAGATATTCCAAATGCTCTCATCTGTATTTTTTTTTTTTTATTAATACCAAACTTTTCTCATGTGGACAATGAAGGCTGGATGATTTTAGCTTAAACTGTAAAAAAAATTCCCAGTGGGAAGTACACACTCGGGTCCCAACAAATGGGTAAATAAAATATACAGCTGTCTTTTTGTAAGGATCAGTGGGTTGTTATTTGAGAGCGAGAGGTTTTCCGAAAAATTTCATCCGTAGTATCAGAGTTGTTTGATGGAAGAATAACAAAACAGCCATAGAGGGTAGAAGAGGAAGGAGAGGCTGGTATCAAAATGTAATTCTGAGGGGCTCAGGTGGAACAAAATAGTAAAAATAGTCTAAGAGTCGGAGTATCGGTGATGACAGAGACAGATACGCCAAAGACAGAGAATGCCCAAGAACGAGCGAAAAGGGTAAAAAAAAGTGGCAAGTTGAAACGAGTGGAGTAGGAGTGTAAACGTAGGAGAGAGGGAGAAAGACTAGAAGAGACAGCAGACGAATGAGTGATGGGAGAAAGGAAAGGAAAGAGTACAAGTGACAGACAGAGAAAGCACAACAGAGATCCTAACCCCTGCTCTAGGGGTTTCTGGGTAAAAAGCATCAATAATCTTTTTCTTTCTTTGCTTCCCTCCCTTTTCTCTTTTTCTTCCTTGTCGCCATCCTTCATCCTCGGGATGTTTTTCTCAGACTCAGAGCTCAGAGGATTTTATCATTCTTCTCCCCGAGGGACTTCTCCCAGTTTAAAATCATTGATACTGATTACCCCGGGCCCTGTCATATTGATTTCTGAGATTTATTGTTGGCCGACTCCCTTGCAGAGGTCCGTGGCCCCTGTGTCCCCGTGCTGGCAGTCATTTGTTAAACACTTTCCCCCTCCTGACAAGGGAGGGACACGCCAAACTACGTGCAAACACACTCACACACACACACACACACACACACACACAAACACACACACTTGTACATAAAAGAAGCTCAACATGTAGAGCAAAGAACTATCCGCCGTTGTTGTGCGCCATTGTTGCATTCACACTACGAGCAGCGCAATAGATAGGTTGAACTTTTCTCTATATTGGCCTCCAACTCCAAGCAAGTCAAGTATTTCAGGCACTTACATTGTTTGGATGTGTGTGTGTGTATGTGTGTGTGTGTGTGGTGTGTGTTAGGTGTGTGTGGTGTACTGTAGAGAACAGTCATCTTAAAAGAATGGCTGTTCCTGGCAAAATGACACTTACACATAGTGATACACACACAAACACACAGAGCGCTGACACTTGAGGGTGTGGAGGCAGTTAGACTGGTTTGAAATAGTTTTGCTTCCTCCTTTAATTCCTCTTAAAGGTCCCATGGCATGAAAATTTCACTTTGAGGTTTTTTAACATTATTATGAGTTCCCCCAGCCTGCCTATGGTCCCCCAGTGGCTAGAAATGGTGAAAGGTGTAAACCGAGCCCTGGGTATCCTGCTCTGCCTTTGAGAAAATGAAAGCTCAGATGGACCAATCTGGAATCTTCTCCTTTTGAGGTCATAAGGAGCAAGATTACCTCCCCTTTCTCTGCTTTGCCCGCCCAGAGAATTTGGCCCACCCATGAGAGAGAGAGACATCATGGCTTTCAAACGAGCAAAGTGGCAGTTGGTCAAGGCCACACCCCCACCCTCCACCTTGCCCCCCCCTCTCTCCTCCTCAATAGCTACAGACACAGAAATGGCACATCCTAAGGAAAGCTCATTGTGGGACTGGCTCTAGTGGCTGTAATTCTGCACCAAGGCTGAATTTCGGGAAAGAGACTTCAGATACAGTATTAGGGGACCACTAAGGTCTATATAAAAGAGACTTCAGATACAGTATTAGGGGACCACTAAGGCCTATATAAAAGAGACTTCAGATACAGTATTAGGGGACCACTAAGGCCTATATAAAAGAGACTTCAGATACAGTATTAGGGGACCACTAAGGCCTATATAAAAGAGACTTCAGATACAGTATTAGAGGGACCACTAAGGCCTATATAAAAGAGACTTCAGATACAGTATTAGGGGACCACTAAGGTCTATATAAAAGAGACTTCAGATACAGTATTAGAGGACCACTAAGGCCTATATAAAAGAGACTTCAGATACAGTATTAGGGGAACACTAAGGTCTATATAAAAGAGACTTCAGATACAGTATTAGAGGGACCACTAAGGCCTATATAAAAGAGACTTCAGATACAGTATTAGGGGAACACTAAGGTCTATATAAAAGAGACTTCAGATACAGTATTAGGGGACCACTAAGGTTTATATAAAAGAGACTTCAGATACAGTATTAGAGGACTACTAAGGCCTATATAAAAGAGACTTCAGATACAGTATTAGGGGACCACTAAGGTCTATATAAAAGAGACTTCAGATACAGTAATAGAGGGAACTACTAAGGCCTATATAAAAGAGACTTCAGATACAGTATTAGAGGACTACTAAGGCCTATATAAAAGCATCCATGTCATGGGACCTTTTAAAGTAACCTGATACCATCCTTGTAAACGAGTGAACAATACCCGGCGGGAAGGGAGAGCGGGAAATCTCTTCTCAGGGTGTTGTCCTCTATCATTGGATGGCTCAAGTGACAAGAAGCTGGGACCAGCCTTAGTATTAACCAATCACAATAGCCTGCACATTTTCATATACTGAGCTGTGGATTTTGAACTGCATTCTTTTTGGGGCGAGAAGAGACCCGAGAGACTGCAAATCCGCTGACTGTGGATTCTCAAACCGGAAAGATCCTTGTATACAAGTCTCTATTATTATTATTATTATTATTATTATTATTATTATTATTATTATTATTATTATTATTATTATTATTCCAGCTTTAATAAACTATGGCGTTATATATGTGCCTCATTCCCGAGTAATTGTATGTTTTGAGCACAGCGAACTATGTTTTGCAAGCACATGATATTGCATTTTGAACAGAAATGAACACTCGCAAAAAATGATTTAGTTTAAGTAAACAAAAACCTGTTCCGTGCACAATAAATGTATTTGCACGTCTTTCTCTGCTCGCAGGTAGACGCTGCTACGCTCCGGTCACATCTCCCTCGCTCTCAACCTCTTCACGCTCAACTCTAGACACAACTCGCTCAGATTTTCACAGCGTTACAGGTGTGCCACAAAACCAACCAATCGGAGAATTAAAAAGGTAAATTCTGATTGTCTGTTCTTCTCCAATTAGATTGCAAGTAGCAGGAAACGCATATCTACAGGGAAACCTTGTCTTTGACACAACACCTGCAGTGATTCCCCAGCAAGGGGTATCTCTGCTGTAGCCAGTGGTACTTGGAAAGATTGTGGAGCAGCTTAACTAATCAAAATAATAATTGAAATAATGATTGAGTTAAAACAATCATCAGTCAGCTACAACAGCTCGACACAGATGTTTAAACATATAGCAAAGTAATCATTGGTAGGAATAAATAGCTAAAAGTGGTCCTACTGACTTAACAGTTCAAAAATAGTTTCATTAGCCTCTAGAGGCCTCAAAATCCTGCAAACATGACAAGACATTGATTCATAACTGCAGATAAATATTTAAACCACACCACTCTCTCTCTCACACACACACACACACACACACAGTAGCAGCAGCAGACGCTTAAGCTCCATTTTCTAATGCTCCTATTATTATCATCCAGCTTTCACTCACTATTTGACCATCAAGCACAGATCAGTGAAAGCAGGTCAGTCTCCCTCTCTCATTACTTCTTTCAGCCAAAGATGAGCCAGAGGAAGGGAACAGAAAGCAGTCACTATGTTCAGAGGTGGGAGTAAATCGACTGCTAGCAGCTGGGCGACCAGATGGATTAGGAGAATGACACAAAGTAGGGAACAGTCAAGAAAAAAACAAACAAGAGAGCAACAGGGTTCAATGAGGCTTTCGGGAGTGTAGAAAACAATACAGTGATAACATTTTTCAGCATTTTTTAGCTTTGGTGTGTGTAGTGGGTGTCTGTCTGTGTGCGTGTTTTTGGAATTCTGCAAATAACACAAGGCACATTGGACACATGGCTGCAAAACGCCTAGGGCTCAAACGCAGCGTGAAAAAAATGTCCAAGCTCGTCGAAATCATCTGAAGAGACACCTCCTGCTGCAAGAAACCCGGTTTAAGTCATCACAGCTTTCGTTCATTCTCTGAAGGAATCTACAAACACGTAATACCAATCAAAACCTGAGCACAAACACACACGCACGCACACACACACAGACACACAGACAGACCCACTGCGTGTTAGCACACTGTTCTTGGATATACGAATGATTAAACCCGAGTAGATTTATACAGGCCGCAACAGATGCAGCAGCTTTGTTCGCGGTCGTCATCGCGATGCTAATGTGGTGCTTGAGGTCACAGGTGCATGATGGGACTCTCCTGGGACCGACGTGACCTAAACCGCCCTGCATCGCACCACAACCTGCATGACTAATGAAAACCGAGAATAACAAGCCCAGGCGGCTGCTGTGACTCTGTCGGCAGTGTGGGGCTAGGTGTTAGAGGGTGACTAGTACAACATGGCCCAGTACAGTGTCACAGAGGAACAATATGCGTCCTTGGTTTTAATTACCTAAACATTAGGGATAGGCCAATCTTATCTTTATCTGCGTTTTATCTGCCTGATAACAGATAAAGTTAATGAATTAAAAAGTGGTCTACTTTGGCTCGGCACCAGCTCTCTGTCTGTCCCTCTGTTCCGGTTTCACTCGCCACTGAGTCGACCGTGACATCGTGACTTTGCGTAAACATACACGCCACTTTCTAAAGCCAAGTGGCTGTACGCCTTTTGAGCTATCCGCGTGTACAGTACAGGCCAAAAGTTTGGACACACCTTCTCATTCAATGTGTTTCTTTATTTTCATTACTATTTACATTGTAGATTCTCACTGAATTCTCACTCAATGAGGTAGTCACCTGAAATGGTTTTCACTTCACAGGTGTGCTTTGTCAGGGTTAATTAGTGGAAGTTATTCCCTTATTAATAAAAAAGCAAAGGGTGGCTACTTTGAAGAATCTAAAATATAAGACATGTTTTCAGTTATTTCACACTTTTTTGTTAAGTACATAATTCCATATGTGTTCATTCATAGTTTTGATGCCTTCAGTGAGAATCTACAATGTAAATAGTCATGAAAATAAAAAGGAAACTCATGGAATGAGAAGTTGTGTCCAAACTTTTGGCCTGTACTGTACGTCTACGCCGTATACAGCGGACGGGTTGCAAACTGATCTCAGTAAGTGGCGTATGTATGACACACCAATATGTATGCCATTTAGGCGTGTTATCAAGACGCATAATCACTTTTCGGACGGTTGGGTTTAGGAAAAGAAGAACGGGACGGTTGGGTTTAGGAAACAGGACACGCAGGACATGATCCCCGGTTTCCTCGGTTAAAGTCCTGTGTTTTGATTTTCGGGCTTTCATACTACTCTCTACGGCGTCAATTGACACGCAATCTCAAGGTAAAGTAAGTCAATGGAGGCCAAACGGCGTCGATAAACACGCTAAAAAGCGATTATGCGTCTTGATAACACGCCAAAATGGCATACGAATTGGCGTGTCACACGTACGCTACTTCATGAGATCAGTCTGCTGAGTCTGACGTCCCGCCCACAACACTCTGTCAATCTGTTACTGGGTAATACTGGGTACTCATTTATTAAATACTTGCTTAAAGCATTTAAACTAACTTTTGTGTTGGAGTTCGTAACATTTGAAAATTTAATTTCAACTTAAAGATTTTCATTTTCACTGTAAGTGCATATCGGTTCCAAATATCAGTGATCGGTTTCATTAACTAATAATAATCGGTATGGGCCTTGGAAAGCCAGTATCCCTCGATCCCTACTAAAAAATCTAATAGTTTTTAAGGAGGAATATTAGTTCAGTTGAGCATTATTGTCCATGGCATTTGTATCTTTTCTGTTTGATATGTCTCCCCTTTGGGCGAGATATATATATTGATGAATTCTCGTACCTGTTTGCACACGTGATGACTGGTCCTATACCTGAATCTGATTTTTTCCTGAATGTGTGGTTAATTTTTTGACTCTGCTGTTTGCACCTGTACGATTACGACATTAGCCCACAGTGACGATGTAACATGACAGAAAATTAAGAGTACATGCTGTTGAAACAAATTAGGTTTCAAATCTGCAAGCACTTTTAGTTAAATACAGGGACGCCAAAAGCTCCCTGCCAGGAAAGATTTGAGTGCCTCTTTTGGAAAGTCAGCATAGGTTGTCTTTACAATGTTCAAGGTGTATACAAATATCAGAATGTTTTGAGATATTTGGCCTGACAAAACAGAAGATATGTAAAGACGAGCAGCCTGGAGCTGGCAGCGTACAATGAGCTGTTTGCCGGTCTGAAGAAGAAAGAGAAGAAAGATGTAAATGTGTATGATAATGTGATGAATTGTTTCAAGCCAGACTCTGCAGTTTGTGCATTGCAGGTTTGGAGACTGCTGTTTGCACCTGTATGGTTTTGTTTTTTTAAAGACTAATGAATGCCTTTCTACAGGCACCTGAATGCAACATCAACAAAGGATTCTCGTGTACCTGAACTCAACGACGTTACCACACAGTGGTGATGTAGCCTAACTTGACAGAAAATTAAAAAAGACGTTCACAGAAACATATTAGGTTTTCTCAAGCAGGTTTCAAATCTGTAATGAAATAATGAGACGCCAAGGGCTCCCTGCTAAAAAAAAAGAAATGCTTTATTTGCCACTTTTGGAGAGTCGGCGTAGGTTCCCTTTACAATGTTCAAAGTGCATCTAAATATCAGAATGTTTTGAGACATTTGGCCTGATAAAACTCAAGATTTATAAAGACCTGCAAACAAGAGCTGGCAGCTCACCAATCTGAAGACGAAAGAAAAGAAACCTGTGGATGCGTAGATGGCTAAAAAGCTGGCGTCCTTCCAACACAGCATTGAAACCAGATCTGGTTCAATAAATATTGGCCATGCCTATTTCTGCCTTGAACTTCTTTGATCCAATTCTTGTTACATAACATAACATTTCAATGAATACTGTTCTCCTACGGTCAACATTTCATCTAAGTGTGACCAATGTGACGGACTGCATTGACTTTTAAAAACACCTTGTGCAATTGCAACCACATCAACACAAAGCAAGTCCACCAGCATGTGGCTAGCATTCAAAAAGAACTACTTCTAAAACCAGAACATTCAGAGGATTGAGCAACCTTGGCAGAGTTCTGCACTCTGGGCGCTTTTTTTGTAATCCCCAAGGTATGAATGTGAGTTTGTCTTTTTCTCTACACTGACTCTGAATCTAAAGACGATGATGACGTGAACATGCCTAGAATTTTCCACTAAAAAGTGAGTATGCTTCTTGATAACACGCCAATAATTCCATTGCATAATTGCATTTTCAGAAAGGCAAAAGGTACAAGTATGTGTATAGAAACTATAATATAAACTTCAATGGTATCAGCCCGCTATAGTCGTTCGCGCGTTCGATAAACATTTCCATGGTAACAGCGAGCTCCTCCAATCAGAGAGGTCGCTGTTACACTTAGGATTGTGGATAGTGTACTATTTCTCCATGTTTTTCTTAAAACGAAGTTGACTTCATACGGCCTTGTGGCGTCTACAGGGGTATGAATGTGAGCTCGTGGTCCGTCTACCTCGGATTGTTTAGACATCATGGCTGATAATCTAAATCCTTATGGAGAAAATGAGGGAGATTCTTTACTTACGGAACCACACTGTTGAGCTCTATTGAAATAATAAGAAACCAGATGAGTGTATCAGAGTAAATCAAGGTTAAGTAGTGAGCAAACCCTTTTTTATTTGAAATGAAACGCTCGAGAAGAGTGATATGGAGTTATATCTAAGTGATTTCTTGCACCGCTGTAAGAAATCTGATGAAGTGCAAACTAAAATGAGAATAGCATATCCTTCAGTTTGAGTGATGAATTCAATCATTAAGTGTTCACTACTCCAAAACCAAATAACACATTTGAGATGGTAGACAGAGAGAGAGAAGAGATGCATACTTTACATCCAGGTAAAATAATGAGTTTTCAAATTGCGCTGCACTATTAAATACAATATTACAAGTGTTTGTGTTTCATTTAATATGTAATTGTCAATGCAGCATCCATATTACATGTGTTTAATCTTGAAGATCTAAGAATTTAAGTTTGGTGGGTTTAAACCGTTCTCAGCATGTATTTATAATGATGGATCCACTGATGGCTCTGCAGTGATGAAGAGGTTAATTAGCCCAATTATCAGCGTCACTCACATAGGTACTTATGTGCCTGTAATGAAGATGGAGCCATAGCCTGTCTGTTTCATCTTTAGTTTCTTGCATTACAAATTCAGAAAATATGAAAACAAAGATTAGGGAACATCACAATGTCATGGTAATGACTCATTTTCAGGCATTAGTGTTTGTTGACAAATTCAAAATCCAATTTATTCTTATGACCTTATCAGCTGAAACAATGTGACATGCAAACAAAGTGATTGGGACTGAAATGAGAGATGAGGAGAGTTTGTTGCTGCCGTTTTTTGGTTGTTGTCCAGCACAGTGGATCTGGAAACGTGGGTGAGATATTGGCGGGTGAAACGGTCAAGCTACCTGCAGAATTGAGTGATTCATTAGTTTTGCCACTTTTGTTAACTAGGCCTGCACAATTAATCGCAATTTTACCGAAATCACAATACGGACTAGTGCATTGGCAGAAAAATCGCAATAGGATGTTTTCCCCAAATCCTCCAGCCCACGTTAAAAGCCTGTGTGGCTAGAACGTTTAACGAGGAAAGGAACTGCGTCCTGTGTTGTTTGACCCATCCTGGGCGGACTTTCACCTTATCAATACTACTCGCTACCGTCAGCATTCTGTGATCTCGAAATATGCTTCCCATTGAAATACATGGCTTTAAAATTCGTAATCACCCCACAAAAAAAAAAAACAACATCATCGTGTCCTGTCCACGACTCAACAGATTCAATAACGTGACCATATCACGAACTGCCATGAGACCGGGCTGCACGCCAAAATGGCATATGAATTGGCGTGTCATACATACGGCACTTACTGAGATCAGTCTGCAACCCGTCAGCTGTACACGGCGTAGACATACATGCGGATAGCTCAAAATGCATACAGATAACATGCCACTTGGCTTTAGAAAGCGGTGTGTACATTTACGCAATGTCATGAACGTTATTTTGCATGCTGCGCATGTCATTGAATGTTCATATTAAGCTAATGTGGTCTTTATTTTCTCTTTATACTGTGTTTACTTTGCACGGTGGATTTGGAGAAGAAGCTTCAAATAAACCTGTAGCAAGAAAGCCACTTGTGTCTGCCGGTGCTTTGAGGGAATTATATCTAACCTTTTATTATATTTCAGTATTAAACAAGTCGATTGTATTTGTTACTTGCCACCTGTATGTCCGTTCCTCCTGACTGTGTGAATCTGTACGCAGCTGGTCATTTTAATGTCTTCTTCTGGAGTGTCTTAAGTTTGAAAGATAAAATGCCAAGTTGTCATGCCGGACTGTGTTCGGCTGACAGGCAGATTTGTCATCGTGGCATGTGGCCATACAGCCTCGGACAACCTGATGGATGGTGGGACAGAAGGCCATGCTGGCGGATCTGGGAATATCTCCCCCCCCACCACCCCCCACCTCCCTCAAGTCTTCATCCCGTTGTCCTTTTTCTCTCCCTCACTCTCCTTTTCGCCCTACAGCTTTGCCGCCTTTTCCTTTTTATCCTTAAAAAGAAACATTGCTTTCTCACCTCACCTCGTCTCACATCACACCTTACGGTCCTCCACCTCATGAAAAGATCGGAAAGCAACAGCATTTGGCCCTTCTAGTCTCATTGCCTCCGCCACCTTGTCTCTTCAACTCTTCTCCTTTTCTTCACTTCCTACCTTAAACTGGGGAAGAAGGGAATGAAGGCCTCGTTTACGGTCAACCTCTCCTCTCCTCCCGGCAATGAAGGGGAACCTGAGAAGAAGCCTGGATTCTCCTCTCTGCCCTGAACATTGTAGATCAAAAACCAAACGTGTAAAATAAATAAATCCAATAATAATTACGGCTGGGTATTGTTCACACATATTCAATACCGGTACTGATACCGATATCACACATATTTATGTTTCCTACTGCGTGAGCCCCGTCTCTGTGTAACGAAGAGTTTTTCCTGTGTGTCTTTACGATGTGTAATGTTAGACAGCCAATCACAGACATTATTAGATCTTGGTAGAAGCATGCTGCATGATGATTGGCTCACTGACGCGGATGTGATTTACTCCCTAGGTATTTGAAATTGGATATCGAATGACGAGGCATTTTTTGATACTCTATACTATAGAGGCAATTCGGTCGGTGCCTAAAAAGTATTGAATTTAGTTCCCAGCCCTGTCAGAGAGGAGTCAATGCATCATCAAATCTCATGTTCAGCGTGTCATGTAGTTTGATTGTATAGTTCGTTGCCGACTTTGCCATTACGGGCGCAGCCATCCTGGTAGCGGAGAGACGTGAGGGCGGAGTGAGAGAGGAGCCGTAGACTGTTGGGCGCTATCTGAATGTGACGTTAGCTGAGAGTTGGCAACGCTGCTTACACTCAGCGTTACGTTACACACTTTCACTGGCAATCTGGATGCAACTGCTGCTGAAGGCTAGCCAGTATAATTCAAGGTAAGATTTAGCTTCCCTAGGTTTTAAATATAATAATAGTTATATTACATATAAGACAGACCGCAGACTGTCAATCACATCATAGCCAATCCCCATAAAACTCCCTCTGCTTTATCGTCGATTTTAAAATCAATGAAACCATAATAAAAACAATTGACATCATTCTGTATTGCAGAAGATTTAAAACTAGCGATTGAGACCATAAACTCATTATGAAGATGTTTACTGAGGTCATAAATCAAGTGAGAAGTGGGTCACTTTCTCATTGACTGCTACAGAAACCACACGTGTCGCCCCCTGCTGGAATTCAGATAGAATGCAGGTTTACGGCACTTCCGCATTTGCAGCACTTCACCGAAACCGGATGCTTGGCCCATTAATATTAACAGTCAATGGTTGAAACAGGCGCTTGCATTCTAAAAACCAGCCTCTGGCGACTTGACTTGTTTAAAAAGGAGTTGAAACTTTTCCCTGCAATGTTCTAAAAAGGGTTTTGTCTCGTTGTGAATCTATGGTCTGAACCGGGCTGTACTCTCAAGGTAGCGCCACAGCGACTTTTGCTGTCGTCACTTTGTAGGAAAACAAGCGGCTTCAATCGAAATGATTCTGTCACTGATCGGCCCCGATGCTCGTTCAGACCGAATCATGTAGCTCCAACATAAAAAGCACCGACCTCAGAAAAAAAACAGCTTGGATGAAGAAAGTGAAGCGTTTTCGTCCATTTGAATGAATTCAGGTCAGCTGGAAACGCTGGTTAAATTGAGTGTGTTTAAGTGGGTTTAGCTGCCACTGCACCCACGAGTCCTCGATCTCTCCATCATATATTTCCTCAACGCTGTCACAGCTCGACTGTCAGTTCTGCTTTGCTTTTATTTCACGCTGATTGCTGAATCCAGCTTTGTTGAATCCCTGCATTGTTCACTGGTACAGAGATTCTTCTGTTAACCTTTATTCACACGGTGATGGATGACTGATCATATATGATCTTTAAGAGCTTTTGCTTTTCTTTCTTTTTTCATTTGAAATACAAAGAGACAGTGACTACGTTTGCATGCACATAATATTCAGTTTTTTTTTGCCTTTAATCCGAAAAAGACGATATTCCAACTAAGCCGTTTACATGGCTAATGAAAGTGATTATTCCACCTATATTCCCGTATACATGCAGCTGTGCAAAATACGATTTTTTTCTAAGTTTACCAGCGGTGGCGGACTTGTTGGACCGTGCAAACACAGCGTCTCTCTTTCATTCCTTTTTCAGAATATCCAACCAGAATATGCTGTTTGCATGATCTGTATCAAATTCCGAATATTGTCATATTCTGAATTATTTTTAAATATTGGTGTGCATGTAACTGACACTAACTCTTCTCATCTTCCCTGTAACCCGTCTTGTCAGACATGGTTTCCACCCACCCCCCACCACCATATTAACACATACATTTGCAAAAATTACGCAAGCGTGGGTCAAACTTGGCTCGTATCTCCGGGGCAGAAAGTTGTCCTGGCACAGGCCGAGTTCACAGATGGTTCACTGCGAGCTATGAATATGCTGACATGAATATACAAGAGGAGACTGTAAACCCAGAGGAACAAGGTTGACGGAACATACAGCACCTGCTCAGACAACCAAAGACTGTAGGTCTAGTTTTGATGAATCGATTAATCTGTTGATTATTACTAAATGTGGCAAATAATAATTAAATTAAGTCAATAAATGCGTTCCGCAATGCTGTTATTTTTGACTGCCAATGCACCAAAACAACTAATCCAGTGTTGGAAGAAGTATTCACATCATTTACTTAAGTAAAAGTACTAATACCACACTGTTAATATACAAGCCAAAAGCCCCACATTGTAAATGTTACTTCAGTAAAAGTATCATCAGGAAAATGTACTTAAAGTGTAAAAATGAGGGGGAAATAATGGATGGATGTGGGAGCACGGACTGGTGTGATGAATGCGGTAGAAATAGAAGGCAGAGAGATAAAGAGTAATGGTTAGTGTGATTACTGGGTCTGCTGGTTGTTATACATGCGGCTGAACAAAGTACTCAGGCAGAAATTACACGTGAACAGAGTCTTTAACCTTGTGAACTTTGATGGTGCTGCAATTATTCTGCTCAAAGTAGTTCTAGCAGCAGACCAAGCCACGTGTTATGTTGCCGAACTCATGAACCTCAGATTCGTGGCAATAGTGTCCACTTTGGGCAGTGGTGGCCTAAGGCCGGTTACACACTGGCTGCGTGGCGTGTCAGCTGCGTGGATTTTTCGATGTCTTTTCACACCAGAAACAGCTGCTGCTGCTAGCCTTGTCTGGTCATTGATAAAATGAAATACAATGTTAAGGTTACAAAATATTTCGGTCTGTATTGACAGGTGCAATATTAGAAAATCAGTTTTTTTTTAATTACATTTATATATCTGGATTTATATCAAAAACTAGAGGCTTTCAAACATCAACATGTCATTTTTTGATATGTATTTGTGTCTAAACGACATATAAACATCTTTTCCTATTCTATTTTGCCTGGAAACACTTCAGACTCAGGAACAGCTTCTTTCCACAAGCCATCACCACACTGAAAAACACACACACACACACATCTTTATAAACGGACCATGTGCAATAATTAGTACTTTTAGTGTGTATATTTCTTTCTATTTATGATTGTTATTACCATTTCTTTCTTGTCTTTTTAGATTTAGATGTATGTTACTGGGTGAACTGCTGCTAAAAATGGTATTGTTCATTTTGTACAATGACAATAAATCATCTGATTGGTTTGTGATGAAGGGTTGGTAGGAAACCATATCGGTCTCAGTAAAAATTATTTTAAGGTGCAACAGAAGCAATGCATTGGCTACACTTTTCTCTATGATTCAGTAAAAACTTCATCTTGTGCTCTTGTCACTGTTCTTAAATGTTTCGCATGAAAACGGGGACTTTTTTTGTTTCGTTTTCTTGGAGTTTAAATATAAAATATTGTTTTCACTAAAGACAGCAAAGCAATCATTTTTGAGCATGGTCGCGATATACACTTTGGATCCCACAGTTGGATAAGCTAGTCATTTCTGGAAAGAGCTTGTTTGATCATAGTCCGACGGTTCAGGACTTCTCTTTCCGGTGTCATTTTAGAATTTAGTTTGAAACTATGACAAAAACAAAAAACAAAAAAGCGTAGAATTGCTGTGACTGACACTAGTGTTAGGGGAAAACCGTCTTCAGGCAGGTCTTCTTCACGGGACCTAGTCAGTGCTACAGTGAGTAAAGCTGTCTTGGAAAGCTGCTAACCTAATGGTTCGTAAAGCAAATAAACAGCCAAGAGGTGAGAGGGGCATTAAAATGAATGAATTCTTTCCAGGGGTCATTTTATGTCTGTTTGTGCATCTGTGTGTGTGTGTGTGTGTGTGTGTGTGTGTGTGTGTGTGTGTGTGTAACTATATTCGTGGGGTCCAAAATCCAGGAGTCCAGTATACTTGTGGGGTCCCGACAGCTTTGTGGGGCCAAAAGGCTGGACCCCACACGTTTAAAGGGCTGTTTGAGGGTTAAGACTTGGTTTTAGGATTAGGGATAGAATTAGGTTATGGTTAAGGTGAGGGTAAGGGTTAAGGTTAGGCATTTAGTTGTGATGGTTAAGGTGAGGGTAAGGGTTAAGGTTAGGCATTTAGTTGTGATGGTTAAGGTTAGGGTAAGGGTTAAGGTTAGGCATTTAGTTGTGATGGTTAAGGTTAGGGTAAAGGTTAAGGTTAGGCATTTAATTGTGATGGTTAAGGTTAGGGTAAGGGGCTAGGGAATGCATTATGTCAATGACAGGTCCCCACAAAGATAGTGGCACAAACCTGTGTGTGTGTGTGTGTGTGTGTGTGTGTGTGTGTGTGTGTGTGTGCGTGTGTGTGTGCGTGTGTGTGTGTGTGTGTGTGTGTGAATTAATGAACCCTCTAAGAGCTGAAGCAGGAGGCCCCCCCCACTACTCTTTTACAAGATCATTTTACAGCCACGGTGAATCTCCAAGAAAGCCATCAGTGTGTGTCTGACTGTGCATAAAGGCATATGTGTGCTCCCATGAGGTTGTGTCCACTTGATTTATGTGTGTGTGTGTAAGTGTGTGTAGGTGTGAATATGTACGACCTGAGACCGTGCCCTCCCATTTTACTGCGTGCAACGGCACAAAGAAAAAGGACACAACAAAGTGCAACCCTAAAACAGGGCGAGCGTAAGTCAAATGGTGACAAGCTGCACTAAAATACTATCACTGCTGTCCCCTGGAAACCTGGAAACCTTACTCCAGTGTTGTTTGATTATCTCAATCAATATAAAGCCTCCGGAGTGGAGGAAACACAGTCCTTCAAACCACCTTTCGAGCCAAAGTCAAAGTGAACAACCGCATAATAAAAAAAGGTTAAGAAGGGTTCTCATCATGGAGGTTCCCTTGATGTGCTCCGGTGTAATAATGATACAATATCTTACAACCAGGCAAGATATAAAAGAGAGAGAGAGAGAGATCAAAAAACATTTGGGCTTTGATACTTTTAGCCCAACTAAAACGGTACCCAAGCCTACTGACAACATAATGGAAAGGATCCCTGCAGAGAGTGACCTTTTTGTTAAAAGAGTAATATCCTTTTTTTGTTTAACTTGAAACATCCCCGGAATCACTATCACCAAACCCGCCAGACTCCATTTAAATAAACAGGTCATTTCATCATCGTTTAAAAAAGAAAAAAAAACATTTCATTCAAAGTCGACAGAAACAAAATCAGAAGCAGTCTTGGTTCGTCTTTCCACTGTTCCAACAATCGGCACTCTGATTTAGGGCTGTTGGAACAAATACCGAAATTCCAATATAATTTGAGTAGTAAAAAAAAAATCCATACTACTCGAATGCTGAAATTACTCTGTTGGTAAACATTTGCAAATTTTTTCTTTATACTTTATACTGTTTATTGATCCCCAGTTAGTAAATTTACACTGTTTGTTAGAAATCACTACACACAGGCCTGAAATACACACAGACATGCTCAGGACCTTTTCATGCACAAATGGAGAGATGTCAGAGTGAGTGGGCTGCCAGCGCTGGACCAGCGCCCTGAGCGGTTGGGTGGGGGTTACGGTGCCTTGCTCAAGAGCCCCTGGCAGTGCCCAGGAGGTGAACAGGCATCTCTCCAGCTACCAGTCCACACTCTGTACTTTGGTCCGTACTAGGACTTGAACCAGCGACCCTCCGGTTCCCAACCCAAGTCCCGACGGACTGAGCTATTGCCACCCTATCTCCCTGTTCTCGCCTTGCGTCAGTCATATCACGTTGTGAACAAAAACTTAGCGGGAGTGAGAAACACAAGGCATTGTGAGGTCTAAGCTAACGTTGCATACCGAGTAACATTAGGACAGCTTTACGGAGCTAACGTTATGTACCGAGTTAACTTAGTACAGGGGGGAGTGAGAGTCTGCGGCTGGAAATTGTAACGAAGGACGGGAAATAGTTTTAACAACTTTAAAATCGACATCCACCGAGCCAAAATGCTTATGTTAACATTAGTTTGCTCGTTCTGGTTTCCCAACTGCGTCGCGAGTTATAGTAACTTTAGCTTAGCTGGCAGCTTCATGGAGACAGCTAAAAGTTTAGATTAGCTGCCCTACAGCTGTCAGAGTTAGCTCCGACTTCATATATTACCTTCTAACAGCTGTATTCTCACTAACGTGACAATCTAGGAGTAAGAAACAGGTTGCTTATAAAATCACTAAAATAGTAGTGACAGCACCGTTTGGCTTGGTTATTAATGCCGTTAGCATCATGGCTAAAACTATGTTAGTTTATGACAATTCGTTTTGGCTGTGTTTTCTAACATGATGTAATTGTGCTAACCGAGCACCATTAGCCTTTACAACAGAGCCCCTTCACTACACTTGTTAGATCATGTTTCATTACAGAGGTCTCTGTTGATTGTGTTTGTCGCTGTGTGCTCGTGGTGGAAAATGAATGGCTGATGTTAGAAGATCCCCCAGTGGACAAAACGTGTAACAACAAACACATGCTTATAGTATATAGAGGTATATAGACGACTATAGACGAAAATGAAGATAGATTTTATCTTGGTTTTTATTTCATGCAAAACATTTCAGTCTCGTCTTTTCTCGTCAACAATAACGCACGTTAATTTAGCCTTGGTCAGCGTTTTTGGACATTGGCGCAGTCTCGTCATAGTCATGGAAAAAAAGGTTGTTGGCGAACATATTTAGTCTCGTCTCATCTGACGAAATTAACACTAAAAAGGACCCTTTAATCGGATGCTAAGGTGGGGCTTCAGGCTCGTCTACACATGAGGAGATTTCAGCTGCGTGTTTTAGTCCACAGTGTCGGAACAGATGTTCCTATTTCAATCAGTGCAGCTGTGGAACAAGTTCTATTCATCTCCGTTTGACTGACTGTTACTATATTTGATGTCAACTGCTTTTTGGAGAATATTTTTAAAGCTTCAAGTCATCACGTTGCGCTTCCTGCTGGGGGATTTCATCACTGTGTTGTGAATGCAGTTCGTAATTCACACTGTTAATATGGTCTTCAGTTAATGCATCGTAATCTGAACGTTGAATATAAAAAATGCAATCTGCATTGAAAAAAAAGTTAGAGCAAATATGTTTTCGTCTTTTTGCATAATTCGCTTTCACTTTAAGACACGGCATGCATTATTAGGGTATTAAAGAAATCATTTTAGATGGCCTATATTGTTAATCACTTGCTAGCTGTACTCATTTCCAGAAGATGTTTAATACGAGGCAATTCTCTACAGCAGATGGGAAGGAGGGAGAAGAGGCACAGAAGCATGGAGGAAAACACCTTGAGTCCTTTGAAGATGAAAACCAGCGATGCTTATCCGGAGCATGAATACAGCTTCAGTTTCCATGGTTTTCTCTACCTTTTATTTAATCATCCGGCGCTTGAGAATGCCCTTTTTTTTTTTTTAGAGCTTTGAATGTATTTTTCTTAGCATTATGGTGCTTCACACCTGGGTTTGCTCAGCGGCTACGCTGCTGAGGGTTGAGTACCTTGCTCAAGGGTACTTGACGGGGGTTTTTTTAAAGTGAAGAAGAGAAAATAGCACTTATTCCGTTTCCACGCTCGATTTTCAAACTGAACCAATGTGCTGACAGACTCTCCTCTTTCACCCTCCAGAGACGCTATTTTTAGTCTACCACGGTTGAAAACAGCGGTGTTAAATAAGCTGCACCTTAACACCCACAGTGAATGCACCTCACTGCTTTTCTTCCTGCCACTGCTCTCCTTCTGATTGGAAGCACATTTCAAATACGGTTATGATTAGGGGTGGAGAAAACAATCGATTCATGTATGTATCGTGTATGTATCGATTTTCTAAATCCATTCCTTTCACCAGAGTGGACATATTGTATTTTTTCTTTTATACCAAGGGTGTCCAAACTTTTTTTTAAAAGAGTGCCAGATTTGATAATGTAAAGATGCCCGGGGACAATTTTTTTTTTTTTTTAAATAAAAAAGTTACATGCAGATGCACTGATCTAAAATATACTTTTTATTTTCATTGTCTCAATTATCTTTTTTTTTTTACAGCAATGTAACCAAATCAACACCACTCAGGCTTGAACAAATCTAAAAAAAACAAAAAAAATTCTGCCTTACTTTCACATCTGGAGTCAGATAACCAAACATACGGTATGGACCAAAAACTTCGATGTCAGAGACATTTGAGTAATATCACTGTCAAATAGCCTGAAGGGAAAAGTTGTGGAAAAGCCCAGCTTTAATGATGAATGGACTGATAAGCAGGTCCTGTATGAATCATTTTCAATGAAACGATGCTGTGGCAAAATAATAATAACACAACCAGCATCATTATCAAGAATGAAGAAGAACATAACGATTGCGTCATTCACGTGCATTTTAAGTAGCCACATGTATTTGTTTTGGTCTTATAATGCATCCATATTTACGCTCCAGCGGAGAGGATGGTTTCTTCAGACAGCTTAAGTTTATAAGAATTTGTCCAAATTTCAAGATTCCCTGCAAACTAAGATAAATAGACTACAAACCGACAGCTTTTCTTTTAGCTTGTTTTGTAAAAATTAGCTATTTGCAGAGTAGAGCTGTGTTTGCGTAAAACTAGAGTGCGGTGGACAAGAGTGGACTGAGCAGACAGAGCAGATTGAAAATATCACTTTCTACATGTTGATGCCGGTTTACACAGGTGAGTGCATTGATAAGTATTGGCTTTTAACTCATGAAGGTTCAATTGTAGCCTCCTTACAGTAACGAGACTAGCGTTAGTTCATCTGCCCCAGCGGCCGTTGGTTATCCTCTTTGTACTGTTCCCAGTCAGAGATATGAGTCAATCAAACTACAGTAAAGAACAGGTTGCGCACAGGCGCCGATTTATGTTTTCCTCCGTGGGTGCTCACACGCGCACACAGTTTAAGTAGTCAACAATGTTTGCATTTCAGAACCTTAGGAAATGGACAGCGGCCGACACGAACACACACGCCGTAAAGTAAGCTATCTTTCAACTCAGGACAGCGCCACTTCTCACAGATAGGATTGGGGATGAGAAGTTTAATCAGCTTCGTGGGAAATTATAAATCAATGCCACCGACATGACCAATCACACTTAGCACCACCTGCAATGTTTAATATAAAATAAAAAATGAACTGGCAGTCTGGCACACGTGGGTGTTCAGTATTTTCCGTGGGTGCTCAAGCTCCGGAGCACCCACGGTATCGGCACCTATGAGGTCGGCAACTGTGAACGTTAATTTGGCATGCGGATGAGAGAGTGCTTCAGCATTTCAACCATGATTTCAACACATCAATAACTCTCTTGCACACATATTGCCAGCGTGCCATTGGTTAAGGTCCCGCGATCCCATGGTGGCACGCGTGCCTAAGGTTGCCGACCCCTGGTTTAGAGTTTACAACATATGACTCATGCAATTTCACAACCAGAGGCTGTGGGCCGTATGAAATGTGGCCGCAGGCCGTGATTGGCCCCTTGGCCCGGACTTTGGACATGTCCGGTTTATACAGCACTGCCGACAGCAACTACATCAGTTCCGTTTCCAGCTAAACAGACCGATGCAGAAAATACATGTTAGGTTTTTTTCCCTTTATTCCATAGTGACAGTGGATAGGCAGAAAAAGGGGGTGGGGGGATGACACGCAGCAAAGGGCCACAGGTCGGATTCGAAACCCGGGCCAAGGGCCAAGGACTCAACCTACGTGGGGCGCACGCTCTAATGGGTGAGCTAGAGGCCGCCCCTAAAACAATGGGGACTGTCCATTTCTCCGACGCTCCATTGTTCCGACCTCTCAATAAACCGAAAAATTCCCTTTGGTCCTACAGCCCACTAGTCCGACGTCCCTTTGTTTTCGAAAAAATAAACCCTCTGCTCCGACATCCCATTGTTCCAAACATATAGAGTTAGGATGAAGGTTAGGGACAATTATTTATAACATTTCTTTAGGATTTTTGCCTTGTTTGACATGTTGGGGATCCCGAAGTTTCCTGTTTCAAACAGCCAAGCTGAGGCGTCTTCTCCCTGATCAAGTTAGTTTCACATTAGTTATTATAGGGATTGCCCCATTCCTATTCATCATCATTGCAGACTAATGGAAATATAAATCCATATCCAACCCAAAACTAACTTTACCCTCTTGGACTTAGCCTACATTTTTATTTCAGTTTTTCAAAGATAGGCTAAACATTTAAATGTGTTAATAAGCTAGAGAAAAATAATTTCGCTTGTTTTTTTTTTTATTCAGATTTTAAGTTATGGGAGGTGAGCCACAAAAGCCTATATGGTCGGAACAATGGGATGTCTGAGCAGAGGGTTTCTTTTTTTCAAAACAAAGGAAGTGGGCTGTAGGACCAAAGGGAATTTTTCGGGTTATTGAGAGGTTGGAAAAATGGAGTGTCGGAGAAATGACATTGCACCAAAACAATAAGTCTTTAGAAATGTCTCATGATATATTGTTCTCTACAAGTGTATTGTTCAACTTTTGATATTTTGTTAAAGAAGGAAAAGAAAATCGCAATACTCAACTCTGTCGAAGCGCAATAATTCTATAATCGCCATGAATGAAAATGGCAACACAAATCGAATCAGCACCCATGTATCAGGAAAGAGCAAAAAGCATATCGCCCCAGCCCTAGTTATGATAACGGTGCACAGCAGCCTACAATGACTATGTTTTTTATTCACATTTTGTGTTGTATGTTACGTTTGCCTGTGAGTTTGTTGCAGAATCACTATACATCCAACATCCTGTCTCCCATGTTTCTCCTACAAGCTGCCTGATGAAAACAGAAAAAGGTCATTGTAAAAAGTGATGTAAAAAAAAAGTCTTTGATAATTTGTAAAGCAAAACATTTGGGAGGTCACAATTACATTTCAGTGATGTCATCACTGCTGTGATGAGCGGGAATGACGAGGCTACGAGGCATTTTCTATGAATTATACTATTTTTTTAATCCGCGAGAGGCAGAGGGAGAGAAAGAGGTAGAAAGGCGGAGAGGAAGAAGAAGGAAGGCTAGAGATGACGAAAAAAAGGACACAGAGAAAGTGAGAGACTTAAGTGCCATCAACACCAAGAACGATTATATATACATATATATATATATATATATATATATATATATATATATATATATATATATATATATATATATATATACATATATATATATATATACATATATATATATATATATATATATATATATATATATATATATAATGGTTCTACCTCAAGTGGATGGTGGAGTCAATATCGTTCGGATCACTTTCAGAGCAATTTGATGAATGATACAAACACTGACAGCCAATCACAATCCATCTTACAACATGGCACCGCTGCGGAGAGAGACACTGCGGAGACGACCCTTTAGCTCTGTGTATTTTTGGCATTTTTAAAACATCAGTATTTTGAAAGTGTTTCTCGTGTCACAGAAACAACAAGAGTGGATCTTGTGTTTTAGATGTGGTTATCATACTGTTTGTGTTTTTGTTTCCGGTGCCACCGATCTGTTCTGATCTGCTCTGGAGCTCCGTGTGCAGCTGTTTCCTGGAGAAGGCAGCGGTGTCGGCGCCCCAGGGACGGCCTGGGAGGACTTTATTGGTTCATAAAATGTACATGAATTCACAAATGTATAGGATATAACTACAGACATTGCTGTAATCGTAAAAAAGAAATGGCCCTGGGGCCTGTACTACCAAACAAGATTTGGTGTTAAAGGACAAATCCGGCGCAAAAATGAACCTAGGGGGTTGATGACACACGTGTACCAAACGGCGTGCAATGTGCGTTCTGTTCAGCTCACGTTGCACGCCGTTCGACTGGTCGTGACTGTTTTCCCAAAATGGCACCTGCCTGTATACGCGAACGCTACTGTCTTTTTAAACTATCTTTTTAATAAACTGTCTGTACACTTACAAAGTTCTCAATGCTTCAGTTTACATGTAGGGACCCTCATCATGCTACCGTGGAAGTGTGGTGCTATTTTGAGCCTCGTTAGTGGTGTAGAAATAGAGATTTTTCTTTACTTTACCCTCTGCCTTATAGCGTTATAAGCTAAACAGCAGTTTGCGATAAAACTGGTCACATTCGATTAGAATGAAAACATATCCCAGAGAACGGTCGACTCGGTACCCATGTATTATTAATCCCTAGGTTCATTTTGAGCCGGATTTGTCCTTTAACCTGCTCGGGAGCATGTTAAGTTAGAGATTCGAAATCAACCGGTGTTAAAGCACCGCCTACTGACCAATCAATACTCGACTGATAACGGCGTCACCGTTCTTAGATCCGGTGGAGCTCGGTGCGCGGAGAGAGAGGGGGAGAGAGGGATGCGCTCAGAAAAGTTCAAACATTTCAGAGAGCAACAACCCCGTTAACATTGCCTGATGGGTATTTTTATGAAAGATATAGATTTTCAGCGAAGGAAATTACGTACAGGCCATATGTCGGCTTGTTGAGCCGTGTGTTGCCAATGCGCACATCGCATGAATTATGTTTTTTATATTTTTTATTCATATCTCCCGATCGCTTACCACTGCCAGGGTTGCAACTGAACTAAAAGGCTAAACCAACGCCCGTCTGATGGGGAAGTGATATTGATAAGCGTTGTGATTTACGCATTTACAGCGTCGGCTATTTTTTTTTGCCAGCTTTCCCTCCTGTTTTAGGAAGCAGTGATTGTATTGCGTTTTGCCTGTTAAACCGTGTTCTTCATATTTATGTAGAATTATAGTTTGCTCTCCTTATGAAAAATATGCAGCTCTGGTAGATGTTTGCGATTGGTCGTGCTGCGCAAACACCGCCTCTTTTATGTGAATGCGCTGGATTGGGAAACCCGGGGTTGATTGAACTAGTTGATAACCACCGTCGTGACACAGGTTATGCGGGACAGCGGTTGTTAGGTTTGGTGAAGCCGGGTAACTGAAAGAAATCCCGGGCATGTTGATCTTGATTTGTAGTACAGGCCTCTGGTGATGTCAAATGTTGCCATGACGACGCCAACTTCCCCTAACGAAGCGGAGAAGTTGTCAGCAGTCCCTTTAGGCAGACATGGGACAGACATGGGACAAACTGGGACGAGCCGGCAGCTGCTGACAGACGCCAAGTTGTACCGAGTCTCTGAAGTGCTGCTGCCGTAATGAGAGCTTCATAGAGAGGTTTCAATTAAAGCAGGTTTGATTAACTGAAAACAATGCTCGGGGAAATAGAAATTAAAAAGTAAGCCACAAAATCTGTGGCGAATGACAAGCGATAGAGGGGTGAGAATTGGAACATATCTCACATTTACAGACCGTCCTTTCGGGCATGGAAAAGCTCACTCCTCCGTTTCGTTTACTAGTTTTTAAGTTATCATCTCTTCTTTCTTTTTTTACCCACTACGATCTTGGCTAAAGTAAGATCGAAGATGAAGCACATTTTCACAGGGTGTGTGAAGGAGTCACAAAGCTTTCAATGTAATGCATTTTACTAATTTGCTACTTTTCATTGTATACGTTCTTTTCTTTCCCGATGGGATGTTTGTAACCATTGTGAAAAACCCCATTCTTTGAGAAGTCTTATGACGCGTAGAGCTGTCCTCCACTAAAGAAATACTTAGTCGACTAACACGTGTGATTTTGTTGACTAAACAATATGCTCCTCAGATCTCTGCAGGGTAAATCCAGACAGCTAGCTAGACTATCTGCCCAATCTGAGTTTTCTGTTGCACGACTAAAACTACTTTTGAACGTACACATGTTCCACCAAAACAAGTTCCTTCTCGAGGCTATTTTGCAGAGGCACCCGTGGCTCCGTAAGGCACTTAGCACCGCCCAAGACGATTGTGATTGGTTTAAAGAAATGCCAATGAACCAGAGCACGTTTTTTTCTCCCATCCCAGAATGCTGTGTGGATTAGCCAGACCCTAGAGCTGAAGATCTTTGCCCGAACCAGACGGGACCCGACAGGTTCAGTCTTAATTTCTATCATGTTACACAGGCTCGGGCCGGGCTCGTATGGCGTTATATATGTGCCTCAATCCTGAGCGAGTAATTCTAAGTTTTGAGCACAGAGAACTATATTTTGCAAGCACATTACATTACATTTTGAACAGAAATTAACACTCGCCAAAAATTATTTCGTTTGAGCAAAGAAAAACCTATTCCGTGCTCAATAGATGTATTTGCTTGTTTGCTATTATCCATTTTAACGTGCAGTTTACTCAGGTGCCCTCTCACAAACTCGTTCTCTGCGCGCAGGCAGACGCTGCTACGCTCCGGTCAAGTCTCCCTCTCTCTCTCAACCTCTTCTCTTTGTGTGCGCTCAACTCTTGACCCACACGCTCGCTCAACTTGCAACAGCGTTACAAATGTGCCACAAAACCAACCAATCGGAGAATTGAATAAGGTAAATTGTGATTGGCTGTTTGGTCTCCAATCAGAACGCTTCCCAAAGAAGACGAAAAAATAGATTTTAGATGTAGCCACCGTCAGACATGACAGAATCAAATGATGAAAACAGCAATAATGCGCCACAACGTCAGGTGAGTTAATAATTTCTAGTTTTTTGAGGTTATGGTTTTCGATGCCTTTGATGAAACCTGCAGATATGTGACCGTTTCGGAAAAAATTAAGTTTGCTAGCTAGCAGGAGATATAGCTAGCTATAACTTAAGCTAGCTTAACCTAACTTATTAAGCTAACCTACCGTTAATGTTATTGTAGCAAGCATAGCAAGCTTACTTTTGTAGATGACAAACTGTACCTTATTTTTTGTAATTTTTATGTCTAACATGTTAAATCATCATGAATTGATTTAGGGTCATGGTGCAGTTGAGTCAGCAGCCAGAAATTTGGTGTCTGTGTTGCTAAACAGTATGGCCACAAACTGCCCAACACGGCCGTCAGAGACGGAGCTCTCTGTACCCAGAAATGTAACTGTGCAGCAAGAAATGACAAGGTTGGTTCACCTAGTATGTTCATATTCAAATTTCAAATCATGATGAAATGTATTATTTTTAAGTCTACGTCGTAAATGCAATTTGGTAACGTTATGTCCAGTCGGTTTAATCACTTGGATGTCTAAATTCAAATAGGCGTTATGGATCACCTTGAGACAGGACTTTGGTTTGTAGGCCAATTGCATTGTAAAACATATGCTATTTAGAATATTAGTTTGATTGTTATATATACTGTATATATAATAAACTAATATAAAGCTACCTTTTAATCCACAGATCCTTTCCAGGATATTTCAAATCAAACTTCAGTCGTGGTAAAAAGAGGTGTTTGACTGCCACCAAGCACCTTGTTAAGACCAGCAAAACAACGGCTCTCAATTTTTATCTTCTGCCAAAAAATACATCCCACACACCGTTGCCAACTGAGGAGCTTGAACTCCTCCAGGCAGGTATGGGAAGACAAACGGTGTCTCTTCCAGAAGATGGTGACCACACAGAGGTACATTTCTCAGTCAAGCTGTTTGACTTGTAATTAAAGGTAGTTATTGTAAAATATACTGTACTTTAGCGTGTCACTGTCAAGTATTTGTGTGTATCTTTATTTCAATTTTTACTTTGTTCTTAACCAAGATTTCAAAGCTCCTGACTAACACATTTCTAAAAATGGAGGATCTTTGTGGGGGATGGCTCTTGCATAAGGCAACAGGTCTGTAAGACTAAGATTGTTTTGTTGAATTGTCATATTTACTTTTTATCACATGTCAATCTCCTATTTATTTTTGGTGCATGGTGTATTAATTACTTATTGCAAGCATTAGAGATGACAGACTGACAAAATGTAATTTTTTTTCTTCAACAAAACACATATTTTTAAGGCATTTTTGTCCCTCTCTTTTTCTAAATAAAGGTGGCAGTGGTCGACGAAAGCTGACTGTCATTCCACCAGAAGCAGAGGGGTATTCTGTTAAAGCTCTGCGAGCTGCGTCAGCAGGGGGCAAAGCCACTTTTTACATTGTACCACTCCAGGAGACTTTAGACACCTCTCCTCTGCCTCCTGACTCACAGCATTTTTCAAAAATGCCAAAGAAGACATGCTACCAGTGTAATGAGGTGATGCCTTTGCATATGCTTGCAGTACACATTAAGACATGCAAGGGAAAACTCTCCTCCGATGAGACTGGTGAAGAGGTGAGAGCAAGTTTGTTTTTCTAAAGTTAAAATGAAAATAAAAAAAATATGAATATTTTACTTAAAATACTGTTTTGTAAATCTGCAGTCCTCTGATGAGTTATGGGTTGTGGAGAACAAGTGCAAGGTAAGGCCATAACTAAAATCCAAAATCACTTTAATTGCCTTTTGCACCAGTAATCATGTCAGTTGCTTGTAACATGGAGCAACTTTCTTTCAAACTTCAGGTGGTTTGTCCAATTTGCAACACAGAATTCCCAGACGATGAGATCACATTCCATGCTAGCCTATGTGGAGAGAGGTAATCTGCTTTGTTCAGCTCTCTGTATAATACATATTTTGTCTATGTATACGTATGCAGTGTTAGGTGTTTGAAACTGCATTGTTTTTCATGTACAGCTTTGAATGTACAGTGACTTCTGAAGCAAATGGCAGTGGCCCAAGTACGCATGCTCAAACTCCAGTATGTAAACCAAGAAGGTATGTTTTATTTAGATGCCCTTCGTGTGAGTTCATATCAAATACAGAAATATTTCTGTGGACCATAATTTACACCATCTTATCTAGACATCACATTCTATCAAATTATTTAACACAGCACATTTATAATCACATGTAATTTTATTCTTTTCCAAACACTGTTCAGCATAATGCTTGATGGAACTATGAAATGGCAGTAATGTATACAAATTGTTTTTATAATTTGGGACCATCTTATATGTTCTCTGTCCTCTTTAAGTACGGAAGATGTATTGCACTTCCTTGCACATCAAGTTGACACAACAACAGAATTTAAGTTGTGTGTGGACAGAGAAGACCTTCCAGACAGGGGCATTCTCCAGTGGAAAAGAAAGAAAGCTGCATCTCCTGCCAGTGCTCTTAAGGTGGTGTATATAGGAGAGGCAGGTATTGATACAGGAGCCCTTAGGAAAGAGTTTTTAACAGGTAAGTTGGTCATTTAACCGCGGTTTTCTAATATGAAAAAAACAATCAATAAGCTAAAACAGGGTATTGCTGTTTTGTCTAAGATATGGTTTCAGGTATTGAAAACAGATTCTTTGAAGGAGCTGAAAACCAGGGTAAAAATCCCAAGTACTCTTTGACAGACCTTGATAACGAGAACTTCAGGTTGGTACATACATACCTGTTTTTTTTTTTTTACACATTACTGCCATTTACTGGATGTAAGGAGTTTTTTACTGAGATGTTTTCTACCTTGCACACAGAACTATTGGTGAAATAATTGCAGTCAGCCTCGCACAAGGTGGGCCACCTCCTGCTTTTTTGAGAGGGTGGTGCTACAACTTCCTCTGCACAGGAGAAGTGGACTTAAATTCTCTGTCTAAGGAAGATGTGGCCGATCTAGAATCCTGTCAACTCATCAGAAGGGTGATCACTCTGTTTAAGTTTTTAGATATAAATAAGATAAAAATTATTTTTAACACCCATTTTATTCGCTGTTTTATTTCAAAAATGCTTATTTTCTTTTTTTCTCAGGTCGAAGATTCTACAGATGCTCAGTGTCTGATGTTCAACGCTAATGAAATTATAAGCTGTGGATACACGAGCCAGATCAACCTGGACAGCAAAGACAGGATAATTCGGTAAGAATATTACACTTTAAAATATTTTATTTAAAAATATAAAGATTTCAAACCATGTTTTTTTCTCCAAAGAGCAATTATCCTACATTCTACTACAAGACTGATTCCAATGCTGCAGCAAATTCGAAAGGGCATGGAACTGTACGGCCTGGTGGACCAGATGGCTACAAACCCTGAAGCTTGCCGCTCCCTGTTTGTTCCCGGGAAGATTATCCAGGTATCAATTTTAACTGCCACTTAAGCATTTCTTACATTTGCCTAATTATATGTTGGAATTTTCATTGTGTATAACCTTTACAAGCCTATATTTGAACGCTTAAAATATATTTAACCAAATATGCATTCACTGTTTCTTTATAGCCTGATGCTGATTTCACAATGATGAACTGCCAGCCCAATTTCAGTGAAAAGGGGACATCTAAGGGGAGAACTGAGAGGAAGATAATCAACTTTCTGCAAGATTTCTTGCAGGAGGTTGAAATGTCAGGTACATATACTTGATAGCGTGCATACACAATTACACCTAACACCATTTGAATGTACGGAGCTCATACACACATTCTTGGATAATTAATTTTTGGAGACAATACTGTAAGTTTGTATAGCTTCTCTTTCATGTTATTTGAAATATATATCAATCACAGATGGGGAGACGGACAGTGCAGCTGGTGACACAGAGCCTCTTGCAGTGCCACACGTGCTCCAGTGGATGACGGGGCAGTCCCACATCCCTATGCTCCCTGATGAAAAGAGAAATTTCAAAATAACATGCAACTTTGACCACAACTGCAGGGAGCGACTAGGAGATCACTCAGTTTGCTACCCAATTGTGAGTGCATGCACTCAGACTGTGACTTTTCCAGTACAGCATCTTAGCACTTACACTGACTTTAGAAGAATCATGAGTGAAGCAGTTAAATATGGTGGTGGATTCCACAGAGTTTAACGCAACTAGGTCTACTCAAATCAAAGCAATTATTGCTACTGTTAGTAATACATCCCAAAGGGTGCCACTCCTTAAGTGATTTTTTTGCTGGTCCATTAGTAAAGTTAATGTGATGTTTTTGCCAAGTGCAATATTGTAACCAGCTAAGAAGTTCATGTTTAAATGTCATTGTTGGTTGGACACTATGTGCAAGTATCGCGTGTACAAGTCACGACCATGTGACTGAGAATGTTCCATAGGATCAAGAGTTCTCTGAAGTTCTTCCAGGGCTTCATCATCCAGTGGGCACACAATTTCTGGAACCACAACTGTACCGTGAGAGTCTCGTTGCAGTATTGCACTCTCCCATTCAATGCCTGGATCTTGAAGTTCCTACAAATCCAGAAAAAAAACAATAAAAAAAAAAACAATTCAAATAAATTAAGACTTTGTACCTTAAAACGTTTTTCTGATGTTTTCCGTCTATTTAAATAATGTAATCTTTTTGAACAAATGTTACAAAAAAGGTGTAATTTTTCATTGAAAACTTTAATAATATAGAAATGAAAACTACTGGTAATTGAACAGATGGCTGTTGCCAAGGATGTTATTTGTCAGCGTATTTAAAAAGGAATTTGTAGATGAAAAAAAATAAACTGCAGCATTTATGCAAAAATCATGACAGAACTTGATTCATTATGTATAACTCATGAGGAAAGAGTATTTTTTGGGCACATATGCTTCAAAGTCCAAGTGCCATTAATGTCTTATGTCATGAAACAAGACCTATATCTGTCTGCCTGCGTTTGGTGTTTTAAGCCCCCAACGTCCTTCCAGGAAGCACAGCAATGGTTATGTTTAGGGTTAGCTGCCTGGAAGGTGACGTTGGCAGCTTAAAACACCATTGAGCCTGCCAAATGTTTTTTTTTATACAGTATATACTGTATATATTGTGTATGAACTGTCCTTTTAAAATTGTGTACCTCAAGACTCTCCCCTTCGTCTAGATCTTGTTGATGTCCCACATACCACAGTTGTTCAGGACTGAGACCTCCCTCTGTTCGTAGAGGATGATTATTCCATCCTCCAGTGAAGGTATCAAGGTCTGCTCGGAGTCGAGGGACAAAGATATAGTGGACGCCAAAGAGATGAACCACATCAGAGATATCAAGCACACCATCTTCCTCCAGAGAGTGAAGAACATCATGGTACTGGCTAGTGACTGCAACCCAGACATCCCGCCAAAGTCGCTCTATTCTAGAATGAAATTTGAATTGATTGACTGATTTATAAAGCAATTTGTACTTTAAACAATTAAACTGCAAGAAATATTTATGCAGTCAAAAATTTTAAGACTGAAAAAAACAACTTACCTCTGATTGTGGACACTCTTTCCCGAGATAAAGCTCGCTCTTCCTGTTCCCCGTGTGGCGAACATAAAGTGTGCGATGTCCACGTTCTCAACACCCTGATCCCCCCTTACTCTAAGATGAAAACAAATTTAAATGACATTCAACAAGGTTTACTTTAACTTTAGAATATGAAGTTATAGTTTCTGGTATACAATTTTAAATTAATAAAACAAATCAGAAATGTAAAAAAACTGCCACTTTTCCAGATATGTGCATTTTGTCATGGCAAAATACCTTGATGGTAAGCCATGAAGCTGGGTTGATCTCAGGAAAAATGAGAATGCAGTTGATGCTTTGTTATTTGTTGCAGCATCCAAGTACAAAATCTAATAAAACCACACGAACAATGTTAATAATCTTGCAGCTATAGGGTTACATCCTAATGGTTAGCCTTGATCTTTTAGTTTTGTTTAGTGGTCATTCTACAGCCTTTGGTACTTAAATTATTATATTGGTTCATATATTTTTTTAAATCTACAACTTTGTTTATCTTGCATCCTAAAATACTACATATATTGCACATGTATTGTTGCAACTTACTCTTGCATGTTTAACAATTTTGGTTGAAGTAATCAGACACACTCATACATATGTTGATGTGAAATGCATATTGTATTCTATAAATCTAGCAGCATTATAATGTTATAATGTGCCTTCAAGGTAACATAAGTTTAAATAAAATCATTATGGAGAATAAAATTAAGCCTTCACTGTTCTCTTCACTGTTTGCCAACTAATGTTATCTTGGTAGTTAGCCTACTGCTTTTTGCTAACTAACTAATTAGATAACGTTAGCAACGAAATGTAGTTCGCAAGGTAAGAATATAGCTACAGACAAACAAAACAAAGGTAATAAAACACAGTAACTATGTAACCATAGTATCACAAACTACTCACATGTGGCTGTGGTGTGATATTTAGGTCTTGCTGTTCTGATGACATGGTCCGCTGCTGTGCTAGCGTTGGATTACTTGAAAAAGATAAATCAAACTTTAGTCATACGAGGAGAGGATATGTTACTGTAGCTAAGTCAAACAGCACAACGACATCATAATACACAAAACTAACAAGGCACTTATAAGTTAATAATAAAAATATACTTACCAAAATGTGTTTTAATCCAGTCGTTCGTCACAACAGCCATTGTCCAGTGTTTTAATCCAGTCCGTTAGCATTTAGCCTAAATGCCGCAGACTTCAACAACTTGCCATTTTGCTGTATGCTTCCGGGATGCTGTAGATAGTTCTACTCGCGATTTAATTGGAGACCAACAGCCAATCACAATTTACCTTATTCAATTCTCCGATTGGTTGGTTTTGTGGCACATTTGTAACGCTGTTGCGTTGTTACAAGTTGAGCGAGCGTGTGGGTCAAGAGTTGAGGGCACACAAAGAGAAGAGGTTGAGAGAGAGAGGGAGACTTGACCGGAGCGCAGCAGCGTCTGCCTGCGCGCAGAGAACGAGTTTGTGAGAGGGCACCTGAGTAAACTGCACGTTAAAATGGATAATAGCAAACAAGCAAATACATCTATTGAGCACGGAATAGGTTTTTCTTTGCTCAAACGAAATAATTTTTGGCGAGTGTTAATTTCTGTTCAAAATGTAATGTAATGTGCTTGCAAAATATAGTTCTCTGTGCTCAAAACTTAGAATTACTCGCTCAGGATTGAGGCACATATATAACGCCATAGGCTCGGGCTTGCGCGGTAAATGAGCGGTCAGGTGATGCGTTTCGATTAGCGCGAAAATGGATGCTGAGGAGGTGAAACGGAGGCTAGCCTCGGGAGGACTTATTTTATTTCTTTGTTCCAACTTCCAAGTGGCCTATAGCCAACGTTTGTCATGAATAAATTATGTTAAAAAAAATTTATAAATCACTCATTCTTGACAAAAGGCAAAAGAGGTGTGTGTGCGTGCACACATTTGAATAATGTCGGGCTGTAAACAGCTTTAGGCTTTTAAAAAGCTGCCAATCAAAATGTAGTTCTCGGGCTCGGGCCTTGTCGGGCCTAACTTATAAGGCCCTGTCACTGCAAGATGTGAGTCGAGTGCAGATGTGAGTCACGCATGCGTCACTTTGCGACAAGTAGCCTCCAAGATGCTAACGGCTTTTTGAGCTAACGCACACTCTATGAGCTAACGTTAGCAATCAAACAATCATAGATAGCTAAAACGTTTTTGAAGTGACTGCTGCTGCTGGCTACAAGTTAGCAATCGAACACAACAAAGGCTGTCACTTGAATGGCGTTTTGAGCTAACGTTAGCAATCTAACAATCACAGATAGCTAAAACGTTTTTGAAATGATTTCTATCTTCTGTTATTGTATGTAAAGAGAAACGTTTATTATTTTATGGATTTCACAAATTTCAGTAAGACACATCTGCACTCGACTCACATCGGGCAGGGACAGCCCGATCACAGCTCTACCAGACCGTCCTCCGCAGCGCTGTGAAGGGAGGTCTGGCAAGGCGAGAATAGAAAGTTAACAAGCATGACAGATACAACAAAAGGTAAAGGTACTTTATTGTCACATACACTTACATGTAGTGAAATTCATTCTGTGCATTTAACCCATCCCTCAAGGGAGCAGTGGGCAGCCATTTACAGCGCCTGGGGACCAACTCCAGATCTGAGCCAGTGCCTTGATCAAACATGGGGAGAACATACAACACACTCTACACAGAAAGGCCCAGAACGACCTGGATTTGAACCCAGAACCTTCTTGCTGTGAGGCCCCAGTGCTAACCATTGGGTCACCATGATGCCCACCTACTTCTAGTCATTCCCGCATCCCCAACGTGCAGTTCTTTTCTTCTTTTTTTTGATTTTCATCAAATCCAGCAGCGACAGTGAACATCTCCACTCTCTTTGTATATCTGAAATCACCATTCAGATATGATAAGTTTTACAAGAGTCTTTTCCATCTCTCAATATTCTGTGATTATATCCTCATGAATATTCATTTCCTATGAGAACATGAGCTGGCTCCTCGCTTTCATCTTCTCATTAAGCTGCAGTGGTATCGCTTTTCCTTAACTCTGAAATATTACCTCTTTTGTATCATAAATGAATCATACTCTAGTATTATTATTTGTCTTCCATTCTCAAACTTCTCCTGGTCTACCATAATGAGAGAGTCATCGTTTTACTTCTTCAGCAATATTAAATCTATGCAATCAGACAGTTCATGAGTAAGACCGTTATTAATCCAACTTGTTAGGGACGGTGGAACTTTCATCTGCAGAAATCAAATTGGAATTGCTCTATTAAAATTCTGTCGACGGAACACGTCAAGCAGTATTCTACTGTAATTACATTATAACCACCAAAAGAGTGTGGCACAGCACATTCTTTAATTTACAGTGATGTCTTTGTGCTTGTTGCTATATTAGGATTGACAGGCAGTCATCATTCCAAAGTGTAATGTGGATCGAAGGTACTACTTTTACGACTGCCTGGAACACGAGTTGAATAAATGATGCCATTCGCTGCTTTAAACATCTCATTTGGACTAATTGCTTGGTTTTTTAAGTTATATCTTTCCCACTATGTTTGGTTTCTTGAACTTCACTCGCTTTATTGGAAACATGGGAGGAAAAGTACCTTTTTATGATTCTTTTATGATAATCTAACATCTTACACCTGTGGTTTGGGCCCCTACTACTGAACACTTATATTCCGTTTTAGGTGTTGTGTCCCAGGGACTTAGAGGTAACTTGTATAGCTGACAGTTACAGCTCCTTCATATCTACATGGACCTGCATGGTGCAAAATGAAAACAAATACGACGATATGGGTTTATTCCTGCCCTCGAATGAGACCAGTGGGGTCGTTTCATAAATTAGTCCCCCTTGCTAATACACAGGAGCATTCCCCGTCCTCCCCTAAACCAGAGAAAGTTTAAGTTTTAAGTTTTAAAACATGTTAGGTTTAAACATTTTATGATGATCATTAGGAGACAAAAATCGTAGTTGCGGTGACAATTTGATTATTTGCACAGCCCTACTAGTATGCCATCAGCATCATGGAAACATCAATACAGTAAAAACAATGTTTGTATCATTCTCATTGAAAAATATTGAAATTAAAAAAAGATTAAAATGATTCTAGTGGGATTTATGCGAGGATCTGTACCAAACAAGAGGTTTTCTTTAGTCTGTAGGATCTTGGATTTGTAGGCCGGGACGTCTCTGCAGCACCATGATACTTTCAGAATGGTTTGACACATTTTGCTTTAACAAATATTCAAATACTGCACCCCCTCCCCTGCCATTTGGATATTGTGCAAGTTCATAGTGCAATTTGGATAAAATTGCAGTTAGTTGCGCAGCCCTACAGTAAACTCTCACATGCACTCGGTCACAACAACCACACAAACACAGCAGCCTCCCTCCTTGCTGGATTACTGGCCGGCTTATAATGCAAGCCGTTGATTTATGGTGTAATCTAGTTCAGGGAGGGAGAGCTTCTCATACTGAGAGGCAGAACGACCAGCGCTGACCTTTGGTGTCCTGCTCAGCTTGTCAACAAACTCTCAGCACTACTAGAAAGACCGAATTAGAATGAACCAAAGCAGGTAAATAACAAAAAAGTGGACTGATTGAATTCACTACCTGGTTAAATGACGACGACGATAGTGGCTTCTTTGCACACAAAAACTTAGTCCAATTATCCTGTTATCAACAACAACAGAGACTAAAGAGATGCAAACAGTTTTCACTACTTGGAAATCTGAATTTTATGGCAATCTGCCATTGTGACAATTCTACAAAGCTGGCATTTTTGTTTGAGGGAGGTTATGGTAAAGGTCAGGATATTTGCTCGAAAACAAACTAGTGGTACAACCATGTCTGAAGGACAAAAGTGTCAGCCGTGCCACACACAAGGGCCACACTTGAATTTAGGAGAAAAGCCTTCCATGATGGCGTTCAAACAAAGGCCAGACTGTCTTCTGAGGCGCTGTGGTGTTGCATTCAGTTGCGTGACGATGGTAGTTTCTCTTTTGTTTATTTTCAGACTGATCTCATGAAGTGGCGTATGTATGACACGCCAATTCGTATGCCATTTTGGCGTGTTATCAAGACACATTATCGCTTTTTAGCGTGTTTATCAACGCCGTTCGGCCACCACTGACCTACATTACGTGGGAATTGTCGCTGTAGCGAGTAGTATGAAGGGACGTAAGTCCGCGGAGGGACATTGGTTGGGGTGGTGGATGGGTAAAACACAGGACTTACACCCAGGAGAGCCGGGATGAAGAGGACGTAGTATTAAGATCGACAACAGTACCACCTAAGGAGGTTGGTTGGGGGGGGCAGATGGGTCAAGCAACACAGGATTTTGTCCCGCGTATCACTGAAACGTACATTTTGTAACTCCATCCTAAACCTAACTGTCACGTTCTCGTGCCACAGGTCAGTTTAACCTACGTCCCAACTAAGCGCGTCAAAATATGATGCCTAAGGAGACATTTTGCTTCAATAACAACCGCCAAAGGCACCTGACGGAGCGCCATTTTTTGACGAGCTGGGAGTGAGAATGTGTTTGTACTTGAGTTGATCGAGACGACTCCATCTTAGACAAACCGGTTCATACAGGCCGAATCTGTGTAGCCTTTGAGCCTGATCTTGTGTCTCTGTCTGAGCTGTTCGACATACAGTATATGTCCTGATCCCTAACCCTTTCTGTTCACCTGTTGCCTATATAATGACCCATCTGATGATGTTTGCTTGTGTTTGCTTGCTCCGACTGCCAGCACACTGCCAACTGGGCCTGTTTATTTGACCTCTGAAGCTGTCATTTAAACTACCAGGTGGGCCTCAGAGTCTGTATTTAGGTCCCAGTTCCCCGTTGCGAAGAACTCTGACATTCAGAATTTCAAACCAAAAAACTGTAACTTTATGAAAATCAAACTCAAATCCTGCAGTCAGCGACACAAACCACATGCGATGACTTCAAAACAGACGAGAGGCAAACGATCCGATGTTAGTGAGTCTAGCATTTTCACTTTTAACATTTGAGGCACACTTCATACGCCTTCATTCCAGTAAACAGGGGGAATCTAAGGCATCTTAATTAGTGGAGACGGGACTCTAGTCTCTGTTGAGGGGTATGTTTGATGTATTTTAAGTGAGAAGTGGGGCAGCCTACAATCTGATGAGGTCTGTTTGGTGTTTTTCAGCCTGCTGACTGGTGAATACTTTCAGTGCTGGTTGTCATAGGCTGCATATAAAGATGGGACGGCTAGACAGCTCCTTACAAGTAAAGCCGAAACATCTGGATTCCCCCTGGTGGCTGGCTGCAGTATAGGTCACAAGCCCCGCCCCTCCATGTTAGCAGATGGGACACGGGACATTTTCCCAAAGATGGTTTTCATTTAAGGTAGTTCTATGGTTGTCAGGGGCGGATCTACTGGGGTGGTATAGGGTGGCAAATGCCACCCTAAAAGAAAGCCTTGCCACCCCTGCTGCCACCCCAGTTGGCAGCAACGAATTACGGTAAAAGTTATGGCCAATTTGACAATTTACGAGCGTGCGTCTCCAATGTCCGACTGCAGTGAATGCAGCATAAGATGACGCCAGAGCGGAGAGAGCATAGACAGTATATAAGGGAGAGAGCCTGTTTTGTTTGGAAAACTGAGTGGCGCAAAGCGAGGGAGCCAGGAGTCGCGATGAATGGAGACACAGGAGGAAAGAGGTCAAAACGGATTAACATCTATCAAGAAATGAAATTATAACGAAAGCACAGTGCTAGCATAGTTGGGATGCTGATTTTGAGATGATAAAAATCAGGTTGAAGAACGTTATTTCGCCAACTATACAATGTTAGTTAGGGTCTGACGTTTGTTCTGTGTAAAGTATGCTACAAAAGATAATATTGATTCAACGTCTGTCAAGGAAAACATTGTTACTTTGAATCTTACAGAAATGAAGAGGAAAGGGAGCATATTCAGTTTTTGTCTCCAAAGAGAAAGGCGAGAGAAATAGAAAATGAACAAGTGAGCAAGGTAGATGGAGAAGATGAGGTGGAAGGAGAGAGAAAAGAGGTGGAAGGAGAGAGAAAAGAGGTGGAAGGATAGAGAGAAGAGGTGGAAGTAGAGAGAAAATGGCAACAGAAACGTGACAGAGACAGAATACAAAGCCAAGGCGACCAAGGTCAGGAGGAGGTGGAGAAGACCACAGCGGTGAAGATATGGAGGGAGAGCATCACCAAGATGAGGAGGGAGAAAGCCAGAGACAAGAGAAGGTGCAGGGTTCAGACAGTGAAAGGGAAAGCAGAGTGCCTGGGCCATCACCAACCATCTCCAGTCGAGCTGGTCCACACGGTATGGGAAATTGTTGATGCATAGTATACTAAGTTAGATATGAATAAGAACAACAAATGACAAGCTTAAATATGAATAATTAGGGAAAGTTGTCAGTGTGAAAGTTTGATGAGATGGGGAGATGAGTTTTTATATTTTGTGTAGAATGCATTTTAGATCTATTGCTCAGATTAAATATAAAAAATACAAAATATATATAAATAAAACAAAAAATAAACAAATGAACCTAAAAATACTCTCCCAGGCTAAAATGTTAGTGTGTTAACCCAGTCTGATGGTTAGAACTAATCAATGACAGTTCCTAATCTTGCACAAATGCTGCCTGCACCGCTGCCTCTCTGACACAGTCAAAAACTGTACGATTTCCCTCTCACACATCTGCCACTCATCACCTGGGTCTTAACATAATGCCTTTCCTGTGATAATGCCCCTTACTTCTATATCTCCTATTAAGTGAGATCACATTGTATGGTCCCTTATTCCTAATATACTTCTATCATACTTCTATATCTCCTATTAAGTGAGATCACATTGTATGGTCACTTATTCCTAATATGAACTGTTTCAAATGAAACCTCAAATGCAGGACATTGATTGTATGAGATGAAGTTTGTCTGTATGAGTTTGTAAATGGCAGCCTGTGCCCTTTTGTAGTGTGTACATACTATTTCTCATCAAACTGTGATAACTGATTAAATTCAGTATATATACGTCTGACATATGTTGCCACCCCTCAAAAATTCCTGCCCCCCTCTCGCCACACCATGAATATTTTTCTAGATCCGCCCCTGATGGTTGTCAAGTGTTCATTTTTCTGATAAGTTTGGTTTTTATTAGTTATTTGATACTAAAGAAAACGGGGTGAAACCTTTTGATTGACTCGTGATTGGTTGGGCAGGTGTATGGGCGGGACTTGGATTTTTTAGTGCCGATGCCAAATTTATTTCCGTCAGCCTTAGCCGATGTCCGATACGGGCTGCCGATTTTCTTGACACGATATTTGGAGCCGATGCTGCTTTTGCTCCCTCAATTTACATCATAAAAATGTAAACCCTGCTGCACTGGATTTGTTTTCGGAATCTGCTCTGCCATTTCTTTCAAAAAGAATAAACAAAAACACAGATCAGTGTCACTTCTGCAATCATCTTACATTCATATCACCCAAATTATGTGTGCAGTGTGCGTCATATGGATGGGTGCAGCGTCTCCAGCAACACAGAGCTGCCTGTGGATGCCTGTCTGTAAATAATGCCGGGAAAAAACTATTGGCGAATGCAGCAGCTGCTATCGGCCAATGTCGATACACGTAAAAAACGCAAATATCGGCCCGATATATCGGCCAGCCGATAAAATCAGTCTATCACAAGCCCTGATCCCTACTGCGCAGACTCTGGCTCCAAATGAGGCCACAATGTCAATGCTTCGGTTTTTGGTCTAGAACATGATGTTGTTAAGATCATTATTCTTTGTCTAATATCTTATATGCGAGGCAAAGCCAGTTGACTAATTCATAATATTTAAAAAGGTCTTGAGCATTCTCATCTATGTAAAAAAGCTTTTGGTTCTACGATTACAGATACTAAAATCAAAAACATACCCACTCCATGAATCCAGTTTTTAGATCACATATTTATTGCTTCCAAGCATACTTACAAATTAGACAAATATGACCCGTACAATGTGAAGGGAGCCTCAAAACTTCAGTGGCAACGTCAATCTTGTGTAAAGCAGCCTCCCTATGGGTAAAGCTCGGACTCTTCCTGCCAGAAAAAGCTCCTAATGCGTTTGGCTTCATTGTCTCTGTAACTCCCAGGCAACTCGATGCGAATCTCTGAGCAGTTCACAAGCAAAGCGACTTCGTTTCTCCGACCCCCATTATCACCTAACCCATCCTCATCCACACGTTGTACTCATTCACTGTAGGACACGCGGCAGCCTGATGGATGGGCCTGCTTCAAACGGAGCAATGATACAATTATTCCTGCACTCCATCTCTGTCACTACTCTGTTCAAAGAGTTCACTGTTCGAAAAGAAAAGAGCCCATAACTCAAACCAGTGATCATTTGAATAACCGTAGAGTGAGTGTGTGTGTGTGTGTGTGTGTGTGTGTGTGTGTGTGTGTGTGTGTGTGTGTTCGTGTGCGTGCGTGCGCCAGTGTGCATTTTCATCTTTTGGAAGAATTCGTCTATTAAGGGTTGAGAAGCAGCTACTCAATAACTCTGGTGAGTCACACAAGTTCAGCAAAACTTAGCAGTCTATGTGGTCTGGCCGAGCCTGAAAGGGGGATTTGGCCTCCTGTGGTGTTGTACATGTCTGCTGGACCAGGATGTGTGTTTGGACTGACAGCTGAGAGCATCAGTAACTGTACGTACACACCGCCATGCAGACTTGAGCTTCTAAAGTTACCCAAAGTCATTCATTTTCAATGGAAACCGGCTTCTCTCAGCTGCCAAGGAGCGGCAAATCTGTCGGCGTCGCGTTTTGAGGGACCAGAGCGTCAATCAATCTGGAAAGTAGTCAACTTTATGGTAACGAGCTATGACGCAGTTCAGCGGCAAACACCAGCAACCAATCGGAATATCTATAGACGTCCTTCACGCTGACTGATTCCGGAGAAACGTACGATGTAAACTTTCGTTCCTACCAAAAACATTAGTTCCAAGAAAATGGAGGAAAAAGCTCATAACGGCCGTTGCTTGGTTTCCTATCAATTATGATATGAGGTTGTTTGCGTATAGGGACCATTTAACGTTACCTGCCGGTCACATGGTCTGTAAACAGTCCGCTCACGGTGAAGTCCTGCACGGATCAACAGCTGGCGGCTGCTCTGCGTTCTGCTGCGGCTCAGTGGCTAACGAGTGAGCTAAAAAAGAAGTTTCATCTTTTACCAGCATTCGGCTAGTAGATAGTGCTAATTTTGGACCCTGTATGTAAGTAGTTCTCGCTTGAGAACACTAAAATAAAAATAGATCTACATATCTGTGCAGCAGGAAATGAACAAATGTAGGACAGACGAAGAATAGGAGTATGTACTTTACTTGACCCCTAGATGTGCACTAACAAAAAAAAAAAAGTTTCGTTTTTTCCTCCTCCTCACCCAGGTGAGCCGACTCCAGTCAAAAAGTGTTGAAAACATATCTGCTGATGTCACTACTTTGGCAGAAAGTGGGTTTGCTGCACCTTCCTTCCAATTGTTCCCAAAAAAAAAAAAGCAAAGAGCAGCATGTTATTCAAACAATGTCACTTGTGAGCTCAAAAAATTGTGGTATAGGATATAAAATCCTCTATTTCAGACTCAAGCAACCCAAAACAAATATATATATTCATCCCCTTGACGCCTGAATTTATTCACAATTATATAAGAACTTTATTATGTGTGTTCCTGGCTCCAAGCTGATGCTAAATTAAGTTGAGATTGTTACTTTGTCTATAGCATATATAATAGATATAAATTGAGCTATGATGCAAATTAGCGACAACAGGCATTTATGGTAAAATTCTTTACAAAATGGTAAAATTAATAAAACACACAAATAAATGAATCTTGACACCAGCAAGAAAGAAAACACTCTCCTACTCCCTAACACTGACAGTAATCTTTTTAGGGTTAGGGTTAGGGGCTAGGGTTAGGGGTTAGGGTTAATTTTGCTTCTGTGAACTGGATGTAGTTCCCACTCCGACCGGTCCTACGAGAAACCAGTGCGTGCAAAAGGTTCCTAGGTGTGTATCGAATGTAAAAACACCGGCATTGGGGGGAATACACACGCTATCTCGCCTGCAGTCGGAATGGAAGGGGTTTGATGCAAATTAGCGACAGTTGGCGTTAAGGGGATATATATATATATATATTTTTTTTTTCTTCACATTTTTAACATGTTTTCATAAAACACATTCATTTCATGATTTAAATTTTAAATAAAGTTACATAAAAGGACTAACAAGCTTTATAATTATACATTACACCTTTTGACAAAATGCATCCAACCTATTCTTAAAGGTGCCCTGCCACACAAAACCGTTTTTCCTTGTATTTTTTTAAATAAGTTAGGTCTATATGTGTTTGTGTTATGTTGTGAATGTGAAAATGAACTGCTACCTCCTCTGTCAGCTCTAGCCACTGAAAAGAAACAAGCGGAGAAATCAGACCAATCACAAAAGCTGGTCAGTCTGACATCATGTTGCCTGAGCTCATTACTATTCATGAGCTGGCCCAGTTGGGCTGGGTAAAGGATTCTGACAGCCAGGCTCTCATTGGCTAGCTGTTAGCCAATCAGATTCAAACAGCTTAGCTTGTTGAATATTAATGAGAACTGGCACAGAGCTGAGTCTTCCTGCAGGCTTTCTATACCACGCTAGAATGGCATAGAAAAAAAGGTAACCAAGGCATTTTTTCCACAAAAGATGTTACAGAGTCCATGGTAGAACTTCAGACATTACCACAAAGTAACAAAATACGTGTGGCAGGGCACCTTTTAAAATAATTTATTGAAGGGGAACGCACAACTCTCTTCAGACAGGCATGTTCTAGGGTAAAGTTTTAAAGAATTCCCTTGTGTCTCATACCTATTGCTCCAAAACTGAAAGATAGTATCAACTGTTACATCAAATATTCCCCGTACAAAATACACCTGAAATGACATCACCTCTGTATAATATGAGAGTACACTTTCACGATCCTGCGTGGTTCATTTGGAGGCAGTTGCCTGTTGCTGTGGAAGTGTTATGTGTTAATTATGAATTACTGGTCGGGATCTGTGGTCAACGCAGTATTGTTACTACAGAATTAATGAAGCCGCTTCAAAACCAAAAAGCAATTAGGGAGTTGGAGGGAGAGAAAGAGGGAGGTTGTGCGGGAGAAAAAGAAACAAAAACACAACGGCTCAGAGAGGAAACGTGACCTTATTTCACGCATGGACTGCAAGCGCACAAAATGTGTTGCTGGTTCTCCCAAATTAGCCCGAAAGCAGATGATCAGACCCCAGTCCAAAGCAGTTTTTTTTTCTAGTCTATAGTCAAATTAAATCCATAAGCATTTAGATTTGCTCATTTCCAATTGGCTGGAGGCCGGGTGTGCATTACCTTCTGATAACTGCACCGCTCTGAATTAGTCGCCTCATTACGGCCTGTAAATAAATACACGATCAGTGTACACTTTTTTGATTAGTAAAGTAATAATTATTCCAACACAAGGTTTATGCTTTAAAAGGGGGGATCTCTTCTGTTTAACTGTTATTACCGTGTTGTTTGTTCCATAACATCTATGTACTGAATGTACAGTATGTTGTAGGGTTGGGCGGTATCCAAATTTTGATACCGTCAAATCTCCTCCCTATTTTACCGCGGTATACGGTATTACTGTGACTAATTAAAAATTATGACGCAAGGCTCAGACGGCGTCACCAAACTTTTGGCTTGTGCACTGTTCAGACACTGAATACCAAACACTAATACTGAAACAATAATAACATAACAACTTGCAAGAAAACACTACATTCTCCTCCACACTGTCATGTAATGACAACCACACATAATTACATAAATTATATTTAATATTTCATCCTTTTCTCCTATATATTTTTTTAATGAAGGTATTGAAACTGATACCGTTGTTATTTTTAAGACCCCGCGGTATACCGTATTACCATATTACCACCCAACCCTAGTATGTTGTATGTCTGTCCATATGTATAATTGTCATTGTGTCACATTGTGGAACAATAAAGTTGATCTTATCTTTAAAATATTGCCTCAAATTGTAAAGAAACAATACTTATGTGTCGATCTATGTGAAGTGTCTGATGCATAAGCAGGATAATCTAGTCTAACTGCAGTGGATTATTCCTGACCTACAACAATAATGCACTCGTACCGCGGCTCTAAAAATCGCTGGTAGAAATTCATAAGCTGCCCACAAATATCCTAAACGACCTGTGTAACCGTAGAAACAACACTGAAGGAGTAACGAGCCCGGAAAACTAATGGACAGCGACGTTTTGCTTCGTTATGTTTTCATTCACCAAACTTTAGGGGTTCTATGCAATATTGGATGCCTTGATAACGTTTTTTTTATATATTTTTCTCATTTTATTTATTGTGTGAGTGTGTATATGAAAGGGAGTCTAGTTTTAGAGGCTGCACAAGCAAATTTCGTTGTTCTGTTAATCTGCACAATGGCCTTGACCAACTGCCACTTTTCTCGTTTGAAAGCCATGTTGACTCTCTCTCTCTCTCATGGGTGGGCCGAATTCTCTGGGCGGGCAAAGCAGAGAAAGGGGAGGTAACCTTGCTTGTTATGACCTCATAACAAGCAGATTCCAAAACGGCTCATCTGAGCTTTCATTTTCTCAAAGGCAGAGCAGGATACCCAGGGCTCAGTTTACACCTATCGCCATTTCTAGCCACTGGGGGACCATAGACAGGCTGGGGGAACTCATATTAATGTTAAAAAACCTCATAAAGTGAAATTGTCATGCCATGGGACCTTTAATATTACATTTGTGAACTTTTAAGTGTGTTGATGCTCACATAGCTGGTTATCAAGGATGTATTTCTTTAAGTTCCGAGAGAAATTATTCAAATCTACAGACAACTTTAGACTGCCTGGGAGTTGATTCCATTGTTTAATGGTTTTAAATGAAAAGGCTGTCTGTGCAAAGGCAGAGGATCTTTTCAGGATAGCACAATTTCTGTGAGATGTTCTGTTCGTATGTTCAGAATAAAGTTCTACAAATTTTTTCATTGAGGGTGGAGCAATATTATTAACAATTTTAAAAATGGTTCTTAAGTTTGTATATCTAATTAGGGAATCAAAACTTAATATTTTATATTTACTGAGAATATTGCAATGATGATAGCGAAGGGCTTTTCTATCAAGCACTTTTAATGCTTGATTATAGACCGATCTGAGAGATTTTAGTGTAGTCTCATTGGCCTGAGACCAACAGGACAAACAGTAGGTAATGTGTGGTGAGATCATGGCATTAAAATACATGAAAGATGCTTCAATTGTCAAACTATTCCTAATGTGTCTTTCACTGGTCGAAGCCTGAAAATATTGTAAACAAATTAATAACATAACTAATTCCACTGGTCGGACTGTCAAGCTCTGTTTCAGCCTTCAAACAGTGAAAGACAGGGTTAGGGAGAGAAAGAGATATTCGTTAGGCATCGAAGTAGGAGAGGCGGACAGCATCCAACTGCGTGTCCTCCTCTGTCCTTCTAATCTGTAGGAAACACTGTAGACATTGTGTCATAATCAGGATAAATAAATGAAGGGAGATTTTTCTTTTTCTTTGGCTACGGCAGCACTCAGGTAGGACAGAGGGCCGTAAACGCATGACGCAGGTTCTCCAGCTAGAAGCAAAAGTAAAACAAGACACAATCTGGGCAAAAGTGAAGAAACTAAGAATAACTAGATGGAGAGCTGTTAAAACCAAACTCTCGCCACCTTGTAGAAAAAAAAATGCTGCATGTTCATCTCTCACCTCTAATCCCGTTAGCGGCCGGAACAGACTTTCATTACAGGGAGGGACGTTATCAGCCTCTCCGCATATACAGTATGGCAAAAAAAAAGAAGAAAAAAAGTGATATAACAAGATTTCTTTTAATCAGCCGACTAACATACGCAGCCACCTCTCTCTCCACCTCCACCTTGTCACGTTGTGTGGAGGCAAACTGTGGGCCGAAGCAGCAGTTATTGTGATTTACTGTATCTTTGGAGGCGAGTAAAGCTGAGGACAAAGACTCCTTCAATGCTACTGTAGGAAGAATAGGAGGCCTGTGAGCGGAGCTTTGTTTAAAATGGGGCATTTTCTCCTTCAATTTTGATCTGTTTAGGTGTGAATGTGCAACATGGCATCATAACTTTGCGTAAATATACACGCCACTTTCATAAAGCAAAATGGTGTGTTATTGTACGCATTTTCAGCTATCCACGTGTATGCCTACGCTGTATACAGCTGATGTAAACATAACCACCACGTGGCCTCGCCACGTTGCATGTTATCGCGAGAACGCAACGTACTATCGCAAGAACAACGTCACACGCCTGTAAAAATGGTTGGGTTTAGGAAAAGAACACAGGGAAAGGCTTTAGTAACAAAACAGTGACAAAAACACGGAAAATAACGACAAAAACACGCTTAGGAAAACAATAAATGGTTGGGTTTAGCAAAGAAACATTGGGTAAGGCTTATTAAAACAAAAAATAAAAAATATAAAAAAAACGGCTGAAACGGCTGAAAAATCACCGCACGCAGGACGCGAACCCGGCTCTCCCGGGTGAAAGTCCTGTGTTTTACCCAACCTACCTCCTTACTCAATCCCCCCTGTTCCTTTATACTACTCGCTACGGCGGAAATTGACTCGCAGTGTAGGTCAATGGCGGCCGATTTGCGTTGATATACACGCAAAAATGCGATTATGCGTCTTGATAACACGCAAAAACGGAATACAAATTGCCGTGACATAGATACACCAATTCATGAGATCAGTCTGGAATGTAAGGTCCGAGTGCCCTTTTGGTTTGGGAATTCCCATTTGAACAAAGCACACTGATTAAATCCTTAAATTACCCGTAATGTGTGTCATCAGGTCTTCATGTCTCAGAACTCCGCCCTCCCTCTAATCCAGGCTTTTGTACAAATTTAGACAATCATGTGATGAAGATGAAAAAAAAACAGCTTGAACATCAGAGTGAGCAATTTGTCTTCAATTTCAAATGCAAATCAAATTAGAGATTTGAAAGAATGCGATTAGCTAATCGTGAAGAATGCGATTAATCAAATGTGCAACAGTTAGTCCAGTGTTTGGTGTAACATTTGGTTTAACATTGCTTTATTCCTCTTTTATTATATTGTTTTTTTTTCATGAGATAAATGCTGGAATTATGTTACATATCACATATTGTTTACAGATTATTTTTCATTTATTTTTTATTACTTTATATAACATGATCATAGAAGGTGCAATATGTAGACGCTGCTGTTGAACTGAGGCATGTCAGAAATGTCAGTTTACATGGAAGGACAGAGGCATGTACCATGATCAACACGCCAGGATTTATTTCAGTTACCCGGCTTCACCTAACCTAACAACCGCGGTCCCGCATAAGCTGTGTCACGACGCTGGTTATCAACTAGTTCAGTCATCCCCGGGGTTTCCCAATCGAGCGGCGCGCGTTGACATAAACAGACAGTGCTTGCACAGCATGACCAATCGCAAACCTCTACCAGATTACATGAGAGCAAACTACTGTATAATTCTACATAAATACGAAGAAAACAGACACTGTTTTACAGGCAAAATGCAATACAGTCGCTGCTTCCTAAAATAGCTGGAAAAAAAAAATAGCCGACGCTGTTATGCGTAAATCACAACGCTTATCAATATCACTTCCCCGTCAGTCGGGCGCATTATCTGACCATAATTACACTTTCCATAAACTGGCGTTAATTTAGCCTATTATTTCAGTGGCAACCCTGGCAGTGGTAAGCGATCAATCGAGTGTTGATTGGTCAGTAGACGGTGCTTTTACACCGGCTGATCTCTAATCTCCGACATAACCTGCTCCCGAGCAAGTTAGGCGTTCAGCATAAGTTACCACGGCGATTTTACCCGGTAACAAGTGATCCACCTTAGATTTTTTTATTATTATAACTTTAGCTTTGGTGATAAATGTTGTTTTTGATGGTTCAATGTTCCATGCTTATTAAAAGAAAATCACTCATTGCTGCAATTCATATCCATGTTCTCATCCTTGCATAAGAATATAGAGCAGTTTGGATGATTGGATATGTTTCATCTGTTACACAGTAAATATTGAACTTTAGCTAAACTTTTAAGGAAAAAAATAAATAAATAAAATCGCAAATCGCATCGTAATCGCAATATCCGGCAGTAAAATTGCAATTAGAGTTTTTCTCCAAATCGTTCAGTCCTAGAGTTGTTGGTGGAAGGCGTAGAGGAAGGACACAGGTAACCAGATTTGCCCTTTTGGGCAAAGTTAACTTCATGTTTACCTGCAAAGCAAATCTTCTTAGCTTTGATACAATTGGACAGTTTTTCCATTGTTTTGACTCTGTACGCCAGCATATTGGATTTTGAAATAAAAATTACTACAATGGTTAAAGTGCTGACTCAGCTTTAGATTGTGACTTTATAATTTAAATATTGGGTAAACTGTGTAGATCTCAGGGTTTCCCATACATTGATTTATTTGTAACGGACTATGTAAATTGGGCGAAATCTTATTTCATTGTGGAGCTGAGCGTTCAGCACATTGATTCGCTTAGCCCCTCCGTTTATGAGGACTATGGTTAACTGCTCCTCAGATCTCTGCAGCTACCCAGACTATCTGTCAAATCTGAGTTTTCTGTTGGACGACTAAAACAATTTTTGAACGTACACGTTCCACCAAAACAAGTTCCTTCCCGAGGCTATTTTGCAGAGGCACCGTTGCTTCTATCGGAGCTTAGCGCCGCCCAAGACGATTGTGATTGGTTTAAAGAAATGCCAATAAACCGGAGCACGTTTTCCTCCCATCCCAGAATGCTGTGTGGACTCGCCAGATTCTCCTCCACAGAGGTGTGGAGCAACGTCTGGCAATGCGAGACTAATACCGGCCTGACCAAATCGAGAGTCAATCCCAGCTGTCAATCATGACCGTTATCAAATAACTAACAAAAACCAAGCTTATCAGAACAATGCACACTTGGACAAACATCAGCGTGTGCAGAACTACATAAGATGACAGAAAACATCTTTAGAAAAAAATGTTTTACGTGTACGTTGATTTTTTAGTTTGGCTCACGTCCCATCTGGGGGTGAGCCAGATGTTTTAGCTTCACTTTTACAGTCTATGCATCAACCCCAGGTAATTCTTGGTAAAAAGACCAGGATGATACCACTGCCAGTTAGACACGAGCATGGCGCCATGTGACTTCAGTTCATTAGAATGGTGAGCAGAGCTGGCACTGAAATGATTAATGAACCAGTAGAACTTCACCTTGGAACGTAAGCTAAGCTCACTCTTTAATTAGAAAATGAAACACCTTCCTGCCTTGTTTTATAAAACAGAAACGAACACACGGCTTCATCCAGCCAGCCACTGCTGCAGAAAACTCTCCACCTCTGTGTCCAAAGGTTGTATAAAGCTGCTGCAATGGAAGATGGGATGTCAAACTTTGAACATAATAGCTTGGCTGCTATACTGTATTGCAGAGCCATCTAATCTGTGACTTGTGTACATCAGAAGTTAAAAAAAATGGCTGCCAAGTGGTGCAATTTACTCAAAGTTGTCACATTCAATTCCCTACTTTTCACATTTTGCTGTTCTTGTCATACTCTTAGTGTTGGTAATTTCCTCTACAATGAGAGTGCACATTTGTATGTTGAAGTGGGAAGACCCCCCGTCTCCTCACCTCAAGTCCTCAAAGACGAGTCTTTCAAATGGAGACGTTATATCTCAATCAATGTGCATCCGGCTTTTCAAAAAGTTAAATGTCTGTTTACACCAAAGGGAACACGACCCCTCCCCCCAGCGCTGAGACAAGTTATCGGAAACACTCAAATAATTTTCTCAGAACACAAGACAAAATAGAGTTACAGGTTGACTTTGAAGAACGTCTGACTCTGTGAGTGTCAGGATTAAATTGAAGAGTCAAGGAAAGTCAAAGAAGACAGAAAACACACACCTCTAAATAGAAACTGTATGGAAGCTTGAGAGTTTTGTAATTTGGGACTGAACCTTTAGGCTCTGTTCAGAGACGAGCACGCCTCATATATTTTCTGCATTTACAACAACTAGAGTAACCAGACAACATGGCTGCAGGACTGAATAACAGTCAGGACTGGGCCAGAGGTTTCAGGTAGGATTTCAGCTTGGCATTAACAGCTCTCAACAGAAGATTTCATAAGAAGTGTTAATGGACGGATGTGATCCACATAATGGAAAGTCGGCTATTAAGGGTTGCGAGTCACTGATGAGTAAAATCACATTTTTAATGCAGTCCTATTGTATAATAGAACACATCTCCTGCCGCCTTCATAACACAGAAACATAATGATCTACAAAAGACCTAATTATTGGTTCTCATACACAAGGTAATGGAATTGTTAAGCCACTATAGGAACAAGATGGATGGTGTAAATGAGGTGATTTTAAGGTGTCAATGTGTTCCCTTCCTTACTTTAAAGGATGATAATGGACCAGTCCAGGTGGTCAGTGGTGAATGGAAACTTTACTGATCTGAAATAATTTTACGTTTAGCTGTAATTGAAGTTCATGATCAGTAACTTATATGGCTGCATTAAGTACCGTTCAGTTCATTTCTTACCTTTAGTCTATTAAAGGCTTTAGCAATGTGGCTGCTAGGGCTGGGTATCGCCAATGATTATCCTATCGAAATAAAAATGGACAGAAAGGCCATTGAACTATTTCCCGATGGGCAGTGGGGCCGTAAACTGGTCTATGGTCGGAAATGTCAACTCTGAAAGATATAACATTATTTGCTCTATGAAGGCCATTGACAAAGACGAAAACGAAGGACATTTACTCGATAATTTTATTTTAGTTAGTTTTGCAAACAGACATTACAGTTTGTTAGTTATCGTTTTTTAGTAATGCCTCATTTTTATTCGTTATTTCGTTTGTTTTCGTTAACGATTATAACCTTGCTGTGGCACCAACCCCCCCTAGAAGATGATTGGCCCCCGCTGGTGCCCCCCACCCCTCAATCCATTGTGCTAGAGTGCTGTCTGACAATCTGACAATTGTGATTTCCAATTAATCAGAGTACTGTCACTTGGTGAAACTAATGAATGTGAGGTTTTATTTGGCAGTATTGCATTGTGTTGTTCTATCCAATCCAATTTTCTATATTTATAGGCAGATTTTCTATGCTGTATTGTGTTAAAAATGTGTCTAAGAGATTCTTAGAGAACTTATGCTGTACCAGGTTGATGTTAGCATTAAGAATTGACCCCCAAAAAGTTAGTTTAGGGACTGTTCGTTATTTATTTCAGGGGCCACTGGAGGAGTTTTGGGACCTTTAGTCAAATTAGACATGACCCTCCCCTCGCCAGTAGTAATTTTTCTATGACCCTTCAAAACGATTTGGAAAAAAGGCATGACCCTCCCCCAACAATTTATCGATACCTTCTGCACTGGTTTGCGCTTGGCAAAGATATACAGTCTACCATTGTTTGTTTACAACCATGACCTACGTGACTAAACCTCTGCTTTCTCATCTTACACATCACACTCCTCTGTTATGGTGTGGGGGCCATTTCAGTAGATTTACTTACTAACGTTGCTGTGGAAACACAATAAGCATGCAAACAAAATGCACACTTCCTGCATTACTACAAATACTAAGTTACTCCTCTAATAAACTAGTATTCACATGAAATAAAACAAAACATTGAGACCATTCAGCAAGGCACTCTGGGTAACATTCAACACACAAACTGGTTGCTATGGACTCGTCTCTAGGCTTCCTCCACTTCGCCGTTTAAACAAAGTGGAATAAACTTAAGTCCAAATCTACACAAAACCCGCAATCAATTAGTAAGATGACATCCAATGTGGCATTTAGGAAACCTTTATTGCAACCTTGGCACGGTAAGATGTCCAGACTAGCAACATTCATTTTTGTTTCTTGCGTCCTTCTGATCGCGTCGTCAGCCAGGAAATATTTTTTTAGCTAAAGCAGTATATGAAATCAGATGTATTACCTACCACCATTTAGTTGTTTAGTGTTATTTAGCTAAGATATTTATGAAATGCCTGGTCATCATGCCAGACGTAATTATTCCACTCGTTTTTTAAACAATGCAATTACCCGTTTCAGCCACCAGGGGGGCAGCTCCCCCTGCCCCACAGCAAACTCATGGGTCGGACCCATCTGGTAGCGAAGGAGGGCCAAGACTGAGGGCTACATAGAAAAATATGCACCAAACAAGCCACTTTGAAATTCTAATGTCTATGAATATATCTATGTCCCCTCTGGACTAAAAAATGTTGGATGACCCTCCCCTCAACAAAGAATAAAAAGACATGACCTTCCCCTATTTTCCTGCGGTGGTCCATTCCATAAATACTGAATGGTCCCTTAAAGTACTTGTTACTTATACATGCAAGGTGAAAAGGCAAAGAGGCGTACATTTTACTCAGAAGCAGAAATAAATTTTTTCATCCCTAATCCCAGAACAGATGTTACAGCCACCCTAAAATAGTTATTATTAGGGACAGTACATACAGTAAAACCAGTATAAACTCTACTCCCTTCAAAATTTAGTATTTAGAGCAATACATGCTGGTAACCAAACACATTTGTATACATATCAAGAATAACTGGGGATTTTAAAATTAGCAGGGCTGATAACAGTAGACTGATTCTATTAAATGGTTTTTCCCTTCCCAGTCTGTATAATGTAATTCCTTGTTGGTAATTCATCACTGTTCTTGTTGGTGATTTTCTGCATTTTCAACTCTGCAAACAATAAATCAAGCTCAAGTGTAAAAGCTTTAGAAAGAAATATTCTGTGCATGCCAGCATCCCCTTTGGATATTATTAGGAATGAGTCTGGATATTATTATGGATGACTCGGGCGGACGTCCGCTGCACGTCAAAGGGTTAATCTGGCTACAAATCAAGGTTTGACTTTTAACTTCCTAAACAATGTTTATGCAGAGATTCAATTTCACTACATTGTGCCGTATGGTTGTATGTGTGTCTTTCTTTAAAAAAGAAAAAGAAAAGCATTCACATAGCAAAATATTTTGACTTTGTATTTCCTGAACCTGTAATTCCCAAGACGATCCTGCATTTCAATAGAGTGAACAAACTCCTGAATGACATTCAGAGTTGATTCTAAAAGTAGGTTATCTACGGTTTGGAAAAGTAGTGACACTTCCTCTGACAAAGTATTTGACAGCAAAATATTAAAACACCTCTTTTAAACACAGTTATTTACTATATTTCTTAGAGAGCCCCTATATTACTCCTCGTCAGCGTCATATTTGTACTCTTGGGGTCTACTAGAATAGGTTTACATGCTTGGATGTTCAAAAAACACGATGTATGTCCGTGGGAGGGAAAGCTCCATTTGGAGTTAAAATGTGTTTATTTGTAATTTATACATTGAAAAACTATATAACGCTAAAAGATAGGGAAAATCCACAAAAAAAACAAACATAATAATATGGGCTCTTTTAGTCTTTTAAAAATGCTGAATGAGATGTTTAAAGATGAACTTTAAGTAAAGAGCCTTCTCAAATGATCTGAACAACACAAGGTTCCACTTTGCTGTCAAAGCCAGTCTCAAGGTTAGCTAAATGTTAAGATATGGAAATGGTATTAAGAGACAGGAACTTGGAACAAAAGCCTTGATAAATAATCGTTGCCTTAAATGCAAATTCCTCCCCTCTGGAAGAAGACCAACGGATTTGCCTCGGCCACTCCCCCTCCCACCCCGCCCAAACTGCAAACAGTCCAAGGGCAGCAAAACAGAGTCTCAGGAATCTGCATAACTAATCCTCAAACATATGGTCCGAGCTGTTTGAGGTTACTTTCAGAACACAACAAAGAAAACCAATTACATGCTTAACTGTAATTAAGCAGTGGAACCGTACTGGGATTTTCACTTTCATCTTTTTTGGCAGAAGATCTAAAGTCATAGTTTGTTGACCTGTCGGCTACAGTTTAGTTAAGGCCAACTGACCTGAATAGGGCTGTATTCAACCAAAGATAACTTTGGGCGACTGAAATTCTACAACTCTTCAACCATTTGATTGGTCGGGGGGGAATTAGTCTCGCATTGCCAGACCTTCGGCAACACAGCAAAAACGTCAGTCTTGCAAAGAAACGATGGAGCACCGTCTTCTGTTCCTCTTTTAGATAAAAAGCCACGTCTAAGTCGGCTAAGTCTAAGTCGTTACTAATGACTTTGACGTTGTAGCAGTGTCGTCATCCGTTTAGCTCGCCTTTGGCCCGCCTATATCAGATACACCGATGTGATTGGTGCAGCTCGGCTACAAAGGCATACGTAGTTAATGAGCATCATTACTGAGTGACTCGCTGAGCAAATTCAAATTGTATTCCGAGAAAAATGGAACGCCTTACTAGACCTGAATAACCCCACGTCATCCTACAACAAATGCTTAGTTAGGTTTCTGCCTGTAAAAAGGAAGCTTTTCCTCGCCATTGTCCATGCTTTTATCTTCAGTAGACTTGACTATTGTAATGGTGTCCTTACAGGTCTACCTAAAAAAAAAAAATCAATCAGACAGTTGAAGCTGATTCAGCCCGAGTCCTCACTAAGACCAAGAAAGTGGATCACACCGCTCCAGTTCTGAAGTCTTTGCACTGGCTTCCAGTGCCTCAAAGAAATGATTTCAAAGTACTTCTGCTGGTTTATAAATCACTTAACGGTTTACGGCCAAAATACATTTTGGATCTGCTACTGCACTATGGACCACCCAGACCTCTCAGGTCATCTGGGACACGTCTGCTTGAGTCCGAACTAAACAGGGGGAGGCAGCGTTCAGTTTTGATGCTCCACATATCTGGAACAACCTCCCAGAAAACTGCAGGTCTGCCGCAACTCTGTTCTTTTAGATACAGGCTGAAGACCTTAATGTTGGCTCTCTTTAATTTTTTATACTGCACTATGAATTTTATTCTCGTATTTTAACAGTTTTTAATTTTTTTTTTTGCTTTTTAATGTTTTATGTAAAGCACTTTGAATTGCCTTATAATTGCCTTGCCTGGCAATTGTCGCACCAAATGCTTGCTCTTGGGGTGGAAATTGTGGGAAATTGTTGGGTTTCTCTAAATTAATGTGTGGTCTAGACCTACTCTATCTGTAAAGTGTCCCGAGATAGCTCCTGTTGTGATTTCAAACTATAAATAAAATGGAAAATTAATTTTCATTTTTCTGAACAGCTAATGGTTGCCTTTAGTTAGTACAGCAACTGTCCAAAATAAGTGACACTATGTTTGAATTCAATAGATTTTTTTTTTTTCTCAGAATTATTGGATAAACCACAAAGTTTGCCAAGATTAATTCAAAATCCCTGTCTGCACAAACAGAGTGATAGCCAAAACAAAGGCTACTGTTGAGCAAAAGTATGCTGTAGGGCTGGATTTATAATAAGCTGCATTATTATAAAAAAAATGTCAATAGGGGATTTTATTTTTTTTGGAATGAGGTTTTCTTGAAAAGAATCCGGCCTTGTCTTTTCTATTGACATTGACAGTCAGAAAGGCAGTGAGCGGTCATGCCGAAAGGACAGAAAGTTTAGCCACTGTAAATCTCAACTTCTACGTGCGGGTGATCTCTCCCTTTTTCTTTCAGAAGTTAAAAATTAATTCCGTGCTTCACCGATGGCATGTGTCAGCTAGAGTCAAGGGGAAAACACACCTTTCACTTCAATAAATAATGTTACATTCCATCCTCCGTTTGCACTCAATGTAGCCACCAACCATAAATTAATGATGCCGTATGACTGCATCTAACACAAATCGTAGATAAAACTGTTGTTCTTTTAGCTCGGTTACATCAAAGTTTGCCACCTTTTGTCTGAGAAGCTTATGATCTGAATAACTGTAAAACAATGTTGTGTTGTTGTGAGATACAGCAAATTATTGTCTGCAGCAAAGTAATTCTAAAATGGCAGTGAAATACCTGCTGGGCCTGAATGCTGTATAGGCTTGGCGGGAAGGCTGTAATTAGGGACTGCATATTTGTGTGTGTGTGTGTGTGTGTGTGTTGAGGATGGGGGGTAGTGGTCCAACACCGCGAGCAGCATTCAAAACATCTGTCAAAGGATAAACCTCTGTCACTGCCTGCTGTGCAGTTAATAAAGTCAAACTGTGACTAAATTAGATTTACCTTCCCTTTTCTTTTCCATAACAACCTGCTTCGAAACTGCGTTTTAGGGCTACAAAGTCAGATGAAAACGAAAAAGATAAGGTTTCGCATAATAGTGGTGAAAGAGAAGACTTAGACACATTTAAAGTCAGTGATCAGCCAGGAGTCAGAGACAGTAAGGAGTAACCACAATAAAATGAGAGAGAAGGAGAGTGATAATGGAAAGAGACAGGGCAGCGTTTCCAAAAAATAAAAAAAATAAAAATAAGGACACAGAAGGAGTGAGACGTGGTGGAGCGAGGCGGGTCTTTATTTACACTGTAGGATTTATGGCGACCTGCGTATGCTTTGTGGCACGGGAGCCATCGCCTCCTGGCTGGAGGAAGCAACATCATTTCAAGCTCGAGTGCCCACTGCGCCGTCAAGTGTCCTGCCAGAAAGCGCACGGCTGCAGAATACCAACAGAATCCACTGACCTTTTCCCCAACAACCGCTGTGTTCATCCGAGTCACACAGAACTCTCTCTCTCTCTCTCTCTCGTTACACTGGAGCCTCTGTCTCCCCTGCTGACTCTAAATGCTCGCAGCCAACACGACTCTCCCATCACATCCGAGCAGGTTGCTGTCCAAAGAAAGATATGCCACTGATCTCTGGAGGAAGAAAATCACTCTGGTGATCCACAGCATATGGCCTGAGTCTTTGGTTTTTGTTTTTTTCCAGTGTGTGTGTCATTCAATAACACATAGGTTTCTTGAGATATGGAAATAATGGGATACTTCAAAGTATAGACCCAATCGCAATGTAATAAACCTAATTTACAATGACATTATACCACATTTTTGTTAAAGAAAAGCAGACATTATGAATTATTTTGACTAATAGTTAAGATATGACGATGTTGAGAGGATCACAGACTGTTTCATGTCAAAAGTTTAGACAGGATGTGGATTTGAAACCATTAAAAATAATTGAAGAAAACCACAAAATTCAAAATTCTATGAAAGTGATTATTAATTTTACCTGTGAAGAATGTTGCATGGGTTCCATACAACAAACATACATGCATCCATGTAATTGTGGGGCAATTTTGGTTGAAAGAAACCCATATTACTGGAATAAAAAAAAAAAAACTGAAATCAGGCCAAATTTGACCCGACAAAAAGAAACAAGGGTTCAGAATGTTCACGATAATCATACTCGTAAAAAGGGAAAACATCTGCTCCATTCATTTGTGTTCTAGTTTACATAAAGTATGCCTTTTTTATGCTGAGAGAACATTGATTACATTTTAGTGAAACAATTGTACTGGAAACAAGTTTCCATGACACCCTCTTGGCCGCATAACGCACACACTGAGACACACGTTCCTCCGCCAACCCCATACAGCTAGCAAGCTGTATCCTTTGACTTGTGCGCAGACCACTTAGCCAATCGATTGGCTAAGTGGTCCCAAGCTGCCATACCTGAATCGGCTGCCCCCGCCCCCCCCCCGTCACGTTAGCTCATTGGAACAGAGGTTTCACATTGAGATCAGCCAAGCTGCCTGGCTGTGTTTTAATAATTACATCCACAGATGGGGACCGGGAGGATGCTGGTGCTCGCGTTGTCGGTGGCGATGAGGTACTTTTGATCCAGTCTTGCCTCTTTTGTCCTGGAACTGCTCTTTTACTTTCCAGTGTTTCCAACGTTAACGGTTGCCCGATGGCCCGGGGCAAGTAAAACACCGCATCGGGCAAGATATCACAACCCACGCGCCCGTACAGGTATCATCGTATCACAAATGGCGTTGTCGTTCTCTGGTCCACGTCGGAGAACGCTTGGTGGATGATTTGATTTGAATGTTCCGTCGGCCAATCAAGAATGGAGTTGGTGCCGGTCGCTTCTGACATTTTTTTTTTTTGCTTTTGGTGCTTTGGTGGTTTCAAGGTTTTTTACTTTTTTTTTTTTTACATTTCCTCTGACGTTTTCAGTTTACGTTTTGTAAGCATTTTGCTATTTATTTGACTTTTTTTTTAGGCTTTTGACATGCTCATATTTTGGTTGGTGGGGGAAAATGCTTGGCCGGTGGATTTTTCCCATCTACACGCCTGTGAGTCAAAAGGCTAATTTCGGACACTGATGAATCACATTTGTTAATATGGTTATCAATAATGATTAGGGCTGTCAGTTTGACGCGTTATTAACGGCGTTAACGCAAACCCATTTTAACGCCGAAAATTTTTTTATCGCGCGATTAACGCATAGACAGTTAAAGAAGGATTAACGTCCTTTCGGATCTAGCTAGACCGGAAGCAAAATTACGAAACCCAACTATCGCCACGCGGCAAAAAACATTCAAATGAAAAATAACTCAGTAGCCAGCAAAACCGTTTCACACACACACACACACACACACACACACAGACAGACGGAGACAGGCAGACACACAAAAAAAAAACACACACGCAAAACAGCTGAGCGGACACACGGGAGAGTGGAGAGGATCGCAAATCGATTGGAAACGATCTAAGTGGAATAACAAAGCTGAGGAGGTGTAGCTACACTACGGCACTTTTCCTGTCTAACAGCCGTGGTTTTGTGCTAGTGTGCCTGGCTAAAGTTGTAGCTAACTGACTAGCTAGCTAGCTGAAGTTGGAGCTAACAGCGGAGAGTTGCTGGTTCGGAGGACGCTGATTTTGGATAGGACGATGTGTTTCCCTTCTGAGGAGGACTTTGCCGTAGCTGGTGACTGGTTTTCGTTTTGCTGTTTGAGCTGTGTTTCTGGGTCTAACTACAGCTAACTGTAAGTTGGATTTCTGTGCGTTTGCTTCACTGAAGGCAACGTCCTGCTGGCTGCTGCACGTCCAGATGAGCCTGCAACTTTTTATTTTTTTCCTCTTGGCGTGTGTGTTTGTGTAGGTTTGTGTTAACGCAGTGGTTTAATAGGGTTTGAGTAAGTTTTACATTGAAATGCTGTAGGGGAGGAATCATGTTTTAAGTGGAAACTGATAGAGAAATGGGTAAAGGGCTAACTAATTGTGTGTAATATCACTTGAAGAAATATTGCAGTTAGCATATTTGAAGGGTGTGATTTGGGTTATGTTTTTTTTTTATTCAATGTAACGGCTAAATGTTATTTATACATTTAAGTTATTGTTCAGTAAGAAGTACCTTTTTTATTAAAGAGTTGTCTGGGGTCAGTTATTCCAATACAGCACAATAGAGTTGCTGGTTAAAAGTAGGGTGGTATATGACTAATATATGACTAAAGTAGGGTGGTATATGACTAATCCAAAACAGGTAAACCTTCGTGGTAGTTACTTTAAATAAATGAACCCAAACACTTACGTTACGTATTGCAGATTGGGCATTGCACTTGACAATGCAAGTTTGTCAAGTCAAATATCCTAATATGGCTTCAATAGAAAAAAATTTTTTTAAGCATTATGATGCATCGAGATATCGAACTAAAGTCCTGATAATCGTAATCGAATCGAAAGACCAGTGAAGATTCACACCTCTAGTAGCTAGTAGTCTCGTCACTGCGATTAGCTTCGGAGCGAGTAGTTTCTCTCACAGTCAGTGAGAGAAACAAAGTGGGACAAAAAGAATAAATCAAGGGACATTTGGAATAGATAAAAATGTGTGATTAATTGCGATTAATCGTGAGTTAACTATGACATGAATGTGATTAATTGCGATTAAATATTTTAATCGTTTGACGGCACTAATAATGATCAATCTCAACTCAAGAGGAGAAAAGACTTTAGACCATGTCTACACAACCCTGGCTGATGCATACAAAGCTGCCCCCCTCCCGATCTAGGACACTCAGATCACCTCTCTTTGTTTCTACGGCCCAAGTATTCCGCACTCATTACGCGTGTGGAACCAACAATAAGGACAGTCAAAGTGTGGCCAGAGGGAGCTGACTCGACACTTCAGCAGTGCTTCAAAACACGGACTGGAGAGTGTTTGCAACTAAGGCCACCCGTAACTCCCACACGGACATTGATTCATATGCCTCCTCCCGTTCTGGACTGTATCAACTCAGACATCAACAGTGTCACCACCCTTAAACAGGTCAGACTCCTGCTGAAGGCACCAGACATCGCATTCAGATCAGGTGATGCTCGAGCCTATTGCTCATCCTGAAAAGAGGCGTCAAAAAGGCCAAGCACAACCACAAGCTAAGGCTTGAGGATCACTTCAGGAACAACTCTGACCCCCGACGCATGTGGAAATAAAGTTATTAACATTAAAAGAATTACCCAGACTGATTGCCAGATTGCATTATGTTTAACATCGCAATTATATTGTATCGTTAGGCCTCTGGTGATTCCCACCCCTAATACTGACCAATGTAATAGTTGGTATCATTTTTGCAGAGATCTACTTCGTGGATGCACTGTCACCTCCTAAAACAGAGGAGTGTTAATGTGTTTTGGATGATTTGGGGAAAGATTTTGAAATGAGGCACAATAAGGACCAAAACCCCCCCAAAATAGCAAATACAATGTCCAGGCAGAAAATGAGCCCCGGGTATACTGAAGGACAGCAGGCGGGCGGACAGTCCTAAAGACGCGAGAGAAGGTTGCAGTCTCCCAAAACACTAATATAATATCACCACCTGTCTGTCCTCACGCCCCGTCTGACCGCGGGCCTCGTTTGACCTCCGTCTAATAAAACACAGCGCAGACGCCTCTGTGGAGGCATCCTTATTCTGCTCCGACAACATTCCCCACCACCACCGTCGTCAAGGACGGCCGTTCCCGCACAGTGGTTCAAAGTTGTCTGAAGAGAGTGAGAGAGAGAGAGGAGTTAAGAGGCCATGATAACAGCATTAAAAGCCTCAGCGCCATCACCACCAACCAGCCTCACCCCGGCGTGCACAGCACAGCGCCGCAGCCGGGGTGCAGAGACCCCGGGCTGGAGAGGAAGGGCACAGAGCCCCTGGGAAGGCCCACTGGCAGGAGGTTGCTGGTACAGGCTGTAAACCAAGAGGGCTCGGGGGTGCGCTGGGAAGGGCTGTGCAGTGGCGGAATGTGAAGTACATTTAATTCAATTCAATTTTATTTATAGTATCAAATCATAACAAGAGTTATCTCGAGACACTTTACAGATAGAGTAGGTCTAGACCACACTCTATAATTTACAAAGACCCAACAATTCTAATAATTCCCTCAAGAGCAAGCATTAGCAGTGGCTGTTGCGACAGTGGCGAGGAGAAACTCCCTTTTAGGAAGAAACCTCGGCAGACCCAGACTCTTCATAGGCGGTGTCTGAAGGTGCCGGTTGGGGTTATGATGAACAGTGGCAATAATAGTCATAATAAAGATAATGGAACAGTGACTACTATGGTAGTCGTAGTAGTTCATGTCATAGCAGGGCACAGGAGGGCGTCTTTACTTAAGTACTAGCCTCGCATCGCCAGACTTTCCTCCACAGCGCTGCGAAGGAGGGTCCGGCTAGTCCACACAGCATTCCGGGGATGGGAGAAAAAAAAAAGTGCGTGATGAGAATTTTACTCAAATAATGTTAAATAATAAATCGGCCGGGGGTCAGAACACCAACACAAAGAAAGACGAGGTGGCGCCGGAACTATGTAATGTACTTAAGTTCAAATGTTGAGGTGTTTGTACTTTACTTGAGTCTTTTTTTTTTTCATGCCACTTCCTACTTTTACTCCGCTACATTTCAGAGAGAAATATTGTACTTTTTACTCCACTACATTCATCTGTTACAGCTTTAGTTACTTTACAAATTAAGGTTTATGCATACAAAGCACACGTAGTTTATAAAATCTGATCTTGTATTATAAAAGAATCTAGCCAACAATATAACGGCCTACAAGTCCAGCTGAGATGATTAGACCATTAAACACCATTACACTGTTGTCATAGCTACCAGTTTCTCAAATGTGAGCATTTTTCTGCATTGAGTACTTTTAATCCTTAAATACATTTTCCTGATAACACTTACATACTTTTACTTAAGTAACATTTTCAATGCAGGGAAGTTTTAGAGTATGGCATCAGTACTTTTTCTGAATACTTTTTTTTTTGCTGCGAGAAGTGAGCGAGATTAATGCGAGCCCCCACGGGTGAGCAAGGCCGTAGCGGGTGATGCTCTGGCAGCGTTGCCGGGCCTGCCGCGGCGCTCTGTTGTCCTTGAAACCAATGATTATTCAGCGGGTTGCTCCCCACCGACGGGAGAAAGACACAGACCATCTAATAGAGACTAACAATCGTTGCTTGCTCAATTTCGGAGCCATAATTCATGCAAATGTGCCGGGGGGGTAAACGTCCCCTTTTGTCGACTTCTTTCCACCCGCTCTGGCTTTTTGCCGTCTTAGTTTTTCTGCAGATTGACTTTGTGTTTGACTTTGCTTGCTTTTCCCCGCGCTCTTGATTGTGTTTTGATGAATTACATCTCGTTATATAATTTCACTTTTATTTATTTGTCTGTTTGTTTGCCCGTTTGCCGGCTCGCTTGTTCATTTGTACAGAGCGGCGAGTGGGGGACTCGCACGCCGAATTGATAAGCAGCTCTAAGTGAAAATCCTGATAGAAATTAGAGAGAAAGAGGACAGAGGGCTGGGCTGATGGAGAGAGAAGTAGATTAAGTGGTTGTTGGGGGGCGGGGGAGTAAAAAAAAAAAAGCAAAAAAAAAAGACAGTCTGGGCAATTGTGGAGAGAATGAATGAAGAAAAGCAGGGAGGGAGTGTGGTTCTACCTGCAAATAAGTGTATACACTGCGGAGAGCAAAAAAGAAATCCTTCTCTTGCTCATTTTGGCCAATTGCAGTGAGAGTTCCCCGTGCCATTCACACTTGAAATGCCTCTAAATCCTAATGCAAAATAGAGCTGATGGAGGTGTAAAATCAAAAATATAAATTCAAGTGAAAACTGGCAGTGGAGCACCAGGACGCTGAATATAGCGAGGTAATAATTCATACTGCAGTCGGCTCGGGGGAAATTGAAACTCTTTGAAAGTTTCTAATAACCAATATAGGTACTGCTGGCCGTGAAGTTAACCCCCCCCCTCAGCAGTCTCTCCGTCCCAAACTCTGTTCAAGCATACTGAAGTGACGCAGCTGAGCAGAGAGACAGAGACACAGAGAGAGAGAGAGAGAGAGAGAGAGAGAGAGAGAGAGAGACAGCGAGAAGAGTGACTGCAAATAGCAAGTGAAGGAAGATGGAGAAAGACAGGATTTCTGTTAGGGCTGGGTACCGAATTCAATACTTTTTAGGCACCGACCGAATTGCCTCCAAAATATCTAGTACCGAAAAATGCCTCTGGGGTGCATTAGTGAACGCTGCTAACAAAAAGTCAAACAACTGGCCAAGTCTGAATCACGGCAAGAGATCTTGGAATGAATTCAGCTCGAGCAGGTGATGAAGACTCACTCATGGACCCAGTAACGTAAAACCAGGAGGCCTAGTGGCTCATGTAAAGTACAGTTTGATTCTAAGGTAAGGTACAGTGCATCCCCACCATGGTTAAAAGAAAACTATACAACATACTATAGTATGTTGACTGTTAGGGCTGGGTACCGAATTCAACACTTTTTAGGCACCGACCGAATTGCTTCCAAAATAGAGTATCGGAAAAAGCCTCGTCATTCAATACCAAATTTCAATACCTAAGGAGTAAATCTCATCAGCGTCTGCGAGCCAATAAGCACGCAGCATGCTTCTACCAAGATCTAATAATGTCTGTGATTGGCTGACTAACATTACACGTTGCAGGCAGGAAAAATGCTACATTGCTGCTCATGTAGCAGGAACCATAAATAAAAAGATTTGTGCCCTAATGTGTACTGTTGTCAATTATTTAGATTTATTCTGAGGACTATGGTTAACTGCTCCTCAGATCTCTGCAGGGTAAATCCAGACAGCTAGCTAGACTAGCCAGACCTTCCTCCGCGGCGCTGTGGAGGAAGGTCTGGCTACGTGAGACAAGGACGAGGAGGACGGCAGAGGAGGAGAGAGAATTACAAGGATAACGGTAGAGAGTGAAAAAATGCTGAGAAATAAAAAAAAAATAAAATGAAAAAGAGCAGAGATGTACAGAGTGAAGGGGAGAGTTGAGAGCCACCGAAGATGGAGTATGAGAAAAAAAAAACGATCAAGTGGACGCAAACGAAGATGGTCAGTGAGAAGGAAAAAAGGTGGTGAATAATAACAGACTGGGCCGAGGAAGGTCTTAGAGGATGAGGAGAGATGACTGCCCGAAAGACAAGGAGTAAAGGGGAAAAGGGAGGAGAGATGGAGGAAGAAAGGTCACAAATGAGTAGAAGAATACAGGTAAGAAAATGAGCTCCTCCCTTTAGACAAAAGGCACAATATCATGCCTGCACCTTCTTTCCTTTAGAGAGAAAATACCCAAATTGGAAGATTATTTTTTTATGCCTAACGCTGCAGAGGAGAAGCTCACAAAGGCAGAACTGTTCCCTCCCAGTAAATGGAGCAGATATAATACTCACTACCTGCGCAAATTTAAATGCATAATCCATGGATTACAACCGCTCAGTAATGGAAAATCGTCAGTTTCAGCTATTTCTACATTGCCTTGAGCCTTAAGTCAAATATGATGTTCAGCTGTCACTGCACAAGCTCAAACTCATGTGATGTATTAGTAGGGTCCAGGAGGCCTCGTTCATTCTCTTAAAAAGGATTGCTTACATTTAGATACACTGAAAAGTGGAAAGTTCTTCAGGGTTTTACTGTTTTTGGGTCATTCATGAGCATGCTTCAGGAGTCTTTTCTGGTTGAGCCGGCCAACTGCCCGTTCACATCAACGGCTCAAATTGGGTTGATACAAAAGTAATTTAAGGGGGCTTTCTAGGGTTGGGTACCAAATCCGGTACTTTTTTGGGTACCGACCGAATTACATTGGTACTACCAAGGACTCTATTTTGTGAATTTCGATTGAATAAAAGGACTATTTTTCCAGTCTTATTTCTCCATTGAAGTTTTCTGTAAAATAAGTGTTAAAATCTCGTCTTGTCTTGGTCTCGTGAGCTCGGTGTCTCATCCAAAACCCTAGTGAACGCGTGTGCGTGAAGTGACCAAATAAGGAATGGTATGCTAACGTAATGCTTAAGGTCCATCATTCAACTCAATCTCGGCAAAAATCAATCCAGTTGAATATTTCATTTTGGCTTGGCTAAGGAACTAAGTATGTGTACCGAGGGAAAGTGAGAAATCGAGAAAGTTATGCTCGTGGAATTGGCCTCTCCTCCATCTGATCAAGCTCAGGTGGCAGATCTGGAGAAAAATGTAGAACAGTCCGGAAGTCCTCAGACAGTCCATGCGAGTATGAGAAGTGTTCAACTCCGGGGACACCACCACTGATTGGTTTCTGAGTGGGCACAGACAAGTTCTCCATAGCGTAACCTCACTGGTCTGAAGTGGAACAAAAACCTCAGCACGTCTCTGCTTTTCATTCCAAATTCTAGGCTTGAATGTCTCCAACTGGCTGTGGACTCCTGATTGATTTGGAAGTTATGTTTCACAGTATGACAACTTGAAACTAGGGTGTAACTTTTAACAAAGAATAGTGTGCAGGCAGTAATCCACCGGAGCAGCAGGACGAACCCGTGCAATGGCTCCCACTGCCCAACCTCTTTCCGGCGGTGATGTAGGGATTTTGATCCCTTCGACAGGCAGCGGGTGTAAGCCTGTGGATTTATCAGGGCCCCAACAGGGTCTTAGCTGCTGGTTTTATAGGATTCCAGTGTAGCGGTGGTCCTCCAGGACAGCACGCCATTACAAGCAGCCAGGTGCAATAATCCACTTTCAAAGCGAGCCCGTTGTGATAAAGCGTATAAAGGCGCTTTTACAACGTGTCGCCAAGGCAAAGCCGCTCTCTCGTCATCCATTTTCAGTCCCAAAATATAAATGACACACCTGCTGTGGGTGTAAAATCACTCCGCATTAAATCAGCATGTTGTAGCACTGAACGGCCTTTGCCGTGCAGCAATGGCGGCTATAACAACGGTCCGTGTTGGAAGACTGGACACACTGAAGCTCAAAAACAGCATCTGTTCCTGTTGTTAAGATATACATCTCAACTACAGCCAATACAGCATGAAGGGAGTGCAATTTCACAAAACTACTCCAAATGTCCATTTCACTCAACTGTAATGTAAGAAAAGGGCAGATACAGAGAATTGCTGTCCACTACATGAGTCAAACTTAAGGCCTGTGGGCAGAGTTAGGACTTCACGGAGGTTCACGATTAGGGCTGTGTATTGGCAAGAATCTGGCGATAGGACATGTATCACGATTCACTATATTGCAATATATTTCGATATTGTGCGTAAGGTAATATATTGGGATTTTTTTTCAAGTATAATTTTAGAAAAACTAATATTTAAAAAAAGACATGATGTGCATAAAAGTCAAAGAAGTTTACTAGTTTGTGATTGTGGTTCTTAGTGAGCTAATGTTTATATGCTATAGTAGGCCAAAGTTCAGCCATAGCTACATTGTTAGCTTCTAGCAAAAAGTCAGGCACGGTTAGGCACTGTTAGGCAAGGACACTAGTGGGGAGTCTCAGCATAGCCATCTAGCGGTAGGGGGTTTAAACAACATAAAACGTGAACCACTGTCCTACATGAATATTTTTGCATGTAAACTTAAAAAAAAACAAAAAACTTTGAGACTCAGAAGTTCCACCAGAACCAGTGAGTTTTCATATTCAGGATGTGAAACTGGTTGCTAAGGGTCGGCTGTGTGGTGGCCTGCTTTTTTAGAATGTAATCCTTGTTTTTGCTTGATTTGCTAAACTCTAGTGAGAAGATGCAAAAATACATTCAAAAATATTTTACTTTTTTTTAAATAAAAGCAAGTCAATAAACTAAACACATCTGGCCCTCAAAGTGTCTCTCATAACATAATTTACATAACTCTGTAAACCTAGACCCCATTTCCTCGAGAATGATCAGTTAAGAGTTAAGGTTTTTTTTTCATCTTAATTTTTTTCTTTCCCATCTCACAAATCCAGCTCCTGAGAGACAAGTTCAAATGGATGGCTGCCGCTGTCCATGGTGCTGAAAAGTCTGGCAGTAAGACAGGGCAAGCCGTGACATTCAGAAAAACTGTGGCTCTGCTGCCTATCTTAGGTAGTAAAAAGGGGAAGCTGGGCGCCCATATATAGAGGTTTACTCCTCGACGCAGCGGCCGCAGGTTCGACTCCGACTTGCAGCCCTTTACTGCATGTCATTCCCCCTCTCTCTCTCCCCTTTAATGTCTTCAGCTGTCCTATCAAAATAAAGGCAGAAAATGCCCAAAAAATAATCTTAAAAAAAAGGGGGAGCGCTGCATAGTGGAAACTTGATCCTAAATCTCTTATAAAAATTTATATTTACATAAAACTGCGATGGAACCACATGAGTGTCCTTGTTTGGCAAAATTAACTTACTCTAACACACAAAAGTTTTTTTTCTGTTAACAGAATATTATATGGGTCAGTCACATATAAGGTTTTTTTATTCTGTTAACAGACAGTCACGTTTGCCTCACACCACATTTTGTTCATTTGGCCTACTTTAATTGTTGACAGTGGTTATGGAGTATATTTATGCAACGTATTAGCACAGATATTGAGGTTGTATGATGTATGTTTGATCAGTTTGATTCATACTATATTTGGATGTTGGCCCTATGCTAGTCTGGATCAGTGGAAGTACTCTTCCAGGACAGTTGCATGTCCCTCCCCTTCCATTCTCTGTTGCCATTCTCAGATCCCTTTGAAATGGGAAACAAGAACAGACTTCGAGCTAGCAAGCCACACGCTGAAAAAGGCAACTTTTGAAGTCAATTTGGATCTTGCAACAAGGCAGGCCTGCTTGGTTCTTACAGGGAATGACTGTAAAAATTTACAAAGAATATGTTTACGGCATTTCCTCTCTAACTGGGACGTTTTTGGACTGATTGGTGGGATTGCTGTGGATGAAGTACACACAGAGATACACTGGTAAGAGCCAATGAGGTCGCGTCCGGAGCTTAGCGCTGCCCATGACAATTGTGATTGGTTTAAAGAAATGCAAACAACCCAGAGTGCTTTTTTCCTTTCCTAAAATATATCTGTGGTGTAGCCAGACCTTACTCCACAGCGCTGTGCGCAGTCAATGCAAGACTAGCATTATGTTGAAGAGAGAATGGAATGGGTGTAAATAGTGGGCTGCGCCTACTTCAATGAACAATGCAATGAAATAGACCCCAACACTGTGTTCCAAATCCTATAGTGTATAAACAGTATATATACTAACCTCATAGTACACTGGTTTTGCATTTAATATACGATAAATCAACATTCATACCAACAAGAGATGACAAAGTAAACTATTAGACGGCGCAGACACACGCCTGCTGGAACATATTGCCAATTGACCGTTGTTCTGACATGGCTAGGGTTGGGTACCGATTCAAACACTGTACTTTTACCGGTACTGACCAAATCACGTCGGTATTACAGAGTATTGCTTGACGTAAAATCAAACGATGCCAAATTTCGGTACCTGACAGCGAGTAATCACAAGTTTATCAGTCCTCTCTGCATATTGGCAGAGAGCGAAGCTCCGACACACATGCAGAGTTGCGGAATGAGCAAACTTGAGCAAACTACGTCGACTCCGCTGTTTTGTTGGAGTCACAGTGACTCACGGAAATGCCGATAAAGTGGTTACAGTTTTCAAAAAAACTTCTGCGATATGATATTAATGGAGAGGCAAAAGCGGTTGCGGTGCTGTTGACATTATGCTTCCTCTGAGCAGGCCCAACAGTGGTTTCTATGCCCTGGTGACCGACTGACAGGCTGAGGTTGTAAGGCAAGGCAACTTTCATTCCTACAGCACCTTTCAGCAACAAGGCAATTCAAAGTGCTTTACATGAAACATTTAAAGAGCAATTAAAAACGGACATGGTAAAAATAAAAAAGGCTAAAATAGAATATACAAATAGAGAATTAAAATTGGAGTGCAGTGTAAGAAATTCATATTTATTTGATTTAATAGGATGCAGGGACAGGTTTGGGAGGAGAGAGGGAGGGGTTTATTTTAATTTATTTTGTTTTGAGTGTAAAATGTTGTAAATATATATAACAAAATGTTAATAGTATAAATAGGTTTGGAATTATTTTTACTACTGAAATTATTTTTTTGTTAATACAGAGAGGAAGTACCAAAAAAAGGTACCGTTGGGTACCGGAACTGAATTTGAGGTATCGGTAAAAATGTGAAAAGTTACCCAACCCTAGACGTGGCCGTTGGAAAATATTAATGTATTCCCCAACCCTAATAGGTGTTATATCTTAAACAACTTCAATATGATCCCATTGAATGTCTCTGCTAACATGGATCAAGATTAATGTCCCAGTAAGAAATGCGGAAGAATGCTACTGGCTTGTTTACAAGAGCTTTCCGTTCCTCTTTTCACTCCGAGTGAGCCATTTGTCACAAACCAATATGCTGAAGATTACTAAATGAGCAAGCTGCTGATTTCAGGCAGCTAAACAACAGCACAGAATGTGGGTGGTGCATGTGTGTGCAATACATTTCAGGGGGATTGCATTGTCACCAACTGTATTGGATTCAAATACGCTTAGCAGTATTAACATTACTATCCATCAGATACTAAATATATTTCCCTCCCCGTGTTACAGACCTGTGGGGATTAAATTATTCATTATGCCTATTTGCAGAGCAGAAGAGAAATGCTTGGCTACGGAGAGAGAAAAAAAAAAAAAAAAAAAAACTTAAAATAGGGTGAACAAGTAGAAAAAACTCATTCACTTAGTCATTGCTTATTTATTTCCCGCATGACAAATATGCATCTTAAACAGTACGTTTTGAGAGTGGCTGATGAAACTTTTTTTCCCCCCCCTCTACCTCTCCACCTACAAAATTCAGCCAGCATAAGTGCTAAATTTCATGATGTAACAAGAAGTCATGAAGAAGTCTCAAAGTAAAATAACTTTATGCCTAGAGGCTACAACGAGTTTGGGAGCAAACTGGAGTTCATTATTGAACGCTGCTAACAAAGAGTCAAACAACTGGCAAAGTCTGAATCACAGCAAGAGTTCTTGGAATGAATTTAGCTCGAGCATGTGATGAAGACTCACTCATGGACTAGGGCTGCACAATATATATCGACTCAATATCGTTATCGCAATATCACGTTGCGCAATATTATATCGAAAGCGATAAGTATGCAATATTCTGTTTATTTTGTGGAGCGCTGCATCCCATCCGTTGGCTGTGTGGCTTAGTTGTAACGCTGTAATGATCCAGTTTCATTGGCCAATTACCGTGCCACTTGCACATGTTAGTGCACGTCAGCGCACAGGGCCACTACGTGAAAAACCCTACGGAGCGTACCACGTGTGGGCGTATTTTGACAGAGTGACAAGAAATAATTCAACTCAATTTGATTTATAGTGTCAAATCATAACAAGAGTTATCTCAGTACACTTTACAGATAGAGTAGGTCTAGACCACACACTATAATTTACAAAGACCCAAAAATTCCAGTAATTCCCCCAAGAGCAAGCCTAAATGCGTAAGTTCCCGTTTCCTCCCATTCATTCCAAACCGTGACCAACGCCAGTCTCCCTTTTCTGCAGAACGCATTAAAAATAAATAACGTTGGTACTACCGAGGACGGATTCACTTTAAATCAGGCGGTGCCAAATTTCGGTACCCAGAGAGCGCATAGGCGGGAGCATATCTGACGTCTCTGTATCTTGACAGAGAGCGCTCTGACTGCCGACACACACACACACACACACACACACACACACACACACACACACACGACTTTGTTAAAGTCACAGTGAGTCACGGCAATGCTGGTAAAGCGGTTCCAAGTGTGTTTACACTTTTCAAAAGTCCACGCAGACAGCGTATATAACGGCGAGGTGAAAGATGTCACGGTATAGGCTTAGACTTCCTCTGTACAGGCAGGCGCCACTGTGTTTACTATGCCCTATTGCCTGACTGACCCCCCACCCCTCTGTTTTTTTGCTGCTCTCTCTCTGCTTGTTTTTTCCGTTCACATTTTAAAACGCCCGGTTGCGCAGGCAGCACCGCTCAACAAGTGCACCCCGCCATTTTGCCCGACGAAGGGTTTTTTCGAAGCGGCCGGGCCTGTAGCGTCTGGGTGTGATGGCAGACTATGAGGTTTTGTGAACATGACAGCATCGCAGCATAACGTCTCGCTTCTTTTGCTGCTTCAGCTGCGATCAAAAGATTATTGAAATATATCAAATATATCAGAAACGAGTTAGTAGATATGGAGACTGATTACAGTTGCTAGGCAACAGAAACCAAGGTCCTGAACCTATACAGAAATGGATACCCATCAAAAAGAAAGACTTCCGTGCTAATTTACACTGCAATGCAAAATAATAGCTGAAAACATGTTTCCAAACACTAAAAAGAAACTGAAACAGAATACACGTTCTAAGACTCCTTCAAAATCAGACAGGAACAGATTGGGTCCAATTTTGTCTGATTAGTCCTCACACCCAGATCATATTTGTAACCAATTATTGACGATAGTCATTACTCTGATGACCGTAAGAGAGTCAACTGCCAGGAAAGCTAAAAGAAGGTTGTTGTAAGTGCTTAAACAAATGAGAAAATGCTGACTGCTGATTCTCTGGTGAGGGCAGTCTCTCTTTAGCTTTGATTTCCATGTGAAATAATTTCATAAGTCAGATTTAAAGTACTCATATTATGCTCATTGTCAGGTTCATAATTGTATTTAGAGGTTATATCAGAATAGGTTTACATGGTTTAATTTTCGAAACACCATATTTTTGTTGTACTGCACACGTATTTGGGGTTCCCCATTTCACGCGCTTTGTATATGATCATTGTACTATATGATCATTGTACTTTATGAAATTGTGTTAAATGATACATTGATGACGTGTGAAATAAACGTAAATGTAGAAGCAGAGTATGAGGGCGTGCCATGCTAGCACCTAGGTGAGCATTATAACAACAACAGAGCTGTTTGGAGCAGTTTGTGAACAGTGTTTTCTGTTGGAGATGGTAAGGGGAGGGGGGACTTTGGGCGTTTTCACTTTGTAAACCTATAACATGCACAAAAAAGATATATAACACAATAAAGGAAAGGGGAAAAGTTGTGATGTGTAAATCAATATTGTTTTAATTTATTCAACAGGGCTCTAGAGTGCGACCAATTTGGTCACATATGCGACCAAAATTTGTAAGGGTGCGACTAAGATTTTTCCTAGGTCGCACCGGTGCACCTAACGTCCTCGCATCCGCTGCCTCTCCACTAACAAAGCGATGTCATTTATATGGATATGGTTTAATGTTGCGTTACATGACCCGTTCCTTCTGGAAAGCCGTGCCTGTGTTTGGATCTCTCCTCCGCGCAGCCCCCCCCCATTCACTCAGACCCTGCAACATGGAGAGACACAGCGCCGCCGGTCCACATGCTGACATTTGTCTACAGTTTTAATTGTTATTAACACAGCTGTATATTGTTAAGTATGAGAGGGAAACCTGTATTGGTACCAGTGTTTCCGCTGGTAACTCTCTGATATTGCGGCCGCCACGGCGAAAAACACATTAGAAGTTATTAAATGGAACTAACTTTAGTTCGTTGAGTAATAGTGTGTAAGACCCATGTGACCCATGGCCACATTAGGCTCGTTCGAGATGAACTGCGCCTCGCCTGTAAAGTAGACGAGAGCAGGCGGGAGCAGCAGGGGGCGGTGACAAAAGTCCGCTCTCAAGTCAGACAGTTTTCCAGCTGATTCCAGCAGCATTCAGGCTGAACAGGAAGTGACACAAACACTGGGGTCCGATTCCGATTTAATAAAATGTTATCAGACCCGGATATCAGCTCCTACACAGTCTCCAGTTGATTTTATTATGACAGAGTACCTGTCAGAATTCTCTACCTGCGATCTTTGCTGATTTTAATCACCAACAGACTGTAGATGATCTGTAATCTGAACAGATTTAGTCTCTCTGACTTCTAAACGTAACTATCAGCCTCACAACATGTGTTCTGTACACAATAAGCCTTTAAATCAGACAAATAGCAGTTAAAATCCCTCCGATTCAAAATCAATAAAAAAGTTTATATAAAACGTCATCATGTTGAGTCGATTCTGAACCAATCAGCTGTTCAATCAGCTGAGAGGCCGGCGTTTCCCAGCATGCCCTGGGTCCACCTGCGTCCGCCTGGCTCTTGCAGTTGGTGAAAAGCAACTGCGCTACCTGCGTCTCAGAACTGCGGCCGCCTTGGTCTCGTGAGGTTATCGTTGCCCACGTGTGCATGACGTCAGAGCAAGTCGGGATCAAGTCGGACACAAATCTAACCGGCATGCATTGGGCGCTGATCGTCGGTGATCGATTCTGCGCAGATCTGGCTCATCTCGAACGAGCCTATTATCATAGTCAATAAAATGCAGCGCAGCCAGGGACGATACAGACATTTCATAGCCTACACAAGACGTGTGTAACGCTGCTGACCCGCATTCGACCCGTGCTGGACCCATTCATAATGAGTCAGCCGTCACTCTGTGAGTAGTATATGCTTCAGTCCATCGTACTCCCCTTCTCTCCCTGTCTGAGCTACTGGGCTCTCCGGGTCTGTTATTGAAAACAAGTGAAGGAGCTTTCTCTATTTTTTTAATATATCCCAGGCTATTTATTTCAGATAATTTACAAGTGTTGCAGCTTTATATTTTGAAATTGGGAAGGAAACCCTGTCTTTGCATTTTATTTTAATCACATTTGTTTTAATAAAAGAGCTTGTGAAAAGTGGCTTTGACTTAAAACTGAACATTTAGCCCACTTTGTAAAAAATACATATTAGAGATAGAGATATACATTGTGCATCGCCATTCAGTCAAAAAATACAGAGATGTGATTTTTAGTCCTGGACTAGTGGAAGATCTGATAAGAATCAGTGTGGAGGGGCCCAGCTTCGAGAATTTTGATGCTAGAGAGTGTGGCAAGCTGGTTTAGCCAAGGCCAAAGGGGAAGAAGGCCAAATTACAGGTGTTGGCCATCTGAGGGGCATTTGACAGCAAGGGGGGACCTGCTATAAGACTTTGAGTACAGTATAATTGTGCTTCAAATAAAAAAAACTATTTACCAACTCCTTATTCTTGTTTAAAATAATTGACATAATATATATATGAACGTATATGGAGTGTGATAAAAAGGTGACCTTGAAATTGTGGCGACGCAAGGAAAAGTTTGGGTGCACCTAAATTTTGTGCTGGTGCACCTAAATAAAAAAAAAAGTTAGGCGCACCAATGCAACCAAGTCAAAAAGTTAGTCTGGAGCCCTGTTCAACAACACCATCACCCGCAGCACCCCAATCTCCCTCCCCTACTTTGTCATCCTTCGCAGGATAAGATTGTACAAATAAGAGATTATTTCCAATCACCTTTTACCCCCCACCCCAGTGTTCATGTATAAAAAACATGAACACTGATACAGAAAACAACTCTGAAACCTGCAAACATCGACCTGTGTCTCACTTAAGGGTCAGCAGATGATACGGCAGCGTTTTCTCTGTACCTTAACCACCATCTGTGTCTGCAACAAAGGGATTAGAACAATGTATAACGTGGGGGGGGCGGGGGGGGCATTAAGCTCCCTCAAAGACAAACAACGCTCACTTTAGTCATCAAGAAAATCTATTGTACTGCAGAAATATAATAGATCTAATTGACTACTGCAAGGGGTCCATGTGTTTTCTTTTTAAGCACATTCGATTCAGAGCGGGACAATTAATGGAAAAGTCAGAAATTTTGATAACAAATATTTTCTGAAAGAACGGATAACTTTCTTCTCATTATCCTGCGTTATAGACCAGAACTGATCTGAATGCCAAGAACTTTAAGTACTCCTCTTAGTGTTTGTTTTTTAATTAGTCATCCATCTAGACATTAAACGCCATGGAAAAACATAACCTTGAATGTGGCAAGGGTTATTAATACTGCCGATTTTTAACACAACGTTTCACTAAGTCTCATAGCTTGAGCTTCAAAACAGGCTATACATGTAGAAAATGAGAACTACTGGTGATAGATAAATCTATTGTGTCGCCTCCAACAAGACCCAGTGTTTCTGCTACGTTGATTTTGTAGTGGCGGCCCGCCATGGCAAAATTTCTGCCGCCACGGTATCAGAAATAGGGAAAACTCACAACGTAGTCGCGGTTGCCTTTTAAATTATCCTGCCGACACAATGCACCCCTCCCCCCCCATTGGCTGGCACTCATATTGCAATTTAACAACAAGTAGAACTATTCAGAGGTTAATGGGCCCGTCCAGTTTAACTCCACATACTGTTGTGTTGATGGAGTTTTTTGTGTTACTAAAGCCATTCCCAATGTTCTTTTCCTAAACCCAACCTTTTTTTTCCCCTTTTTTTAACATGCGTGTGACAGTCTCGTGATAATACGTCACATTCTACGCAATGTGGCCACGCCACATTGCGTATGTTTACATCCGCTGTATACAGCGTAGGCATACACATGGATAGCTCAAAATGCGTACAGATAACACGCCACTTGGCTTTAGGAAAGTGGCGTGTTTGTTTACGCAAAGTCACGATGCCGTGTTGGAGTTAATTCACAAATCAATTTCAACCCTCTGAACCACATGGACTGTCAAGACACAGCAAATTAAGACAACCCAAATGCAGACTGCCATGGAGTACATTTTAAAAGTATACTACAAAATATTTAAAGAAAAAAAAAAAGAACAGCCATTCACATAAATTACAGATTTTCTGACCTTCGTTTCTACAGCAAAATGTATATAATACTAATTAAGCAAATACAATTATTAGCCACAAGAGGAATCAAATTAAGGATGGAATAGTCCATTTCGGTTTGGAGACAAAGTGAATTAAGTTAAATGCATCTGACAAACCGATCATCTGTATAACAGAATATTAAGGGAGGCAACAAATCAGTCACATGAGACGAATGCATGTGGTGCTTTTATCTTCTTTTGGTTTCTCAGAATTTTAAGAAGTCTTCAAATAAATAAATCAAACAGCCCATAACGTGCGAGAAGTAAGGATAGCTGCAGGATGAAAACAGGGTGAGACTTTTGGCGCACACAGACCCAGTGGCACAACTTTAAAGAAACAACAAAATAAATACGGCATAAAGCCCTCCAGCTGCTTCTCCCTCCCACTGTGAAGTGTAGATAAATCTATAAAAGGCCTGCAGCTTCTCAAGCAGAGGAAGACTCCGTGTCAGGACGGTGAGCTTCAGTATGAAAACCAGCTCAGGACTCCTCAGCCTGTGTCACACTAACATTGACCAGCGGTTATCAGTGGGGAGAACTGGTCAGATGTACAACCGTTAGCGTAGCGTCAGTCAGTCAGGGTCAGGGCGCGATCGCTAACGGGAGGACTACCAGTTGATTTGTGCACCGATGCTGAGGGATGCTGGGAAGGCAAATCCCTTTGTTTTTCTAAAAAAACAAACAAAAGGATGCAGATATTGTCCACAGTGATCCTGCAAAGCACAAAAGTGTGCTTTTACATGCATACATTTCCATATCAATTTTCAAAAAAGGCGCAGGTTCCAGCCACGAGGCAGGCTCAGGTGCATGCTAAGAATAACCCTAATGCTCAGAAATCCGTGTCTGGCTAAATAATTCCATTTACTTCATTAAAATGTAATTTTATGGCTTCATAATCAAAACTTTCCCCGCTAACTTAATGTGATTTGAGCCAAGTCAAGCAGCTCATTGTAGTCACATAATCCAGATCATGTTTTTCTCCCATCCAAGAATGCTGTGAGGACTTGCCAGACCTTCCTCCACAGCTCTGTAGAGGAAGGTCAATGCGAGACTAGAAAGCCCCCTAATATTAACCTAGCCTTTTTTTTAGCATGTGTGTGGTATGAAATTAGGTTCTGGTTAAGGTCTAACATTCATCTTTTTCTTCTCTTCCATCTTTAACGATTTAGCAATCTAACAACGGGCAGGTGAGGGAGGTGTGGGTGGACGACAACAGCCCGAGAGTCCATGTTCACTAACCTACCCCTACTTTGGAGGGATCAAATAAAATCCCTCATATCCCGCAACTTCCATTTCTTCAGCAATTTGTCACAGACTTTGTCCTGGCAATTTCAGGTTTGGACTGAGACGAATCACAAGCTCCATCTTCATTCATGTCAAACCAACAGATTTTAAGAACTGCTTCCTGAATCGGGGTGAAGCAGGATAGATGAGAACATAAGAAGCTGGGTCCAGACTAGAGCGGGGCGATATGGAGAAAATCAAATATCCCAATATTTTTTACCAAATACCTCAATATCAATATTGTGGAGATATTGTAGGGTTGACAAGTGGTGCTTTCACAAAATATTTACACAATAAGATATTTGATAAATAATCATCAGATATGTTGATATAATGACTAAGTGGGTAAAGGCAAATAATAGAACAGCTAGAACAGTCTGGTGTGTTCAGAAAATGTCATCACTATACTGTAATGCAGCCTTTGAAACCAGGAAAAGACATCACTTATATCATATGAGGACATTACAATATCCAAAATTGAAGACGATATCTAGCCTCATATCAAAATCGATATATCGCTATATTGCCCAGCCTTAGTACAGACTAGTTTAATGACAGACAGATTATTTTAAGAGGATGGTGGAATGAAGGGGTGCCGTCAATCCAGAAGTGGGAGATGTCATATAAAACGGTTTGCCAGAGTGGATATCTAGACTAAAATGGGGAAAGTAGCTGAACTTTTGGGAGGGCTTCTAGGAAGCTTTGTGCTGGGGAGAGACGTGTATGATGGGCTCATGGGGTTGTCTGATTATTTTCTACGATGTTACTATTGTGTTGAATGGTTTGAATACTGTAGTTTGGGTCATCTTTTCTTGATTTTTTTGTGGTTGGTGATGTCGAGGGGGGGTGGGTCTCTGGATTGCCCAAATTCCTGAAGTAGTAAGTACAAGTATACCGGGAGTTTTTAGAAGGGGTCTGTTGTTAGCTAGAGTGAGACATTAAGTTATTGGGTCTGACCAGCTGGGAGTAGGTGTAGTGGAAGAGAGGAAACCCTCTAACATGAAGACAGGTATTCCCTGGAATAACCCATTCTGGGCCCCGAGGCTATTTAAGAACCTAAACAAGTAGAATATTAAATCTCCAATGTGAAATGAATACCCGTTAGTCTGTCAGTAAAATGTTGTCATTTAAAATGGTGCTCAACCTGTAGGAAGCCAGAAGGGTAAAAGAAGCCGAGTTCAAGTGTAGCTGAGGTTTGGAGACAAACGACCACGGGGAGATGTGAATCCATGGCGTTGCACAGAGTTCTTGGTGTTAGAAAATAAAATGTCCCGGGAGAAACCGCTCCGCCACACCGTAGAGTCATTAATTCTGCATCACGACCTGCCTGTCTGCTGGCTGCAGCCGGGGATGTGTATCCTGTGGCATCATTATATTAGAAGTCGGATCAGAACAGCAACAAATAACAGGAGGGCGGTGGGCTGGGATGGGCTCTCTGATGTGATTCTGTGTAGGTGTGTGTGTGTGTGTGTGTGTGTGTGTGTGTGTGTGCTCTGTCTGGATTCCTGCAGTGAATTTGGAAATCAAGAAAAAAAAAAAAAAGTATCATAAAAAAAGAGTGATGCCACCATCTAACAGGGGGATGTAGTGGAATCCACAAAGCCACAGAGGCTTAACCTTGTTTGTCTTAAATCCTCACACTGCCCGAGACAGTGGTCCCGCAGAACAGAGAACTGAACAAAAACCTGCAGCTTTTTTTACAAGCCTAGGGCCAAAGCATTTCCCAAAAGATAAAAAACAAAACAGAAATACAAGCCTACACTGAGGATTAAAAGGAAACCACCTACAACAGGCAGTCATTTGAGCGGGACCAACATCACGGAGCAGCGCGGAGCAAAAGAAAAGAAAAAAGAGCAGAGCGGGGGTAGAGGAAATACGGAGAGAGACCGGAGAGACCCATAACGTTGTTCTGCAACACTCGGCGGAGGCAAAGAAATCAGTACGACCTAAGTCATCCAAGATGTGGGAGCATTTCACACTAAATAAATCAAAAACGTGTTAATTGCAAGATAAGCGACACGGCATGGCACGGGCGCCCCACGGTGATGAGTCAGCACCTAAAACGTAAACCTGTTGGAGTCCTTGATGAGAAGGAAGGGAGTTTGTTGAAATATATGAGGAGTCTTCAATTTATGAATCCAAGTGGTTGAGTTTATTTATAAACTTCCAGAAACCATGTAAAACTTATTCAGTCAAGTAACAGGCGTCATCTTGCATTCATGCATCACCTAGCGGGGAGCCGTGCACACACAGAGCTATAATCCCACTGCGCATGTGTACTTCCTAAAGTACGGTGTCTCGTAGCGTCCATACAGAAAGCAAACATAATAATTCACCAGAATTATCTACATCCCCTTTCTTTAGTGTGTGTTCCCCATAAAGAATAGACTGAAAGACTAGGCATTAACTAAACAGTAGTATGGCTGTTATTTAACCTGGTAACATTGTTTTATAGAATGAAAATTAGTAGCAGTTTCAAAGAACTATCTTAATATATGCTCGAACAATAATCAAACAACTTATACTGCATAGGTGAACAAATTATACTGCATAGGTGAACTCAATACCTGAGTAAGTGGCTGCAAACATTTTCAACAATGAAGGCTATATACTAAGCACTTCGACTAGACATATAAACAAAGTTCCATAGAGTCCAGTGCAAAGTTGTTGTTTTTTTTTTCTTAGCTTATGATAAGTCAACGTTCATTGTTCATATTTTGGATTTGGCCTGCAAATGCGACCCGAGCGTGTCACATAGAGCGAGTTACCCTGTGCTACCTTTGTGGGAGATTGAGCTGCAGGCCTCTGCTGCTCAATGGTGGATCGATGAGGTGTAACCGGAGTCACACGAGGTGTCTGTAGCGTGGGAGGGAGACTGTCTGGTGCAACTGGGTCAGCATATTGACGATTGAGGTCCGCAGGGTCGACCTGTCGTGGTGGTGCCTCAGCGACGGGGAGGATGTGACGGCGATTTCTCCTGTAGGTCCCTCCATCGGACTCAATGATGTAAGAGCGTGGTTCCTTGCACCTTCCTTCACAGTGCCCAGACGGTCGTGTCCCTTGAAGGTCTGCATCCTGACGACTTGTCCCTCCGCGAGCGGCTGTAGTGGGCGGCTTGATGTGTCGTAGTACTGCTTTTGGGCGAGTCTTTTATTCTGGAGTAGGGCAGTGATCTCCTTTGTGCTTTTCGGGGCTGGTTCTAACAGTCTGTTGCTGACAGGAAGAGCTGAGCGTGTCTGTCGTGACATCAGGCGTTCTGCAGGTGAGCCCAATGCTTGGTCACGGGGAATATTTCTGATGTTAAGCAGATTTAGAAAGACGTCAGTCCCATCTCTGTGAGATTTCTCCATCAGTTGTTTTGCACTGCGGACCGCCCTTTCTGCCAATCCATTCGACTGTGGATACTCCGGACTGCTGGTAACATGGCTGAAGTCCCACTGCCCGGCGAAGTCTTTGAAACGTTGGCTTGTGTACTGCCTCGCATTGTCTGTGATGAGGGTGTGAGGCGTACCGTGAACAGAGAAGTGTCTTTTCAGCTTTGTGATCACAGCTGCTGAGGTTGCGTCACGGAGGAGGTCAATTTCAAACCATCCTGAGTATGAGTCTACCAGCACCTGGTATTGTTGTCGGTGCCACTCAAACATATCAGTGGCCACTGTGGACCACGGCAAGACTGGAACTGGATGCGGTTGTAGAGGTTCCTTCTGCTGATGTGGTCTGGTGCTATTGCAGACAGAACACGACAGCAGCTCTTCTGCAATGTCGTTGTTCATCGTCGGCCAAAAAACTGTGCTCCTGGCTCTGCGCCTGGTTGACTCTATGCCTGGGTGACCAATGTGGATGATATTGATGTATTCCCTGTATAGAGAGTGGGGAATCACCATTCTGTGGCCCTTGATAACTATCCCATCCTCCACTACCAGCTCGTCTCTGTAAGGGAAGAACGGACGAATGGAAGGGTGGACGCTGCGTTCTTTGCCAGGCCATCCTCGGTGGATGACTGTGCTGAGAGTCTGTAGCACCTGATCCTGTGCTGTGTGGGTCCGGAGCTCCTCCAGCCTGTTGGTTGAGATGAAACTAACAGACATCACCTCAAACGTGTCGTCTGCGGCTTGGCTTTGTGAGACAGTTTTGTTTGGAGCTCGTGATAGGGTATCTGCTAGATACATGTGCTTCCCCTTCTTGTAGATTAGTGTGATGTCATAAGCCTGTAACTGCAGTAACATCCTTTGCAGTCGGGCAGGAGCAGTGTGAATGGGCTTCTTCAGGATTGTGACGAGGGGTTGGTGGTCTGTTTCAATGACCGTAGGCTTCCCATACACGTAATCCCTGAATTTGGTGCATGCAAACACCACTGCCAACAGCTCCTTTTCGATTTGAGCATATCGGGTTTCCACGTCTGTGAGCGTGCGAGACGCGTAAGCAACAGGCCTCCCATCCTGCAGACATGCAGCACCAAGTCCATAACACGACGCATCACAGGTCAGTGTGACTGGTTTTCGTACGTCGTAATAGGACAGAATCGGTGAGCTGGACAAGCATGACTTGAGACGGTCGAACGCCTGCTGATGCTGTGGAAACCAACACCACGCAGCGTCCTTGTGTGTGAGCTGTCTCAGAGGTGCAGCGATATCACTGAGATTTGGGATAAACTTCCCGAGATAGTTCACCATGCCAAGGAATCGCTGCATGGCTGGGACATCCTGAGGGACTGGCATGTTTGCGATCGCCACTGTTTTGGCGGGGTCGGCCTTGAGGCCCTCCTTTGTGAATATGTGACCCACATAACAGACCTGGTCCAGGCGGAACCTGCACTTGAGAGGGTTTAGCCTGAGGTTCATCTCTCGTGCCCGGTCAAGCACTTTTTTTAGGTTGGCATCGTGTTCTGCTGCATCACGGCCTCCTATGATGATGTCATCAACTATGATGGCACATGGATACCCTGCAAATAGCTGTTCCATTGAACGCTGGAACACCTCGCTTGCTGAGCTTATGCCGAATGGCATGCGGAGGAATCTGTAGCGCCCGAAAGGCGTGCTGAATGTGGTCAGCAATGATGACTTATGGTCAAGCTTTATTTGCCAGAATGAGCTCTTTGCATCTAGCACAGAGAACACTGTAGCACCTGACATCTGGGTAGCAACGTCCTCCACGCCGCGCATTGGATAGTGAGGTCTCTTCAGGGCTGTGTTGAGGTCCTTTGGATTGATGCACAGCCTGATTTCCTGTTTGTCCTTTTTGTGTGCTGCAACCATGGAAGAAACCCAATCTGTAGGTTCAGAAACTGTGGTTATGACGCCTTTGTTCTGCATACTGTTGAGCTCAGCTTTGACTCGTGCTTGCATTGCAACCGGGATGCGGTGTGCTGGACGAACTACTGGTTGTACTGCCGGATCCAGTGTCATGGAGTATGTAATAGGGAGTTCTCCAAGCTCGTCACTAAACAAGTCTTTGTACTGTACATGGATCTGTCTGGTAAAATCAGCATTGCTCTCGGTGCTGACCTGATGAACGTGTGGGCTCATTGTGACAATACCTAAGCGCACACACGCACTAAATCCCAGTAGTGGCACTACGTCTCTGTCCACTAGGAAAAAAGGGTAATGTGTGTTGCTGTCCATCTAAACAACAAGGCAGTGTGACAATGCCTATAGTCTCTATTTTGCTGCCTCCATAAGCCACTAGGTTGGCATTTTTGCTGTGCTCCACTGGCCGCTTTCCATTAGCCAGCTGTTGGAAAGTGTCTTTTGACATCACATTGCACTTTGCACCTGTATCAACCTTCATCTCGATTGGTCGGTCGTATACATCCAGTGTAACAAACCCTTCATCTTGATCCTCTGCTTGGGGATTTATAGTGTCCACTTCAACACCATCCACATAGAAAGTGTCATCACCGCTACAGTTATCAGGCTCTTTCAGCTCTAACTGGTAAACCGATTTTCTGCAGTCCCCTCTCTTTGCGTAGCCCTTGTGTTCATAGCCTTGGCTGCGTGACATGGACTTGCAGCATTTTGTGTAATGATTACATTTTTTACAGTTATGGCACTGCTGCCTAAAGGCAGGACATTTGTCTTTCTGTGCTGCGTGGCTGCCTCCACAGTTACTGCAGTTTGTAATGGATCTGGCCTCACACTGGCCTGCCTGAGGTTTATGTCTTGACCTGTTGTGCCACCCACCGGAGTTTGGCTGAACCGTGTCAACAGTGCTGGCTATCTGGGGCTGGGCTAGAGCCTTATTACTCTCCTCAGTCATTTCATATATGCGGCAGATAGTAATGGCTTTTTTTAGGGTTAGTTCACTGTCACGTAGCAAAGCCTTCCTTATATTGTCATTCCTGATGCCACACACTATTCTGTCACAAATCAGTTCATCTGTCAGGTCTCCAAAGTGGCAACTTTTAGCTTTGATCCTCAAGTCACTGATGTAGGATTCAATAGTCACACCTTGTTTTTGATTCCGTGAATGGAATTTGTGTCTCTCCATGATTTTGTTGTGTTGAGGGTTACACACTTCACGAAATTTCCGTTTCAAACACTCTGGGTTTTCTCTGGATTCAGCTGGAACGATGACGGCTCCATCGTCACCAGGCGCCCTCACCTCCGCTGCGTAAACAAATGAACGCTCCCGTTCGATGGCCTCTGCTCCTGCGAGATTGAGGAGCATATACGCTCTTGTTTTGGCAGGCTTGTCAGAGTGTGCCGCCGCTACGAAGATATCATATTCCTGTTCAAAAATCCGCCAATTCTCGGCAATGTTCCCGTCAAAAATGAGGGGGGTCTGGTCGAGACAAAAAAAAAATCACATGGAACTTACAGGCGATGAATTTATCCCTCTTCTGACACCATGTTGAAATATATGAGGAGTCTTCAATTTATGAATCCAAGTGGTTGAGTTTATTTATAAACTTCCAGAAACCATGTAAAACTTATTCAGTCAAGTAGCAGGCGTCATCTTGCATTCATGCATCACCTAGCGGGGAGCCGTGCACACACAGAGCTATAATCCCACTGCGCATGTGTACTTCCTAAAGTACGGTGTCTCGTAGCGTCCATACAGAAAGCAAACATAATAATTCACCAGAATTATCTACAGAGTTCAACAGCAGGGTTGCACTACACTATCCTACTTCTGTTCAACAGAACAACAACAGCAGGGTAAAGTCACTACACTATCCTACTTCTGTTCCGGTCTGAAGTGAGGAACGTAACGTCCCTCCAGTAGCTCCTCTGGTGCTGCTGTTTACTTTTTATCCAAATGACTAGCATGAAAAGCTAGCGTTAGCTCGGTAATAACTAATAAAGCAGGGGTGGTATACTTTGCAAGACTAAAGACACGGTTTTATTCACTCGCCTTTTTTCGCCCATTAATTTTTCAATCTGTCATGTATATATTATGTGCTTTGTCCCATATCAGTTATTGTTGACAAATATATTAGTGTGTGGTGTATAAATGAACTTAACTTGCACTTACTACAATGATGGTAATAATTCAATGAATAAGTGTCTGTCAGTCTGTCTGTCTCTGCTATTTGGGTTACTTACCTTTACACAACTATTAACTAAAACAAGTATGTATATATGTATGTATTGAGTTGATGTAAATTAATGCTTTTGTTTTTTTTATCTGATTCATCGATTAATCGAAAAAATATTCGACAGATTAGTCGATTATTAAAATAATCGTTAGTTGCAGCCCTAAAAAAGTTCATAATAAACAACAAGCAATTTTTCTTTTGCTTCTTTACTAGTTGGGAGTTTTGCATTTTTTTACCCTTACTGTACCGAATATGGAGTCGAAACTGTGACATCAAAACCGAGGAACGTACCGAACCATGATTCTTGTGTACCGTTAACACCCCTGGGGGAGACCCACCCTGATTTTCCAGAGTCTCTCCTGCATGTTCTGTGCGACCCATTAGCACAGCAGCAGCCACTGAAACCCATTACTTCTCAAAATGCTGCAAAATAGACCTCAGCAGACATATTGTTACGGTAAATACCATTTACATACCATACCACTTTTCTGGCAGAAAGCCTGAAATATAATAAAATTAATCCATACAATTCCGAGCAGACCGTGTCAGGTACTGCTTGAGTTCTAGAGGGGGGGGTAGTTCACTATTCCCTTGGCTTTGGGGTACAGTGGGTGCCCCGAACCCCAGCTCTTTTTGGTTTAGCGCACAACAAGGCGGACCAACCTTTATTGTGAACCTAAATTGATTTGTGGGCCAGATCAAAATTAGCAAGGGGCCGGATTTGGCCCGCGGGCCTTGAATTTGACATGCGTGATCTAGCACATGTGGAGCTTTTCTTTAAATACTTTGCCTTAAGTGCATTTTTCCTTCCAGTTGTACCCGTTTGATCTTTGATCATCGACGGTTAGATAACTGCTTTTATTGTTCTTTGAGAAAAAGCCCAGGAACGGAAAGAATAAAAACCCATCTAAAACAAACTGCGTCGTGTGCCCACCCCCCTACTTTTTCACAGAGCACAACAGTTACGGTCAAAGAAACCGACAGCCACGATGATGTAATGAAAGGACGGTTAAATGAAGCGACAGCAGCAAGTGGCAAACAACAACAACACAAACAAAGACAGCAACGCTCCATCTATTCTGAATTGGGCTTTTTTTCCCAGGTTTCTCCCTCTGAATTCATGATTGAGGAGTGCAGATGTGCCAAGGGAAAAGGCGAGATTAAACAGTGCCAACAAAGACTGATGGCCTGCATAGAAATGTCAGCGCAAGTCATTTCTGAGCGAGCTGAAGGCAAAAAGTGACTAATTCAAAAGGCAGGTTTTCTGATGAGGAAGAGGCTCTCACTCCCTGCTGGCAATGAAAGAACGAGAACAAAAGGTGAATCTGTGAGGAGGAAAATGTATCGTGGGATGGTTAATAGCAAGACACTGCCTTCGTCACATTAAAACGGATATGCAGGCTGCAGAATTCCGACGACACCGCCGCAGTTTTTTCCGCAGATTTGAAACGGATGTAAAAAATAAGTCAGAATGTTCACACATCTCCACCCGAAGCAAAAAAATAAAAAGTCTGCTAAATTCCGCAGATTTTCATTCTCAAAACTGCAAAATATTGCCATATTTGTCAAACCATTTGGAATTAAGTATTGTGGTGCTGCAGACATCCCAGCCAACCAATTGTATCCTACAGACTAAAGATTTTTTATTTTTTTTTTAAAATACAGGTCCTTGCATAAATCCCACTATAATCATTTAAAATTGTAATATTTTTCAATGAAAAAACTACAAAATGATCATTCCCTCCAATATCGCGAATCATATCACAATCGCAATATCAGTCCAAATAATCACAGTTAGACGTTTTCCTCATATCGTGCAGCCCTACTCAAAATACCACACACACACACACACACACACACACACACACACACTCTCTGTGCGTAGCATTTTATCGGGATCCCTCTACCATACGCCAATCACCAAGTATTATTGGATCTTGGTACAAGCTTGCTGTATGCTTAGTGGCTCACATATAACCCTACATGTAACAAACAGTCCTTAGGTAAGAAGTAGTTGCACCATAGCAAAGTGCAGTGTTGAGCCCCCCAGAGAAAAAGAAAAGAAAAATGGAACGTCAACAAAAGTTGCTTAACTTGGTTCTGATATACAATAAGCCCAAAGCTCGGCTGCAGGGATATGCAAACACAGCCACTGTACAAATCCCACATGTCACTGAACTTATTTACCTACAGCTGCACTTTTGCACTCTTTATTTATTTATATTTTTTTAAAAAGAGTTTTAATGATGAAAATTAAATATCAGCTCTCGTCAGGCATTAACAGACTATTTTTTGCAACCGGGCCACTGTTTGAGTTGCTGAGCACAAGTAAATAGGGTTCTATGAATTCTGGATGATGGCTAGTGACCGAAAAAAATAAATAAAAAAAAGTGGGAAAAAACATCCCCAAAGTGGAAAAAAAGTGACAAAAACGTAAACGTTGAAAAGAAAGACATTTGGGGATTTTTAATTCAATTTAATAGCATTTGAAGAAAAAAATAAAAGAACATTTTGGGGGTTAGTTAGCATTCAGAAGGCCAGCACAAGCAAATAACTCCCCCTTATCACTGCTCCAGGAGGGAATAGAGTTAAACCTTATTAAATTATACTGCCTTTTTTTATTTTTTTTCTCTGCGCAGAGGAAATATTAGCATTTTTGATAAATTACCGAACCACTGTCTTTATCTCATATTTTTTTAGAACTTATTATTTTACACACTGCCTCTCAGTTTGGGGACAGGAATAAGCAAGGATAATGGAAGGTGCTCTATATTTAAACCTGATGGTTTTATACCAAGTTTATGACATTGGGCTTTCCTTCCAGACGGCCATCGGGTGCTCAAGTGTTAGAGGTCTTTAATCAAAATTTACTGGAGTGTCCAATTATACGAGCAGTTTTATTGATGCATTAGCAAAAAGATGAATGACTTTATTAAGACAGAGTTGAGGGATGTTGGAGTGACCCTGTCGAAAGGGACCTCGGTTTGAAGCTACATAACAGATGCTGGGACCAGGAGGACTGCTTCTGATACCGAGATCCGGTCTGGACCAGCCACATGGATGGTTCTCTGGCAAAAAGCTAATCCATCTGAGACGCTTTTGTGTTTGTTTTTTAATGTGTGCTCACTGCTCATCTTCTTTCTGAGAAGAGATGTGATTTTACGAGACTGAATGTAGAATGCCAACCTCTCTTTTATCCCATGTGAGCATTTGAACACAAGACCGTTTTTTATCAAGTGTGGCTCTCACAAGAATGTTGCAGGTCACCGTGTTCTGGACCGGTGGTTCAAACACTTTGTCTTGTGACAAATTGTGGTGTGCAAATTAATCCGATTTTGATCGCAATTTCGGCTCCTAATGATCACAAAAACAATGTAATCAAGAAAAACTATTACATTTTGCAAGCAACTCTTGAAGGGGAATTCAAAAACGGGAAATGTCACAGTTCAAGGTGTTTAACTGTTGATTTGTTCCACTGTTTAAGTTCAATAATTGCAACAGCTTTTCAACGAGTAATCATATTTAAAAAAAAAATTACAAGTATGATTTTTTTTCCATAATGGAGCAGCCTTAGCTGTGACTACTTGTGAGCCCTAATGCATGAATGTCAAAGGGCTGTGAGCACGTCAACCAAAGAAGGATTTCTCCATAATAAATGTAAAGACCTGATGCTCATCATTAACAAAAATGAACGAAATAACGAAAACTAGGTGGGAAAAAAACATTGTCGTTAACTGAAATAAAAATAAAAACGATGCGTTACAAAAAAACGCATGGATGTATGGGGCCATGCGACCCGATAGCTGCTGGTTAGTAAATACGAAAAGCAGGAGGAAGCGTGGGTTAATATGTGTGTTGATACTGGGATTTCTACACAACTGTTCCAAACACCTGTTGATGTATTGTCTTCTTTAGTCCGTTGGCTATTTAGGTTTTGTCCTGGTACAGTCACTAACACATTTTGCACTTACTGCGGCATCTGGTGTAGACTGTTTACATATTTGTGCTCATCATCATATGTACATTTTATGTACCAATGTTATTGTTGAATACATTGTGAATAGATCTTTCTAAAATTGTATGTTTTTGTTGAGTTATTATTACACAAAACTTTTTTCTGACCTTTTTAAATCTTGCCCCCGACAAATAACCCATATTACCAACAAAAAAAAGACTATAACTAATAAAAACTAAACTACACCTAAGCATTTTCAAAATATAAAAACTAAACCAGCAAACCCGCTTTAAAAATTTAAACTAAACTGAATTTGAAAACACAAAATAAAAATAAAAACTAATGAAAAATGCAAAACTATAATAACCTTGCTCATCAACCCTCAAAATAGACCCGGTGACCTCTTGTTGAGCCCCATGTATGGAACTACTCCCCTACACAGTAAATTGTGGTGGTTATGCAGGAAGTGATATTCAAAGATTATTGCCTATGCCAATGCTTCTAAACATGAACCCAAGAACAAAAAGGTGTTCTGCGTGACTGTAAGTAAGAAGGCAAGCAATTTGTCAAATAGGCTCTTTTCCTTGACAGATGACAATGACTCCATGCATGCGCCTGCTTTTTCTACAGACTTTTTTTGGATGTGCCATTTTTCGATGACCTTAGCTGAAAGGAGGGACATTTTAAAAAGTCCAAATAAAGGGTTTATTGAGGGTGGATCAGACAGGAAGCCTCTGCCCTCACCCCATCCAACTGGCCATTCTGCTCTTACATGATCCCAGGTGATAAGATATAATTGGATAGACCCAACTCTCAGTCGCTGGCATCAAACAGACCCCCCCCCCTGAAAACCACACAGAACCCCGAGCGCCCGCCTTAATGGCTTGGTAAACAGCCCGCTATTCTGGTAAGTAATGACCCGTGAAGGAACCCTACTGAGTGGCTATATCTAGCCAATGGCTTTTGGTCTGCTCACGAAATGTGCTCTGACACTGACAGAGTGGGACAGGTGGCAGAGGCTGGAATGGATGCCGAGGCTGACATGACGTCGCTCACTGAGATGCGTCTAGCACTACTGCAACGGAGACTTGGAGCTGCTGGGGGGGGTCGCAGGAGTTCTTCCAGGTTGCCTACGGACACCGCTGAAAACCTGGAACAGAGATGAAACTGGTGTCTGGAAGTTAATTTGCCATTCATTTGTCCTGCAGAGACTTTAGCTATTAGTTTAGGCAGTGTAAGCTACACAATTATGGAGTGACTGCATATGTTCCTGCAGATCATGTCAGAGAGTAAATCCATCAAGACTAGGGTTGCAAAGGGGCGGAAATTTTGGAAACATTCCAGTTTGGAAACTTTCATGGGAATTAACGGGAATAAACGTGAATTAACTGGACATTTTTAGTATTGCTTTCCATAGAAAGTTTAGCTGGGGAATTTTGGAAACATTCCAATTTTGATTTACTATGGTTAGCGGTGATAGGTTGGATATTTCCCAGATATCAAGTGGGCTATACAATTAACACACATATGTTAATAATAGCAATGGGTTATGTATTACCCCCCCCCCACACCAAAAATAAACTCCTGTATTTTAAAAACTAAATGTTGGCAAGTATGTAGTAGCCTATGCTGATTACTGCGTGTGTCCATGTCATTGACGACTATAGGGAGGACATTCAACTGAAGTAATATTTGTACTGTAATAAATCCAAAAATGACACCAATGCCTCATCAGATATTAAGGAAACATGTTAAACTGAAATACTATCTTTTCTGACAACAATGCTAATGTCGGAATTTTTCTTTTTAAAATTTACATTCCGTGACGGAATTTATGTTTATGTTTTGATCTGTGTGTTGTTATCAACGGCCCAGCTGGGTTGCCAGATATACCTGTAAAAACGTAAACCCAGCGCGCTACAGCTGTAACGGTAGTACAGCCATGAAAGCAGCAAACAAACGAACAGGATCAACGGAGATAGATTCTACCTGACGTAAAAAAAGAAAACAGCATGTTTCTAACAGTTGCGTGACCAGAGACGTAACAACCCCCTGGTAAATATTGGAGATGTATTTGAAAGATGGAGACAGCTTAGATCCCAAAAGGACGCAGAGTTGGCTTATTTTCTCCTGAACAGGTAAGCATTAGCTTCAGGCTAATTTATCACAGCTACTAGGGATGGGCATTTTTTGTCATTTAAACATTTGTATACTCACATTGAATTATATAGCTAGAGAACCCGAGTTGGTTACTCGCAAAAACAATTGAGACACAGCCAGTAAAGTGATCCCGACTTGTCCTGGCTAACGCCGCCATGCTAACCCTGCTAACTGTTAACGTTACCGGGAGGACCAGGCAAGCAGCCCATGGCTGTTTACAGCGTATAGCCTCGTCAGCGGCTGGAGCCGACAACGGTGAGTTATTTTAAGCCACGAGAGGGGGGCTGTAAATCGGAAAGAGGGGACTGTGAGTGTGCAGTGTGTTTAGCGATTGTTGCCGTAATTCTAAGCCAATGAAGTGTGTTCCGTCGGCAAGGTAGTGGTATTTTTAGCGGTACGTATTGTAATTCTAAGCCGAGGAAGTGTGCCTGACTCGCGTGTGGAGAGGACAGTGAGGTTGTTGTGTTTTTAGCGGTTCATGCTGTAATTTTAAGCCGAAAAAGTGTGTCTGTCAGTTGGTTACAGAGCTCCGCGTGAGCACGGGCTTTTATGACTGTCAATATAGCCAGCATCTACCGTTAGCTACTCCGCTGTGCTGTGGAGTAATGTCTGGCTATGTGAGAAAAGCGTCTACCAACATGAATACTGCGGTCTCAGCCTCGCAACCCCTCGTGAACTTCGAGTCTGGGCAGGAGGGGGCGGGGGAGATGACTCTCCAGTATTTTGAAATTGGTAGTGCAGTAACTATTTTAACCGCTAGCTGCCAGTATTACATACAATATTACATATTGCACCTTTATATCAGGTTGTTTTAACCAACTACATTTAACGTCCCTGTTATAGACTAACAGTATTATAACAAGCAATATTCAAAATATCCAGTTTATTCCCGTTGACTCCCACACTAGCAGCCCTGAGGTCTATTCCAAAAACACCCTGTGGTTGCACGCTCAGTAAAATTCAGTTAACTGTACATATTCTTAACAATTCAGTAACAAAACACCAGGGAGCAAATTAAAAATGCCTATGCAAGAGGAAAAACAACCATGCATTTGTGTAGCTATCTTTAACTTTACATAATGATAATTTGGATTTATGCAGGACATTAGAGTGTGGAATTGATACCCAACCGGGCCAGGTTTGGACAAATATTTACAAATGATGTTCAGGTTCGGACTACTTGACATGGAACGTCAAGTTCTTTTAAGTGAAATATAGTGTAAACATAAATCAAATGTATGGACTTATGGTCTGTGTTGGGCTCCTAACAATTACGTGATAGGCTAACAGAAATTCAGTGCCTGGGGCTCGGGTCGGTTCGGACATAAAAAAACAGAACGCCTGTCGGATTTGGGTCGGGCTCGGTTACTACTCTCTTGGACTCGGGTCAGGTTCGGACAGAAACACGCGGCCCGAGCCACATTCTATATGGACCCATTTATGATGGATCATCATGAAACATTTTCCTCATAATATGATCAAACTTTTATGGAGTATCAGCAGATAAAATTTTATTTTTTTTCATAGAAAACGTCACCAACGTACGCCAGTAACTGTAGTGGAAACTTTATTTCGTAATGTTTGGTGATTTTCGGCACTTTTCAGTTAGAATTCGCAGCAAGGTACGTTAGGCTACATTGAGGCCCAAATGAAAGGACTTTGCCATAATTCATATTTCTACAAAATTAGAATTCATTTTGTAATTCCTGTGAACAGCTTTATGTGCCGGTTGTAGAGCTGGGCAATATACCGATATTATATCGATATCGTGATATGAGACTAGATATCGTCTTAAGATTATGGATATCGTAATACCGTGGAATGACATTTCCTGGTTTTAAAGGCTGCATTACAGTAAAGTGATGTCATTTTCTGAACTTACCAGACTGTTGTAACTGTTCTATTATTTGCCTTTACCCACTTAGTCATTATATCCACATTACTGGTGATTATTAATCAAAAATCTCATTGTGTAAATATTTTGTGAAAGCACAGTTGTCATGTGACATAGTTGTAAACCCTACAATATCGTTACGGTATCGATAGAGGTATTTTGGTCAAAAATATCGTGGTATTTGATTTTCTCCATATCGCCCAGCCCTAGTGGGTTGGCTTATAGATATAGAGTCAAGGAGAAAAAGAAAAAGAAAAAAATCATACAATTTTAACTGAAGTAAACTACATGACTGGTACTTCCAAATACAGAACAGATCATTCGACTAAATCTGAGCAGAGAAAAATGAATATGTGCAAAATTAAAGTCAAGGTGTAACGACGGACTCCATTCTAAATCAACGTCAGCATCAAAACTAACTAAATGACTTTTCTCCGATTTAGTGATTATAGTTGGTCCCCAGTGGACTTCTTTAGCAAGTTTTGTCTTCAAGCTTTTTGAGTGTTATTTATTCATTCATCATCTGCTCTAGCCTTTACAACATTTGAGACACATATGGAAATAATTATGGTACAAAATTATGCGATTTTGCATATTTACTTCTGTGAAAAACCACATTTTCTTGAAGGAGGACTCCTAAACACCTAGTGAAAACACTATGTCAATAACATCTGACTTGACTAATTTACTAGACCACCACTTGTACTAACTGTATACTGAGGCCTCACCACATTTCAGCATTTATAAAGACTGTCGTGTTCATATACATTGCGTTATATCATCACTAACTAGACCACAATTTGTACTTGCACACTGTATATTCATGTTTATCCGTGTTATTACCATATCACTTTCGCATATCAATCGACTGCCTTACACATCACTTTGCGCCGCCTTTAAAATGCCCACTTTATTCTGTACTTTTTGTAGCCTATTGTATTCTGCCCACTTAATTCTGCCCACTTAACTCTGTACTTTATGTAGTCTATTGTATTCGATATTCTTGAATTGTATTGAATGTTAAACTGTATGTTGTCTTGTACGCCTACGCTTTTCCTGGCCAGGTCACCGTTGCAAATGAGAACTTGTTCTCAACGGCCTACCTGGTTAAATAATGGTTAATAAAAAAAAATGTAAAATACAAGTCTGCAAATTGGCCAAAATCTGCACAGCGAGTGTAACAGGAGAATCGAGGAAGTCGGCGGCAGGGGTGGCAATTTACCTGCTACAGACAGACGCTCATGTTGATGGCACTTGAGCAGATATTAAACTGTGACTGAGACATGGCGTGACACAGACGAGCGCCTGTAAACAGAGAGCGGGTTCACTCGGAGGATACAGCGGATCACAGACTTCAGCACATGACTCAGTGTGGGAAATAGATGGAGGGCAAAACAGGAGAGGAAGCAGCCTGGCATCGTTTTCCCCTCTGCATTCCAACAAGACGAACTTGACCCCCCCGTGTGAATTCCACGTCAGCCAGAGGATATGACAGGTCTTCTGATAGTCATTGTGCTGCTGCCAGGATACATGACATTTTCGTTTCCTCTACAAAAGAAGATATATAGAAAAAAATAAAAAAGGGAAAAGATTTATGGTTTTGTTCAAGCTCAAAACCCAAAAATTGTCACCATGAGCGACAGAAGACAAACAAGTGAGGCACCGTCAACCACTACCTGCAGTTTGGATTTTTAATTACCCAATGATTCAAGATTGAAAAACAAACTAATTCAGACACGTGCTGTAAAAATTGATGCCATGCTTCTCCCAGAGAGGCAGATAATAGCAGCGCTAAATGATATTCCAGCTCTTAGCGGCATTGTGAATAAGGGTGGCACGATTTCAATTTTAAAATTGAATTCAACTGAAATGAAGTCACATTCTCGAATAAAAAAAAATGGAATCGTCGATGCTGCCACGTCCGGAAAACACACTCCACATTCCACTGGAGGCGCTAATGAGCTGGATTACTACATACACACAGTAGCATAAGACAGTGTTTTTGTGATTGTTGCGGGCAAAAATCCTTGATTATGCGGCACGTTTTCTTAAAAAAAGAAAAATGCAGGACATTTATGCAATTTTATGTGTTGAAACTTGCCAAAACTGCGGTTTGGTGAAAAAGAGAAAAAACTGTGATAATCACGTTTTTCTGGAGGGACTGAGAATAAGACCCACAACGGAGACACAACGGAGCATACAGTGATCGCACTCCGCATGGGCGAAGTGCTGCCGGCACGAAGGAGGAAAAAAAAAACAAATAATAAAATTAAAAAAATAAAATAAAAATGCGTCACATGGGTCTGGATGGTCCCTAATTTCAAAACAGACTGTCATGGCGGCTCGTTCAGAATACGATCTCATATTGTACTAAAATAGTTCACCAAAACGTGTTTCTGAAAACATTTTAAGCGAGAAATAGGCCATGCAGTTGCTGAATCTGTCTTCATTTCAGATCAACAAAGGTCAGTTTAAAAGATTTTTGTCAGATTTTGAGAGGCACCGAGCGTCAGAGAGGCTGCCCAGAGCTGGAGGATGCGCCAGCGTCGTTTATAGTCTGGTGTGTGGGAACATTTGGGATTTCATGTTACCTATGATGAAATAAAACAATATAGAACTGCCACTGTGTGCATGTTTTGTGCAACATGCATTCAATATGCTAATTTTAGCTATATATCATATGCTGAAGTATATTCTGGAGTGTTAAAGATTAAAAGAAAAAAATAACAAGAACCGTACAAAACCGAAAACCGTGACCCTAAAACCGTGATACGAACCGAACCGTGGGTTTTGTGAACCGTATCACCCCTACGTTCAACTGTTGGGAAATAGTTTGTTAACACACTTAATTGTTCAGAGAAGCCTGTGGACATGGCTGTTTGTGTTTTTTTGTTGGTTTTGTTGTGAACTTGAATGTCATCTTCTGTGAAGAAGACTGCCGTTAAGAAAAAAAAGAAACCCCTCCCACGCTTACAAAAGCAGAACTTGAACCTGACTCTGTAGCACAGCAAATTATTATGTATTCAAACTACATCATTTAGTGAAACAAGCATATTTATCATTCCCAATGGGCGAGAGCAAAATAAATCTATTGGAAAACAGCCCTCCCTTGAACCTCGGAGACTGAGCCGGGCGCAGCTACGCTCTGCAGTTTTACATCTGAAATTCATTTCACTGTGGGGTACTGTGGGGTTGTTTTTTTTGCAGTAACAACAACAACACAAACACAAAAATCACACAACCACCCCAGACGGCGGCTAAACCATGTTTTTTGTTTGAAAATGAAATGTTGCTTCGTCTCCCAGCAGGCCGCGTCAAAGACTCACAAAAACAAATCCAACATAATTAGTAAATCCAGAAATACTAAACTTGTGCAGCGGCTCTGTTTGCCAGACACAAAATGGCAGCGAGGCCATCTGTGGTCCGTTTAATTGCAGAGGATTATGGCGTTCGCTAAAAGTCAACACCAAAAATAGAAATGTTTGGCATCACAGACGTCAGCTGAATACCATACCATTCAGGCTCCTGAATCAGCGAGTTACATTTCTGCTGAAGGGTCTGACTGCTCTGTATGTGAGGTTAAAGGAGAATTCTGGTCGATTTCAACACGTAGCCCTGTCGTCTGTAAATTTGGAGTGCTGTCAGTAGCGAGAAAAACGAAAACAAAATCGGCGTTGCCTACATCGTGTCATCCACCCGCTAGCGTTAGCACCCAGGAGGCTGAAACGGGGCAAGTTTTAAATGTGCTTTTAGCCTCTTAACACGTTTGAGATGTCATTACAAGTGCCTACGCATGTGAAGTGATTCCTTCCGAGTGAACACAGTGCATATGGCTGCAGTAGATGTGAAAGAAATGCATAAACGTTGTGCTAATTCAGCTCTGTTTAGTTCCGGTGTTGAGACAGCAAGACGAATGCTTAGGGACCGTCTACAAACGACAACACCGAAAAGAGATGCAAATATATTTTCAAATATAGGCATATGCTTATTTTTTTAAAGTAAGTGCTGTAGTACAACTAGCAGGATACAAGTTATAGTTGAGGTAAGTTTGAGGACACTACCTTATTTAATCATTAAATTAATCTCTTTTCAGTGTTGCAGTTTGTAGACTGTGATATCGATCGAGGTATTTGGTCAAAAATAGTGAGCTTTGATTTTCTTCCTATCGCCCAGCCCGAGCTGAAGTGCGTTTCTGTTTTATTAACTGAAAATAGTTAATAGATAGAACTGGGCGATATGGAGAAAATCAACTATCACAATATTTTTGACCAAATACCTCGGTATAGATACCACAACGATACTAATGGTGCTTTCACAAAATATTTACACAATGAGATTGATAAATAATAATCAGTAATGTGGATATAATGACTAAAGTGGATAAAGGCAAATAATAGAACAGCTAGTACAGTCTGGTAAGTTCAGAAAAGGACATCACTTTACTGTAATGCAGCCTTGAAAACCAGGAAAAGACAACACTTATGTCATATCATGATATTACGATATCCAAAATCTAAGACGATATCTAGTCTCATATCACGATATCGAAATAATATCGATATATTGCCCAGCCCTAGTAATAGAATACTTAGGAAGTCTTCCAGACAGACCCATGGCCATTCAGACAGGACTCTGGGCCACCTGGAGGACCCAGCAGAGTCACATGATCATGTTCTTACTACGGGACAGTTTGACAATCACCTCCTGACCTGCGACGCATCAACATCGCTCTCATCTCCTGCCACCGTCTACTTAAGCACACCACCCTTGATATACAGTAAAAAAAGAAAAAAAAAACGCTGCAGATTGGCCGTGAAGAAGGACGGGCTGAGAAGACAGCTGGGTGTTTAGACGGAGTGTTTTCTGTCACAGCAGAGGAGAGCTGCTCCTTGAGTCCATCAGGGAGGCTGGGAGGATGTGTCAGCGCCCGCTAATGTCAGATTGCTTGTCGACTAAGCGGGGGCGCAGGGGTTCCTGCCAAGTGGTAGCTCGACCTAGTCTAAAAGGGGGATCTTGTGGGGTCATTAGCTGAAATAATTGATTATTTAGAGTCCGATCAGAGATGCCCTTGATGGCCAGCGCTGGTGGGGGGGGCGATTGCTCAGCTGGATAGTGGCAGCGTATAAATCAAACTGTGTTTTCTTTATTTATTTATTTATTTTTTAAATCGGGAAAGCAGTGCCGAGCTGAATTAAGATGTAGGAGGGGATGGTAATGATGCCAGCGTATGTGGGTTAAGCGGAGAGGATGGCAGAATTTGTTGCTGCTCATGAGAACTACAAATTGGTCACAGCGTGCGCCTACACTGGAATAGGTAAATAAAAAAGTTATATTATTAAAAAAAATAAATAAATAAAAAAAATAACTATACTGTTTGGTTTTGCCTTACATTTGCATTATTTTCAATATATTACTGTATATATTACTTTTATCTTATTTGTACACATTACTTATTTTACAAATTACTTGTCTTTTTTTATATCTTTATTGTATATATTACTTATGTTATGTGACTTATTGCCCTGTGGGTCAGAGAGAAACGTGTTTTCAGTTGCTCTGTATGTCTGGTACATATTGCAGAATTGACAATAGAGTTGACTTGACCTAAGCAATGAAACACAGGGAAATTCAAGATAAGGTTTTTTCAAAATCACTGTAGATTATTTGTCGTATTTCAGTTCAATTAAGGAGTTGATAAAACATTAATTGGTCGAACCGCAATGCTGCCATGCCCCAGTGCACAAAGCCAGCTCCGTAAAGTCAGTCATGTACGGGGGGGTGGGGGGGGCACATACTTGTAGCCAGCCCAGAAGACCTCTTCCTATCTCTCCTCTATTTTCTGGCGTACTCCACTATCTAAAAAGAGGCACAATTCCATTGAAATAATGTCATAGAACCAGCATGTATGGCCCCTTCCAGTAGTTGTCTGCATGTGCTGGGCCTCCGGGTTTCACCCAGCTCATCACCATCTTAATGACTGACTACTAAAGAAACACAGAGAACACCGAGTGGACGGGAGGCACAATGCTATCTCGGGCCTCAGCAGGATTCTAAACGACACCATTAAACAAGGTCGTAATTCTCATTTTATCTGGGCCCACAAGAACGCCGAAATGATTACCTCCCGAAGCGTTTGCGAGGCTGGACGCTCGGACTCGCCGAAGAGAGCCAGCAGGAGGGCTGAAGATGAATGCGGATAGCCGGAGGGCGGCATTATTAGGGGGCAGAGGACCCCCCCCCCTCCCCAAAAAAGCAGGATGTGGTTTCTGTCGGGTTGGGTTATTTCAGAATAGATGAATAAAACATCCTCTGGTTGCCACTGTGGGGCCGAGTTGGAGCAGATCAAGCCAGATCCAAATTCAATGTCAAATAATGTCAGTAACAGGGTCCACAGTGCCAATATAGCCTACAATCCTGCTGACCATTCACTGCTAATGGAAAGTTCTTTATATCGGCCCATCTATACGTCTTTCTGTCCGTCTATCGATCTATATTTAGCTGCAACTAATGAGTGTTTCCGTTATCCACGAATCTATCCTGTCCATTCTGTCATTTAACTGATAGATCATTGAATACTGACAAGTTTCCAGACGTTTCTAAGTTTCCAGAGCCTAAGTTGAGGTTTTCAAAATGCTTATTTTTGGCAGCCCAGTCCAAAACCCCAAAAATAATCAATTTTATAATGTAGAGGTTAGAAAACAGCAAATCCTCCAATTTAAGAGGCTGGAACAAGCAAATATTTGGTATTTTGTCACCTGTCCACTGTAGCCCTAACTCTACTGCCACTTATTGAACTAAAGCATATCCTTACTAGGGCTGTTATATTATATATTGAATAGTCACAAAAAAAAAAACTAAGTCAAAAAAAAAATATTTATCTAACGTTAGCTAATGTCCCTCATCTCACGTCACATCTGATGAACAATAAGTTACGGGAGTGAGAAACACTAGGCATTGTGAGCTAACGTTACGTACCGAGCATCGTTAGTACCAGGCGGGAGTGACAGACTGCGGCTGGAAATCGGAAAAAAGGATGAAAAAAATAGTTTTAACATTACTTTAAAATCGACATCCACCGAGCTGCTTATGTTAACATTAGTTAGCTCATTCTGGTTTCCTAACTGCATTGTAAGTTATAGTAATGTTAGCTTAGCTGGGAACTTCATGGAGACAGCTAAAAGTTTAGGTTACCTATCAGAGTTGGCTTTGACTTTTGACAATCTGCAAGGACAGTAGTGACAGCACCGTTTGGCTTAGTTATTAATGCCATTAGCATCGTGGCTAACACTATGTTACTTAGTTTATGACAAATTGTTTCGGCTGTGCTTTCTAACATGATGTCATTGTGCTAACCGAGCACCATTAGCCTTTACAACAGAGCCACTTCACTACACTTGTTAGATCATGTTTCATTACAGAGGTCTCTGATGATTTGGGTTTGTCGCTGTGTGCTCGTGGTGGAAAATTTATGTAAACAGAGCGCCGCACCAGAAATGCAATGCGCCGTGACGTAGGTCCCCTTCAAGGACAGGCTGATGTTAGAAGTCCCTCTAGTGGACAGAACGTGTAACAACAACCCCATGCTTATAGTGGCATTGACAATACCTAAGCCTGATTAGTGTAGTACATATTTAGAACAGGCTGCATTTGAGCATTAAATATTTGAATATTATTTGAATATAAAAAAGAAATAAAAAAGAAATTCAAATGGTATTATAGAGGAAGACAGCTCTAATCCTTACATAAGTGGTGTAAATGACACGTTTTATCACAATACGATATATTGATTCTTTAGACGCTGATACAATATTTACTGATATAATGAAGTCTGCCCACAACACAATTTCCATTCGATTCAATTAAGGGGCATGCAACTTCTACATATAAACTAAAAATGTGATTAGTCATGCCAATACTAAGTTCTTCCAGGCATTTAAATATAATTTAAAAACAAACTCTTTACTCTTTTCATAATAATAATAATAATAATAATAATATATATATATATGTATATATATATATATAAATAAAAGTGGGAAATTCAAAATAAATAGGCACATCTTAAAAGATGACCATATGTATCGATATTTTCACTTTGTATGGATAATACTGGATCGTTGAGGATTCATCGATGTATCGTTAACACCCCTACTTTACATGCGACGGAACTTTTCATTCGTTGCACTTTACTCAGTACTACTTGAACTTTACAGTCTATTCTAAAGTTAATAAATAGCACAAGACATTTTATTCTAACCTTTATGTATTCTGGGAAGTTTCACAGAGAGCTCCAGGTCTTGCTCAAGGGCATCACAGTGGTGGGAAACGAGTGAGGGTGTAGCTTTTTGCACTCACCCAGATCTATTCTGCTGGTGCAGGGATGGAACCAATCTTCCGGTCACAAGCTTCTGCGGCTGCGGATCGCCAGAGCTGTGCCGGAGTCGGAACGCAGCCGTTCTGCAGTCAGTGGGAAGACACACGTTGACTTTAATGGAAACCCAATGACGCAAATGTCCGCAACTGGTCGAAATTTGGGGTTAGTGCGTCTTGAGTTGAGAAGTTACTGCAGATAATTAAACTGAGACCTTTAAAAGCAGACCGTCTTTTGGAAGGGCGCTACATGAAAAAGGTGCATTAAAGGACACACGGAAGTTTTCACACAAGTGTGCATGTTCCTGCAAAAACCTGCACACAGTTACCCATGAACGCAGGGTTGTGCACCCGTGCGCACGTACGCACTGCAGCCCTCCTCTAGCTATTGTCTCCTGACAGCATTTGTTCTTTTTTTTTCTACCATTGTCTAACCTGTCAAGCCCTGCCAAAATATGTTTTCTGTCTCCCTGTGGCTCTGTGCACACAGACGCTACCTTCCAATTATCTAAAGAGAGAGGCAGACAGAAAACTGGGTTGATAAATCGGAGGAACTTTTGACAGTGACATGTTTCACAAGGTTGTTCTGTTCCCTTTTTTTTTTACCCCATCATTTCCTTCCTTCCTTACCTTTCTTCCTCAGGTATCATTTTCCTGATCCTTCTTTATGTGCCACATAACTCAACCCTTAGTTGCCAGACTGCTCTTTTCTCTCGGTGTGTCTCGCAGACAAAGAGGCACATAGCTTGCAAGGCTACAAAAGGTGAGTGTGACTGTGTCAAAGACACGACTGGGCTCTAATTACCCAGGCTGCAGCATCACTACCGTGTGGGTGTGTTTGTGCATACATACAAGTAACTCTGTATGGATGTAAATGAAGCGTGCGTGCATATATATGCGCGTGTGTGTGTGTGTCTCTCCGGTTTAGCCATCTGCCTTTCCTCAGCATTGTGCAGGGGAACAATGCCCTGGTGAACTGAACACAGTGATTAAGCTGAAGCCATCTTTGAATGTTTCTTGCAAAAAATATTGAAAAAAATATATAAGACAAGCAGAAGTGACGAGAAATATATTCTAAAATATATATGTTATTTAAAAGATTTAAAATATTAACTTTACAAAGATTTGTGCTACCAGAAATGTGAATCCATTGTTCGGGGGAAAAAACAACACAAAGGCTACATAAATATAAAACAAATTATGATAAAAATTATAATAATTGTGTGTGTGTGTGTGTGTATACATACATACATACATAGAAAAAAAAATTGACAAAATTTTAATAAAAGTTACACAATGAAAATTATAAATAAGTAAAATAAAATAATTTTATAAAGTACAAAATCTAAATGTGACAAAATCTAAATGTGACAAAATCTAAATGGCTGGTAATTAGGGATGGGCATTTGATTATATTTTCTTCGTCGATCGTCGGGAGAATTAACGATCGTCCATCGATTAATCATTAATATTTTTATATTAAAATTCATTATTTATTTAACTTTCTATAAATTAAAAATGCAATGACAATACAAAAATACAGCGTGTTTCTCCTCGATGAGATCTTAATTACAAGAAGAACAACTTGTGGCAGTTAAACTGGAGGTTATAGATATAGCTTATAGATATATGCGCTGCAGGGGGGTTCTGAAACAGCAGAATCTGCAGCTGCGAGCCGGCATACTTAAACAGAAACCTTTGTTTGTTCCAAAATAATAAATAAAAAGAATCATATTAAATAATAACTTAACCAAAAACATAATACTTAGATCTGACCGGTTTTGTCAAAATGTAACTCAAAACTATCCAAGGCACAGACAAAGCCTAATAACAAAATAACCAGTATGCTAACTCAGATACAACTTCTGCATCAGTCTACTGATGTGTGTTGAGAAAGATAAGCATGTTGACGATGATCTGGGCTCAGACGCGACCACTACCTGGTGACCGTCAGTCCAGCCGCGGAAAACACCCACGTTGCCGGGATGCACAGGTCGCATACCTCCGCGCTAACTGGGCCAGCCCGGGGAACCTTATTCCGTTCTTCGTAGTGAGTTTCTACCAGTCTGGTCATGGTACGTCATGACGAAATGTGATATGCTGGTTCCATTATCCATGTCAATGAACTTGCAGGTCCCTTGGGTAATTTTCTCTGCTCGTTGTGCATCGCAGCTCCTCCGTGCTAACACCCAGTTTATGCTAGGTTGAGACTGAGAGCAGGATGCACCACGGCCGCCGCTGACATTAACCAGGGTCGGATATAGGGCTGGGCGATACATCGATATTATATCGATATCGTGATATGAGACTAGATATCATCTTAGATTTTGGATATCGTAATATCGTGATATGACATAAGTGTCTTTTCCTGGTTTTAAAGGCTGCATTACAGTGAAGTGATGGACTTTTCTGAACTTACCAGACTGTTCTAGCTGTTATATTATTAATGATTATTTATCTAAAATCTAAGTGTGAAGATATTTTGCGAGAGCACCAACTGTCAACTCTAGAATATATCGCCGCAATATCGATATCGAGGTATTTGGTCAAGAATATCATGATATCTGATTTTCTCTATATCACCCAGCCCTATATCAGAAAATATGGGACGTAGAAATAAGCGCTGAAAATGTGTAGAAGAAAAATTTAACAATTTAAAACGTTGGAAAAAACTAAAACAAACCTTATGGAGCTTTGATTTCATAAAAGGTACTCCTGTTGTTATACAGTATTTATGTTTTCATTTTATTGTTATTTGAACAGCTGAGCATTGAACCAGGTGAAGAAACCTGTTTATTATTTATTCATTTGATTTTGCAACGGTTCACTGAAATAGCCGGTTTCTATGAAACTACATGTGACATGTCATATTTGGCTTTGACTTTGACTGAACATTTGCTCTCACTTTGGGGAAAAAAATATCGGGATATATATCGTATATCGATATTCAGCCAAAATATAATCGGGATAGGACTTTTGGTCCATATCGCCCAGCCCTAGTCGGATACACTTTGTTTAGTGGTAGGCCACATCATTTGAGTCGTGGCCGTGTTGTACTTATACACGGCATCTCCGCGTTTGCAGTGAACTATATCGATCGTCGAGTAATCATGCCCATCCCTACTGGTGACAAACATATATACAAATATTTTATTTTACTTATTTATAACATTTCATTGTCTAACTTTTATTTAAATGTTGTCACATTATTTTTTAAATCTATGTATGTATGTATGTATGTATGTATGTATGTATATATATATATATATATATATATATATATCAGTAATTCATAGTGAATTCTTTCACAGCTTCACAGACAGACAGTTGAGACTGCAGCTGTGCAGTGATTATGAATATTGATAGGATGTGTTGTATAATCACTAAAGCTCATATGTCTCCTTAGAGGCTAAGCTAATAGCGGAGAGCATTTAAAGGGTTTCAAATGATACCACCAGGGCCATGCTATCGTTTTCAAAACAATTGGGACGGGCGCCAAAGCACCGCCAGCGAAGGTGCACTTTCCTCGCTGGCTAATGACCATAAAGTGAATATACATCTCCTCACCGCCTGACCACTAAATCTGCAGAAAAAAAGCTTCTTCTCCATGATGGCGGTAACCCACAGCGGAGATGATATAATGTGATCGTAAAAATGTGGTCTGGGGAGAGGTGGAAACTCTCAGCTCCCCCCCATCAGTGATAATTTGTTTTCCCCAGGAGGTCCCCTAGCACGGGTTTTCGCCTGCTTGGCTCCCAGCATGCAGTGGGGTGCGATGGGTGTACAGCTCTGGCTCATATCTGTCACTGTAATGGTTTCTGTCCTCGCCGCGATGGCCTGTGGCCACTGACGAATAGGAAAGGAGTCATTTATTTGCATTGCTTCCATTATCATATATTCTTAGTCCAGTCTTGCCTACACTAAATACTGATTTTTCTTTTTACGTCCTGCTGCCTATAGGCTCCATCGTTATGTTTTTCGCCTGTAGTTAAATCTGACGGTACATCCTGTACTGCTTAGCTATTCATTTATCCAGGAAAAGCATTTGCTGAAAATGTACTATGTAGCTGTTCAGTTCTTCTGACCTGCTCCAGATTTACAGTGAGCAAAGCACACGGTCATATTCTTGAATTGCCCTGAGTGATGACATGCGTTTACAGCGTGGAACACATTTATAAACCCTATTAACAATTTTAGGAATTCAAACCAACAACTGTATGCATAACATAACAAACATAAATTAAACTAAAACAAAAAGATATCAAGAAAGAATTAAGGTAGAATTATATAAGGTTTACCTTCACATTTTTTTTGTGGGTCATATGTTTTAGTATTGCAGTCTTCAGCCTGCTAAAGACTAGATTTGCAAATACTAACCAATAAGTGTGGGTGGGGGAGCTACGGGGGAAACTGAATAAGCAGGATTAAACATTTCGTCCTGAAAAACTATATATAATTTACATTTAACTGCCATAAATTGAGGGTCTGGTGTTTTTATAGACCTTTTTCAGGGCAGACATGTTGACATGTCATAGTAGGAAAAGCACAGGTGTATTCAAAACCATTAATGATGGCTGCATTCCACTTAGGAGAGGTCCTGGTATTGTGCATGCTGACTCACTGAAATATCTTACTGGGACACTTGATGGAACTGAGCCATCGTTAAGGTTATCAATTCCAGCTGTGCTTTTCCTACTATGACAAGTCAACATGTCTGCTGTGAAAAAGGTCCATTCTGAGGTCTATGGACCTATTTCACAGCAGACATTTTGACTTTTCATAGTAGGAGAAGACCTGTGCTTTTCCTACTATGACATGTCAACATGTCTGCCGTGAAAAAGGTCTATTTGGTCAAACCAGCGTTAAGCGCATGCGCGTGCTTCAGGTGAGCTGAAGACATGAATTTATGCTTCATTGTGACTGTACAAGAACGACATGACCGACTGCGGACACAACGCTACTGTATGCAGCCATGCATAGATATGTGCCATTATAACACTGTACAAAAGTTGTAGCCAGCACATAACCACCACTTTAACTGGACAACTATCCCTTTCAACAGAATGGCAACACTGACAAGGATGAGATAACCGCATAGCGTTAACGTTACGTGGCTTATTTGCATTCCCAACCACCCAAAAACACATTGAGCTGGCACACACATTAACGATGGTACAATATACAAACTGTCCAAACAAACGAAAAAAGCTAATCAGCCAATTTAGAGAAATGTGTAGGCTACTCACGGTCACAGACAGGCCCGGATTGGCTAATCGGGAGCACCGGGAGAATTCCCGGTGGGCCGCTCAAGTCGAGGGCCGGTGTTCAGGTATGGCACTGGGTTGAAATCATAGTTGAATATTATGGATGCTGTCCCTATGCTGCCTGCGCTCGCAGCCCACTTTTTGTATAAAACCCAGCCCACCGTTCTCTTCATTCATGCAGCCCACTCGCAGAGTGCAGCCTGCCTGGTTAATGATGACATATTTATGTTCGGAGTCCTCCGACGGCAGCACCTTGCTAAAAAAAAAAAAAAATACGTCAGCGTACACAAGTCACTGGTGCTTGTTGGAGGATGCCACCGCGAGCAAAAAGAAGCTGTTTTAAACGGGTAGTAGAAAGCGCAAAACGCCACTGAAAAGGCTTCAATTTAAAAAGTAGAGCTCTAGAAAGTGACGCGGCCAGATGAACTTTTTCTATTTTTAGCAAAACGCCAAATGAAGACGTTGAGACGGGTAAGCTAAGTTAGTTAGGAGAAGTGACTGCAAACCAGCGTCTATGTGAATCAAACTTGTTCTTGTAGCTCTGCAGCAGCAGCTAGTAGGCCTACTACTGGTCCAGTTTGCTGCTAACAGTGACAATGAAGAGCCAGTAAGGTTACCAAGCAGCAGCTAGGCTATATGAACCCAGAACTCCAGTTTTGGCAGGTAGGGTTGCTAATTGACTGAATATTATAAGAATTAATAAGAGTGTGGTGTTGACCTGCTCTATATGAAAAATGCCCTGGGATAATTAATGATGCCAGATGATTCGGCACTACCATAATGAAACTGACTTGACTTGATCAGAAAGCTTTGTAAAAAGGAGAGATTTGTGCTGAGAATTATGACAATTTATAAATGTGATTTAGTGTCAGAAGCAGAGCCAGTAGTGTGCATTAGGGATAGCTGCTGTCAGTGTGGATGGCACATCTACTGTAAGCTGTTGTATCACAGTGTGTGAACAAGCAAACATGATCAGATTAGCTACAATATAATCACTTATATGCCCACATATTACTTGTGACCCATTATGAAAGTTGTATGAAATATTCAAAGGAAAAAATAGATAGAAAGTGCAATACAATGTAACTTGTTCTTTATTTAATCTGTGATTACTTATTTGCATAGAAACAGATTCTGATATTGTTCAACATCATTGGGTTGTTGTTAAGATGTTAACTTTTCTAATAATAATAAATCTACATTGTGAAGCAACACTTGGAAATAGTGATATTTTACAAAATACACTGAATTACAAGGATGTAGAGAACAGGGCGCTATTGCAGACTTATATACTAAGGTTTTGATTAAATTTTTTTAATATAGTCATTCGTGAAGTAAAGGCACGTGTTCCACGTCCAGTCCAGTAGGTGGCAATAATGCCCCTTCAAGCTGGCTCTGCAACCGCCAGTAAATCTAAACAAGCAGAATAAAAGTACGTTATAGCAAGTAGTGAGTTTAACTTTTAACTTAAGTTTAACTTAAGGCATGAAAATCCAGGGCTGAAAATGAGTCCCAATCCGGCCCTGGTCACAGAAGAACAATATTTTGGATTATTTCGTCCAGTTCTTTAGTTGCCATGGAGCGGATTGCCAGGCCAGCAGAGCCACGTTGCTGGTTCTCACGTCATCTCTCCTGTTCCACAGGTAGCTACGTCTTTTAGCCGACGTAGGCACGAAAAGCGTCAAAGATATAATATACACACCAGCTTGAATAAATCCGGTAAAGCATCCTGATATGGCCTCAATGACACAAGTGCGTCACGCAATGGCGTCGCCACTTGCTTTATTTTTTTCTTCTTGTTTTGATATGGCGATTTGCCAGGTGAAGTTCAGCGGGCAGATTATCGTCACTACTCCATAATGTTGTGACTTTTTTTTCTGCGTCAAAGTCAACTTCCAGCCCCTCTCATTTTAACGGAACAACGACTCAATCTAGAACATGCCACACAGCCAGCCGAGCCAATACGTTTTACTCCTGGCTAAGGTGTAGTTTAACTAGCTAATTGGCAGCCCACATAGACAGTATACAGCCAAACCAACCGTCTCTCTCTCTCTGACGCATGAGATTTATGCAACCAAACAAATACAGGGTTTACTGTCACATGTGTATGAAATTACCCCAATTATTTATATTTTAATATGGATTCATTTAGTTGGATTCATTTTCATACAAACTTTGATTAAGAAAATGATTTCATTTTCATTTTTAAAAATTAGAGGACATTTTTAGGAGGCGATTAGGTCGTGCTAAGGGCCTGATGCTAACATGCTTAGCTAGCTAAGGGGGGGTGCTCGAGCGCCCCCTTGCGTCCATAGGCGCCGATGGACCTTTTTCCAAGGGGGTAAGCTTCGCTTCAGAACGCGAACCTCCGATGGCGCCATTTTGTTGCTACAAAGGTATCACCTCTTGTTAGCATTCCACTGACCGCCATTTTTTTTTACGTCACTTGACTGCAAATAACTTTACATCCGAAGCGTTTAAAGACTCTATTTGTCCATTGTTTAATTCTAAAGAAACACGACAATGTATAAAAGGCTCCATTACCTTGTACCTCACGTTATGGCTCCGTAGCAGACGCTTTTGTAAAAATACGCTAACGATTGTGTCATAACCAAGTGACTTACTGTCGCACAGTAGAGGAATTACCGTATAGTACAGGAGAAGCTCGCAGTTTGGACTTCCATTAGCTGTTTAGGTTTAATTACGAATGTTAACTAGCATGTTAGTTAGCAATAATTAGCCCGTGCTTATGTTATCTCCTTACATATACCTACGCCTTCCGTCTCTGTAAGATTGGGAATGACTGAGATTTCTCTTGGCACAGCTACCAGAACACTTACAACTTTCAGACACGTTGCTCACGTCACATTTACGTTGTCTCTGTCAGTTGGAGGCTGTGCAGTAAGGGAAGAGATCACCGGAAAAGTGCTTCTAATAGCCTTCACTGGTCTCCGTCCAGAGCAACGGGGTCTATTGGTCCATTATATACTGTCTATGCCTTTTTCACAGCAGACATGTTGACTTGTCATAGTAGGAAAAGCACAGCTGAACTTGATAACCTTAACCATCCATCAAGTGTCGCAGTAAGCTATTTCAGTGAGTCAGCATGCACAATACCAGGGCCTCTCCTAAGTGGAACACAGCCATCAGTAATGGTTTTGAATACACCTGTGTTCCTACTATGACATGTCTGCCGTGAAAAAGGTCTATACCGTGGGTGCTCCGGAGCTCGAGCACCCACTGAGCACCCACATGTGCCAGACTGTCAGTAGGCTACATTCATTTAAAATTAAACATTGCAATTGGTGCCAAGTGTAGCCTCTGTCATAATGTGATTGGTTATGTCGCTGTCAGTCCCCTGCTCCATATCCTATCCACCAATCACAGCGTCTCTTGGACCTAATGATGCAAGTGCATCGACGACATCCACCACCAGTGCAGAGAGTTCTTAATTTCCCACGAAGCTGATCGCAGTTGATACCCCAGAATCGGTTAGGCTACTGCGCGCTAGATACAGAGCACTGCGAGTTTTAGTTAACTTAAAGCTTTTTTGGGCTACCACCACACAACAACTTTCAGCTGGAAGCTGCTCACAAAAGACATTTCCTTGAAAAGAAACTACTGTACTTCTGTCTTCCTTGAGCTAGCTATCTCTAGGTATCACATCCATATTGGATGATTCTGCATGTTTCCTCCCAGTGCCAATGCAAGAAGTAGTGTGTCCTACGTGTGTGTGTGTGTGTGTGTGTGTGTGTGTGTGTGTGTGTGTGTGTGTGTGTGTGTGTGTGTGTGTGTGTGTGGGTGTGTAATAATGATGTATGGTGTTTGTAATGATGTGATCAGGGTGAAGGACAGGTGTGTAGCACATCCAACCTTCATGTAGCAGCCCAGAGCTTGCATCGTGCCACACACTGGCTATTAACATTTGCGTGATGAGAGGAGGAAACACATGACAGCCTCACCACCTATGCCTGTAGATTTCGGATGTCAGTGAGCACAGTTGAACACAATCCAGAATGAATTTTTACAAACGGATGAACCGTTTTCCGAAAGTGAGCGTGGCAGCTCTGTGAAGAGTGTGTAAACACATTAAAGTTGAAGGTGACTGCACCCTTAGGCAAAATTTTGCATGCCCACACGCACAGATCAAGTCATAGCCTTGTTTGTGCCTCCCAAGGGGGGACAGAAAGTGCACTAATGACATTTTGCCTTTGAGGGATTCAGAGTCAACTAAAGTTGGAGTAAAAAGTGTTAAATAATACACAACCTAAGTCAGGAAAAAAACATGAACCTGACAGCACGTTTCCTGTCATTTCACCTTCATCCAGGGGCAGTGGTAGCCTGGTCCTACCAGACTCTGGTCCATTTCATTTGTCCAGAGAGTCTGGCCTCTCTCCATTGACAAGTGTTAACTTCTTTGAAGGCGGGTACTCTGTTTAAGTTTAAAACTATTGGATCTGCCCAGAGCCACTCTGGATCTGCCATAACCAATCGCTAATGTTTGGTTGTGCGCATGTGCATCAAGAGGGGAGACCGTCAAGGCTTATATTTAGCATTAGCATCGCTAGCGTTAGCCTTAGCCAACTCCTTCACCACTAATGGAGTGAGCTGGAAAATCTAACTGTTCCCAAACCCCGTGGGGAGAAGGGTCACAACATCATGGCCCCCCCAACACAACTCAGCAAAGATTGTTCTTGCTCGGGCTTTAACTTCTGGATATTCAGCGGCGTTGCCACAACGGACCGAATGGCTTCGCTCGCATCTTTCTCCGCCGCAACTCTAGCGCACAACCTCAACGTCATCGTTCGCAGCCACTCCCTCTGTTCAAAGATTTTGAAAACCCAAGAATATACCACAAACCCAGACATAGTACTGAAGGGAAATGAAAATTGAGTGTAAGTACGTAGGAGGGCGGAGCCAGGCTAGGGCACTGGGGTGTTAGCAGGCGACACGAAGAAGAACACAATGTGCCAGAGGAAGACAGAAAATTGGACGCCGTTGGAAGAAGTTACACTATGTGACAGAAAAATGTACGGTCATTTAAGACCTTTTTGCTGCTTTCTTTAAGTTAGTTTAGGGCTAATTAACCCTTGTGTTTACTTCCCGTCGACTATGAACTTGTTGTCCAGCTACATGTTTAATTTGCAATGCCGATTTGTAACCCTAAACAATACACAACATCGCCACTGTTAAAACATTTGCGTATCAAACATCCGAAAGAATACGAGTTGTGCATGAAGGAATCTACAGACAGCAGCCAAACTACAGCAACTTCAGATACGGCAAAGGAAGGACAGTCCCAGCTAAAAACTGGTGTTAACCATTTGTTTACTTCATTAATGTGTTTACTGTGTTAATGGACTGAGGATGGGTGTAGGATTCTGTATTCAGTTTCGGCAGAATCTTAACCAGTGGATTCGGTATTTTGGCCGAACCCCAAAAATCTGGATTCGGTGCATCCGTATTCTATACCCACTAATAGAGAAGTTGCATGAATGTTTTTGAGAAGTCTGTATGGACAATATGATTCTTGGTCTTTGCTATAAACACCCCCCTCCAAAAAAAAACACAGCTAGTGTTGACAAGGTTTAAAAGAAAAAATTACAATTCTGATACAATGATTTACCTTTGAAGAGACTGAACTTGACTAAATGATTCACTAACATTTTGCTTTTGACACCTGGAAGGCTCCAAACCATTTCCCATCACAAATATAGACATCAAGCCCATCTATTTCTGCCAACAAACCCTTCTTAAAAACAGATGTAAGACGAGCTCAGCATGCTGCAGACAAGACCTAGTCGACAGCATTTGAATGTCAGTTTTGTTGTTTCTTGCAGACTGGCTGCGTCTTCTGTGCCTGTGGAGGCCCCTCTGATGCCGGTTACCACGGCTGCCGGCGATACGCTTTGAAGGCAGACAGCCTTGTCAAGGTGAGCGGCCCGATGAGCGATGGGTCCAGAGCTTTACAAAATGAAGATGAAGAGGGCGGGACTTGTGTGAGTCTCAAGGGCGAAAACATGCTTGTCTAAATATCGACGATGGTTCATTTCTGGGATTGTTCAGGTCCGTCCATCCATCCATCCATTTATCCATCCATCCATCCATCCATCCTTCCTTTGTCCGCGGGGGGCAAGCAGCTCCAGCAGGGGACCCCCAAACTTCCCTTTCCAGAGCCACATTAACCAGCTCTGACTGGGGGATCCCGAGGCGTTTCCCAGGCCAGGTTGGAGATATAATCCCTCCACCTAGTCCTCAGTCTTCCCCGAGGCCTCCTGGACGTGCCTGGAACACCTCCCAGGGAGGCGCCCAGGGGGCATCCTTACCAGATGCCCAAACCACCTCAACTGGCTCCTTTCGACGCAAAGGAGCAGTGGCTCTACTCCGAAGGGGAGACGCCAGCCACCCTCCTCAGGAAACCCATTTCCTTGTACCCATACCCTGGGATTGTTCAGGTGCTGCCAGAAATTCCGCCGGATGTCCCTCATTTTGGGCCGGATGTCATTCACCTTCCGCTTTCTTTGTGTTGGCGTTCTAAACTCCGGTCGATTTATGAAGACTATCTGGGTTAAACAATAAGGTTTGCCCGATGGCCCGGGGGGGGGGCAAGTAAAACGCCGCGTTGGGCAGATAAATATAACAACCCAGTTGTGAGAAAAAAACCTTAACGTTGAACCCTGGGACTATATGTTTAACTGCTCCTCAGATCTCTGCAGGGTAAATCCAGACAGCTAGCTAGACTATCTGTCCTATCGGAGTTTTCTGTTGCTCGACTGAAACAACTTTTGAACGTACACGTGTTCCACCAAAAAAAGTTCCTTCCCAGAGACGCCCAAGACGATTGTGATTGGTTTGAAGAAATGCCAATAAACCGGAGCACTTTTTTTCTCCCATCCCAGAATGCTGTAAGGACTAACCAGACCCTCCTCCGCAGCGTTGCGGAGGAAGGTCTGGCAACGCAAGACAAAAAAATGTGCATACTGTGGCTTTAAATGTACTGTGGATTTTCTAACACTCTCGGGCTTTTGAAGTAACAGCCAATAATGTGGACAGGAAGACAGAGAGACAGGAAAGAGAGATGAAGAGAAATCCAATGGTGTTCTGGCCCGGGAGCGAGAGGAGGAAATATGGCAGTCAGACAGAGAATAGAGGAAAGTAAAGACAGAGAGATAGATGGGGAAAAGTGAAAGCTGGACAACATAATTGGGGAAGGTAAGGCTATCTGGGAGGAAGAGCGAGACCTGCAAGAAAATGTGTTTTCACCACCCCAACCTTTCTCCTTAGCCACCTAACAACAAACACAAATATGACTTGTTATGAGCTGCATGCACAATCGACCTATACGGTCGTTTTCTGGGTGAGGATGGTCTGCTTTTTTGATATATCTTCCTTTTCTTCTACATCTACCCCAGTTAGTAAAACATTTCCGCTTTTGTCACACCTTGCACATATGTCTGTGTTTTAAGCAGAGGACAAAACAGTGACAGTGAGTTAGGGTTAGAAAAAAAAAGAAGAAAATATTGCATTTCAGCCAAAACACAGGGAATGTAACGTTGGTTGGGCTGAAAATGTCCCAGGTGCTATTCTTTTGGCCCTTATGCATCCCTGTGGAATGTCTCTATTTGGAACGACAGCTTTTCTTATAAATATGGTATGCTCATGAATGTTTAGATGAGGTGCACACTGATTGGTTGAGCGAACCACATACACATACGTTGGAGACGAGGCAGCAGGTCTCATATTTCAGACACTGCAACGTTATACATTGTTTGTCTGCTATTTCGTTATTAAATTCACTTCCGAGACTTTTTTATGCGAGAAATTAACTGGAACCTGTGGTAAGAGATTGAGAGCAACCGGCCGCTGAATTCCGACACACAGTCAGACAAAATTTGCAATTAGCCATCAATCTTTGTAAAACGGCCCATATTTTACCTCTAAACTGTCGTTATTCAACTATGACAAGGTAAAATCGGTTTAGCATTCTGTCACCCCTTTAAATTGTATTGCTGTCTGCTGTCTTGATTTTGATGTTGTACAGTTAGCCAGGTATCCATAGAAACAACAAACAACGAAACAGGCCTAGGAGCACAAGCTGCATGGTCCACTTTGGTGAAGCACAGAAACAGGCTGTGGTTTTTAACAAACCGACAGCCTCATGCATCAGGCATGAACCACTGACAGATTAATTTGGGAATCGGCTCTACCCCGGAGGACAAATGAAAGTCAGAAGCCATATAACCCCTAACAAGTTTATTTTTCCAACATCCGCCGAACATTGTGCCGCCATCATTGATGCTCTCGTCCTTTCTTCTATTACAGAACGCAGCGAGTTTTTGAAGGAACAAAACCACTCGAATGCAGCGATGACGGGGCCAGACGGATCCTCTGCATTACAATTCTGCCTGGTGAATCCCTTTCACATGGAGCACTTTTTTTTTTTTTTTTATGGAGTGAGCCCTCTGATGCTGTTATCTACAGTGGCACCGCCATATGCATAAAAGTCTCAGTTCTCTTCCGTAGGGTTATAGCAGCCGGAGGAACCACTCTGCTGTCCTTAGCTGAGTCAAAAAACTGTGTGTATGTGAAGGGCATAGCACACCAATGTGCTTCTTTTTCTGTATTATTAACACCATTTATTGTTCATTCCATGTCACTATGTGAATGTAAATGTATGTCCATATTACTATACCTTAGGGAATAGATGTACAGTAGATGTGCTATGCAATTTCAACTCAATATTTCAGTTACTTGGTTCTCATATGTAATGTCTCCTCTGCAATGAATGCAAAAGGGAAAGAAGGTAAACCAATAAAAAATGGTGGTTACATAACATATATTAAAACTGTGTGTGTGTGTGTGTGTGTCTGCCTGCGTGAGTGTGTGCACATCATCAGTCAGAATCCCAATTAATAGACTTATTCCAACAGGTCTTGACACCATCAGCAAAACTGGTTGTGTCCCAAATGGGTTTTCTCAAGTGTCGTCCCCATGATTAAATTATTGTTAACTTTAGGCCATTAGCAAGTTAAGGATTTGAAAAGATCGGCTTCTTGGGTTAAGAGTAAGTGAGATGGGACTGACGCATGTTGGCATTGAAGTTTGTCCAACAACGTTCAATTTGACATCCAGTGATCTCCGATAGTGTGGCTAATTGTCGCTGCATTTTAAAACACATCAGCTGTGCCCACCAGATTAGAGACATGCATCCAGGGAGAAATGTTTTTACTAAAAACCCAATACAGCTTCACATATACAGTATATATATATATATATATATATATATATATATATATATATTTGATAATGTGGACACTACTAGAATTCCCTCTATTTACTGACTCTAAACATATGTAATATAATATCTAAACACATCACACTGCACGAAAGTCATACATGAGGCTATAGGGGTGGTACGGTTCATGAAAAAAGTGCACCGTTAATGTGCACTAACCACTTACTGCCGTAGTGCCCACTTAAAACACTTACGGGAAATGACGAGGGGGGGTGAGCGTGACGAATGCAACACACGGCAGCTGATTGGACGAACGCCTCACGTGGGTCCTGCTGCTCCCGAATTTCAAAACAGACTGTAATGGCATCTTGTTCAGAATACGATCTCGTATTTTACGAAAATAGTTCACCGAAACGTGTTTCTGAAAACATTTTAAGCGAGAAATAGGGCGTGCAGTTGCTGAATCTGTTTGTTTTTTTGTTCGACAAAGGTCAGTTTAAAAGATTTTCGTCAGATTTTGAGAGACACCGAGCCGACCGCTCCTCAAGTGAAGTGTGGCGTGCTGCTGCTGCTGCTGCTGCAGGTCACGTCACATGTAAAAATGTCAAGTGGGAGAGATAAGGATGGCTGCCCGGAGTTGGAGAACGTGCCAGCATCATATATAGTCTGGTGTGTGGGATCATTTTGGATTTCATGTTACCTATGATTACAGCAGAAATAAAACAATAGATATTAATGCAGCTGTGTGCATGTATTGTGCAACATGCTTTCAATATGCCAATTCTAGCTATATATCATATGCTGAAATATATTTCTGGATTGTTAAAGATTAAAAGAAAAAATAGGAACCGTACAGAACCGAAAACCGTGACCCTAAAACCGTGATACGAACCGAACCGTGGGTTTTGTGAACCGTACCACCCCTATGAGGGAACCACTCCGATACTAAAATCTGCATTCACAACACAATAAAAAGCTTTGGATGTAGGTGAATAAAGATAACACAGGACTTGTTTTTTATCCAATCCTACACTGACGTGTGTACGTACAGTATGTTTATGAAAAATTGGCACATAAGACTTTATGAACAGGAAACGCACATATGAGTCCATTCTGAGCATGCAAATACTCTCAGCCTTGTTCATACTGACTTAAAAGCAGCTGAAAGTGGCTGAGAGAGCGTGGTGTCACCCACTCCATAATCCCACTCGGTTTGACAACACTGCATTGAAAGGAAATTCTACATTGGATATGTTGGTCAGAAAAATATCTGCAATGTAAGCATGAAATTAGCTTTATACAACCATTTAATGTGGTGTAACGGATGATTCAATGCCTTTTCCAATGGTTAAATTTGCAAGATAATCAGCATACCTGCATGGGCATCTAAAGTGAGAAGGAAATAAATGCTCGATAGTGTTTTAAGCCCCCAACGATAACTTCAAGGCAGCGCTGCGACCGTCGACTTCAAGGCACCTAACCCTAACCATTGCCTAATCCTAGTGCCTTCCAGGCAGCGCTGCCTAGAAGACGACGTTGGGGGCTTAAAACACCAAACAAAATACGAAATAAATCTCTAAACAAATCCACTGCCAGTGCATGCAGGTGAATCAGCCAAGTGCAATGGATGCTCAAGTCAGCTGTAACTGGAAATTAGCACTTTAGTGCAATTTTATGTTCCTAATGTATTTGAATGCACACTTGAGAAACCTAGTGCTCATGTATATTTGAACAAAAATAATCTTAATGCTCTTATATACTCAATGTGACTGTATTATTGCCCTACTTATGGCTGTTTTTTTATGGCTGCTTTTATGCTGGCCCCCATTAAAAAGTGATTCTAATCACAGAGAGACTTTTACCTTGTTAAATGAAGGTTTAATAAATAAACAATTGTTGTAATTGTAGTACAGACATTTGCAACTTTAGCTGCACGACTCCGCCCAATCCGCATTCTCTCCCAATTTAGAAAGTGAATTGTGACTTGCAGTAAGGATTTGGAGAAGACACATGTTTAGTGGCACATTATTTTCCTGCATTTATTCAAATGTAGACGTGTAACCAGGTAACACTTCAAAATATCAACAGCTTGCTGATTCTGACTCGAGCGTGACACAGACCTGGATCCTAGTTTTGCAGAGGTGTGTTGTTGAATCTTAATGTTACAATCCTTTGCAAGTTTTTTTTTTTTTTCTCCAAAAAGTTTTCACTCTTAACTTACTAACTACAGTTAGGATTAAGTAATAAAATGTCATATCGCCATAATCCGTGGACTTGTTCATGGAGGCGAGGTAAATCTGCACCGATTTTTTTTTTTAATTGATATTAAGAAAGGGCTGGGAGTAGTTTTGTTTAGGAGCCAGGTTTTTTGGTTTAAAGGTTAGCTTTGGAATTACCAATTTGTCCTTTATTTTTTTTAAGATAATGTTTTCAGGCATTTTAGGCCTTTATTTGATAGGATAGCTGAAAGGTTCTGAAAGGGGAGATAGGGGGTCAGCCCTATGTTCCCACAACCCAATGGTGCTACCTCCCTATGTTCCCACATTTCTAATATTTTTCTTAAAATTAGGTCTTATGTTCCCACAGCCAAAATTAGGTCTTGTGTTCCTACATTTCCCTTCAATTTAAGCCCTATCCTCCCTCAACATTTTTTAGGGTTAGGGTTAGGGGGATAAAAGCCGATACAAATGAAAAAAATCTTAGAAAAGTGGGAACATAGGCACACTCCGGAGAGATATAGGGGGAATGATAGTAATGTCAGTAAAGGGCAGCAGGTTGGAATCGAACCTGCATCCGCAGCCTCAAGGACTGAGCCTCTGTACATGACGTGTACCCTAAAGCAGATGAGCTACCCAGGCGCCCCATTTGTCCTTTTGTTAATTGCAAAAAAAAAAGTAGGAGGACTGGACATGTACATTTGGAGCGACGCAACAAAAACATTGATCTGCCATCGGAATGAAAGATGGCAGAAGTGTTTCGTAGTCTTAGAAGCAAAACATTCAGGGCGCCTGGGTGGTTCAGTCTGAACAACATGGCGGCTTCCACGGATGAGATGAGCGTAGCTACCGCGCAAGTTTTATCCAAATTAGAAAGTATTCCTTCATCATTTTCTCGGAGGAAAAGATGTTTTAGCTCTTCCCCCGTTTTCGGCAAGAGTTTGATCTGATTGGTTGATTTGGCCCGTCTATCACCAACTATAGGTGGTGATAGACAGATGGTTTATCCAATCAGCTAACCAGGATTTTCGCCCCTTCCCAAATGTTCTCCAACGGAAAGTTCCCAGATGGATATGCTGAGCAAATGCGAAGCGATCCATCTGGCGGAGTCAGGTTACCTCTCTCCCCCCCTTTCAAGACTTCAGCTGTCCTATCAAATAAAGGCCTAAAATGCCCAAAGAAGAAGCAAAACATTCTTCAGATATATTGCAAACAGGCAATGTGAGAGCCAGCATTGACATTAGACCACACACACACACACAGCATTTTCCCCAGTGTATTACTTGTGTGGTGGTCCGACAGTCCTGGCTCTCAGTTGGATTGTGCTGTTGCTGAATTCCAGCCAATCAATCTGACATGCCCGGGGCATCCTTTACTGCCTGCATTGTCTTCCAGATGGGGGATGTGGTGGCTGATGGCGGTGGATTACCTTATGCCATGCTTGTTAAAAGCTTTTATTCTCTATAATCAGCCCTCCCTGGGACGCTCAAAACTCCCCTTAATTAGAATCCGAGACTTTATTTCCCTCCCTCAGTCTCTCCATTCCACATCGTAAAAATTCAAAGCAAGAGCCTCGAGTCAAAATTAGCTCCTTTCTTTTTTGGCAAGAGAGTACGACCGGAGCACCTGTACAGGTCAGAAGAGGTAGCGTATGGCCGCAGGCGAGAGGCCATGAGAGGCGGAAATGAGTGCTGGAGTGTTTTAATAAGGGCTCCTCTGCTTTATTCAGTTCCCTGTAGCGGAGAGGTGGGATGGATCAATCCATCTGGATGAGCACGTGCCTTATAGAGAAGGTGACTTGAGGCCCCCCAAAGGATCCTTGTCACTGTAGCCTCACATTGCCAGAACTTCCTCCAAAGCGCTGCGGAGGAGGGTCTGGCTAGTCGTTAAGACTAGAAAAGCGCTATATAAAAACAGTCCATTTACATTTAACTATGCAGTTTTTTTTTAGCTTAATTTACCTTAACTGAACAGCTTCGGAGTCACTGGCATGGTCACATGACTTTTCTTTTTGAGTTGAATGGTGGTTGTCTCGCTTCCCCCTAGCGACTGTGAGCGGAAAAACCACCCTTGCAACTTTGGTACGGCGAGCCGGCGATCAGGTCTCGCGATGTAACGAATTACTTCACGGCACTGCACACCTACACCCATTCAGGAACCGGCTAACATGGCGGCGATGGAGTTTGGATCGTCATGGCTGAGCCGGCAATAAAAGAAGCAGAAAGTTAGGAAAGCATTGTCAGAGGAACAGAGAAAGAGGAAACGGCAGACTGACCGATTAAACCAATCACAATCGTCTTAGCGCCGGACTCAATGGCGGTGCCGCCGCAAAACAGCCTCGGGAAGGAACTTGTTTTGGTGGAAGATGTGTGCGTTCAAAAGTTGTTTTAGTCGTGCAACAGAAAACTCAGATTGGACAGATAGTCTAGCTAGCTGTCTGGATTTACCCTGCAGAGATCTGAGGAGCAGTTAACCATAGTCCTCACAAATCCACCGGAGGTTAGAACGCCAACACAAAGAAAGAGGAAGGTGACGGACCTCCGTCCGTAAAAAAAAGGGGGGCGTCCAGCGGAATTTCAGGCGGCACCTGAAAAGTTGTCGACTTTTGTCACTGTGATACTTTCGACAAATATCTGTAGTATTCGGTGTATTCAACAAGAGTCAACAAGTGTTTGTACGTGTTGCTCCAAATAATCTGCTGCTGTTTTGTGTGATTATTTGTGCTTTTATCCAGACAGTACAGCAGAGATGTATGCCAAGAATTATTGCTTTTTTATCTTTACATAAAGCGCTGTTGTTGTTTTTTTTAGATTGTCCTTCGAAAAAAGCTTCCTAGGTTGTTTTTCTCAAGCAGTTTGGATAAATCATGCTTTTCTCTGTTTATCAGAAGTCACAAGGAACCAATGTCTTAATTTTGCTCTAATGTGTAACATTCAAGGGTAAATTGCATTAAGAGGGAGTTTTTAACAGTAGGAAGGAAGCTTTACTGTCAGAAAACACACACACACACACACACACATAAATGCTACTCTCCAACCCCAAAGATTTGTACTGTTCATAAAATTGGAGGATTGTGTGCAATGTTCTGCTGCACAGCTGAAGCCTCGCTGACTCACAGCGACAGTCAAACCCTGCTTGTTTGAGTGCGAGGACAAAGAGGATAGTTCACCCAGACCCCCGATATGTCTGACGGCATGTGACAGGAAGCTGCCACACTATTGCAAACACAGTACAGTTCAATGGACAAAAGCCTGAAGTCGTGAATCACCGCTGACATGGGACTGCTGTGTGATAGCCGTGACAGGAGCAGCTTCTTGATTATCTTTTTTCTAAAGAGGCTTGGATGGAACTACTTTTACTTATCTCCATCTATTATCTGCATCTGCTTATTCATATTTAGGAGAATAATACAAAAAAAGTACTTTGTAGTTGGGAGGTACTAGCCGTGGAGCACGTTGGATGTTTTTGTAGTCTGAGAAAAAACCTGAAGAGGTCTTTTAACCTTCTCACCTGTTTGTTTTCCTTCTTTTTTTGCCAAGCACATTTATCTATAAAAGCACAGTTAGATAGCTAGATAGAAAGATGGATGGATGGATGGATGGATGGATAGATAGATAGATAGATAGATAGATAGATAGATAGATAGATAGATAGATAGATAGATAGATAGATAGATAGATAGATAGATAGATAGATAGAAATTCTACGACAAGGCTCATTAAAATCACACACATTTAAAAACATACAAACACACATTAAAATGTGTATGTTGTTCAGAGTGGTTATAGCAGAGGGAATGAATGACTTTTTGTAAACGTGTTTTATATCAATTTTATTTATATTATCAAATTATAACAAGATTGCAGAGCAAATGTCTCCTTTTTGTTTTCAGATTTTGTTCTCAAAGGCGTTCAACAGATCAAACACGTATGCTGCAGTAGCAAAGCAGCCACACTTGTGGGGGGAATTAATTGTCAAGATGAAATGTATTATCTTTAGGTATTCAGCACGTCCTCCTATCTTATCTACTCATTTAATTTTCCTTACCTATAGGCTATGTCTCAAACAGTGGGAGGAAATGCTAAAATGTAGGTATTGTTGCATTATGGGACAAAAAACCTGAATGTGTGTATGTGCTGCACACAGGGTCGTACTGGGACTGAAATTCAGCCCGGGACTTTAAGATGTAGAGGCCTTTTACGCGAGTGCCCTTGGTGCACGAGCAGAAGGGTTTTTTGCAGTTATTTTAATTCTAATCGTGTTTTTATGGTATAAAGAGAATCAGATTACGCTGAAGACCTTCAAGAAACTTTAGGATGACACCTGCCTCCTCAGGTTGTATAAGCAAGTCACCACTGCACTGAACACAACCAGGTCAGCAAAACCTAACCTCCAACACATAAGTCACAGTATACTGCTAACTACCAGCATGTCATGTGCACAGTCGGTTGGAGAGTGATGGACCCTGCCTCTGCTTACTGATTGTACAGCTACATATCATATGCATGAGAAGAACATCAGTTATAAATATGACTAAGAATAAAACATTTTCTAATTCAAACTGTGCTTCAGTCAAGTTATTATCTAGTATGTGGAACTATTGGCATTTTATCCTATATGTAAATATCTGATTGATTGATATGCCTAATATGATTGCCTACCCAGCCCTGCACACTGCCCCTCTACCTGTCTGTTTCCTTCTCTTCCTCTCTCCTCCTCCTCCTCTCTCCTCCTGATGAGAGTGTATGTGTGCAACAATAGAAAATAAAAACAATTAGCTTATCAAAGCAAAAATTTGGAGACAAAAACAACTCAGGTATACAGACCTAAAACTCCTAAAAACCTAAAACTGTGCTACCTCACATCACCAAATCCAAACTTGGCTGAAAGTGAACTCTTTTTTCGGCGCCTTAAGTTTGAGCCAATCGGATGTCAGGAAAAACGCGGATCAGTCCAAGTTAGGAGGGGCCGCTCGTATCCCCCCTCAATATTGAAAGTATTGGTTTGGCCCGGTCTGAAACACACACAGACACAGCGCTCCGCTGCAGCTGAACGGACGGCCAGGCCGGTCTGGTATGAAAGAAAAAAAATAAAAAATGTATTGAAAAATGTAAAAAACGTATTGACCACCGGCCGGTTCGGCCTGAAATGGACCGGCCGTTCGGGATTGTTCCCGGTATTCCCGATGGCCAATCCGCCCCTGGCTGCACAGCAGGGATTAAACACATGAAAAGCTTTACCGTCCTGAGGTATTTCTGTGCCGCCTGCCTTGGTAGTAAACGCTTCACTGCAGCATATCACACACACACACACACACACACACACACACACGTATGCATTTTCCAGACATTGGCATCTGTCCAACGAGTCCTCCAAACTAAACCCGTTTGAGTCGTGACTCACTCGGATCTTTCGCCCGACTCTTTAAATTAACTCATGAGTCGCGAGTCTCTAGTATCATTAACTGGGATCAGTTGAGTCCCACCGCAATTCAATCTAAAATGATAACAGCGCCACACACAAACCTCTTGCAACATTAGCTACTTCTAGTCCTAGCCATCTTAGCTGCCAAAAGCTTAATAACTTACAGGAGGCAACCACAACTCCACAAGTCAACTCAAGCGACTGAGCGAGCAGAGAGACAGTCCGAGACAGGTTATAGGAACTTCCCGACCCGCAGACTCAGACCCGGAAACATTGCGAGCTCGCAAACCATGGGGACTCACTCGAGAACCCATGAGTCATGATGAGTCATGATGACTCATGATTCCTCGATGACTCATGATGACTCGATGACTCATGAGTTCTCGAGTGAGTCAGTTGGTCGCGCGAATCAGCCGGCTGCGTTGTCATGAGTGGATCTGTAGCAGACGAGCGAGTGTCTCAAGTCTCTCGAGTCAGGGTGAAAATCAAATCCTCAACAAAAGCCATTTTTTCACTTCTGAAAAAAACAAACAATGTTCTGCACGTAGCCTAGACCTACTGTAGGTTTGGTGTATAAATGTAGTATATTAAAATGCAATGCAGACCATTAGATCTGGGAACTGTAGCAGACGTGCGAGTGAAGTCTCTCCTCGAGTCAGGGTGAAAAGCAAATCCACAACAAAAGCCATTCTTTCACTTCTGAAATAACATGCCTATAGGTTATAGGTTTGGTGTATAGATGTAGCATATCAAAATGAGGTCGATCGATTTAAGAAAACGGGCATTTCTCCGTTCCTGTTTCTATGTCTGCGTTGACAGCCTATATATTGCTTAGGCTACACCTAAGTTAAGACAATAAACAGTCTGGCTCAAAATGCGTTCTTAAAAAATGCGTGACTAAATGGTTCTCCTGTGAGCGGCTGCATGAGGTGGCGAGTAGCACTGAGTTTCCTTGGTGATTTAGCAGTACTGACTCAAGCGACTCGCATAACCCGGATCAGTTTTGCGAGTGACTCAAAATAACCCGAATCCTGAAAAAGAATCAAGTTTGCCAGGCCTACTCCAAACCATATGACGATATGTGTCGTTTGGTCCTAACAGAGGTGGGTAGAGTAGCCAAAAATTGTACTCAAGTAAAAGTACTGTTACTTCAGAATAATATGACTCAAGTAAAAGTAAAAAGTAGTCATCCAAATAATTACTTGACTAAGTGTAAAAAAGTACTTGGTGAAAAAACTACTCAAGTACTGAGTAACTGTTGAGTAACGTCTGATTCATTTTTTAACATAAGCATTCAATCAGACGGACAAAAATACAAAATATTCATATTTCAATTATAGTTATAGTTATATATAGTAGTAGTATAGTTATATAGTTATAATTATAGTTCATCCAATCAATTAAATTAATTTAAATTAATTAATTAATTATAAAATAGCTTAAATTGAAATAATCCAGGTAAATTCAAGTACTTATAAAATAATATCAATAAAATAATAATACATAAAAAATAAATAAGCACAAGTAACACAAATTTCCAAACCTTTACACTTTTTTTACCAGACTCTGCAGGCAGAACTAGAACAAGGTAATGTAGCTGCTGTTTGGTACTTTTACTAAGGTAAACATGCTTTCATTCACAAAGGTGGATCACTTGTTATCGGGTTCAATCGCCGTGGTAACTTATGCTGGACGCCTAACCTGGTCGGGAGCAAGTTAAGTTGGAGATCAGAGATCAACTGGTGTGAAAGCAAGCCTACTGACCAATCAATACTCCACTGATAACGGCTTCACCGTTCTTAGAAGATCAGGTGGAGCTCGGTGCGCGGAGAGAGAGGGAGAGAGGGGGAGAGAGAAAAAGAGAGGGGTGTGCTCATACAAAAAATATTTAGAGACCGACAGCCCCGTTAACATTCCCTGATGTCGATATTTGCCGTGTGTAATGCGCACAGCGGTTTTATGTTTTTTATATTTTTTATTTGCTCTCACGATCGCTCTCACTGCCATGGTTGCAACTGAAATAAAAGGCTAAAGCAACGACAGTTTATGGAAAGTACAAGTGTAATTAAAGCTGCGAGCAGCGATGGACGGGCCCTCGCGCCTCGGCGCGCGTCGGGGTTACCGGCGGACTCCGCTCCTTGCGACCGTGCATTCGCGCGGCACTCAGACGCAGCAAATCGTCACCAATGAAAAGGGAACTCCCCACCGAGTTCAACGATAGCTCACACAAGACTCTACGTCATATGGTTCATTAGCTGTGAAAAGGGGCGTGGCTAATGCATAGGGGACGGGCCAAACCATCACCAATGAATAAGGAAGTCTCTGCTGAGTTCATTGATACCTCACACAAGGGTCTATCTTAAATGGTTCAAATTTTAAGAAAGGGGGGCGGGGGCTTAAGCATAAGGGGCGGGTCAAACCATCACCAATGAAGAAAGAAGTCTCTGCTGAGTTCAATGACACCTCACACAAGACTCTACCTTAAATGGTTCAAATGTTATGAAAGGGGGCGTGGCCTGAGTAAGTGGGCGTGGTCATATTATAGGAGGCGGCTCAGTATCACATGTAGACCATACATTCTAAGTTTCATGTAAATCGGATGATGTTTGTCATATAAGGCGCATTTCCTGTGGCCAGGGGGGGGCGCTATGACCAAAAGTCAATTTTGGCCTGTAGGTGTCCTCAGGCCTGGACCCTTGTCCATCGTGAGAAATTTCGGGCAGATACTACAACGTACACTCATGTTACAACAACTTCTTTGTTCATCGCTAAACACTCAAAATGGCTGCCACGCCACGCCCACACCGTCTGACGAAAAGTTTTTCTTTTAATAACTTTTCATCGTTAAGGTGTTGGGATGGTACAGACCAAGCTTTGAAGTCCATCGGATGAAATCTCTAGGAGGAGTTTGTTAAAGTATAGCACCTTGACTTTTAGGCCTACTTCCTGTTGCCACTAGGGGGCGCTATGACTTTAAGTAAATATCGGCCGTTATTTGTCCTCAGGGTTGGACTCTTATGAATCCTGAAAAGTTTCGAGGTAATCGGACAACGTACATTTGAGATACACCCACTTCCTGTTTCGACGGCGAAACGCACAAAATGGCCGCCCCGCCACGGCCACGCCCTATGACGAAAAGTTTTTCTTTTAACAACTTTTCATCTTTAACATCTTAAGATGGCACAGACCGAGTTTGAAGTTGATCGGATGAAATTTCAATTTTACGACATGTGGAAATGGCCAAAATCGCACTAATTTCGAACATTTAATTCAAAATGGCGGACTTCCTGTTGGGTTTAGGGTTTGGCTCTAATGAAGTTTTTTGTACATCTTGACATGCTACATATGTGTACCAAGTTTCGTGAGTTTACGTTAAACGCACTGCAGGGGCTCAATTTTCGTAACTTTCTAGGGGGCGCTAGCGAGCCATTTTTGTGCGCCTATTCCCGAAACCTTTAAAATACGTAAATGTTCACCAGACTTGATGCGACCGCCAAATTTGGTGAGTTTTTGAATATGTTAAGGCCCTCAAAAAGCCAATTCATTTGACAGGAAAAAGAATAGAAAGAAAGAATAGAAAGATTAATTCCTTCAGTTTCAATAGGGCCTTCGCCGCTGTCGGCGCTCGGGCCCTAATTAAAGCTGCGAGCAGCGATGGACAGGCCCTCGCGCCTCTGCGCGCGTCGGGGTTACCAGCGGACGCCGCTCCTTGCGACCGTGCAACCGTCACAAACGAAAAGGGAACTCCCCGCCGAGTTCAACGATACCTCACACAAGACTCTACGTCATACGGTTCATTAGCTGTGAAAGGGGGCGTGGCTAAAGCATAGGGGGCGGATCCAACCATCACCAATTAAAAATGAAGCCTCTGCTGAGATGAATGATACCTCACACAAGACTCTACCTTAAATGGGTCAGCATGTATGAAAGGGGGCGTGGCTTAAACATAGGGGGGCGGGCCAAACCATCACCAATCAAGAAGGAAGTCTCTGCTGAGTTCAATGATACCTCACACAAGGGTGTACCTTAAACGGTTCAAATGTTATGAAAGGGGGGCGTGGCTTTAACATAGGGGGCGGGCCAAACCATCACCAATCAAGAAGGAAGTCTCTGCTGAGTTCAATGACACCTCACACAAGACTCTACCTTAAACGGTTCAAATGTTATGAAAGGGGGCGTGGCTTAAGCATAGGGGGCGGGCCAAACCATCACCAATCAAGAAGGAAGTCTCTGCTGAGTTCAATGACACCTCACACAAGACTCTACCTTAAACGGTTCAAATGTTATGAAAGGGGGCGTGGCCTGAGTAAGTGGGCGTGGTCATATCATAGGGGGCGGCTCAGTATCACATGTAGACCACACATTCTGAGTTTCATGCAAATCGGATTATGTTTGTCATATAAGGCAGATTTGCTGTTGCCAGCGGGGGGCGCTATGACCAAAAGTCAATTTTGGCCTGTAGGTGTCCTGAGGCCCGGACCCTTGTCCATCCTGAGAAATTTCGGGCAGATACGACAACGTACACTCAAGTTACAACAACTTCTTTGTTCATCGCTAGACACTCAAAATGGCCGCCACGCCCACACTGTCTGACGAAAAGTTTTTCTTTTAATAACTTTTCATCGTTAAGGTGTTGGGATGGTACAGACCAAGTTTGAAGTCCATCGGATGAAATCTCTAGGAGGAGTTCGTTAAAGTATAGCACCTTGACTTTTAGGCCTACTTCCTGTTGCCACTAGGGGGCGCTATGACTTTAAGTAAATATCGGCCTTTATTTGTCCTCAGGGTTGGACTCTTATGAATCCCTGAAAAGTTTCGAGGTAATCGGACAACGTACACTCGAGTTACACCCACTTCCTGTTTCGGCGGCGAAACGCACAAAATGGCCGCCCCGCCACGGCCACGCCCTATGACGAAAAAGTTTTTCTTTTAACAACTTTTCATCTTTAACATCTTAAGATGGCACAGACCGAGTTTGAAGTTGATCCGATGAAATCTCTAGGAGGAGTTCGTTAAAGTACGACATGTGGAAATGGCCAAAATCGCACTAATTTCGAACTTTGAAATCAAAATGGCGGACTTCCTGTTGGGTTTAGGGTATGGCTCTAATGACGTTTTTTTGTACATCTTCACATGATACATATGCGTACCAAGTTTCGTGAGTCTACGTTAAACGCACTGCAGGGGCTCAATTTTCTTAACTTTCTAGGGGGCGCTAGCGAGCCATTTTTGTGCGCCTATTCCCGAAACCCTTAAAATACGTAAATTTTCACCAGACTTGATGCGACCGCCAAATTTGGTGAGTTTTTTGAATATGTTAAGGCCCTCAAAAAGCCAATTCATTTGACGGGAAAAAAGAATAGAAAGAAAGAAAGAAAGAAAGAATAATTCCTTCAGTTTCAATAGGGCCTTCGCCGCTGTCGGCGCTCGGGCCCTAATTATGGTCAGATATTGTGCCTGACTGATGGGGAAGTGATATTGATAAGAATTGTGCGCATCTACAGCGTCGGCAATTTATTTATTTTTTTGCCAGCTTTCCTTCCCGTTTTAGGAAGCAGCGACTGTATTGCGTTTTGCCTGTAAAACCATGTATGTGTTCATTTTTATGTAGAATTATAGTTTGCTCTTCTTATGTAAAATATGTGGTTATTGTTGGTCATGTTGTGCAAACATCACCTCTTGTGAACAGGCGCCGCTGGATTGGGAAACCCTGGGTTGATTGAACTAGTTGATAACCACCGTCATGACACAGTTTATGCGGGACCGCGGTGGTTAGGTTAGGTGAAGCCGGGTAACTGAAATAAATCCAGGGCATGTTGATCTTGCTTCGTAGTACAGGGCGCGGTTCCTCCCTCGTCTGTGACGTTTCTGACATTGCCATTTTTTGTTTTGCTGCGACTGTAAAAGCTAACCCATCCCGCTGCTAGGTTTGAGGAAGGTGACGAGACTGCACAACTACGTTTGATTGGGTGAAAACCAGTCACGTGGTAGAGGCTTTAGCGGAAGTCTCTCTCTGTCAAAATAAAACATTAAAATGAGGCGTACGCGGGGGGGATAAAAACAATGACGCGTAGAATACCAAAGAGGTAAAAAAGAAAAGTAACGAGCTCATTGTAGCCTAATGTAGCGGAGTAAAAGTACAGTTTCTTCTTCACAAATCTACTCAAGTAAAAGTAAAAAAGTATAGTGATTTAAAAACTACTCCTAGAAGTATAATTTTTTTCAAAAAACTTACTCAAGTAAATGTAACTCGTTACTACCCACCTCTGGGTCCTAACCCTTTACAAACCAAGGGGGAGTATCAGAAATTAGCGCCCCTAGTGGTCGCGAAACTACGACCTTATATCTAAACCAGAGAACGTCGGTCGCGGTTTTGAAGGTAAAGGTCGCAATTTTAAACATGTCTTCAAAGTTGTGAAATGGTTGCAGTTTGGTTATGTTTAGGCACCAAAACTACTTGGTTAAGTTTAGAAAAAGATTGTGGTTTGGGTTTAAATCAGACGTTACTTCACTTCCGGTTACGCAGATGACGCTAAACATAGTCTCGCATTGCCATACCTTCCTGCACAGCGCTGCAGAGGAGGGCCTGGCTAGTCCACACAGGATTCCGGGATGTTAGAAAAATGTGCTCTGGTTTATTGGCATTTCTTTAAACCAATCACAATCGTCTTGGGCGGCGCTATGAGCCGGACAGAGCCACGGTGCCTCTGCTAAATAGCCTCAGGAAGAAACTTGTTTTGGTGGAACGTGTGTACGTTCAAAAGTAGTTTTAGTCGTGCAACAGAAAACTCAGATTGGAAAGATAGGCTAGCTAGCTGTCTGGATTTACCCTGCAGAGATCTGAGGAGCAGTTAACCATAGTCCTCACACCGGAGGTTAAAACGCCAACACAAAGAAAGGGGAAGGTGACGGACATCTGGCCGACTACGCTGATTATGACATTCGTAAAGTAAAAAAGAAAACGTGCCACGGTCGCAGTCTGGTTATGTTTAGGCACCTAATCTACTTAGTTAAGTTTAGAAAAAGACTGTGTTTTGGGTTAAAATCAGACGTTACGTCAATACTGTACAGCTTTGCCAATTCAATCCACTCTTCCCGTAGAGGCAGTGGAGTGACTAACAAACACACCTTTAGCCAACTCTGGATATCACTACTCATCAAAATGGCGGCAGGTGGACAGATAAACCCAGTGAGTGATGCAGAGAAAGAATAGTTTGAGAGAAAAGAGAGAGAAAAAAGGTCAAGGTAGGGGAGGAAAGGGGGTGAATGAACGTTTTTTTGGAAACAAATCAGAGAAGTCCTGGATGAGAGAGACTCATTACACAGGACCAGCTGTGACCAGAATATCACGCACACAGATGTATGGACACACAGATGCACAACTCAGGTACGTAAAATGTCACAAAAAACAGTTTATTGGAGACTCACTAAACTCACAAGCAGAAGTTTCCAAATCGGCAGGCAAACGGGGGTAATCAAAAAACAGCTTAAATTGAAAATAATCCAGGTAAATTCAAGTACTTATAAAAATAATATCAATAAAATAATAATACATAAAAAAATAAATAAGCACAAGTAACACAAATTTCCAAACCTTTACACTTTTTTTACCAGACTCTGCAGGCAGAACTAGAACAAGGTAATGTAGCTGCTGTTTGGTACTTTTACTAAGGTAAACATGCTTTCATTCACAAAGGTGGATCACTTGTTATCGGGTTCAATCGCCGTGGTAACTTATGCTGGACGCCCTAACCTGGTCGGGAGCAGGTTAAGTTGGAGATCAGAGATCAACTGGTGTGAAAAGCAAGCCTACTGACCAATCAATACTCCACTGATAACGGCTTCACCGTTCTTAGAAGATCAGGTGGAGCTCGGTGCGCGGAGAGAGAGAGAGAGAGAGAGAGAGAGAAAAGAGAGAGGGGTGTGCTCATACAAAAAATATTTAGAGACCGACAGCCCCGTTAACATTCCCTGATGTCGATATTTGCCGTGTGTAATGCGCACAGCGGTTTTTATGTTTTTTATATTTTTTATTTGCTCTCACGATCGCTCTCACTGCCATGGTTGCAACTGAAATAAAAGGCTAAAGCAACGACAGTTTATGGAAAGTACAAGTGTAATTAAAGCTGCGAGCAGCGATGGACGGAGCCCCTCGCGCCTTGGCGCGCGTCGGGGTTACCGCGGACTCCGCTCCTTGCGACCGTGCATTCGCGCGGCACTCAGACGCAGCAAATCGTCACCAATGAAAAGGGAACTCCCCACCGAGTTCAACGATAGCTCACACAAGACTCTACGTCATATGGTTCATTAGCTGTGAAAAGGGGCGTGGCTAATGCATAGGGGACGGGCCAAACCATCACCAATGAATAAGGAAGTCTCTGCTGAGTTCATTGATACCTCACACAAGGGTCTATCTTAAATGGTTCAAATTTTAAGAAAGGGGGCGGGGCTTAAGCATAAGGGGCGGGTCAAACCATCACCAATGAAGAAAGAAGTCTCTGCTGAGTTCAATGACACCTCACACAAGACTCTACCTTAAATGGTTCAAATGTTATGAAAGGGGGCGTGGCCTGAGTAAGTGGGCGTGGTCATATTATAGGAGGCGGCTCAGTATCACATGTAGACCATACATTCTAAGTTTCATGTAAATCGGATGATGTTTGTCATATAAGGCGCATTTCCTGTGGCCAGGGGGGGGCGCTATGACCAAAAGTCAATTTTGGCCTGTAGGTGTCCTCAGGCCTGGACCCTTGTCCATCGTGAGAAATTTCGGGCAGATACTACAACGTACACTCATGTTACAACAACTTCTTTGTTCATCGCTAAACACTCAAAATGGCTGCCACGCCACGCCCACACCGTCTGACGAAAAGTTTTTCTTTTAATAACTTTTCATCGTTAAGGTGTTGGGATGGTACAGACCAAGCTTGAAGTCCATCGGATGAAATCTCTAGGAGGAGTTTGTTAAAGTATAGCACCTTGACTTTTAGGCCTACTTCCTGTTGCCACTAGGGGGCGCTATGACTTTAAGTAAATATCGGCCGTTATTTGTCCTCAGGGTTGGACTCTTATGAATCCTGAAAAGTTTCGAGGTAATCGGACAACGTACATTTGAGATACACCCACTTCCTGTTTCGACGGCGAAACGCACAAAATGGCCGCCCCGCCACGGCCACGCCCTATGACGAAAAGTTTTTCTTTTAACAACTTTTCATCTTTAACATCTTAAGATGGCACAGACCGAGTTTGAAGTTGATCGGATGAAATTTCAATTTTACGACATGTGGAAATGGCCAAAATCGCACTAATTTCGAACATTTAATTCAAAATGGCGGACTTCCTGTTGGGTTTAGGGTTTGGCTCTAATGAAGTTTTTTGTACATCTTGACATGCTACATATGTGTACCAAGTTTCGTGAGTTTACGTTAAACGCACTGCAGGGGCTCAATTTTCGTAACTTTCTAGGGGGCGCTAGCGAGCCATTTTTGTGCGCCTATTCCCGAAACCTTTAAAATACGTAAATGTTCACCAGACTTGATGCGACCGCCAAATTTGGTGAGTTTTTGAATATGTTAAGGCCCTCAAAAAGCCAATTCATTTGACAGGAAAAAGAATAGAAAGAAAGAATAGAAAGATTAATTCCTTCAGTTTCAATAGGGCCTTCGCCGCTGTCGGCGCTCGGGCCCTAATTAAAGCTGCGAGCAGCGATGGACAGGCCCTCGCGCCTCTGCGCGCGTCGGGGTTACCAGCGGACGCGCTGCGACGTCATTTGCGAGCCGTGCAACCGTCACAAACGAAAAAGGGAACTCCCCGCCGAGTTCAACGATACCTCACACAAGACTCTACGTCATACGGTTCATTAGCTGTGAAAAGGGGCGTGGCTAAAGCATAGGGGGCGGGTCCAACCATCACCAATTAAAAATGAAGCCTCTGCTGAGATGAATGATACCTCACACAAGACTCTACCTTAAATGGGTCAGCATGTATGAAAGGGGGCGTGGCTTAAACATAGGGGGCGGGCCAAACCATCACCAATCAAGAAGGAAGTCTCTGCTGAGTTCAATGATACCTCACACAAGGGTGTACCTTAAAGGGGTTCAACTGTTATGAAAGGGGGCGTGGCTTAAGCATAGGGGGCGGGCCAAACCATCACCAATCAAGAAGGAACTCTCTGCTGAGTTCAATGACACCTCACACAAGACTCTACCTTAAACGGTTCAAATGTTATGAAAGGGGGCGTGGCCTGAGTAAGTGGGCGTGGTCATATCATAGGGGGCGGCTCAGTATCACATGTAGACCACACATTCTGAGTTTCATGCAAATCGGATTATGTTTGTCATATAAGGCAGATTTGCTGTTGCCAGCGAGGGCGCTATGACCAAAAAGTCAATTTTGGCCTGTAGGTGTCCTCAGGCCCGGACCCTTGTCCATCCTGAGAAATTTCGGGCAGATACGACAACATACACTCAAGTTACAACAACTTCTTTGTTCATCGCTAGACACTCAAAATGGCCGCCACGCCACGCCCACACCGTCTGACGAAAAGTTTTTCTTTTAATAACTTTTCATCGTTAAGGTGTTGGGATGAGTACAGACCAAGTTTGAAGTCCATCGGATGAAATCTCTAGGAGGAGTTCGTTAAAGTATAGCACCTTGACTTTTAGGCCTACTTCCTGTTGCCACTAGGGGGCGCTATGACTTTAAGTAAATATCGGCCTTTATTTGTCCTCAGGGTTGGACTCTTATGAATCCTGAAAAGTTTCGAGGTAATCGGAAAACGTACACTCGAGTTACACCCACTTCCTGTTTCGGCGGCGAAACGCACAAAATGGCCGCCCCGCCACGGCCACGCCCTATGACGAAAAAGTTTTTCTTTTAACAACTTTTCATCTTTAACATCTTAAGATGGCACAGACCGAGTTTGAAGTTGATCGGATGAAATCTCTAGGAGGAGTTCGTTAAAGTACGACATGTGGAAATGGCCAAAATCGCACTAATTTCGAACTTTGAAATCAAAATGGCGGACTTCCTGTTGGGTTTAGGGTATGGCTCTAATGACGTTTTTTGTACATCTTCACATGATACATATGCGTACCAAGTTTCGTGAGTCTACGTTAAACGCACTGCAGGGGCTCAATTTTCTTAACTTTCTAGGGGGCGCTAGCGAGCCATTTTTGTGCGCCTATTCCCGAAACCCTTAAAATACGTAAATTTTCACCAGACTTGATGCGACCGCCAAATTTGGTGAGTTTTTGAATATGTTAAGGCCCTCAAAAAGCCAATTCATTTGACGGGAAAAAGAATAGAAAGAAAGAAAGAAAGAAAGAATAATTCCTTCAGTTTCAATAGGGCCTTCGCCGCTGTCGGCGCTCGGGCCCTAATTATGGTCAGATATTGTGCCTGACTGATGGGGAAGTGATATTGATAAGAATTGTGCGCATCTACAGCGTCGGCAATTTATTTATTTTTTTGCCAGCTTTCCTTCCCGTTTTAGGAAGCAGCGACTGTATTGCGTTTTGCCTGTAAAACCATGTATGTGTTCATTTTTTATGTAGAATTATAGATTACTCTTCTTAAATAAAATATGTGGTTATTGTTGGTCATGTTGTGCAAACATCACCTCTTGTGAACAGGCGCCGCTGGATTGGGAAACCCTGGGTTGATTGAACTAGTTGATAACCACCGTCATGACACAGTTTATACGGGACCGCGGTGGTTAGGTTAGGTGAAGCCGGGTAACTGAAATAAATCCAGGGCATGTTGATCTTGCTTCGTAGTACAGGGCGCGGTTCCTCCTCGTCTGTGACGTTTCTGACATTGCCATTTTTGTTTTGCTGCGACTGTAAAAGCTAACCCATCCCGCTGCTAGGTTTGAGGAAGGTGACGAGACTGCACAACTACGTTTGATTGGGTGAAACCCAGTCACGTGGTAGAGGCTTTAGCGGAAGTCTCTCTCTCTGTCAAAATAAAACATTAAAATGAGGCGTACGCGGGGGGATAAAAACAATGACGCGTAGAATACCAAAGAGGTAAAAAGAAAAGTAACGAGCTCATTGTAGCCTAATGTAGCGGAGTAAGAGTACAGTTTCTTCTTCACAAATCTACTCAAGTAAAAGTAAAAAGTATAGTGATTTAAAACTACTCCTAGAAGTATAATTTTTTCAAAAACTTACTCAAGTAAATGTAACTCGTTACTACCCACCTCTGGGTCCTAACCCTTTACAAACCAAGGGGGAGTATCAGAAATTAGCGCCCCTAGTGGTCGCGAAACTACGACCTTATATCTAAACCAGAGAACGTCGGTCGCGGTTTTGAAGGTAAAGGTCGCAATTTTAAACATGTCTTCAAAGTTGTGAAATGGTTGCAGTTTGGTTATGTTTAGGCACCAAAACTACTTGGTTAAGTTTAGAAAAAGATTGTGGTTTGGGTTTAAATCAGACGTTACTTCACTTCCCGGTTACGCAGATGACGCTAAACATAGTCTCGCATTGCCATACCTTCCTGCACAGCGCTGCAGAGGAGGGCCTGGCTAGTCCACACAGGATTCGGGATGTTAGAAAAATGTGCTCTGGTTTATTGGCATTTCTTTAAACCAATCACAATCGTCTTGGGCGGCGCTATGAGCCGGACAGAGCCACGGTGCCTCTGCTAAATAGCCTCAGGAAGAAACTTGTTTTGGTGGAACGTGTGTACGTTCAAAAGTAGTTTTAGTCGTGCAACAGAAAACTCAGATTGGAAAGATAGGCTAGCTAGCTGTCTGGATTTACCCTGCAGAGATCTGAGGAGCAGTTAACCATAGTCCTCACACCGGAGGTTAAAACGCCAACACAAAGAAAGGGGAAGGTGACGGACATCTGGCCGACTACGCTGATTATGACATTCGTAAAGTAAAAAAGAAAACGTGCCACGGTCGCAGTCTGGTTATGTTTAGGCACCTAATCTACTTAGTTAAGTTTAGAAAAAGACTGTGTTTTGGGTTAAAATCAGACGTTACGTCAATACTGTACAGCTTTGCCAATTCAATCCACTCTTCCCGTAGAGGCAGTGGAGTGACTAACAAACACACCTTTAGCCAACTCTGGATATCACTACTCATCAAAATGGCGGCAGGTGGACAGATAAACCCAGTGAGTGATGCAGAGAAAGAATAGTTTGAGAGAAAAGAGAGAAAAAAAGGTCAAGGTAGGGGAGGAAAGGGGGTGAATGAACGTTTTTTTGGAAACAAATCAGAGAAGTCCTGGATGAGAGAGACTCATTACACAGGACCAGCTGTGACCAGAATATCACGCACACAGATGTATGGACACACAGATGCACAACTCAGGTACGTAAAATGTCACAAAAAACAGTTTATTGGAGACTCACTAAACTCACAAGCAGAAGTTTCCAAATCGGCAGGCAAACGGGGTAATCCAAAAAACAGGCAGAGGTCAAAATCCAGGGAAACAACTAATTCACAAACAGGACACTAGGAAAACGCTTGAAGGCTGAACACAAAGGAAGCAGACGATCTCGCACTGGGGTAAGGGAAAGACTGACCTTAAATACACAAAACAGGAGAGACAATGAGACACAGGTGTAGCACATTAGGGCGGGGGACATGTAATCACAATGGAGGGAAAAAAAGACAAACAGGAAGTAACTAAGAACACTAACAGAAACCTTCAAAATAAAACCGGACATGGAAAGAATCTACAACAATGAGAACCAAAACGTAAAACAATAACTTGACACAGGAGCAGGCATGACAGTACCCCTCCCTCAAGAGCAGACACCCGACGGCCCAGGATCCGCAGGATGGAGGTGATGAAAGTAACGAATGAGATCAGGGTCCAAGATGTTGCTGGACGACACCCATGATCTCTCTTCTGGTCCATAGCCCTCCCAGTCCACAAGGTACTGATGACCCCTGCCGCGCTTCCTGACGGCCAGAAGTTTCTTAACCGTATACACGGGACCCCCATCGATGATGCGAGGAGGAGGAGGGGCCGGAGCCTCAGGAACCAGCGGACTCGCCAGAACCGGCTTGATTCGGCTCACATGGAAGGTGGGATGCACCTTCATGGTCCTAGGAAGTGTTAGCCTCACAGAAACAGGATTAATATCTTTCCTCACAGGAAATGGACCAACAAAACGGGGTGCCAACTTACGGCTCTCGATGCGGAGGGGAAGGTCCCGGGTACTAAGCCAAACTTTCTGACCTTGAGTGTAGATAGGAGCCTTGGATCTCCAACGATCCGCAGCCTCCTTGTACTCGGAAGACTTGTGAAGCAAAACTTGACGCGCCCTGGTCCACGTCCTCCGACAACGGCGAACCAAGGCTTGGGCTGCCGGAACCCCCACCTCACGTTCCAGCGCAGAAAAGATGGGGGGTTGGTATCCGTAGACACACTGGAACGGAGTAAGACCGGTAGAGGAGCAGGGCAGGGTGTTGTGGGCGTATTCCACCCAAATCAATTGCTTGCTCCAGCTAGCTGGATTCCTGGAGGATAGGCAGCAAAGACCCACCTCCAACTCCTGGTTCAGCCGTTCAGTCTGTCCGTTGGACTGTGGGTGATAGCCAGATGAGAGACTAACGGTGGCCCCAATGAGACTGCAGAACGCCTTTCAGAATCGTGAGACGAACTGGGGTCCCCGATCTGACACCACGTCCTTGGGAAGTCCATGTAGCCTGAACACATTGGAAAGCATTATCTCCGCCAACTCTTTGGCAGAGGGTAACTTGGGCAACGGAACAAAATGAACCATCTTGGAGAACCTATCTACAATGGTGAGGATAGTGGTGTTACCCTCAGAGAGAGGCAAACCTGTGACGAAGTCCAGCGATATGTGAGACCACGGTCGAGAGGGAACAGGAAGCGGATGGAGCAATCCAGCGGGGGGGTCGATGAGAAGACTTGTTCTGGGCACACACTGGACAAGCTGCCACATACTCCTTTACAGTATCCACAACCCCAGGCCACCAGAACCGTTGACGCACCACATAAACTGTTCTCTTCACTCCAGGATGACACGACAACATACTGGAGTGGGCCCAATGGACCACTGTAGACCTGAGCTCAGGAGGGACAAACAAGCGGTTCGGCGGGCAACCGACCGGGACAGGTAAGTTAACAGTAGCACCTTTGACTCTCTCTTCTACCTCCCATGACACAGCACCAATAACGCAGGATGCAGGAAGGATTGTTTCCTCCGAATTGGGGACTGAACCAGGGTCAAACAGACGAGACACGGCATCGGGCTTGGCGTTCTTGGAACCAGGACGATAAGACAGTGTAAAGTTGAATCTAGCGAAGAACAACGCCCACCTGGCTAGCCGAGAGTTCAGCCGTCGTCAATGCCACTTTCACGGCTAGCAACTCCCGGTTGCCAACATCGTAGTTCCTCTCTGCAGGAGACAGTTTATGGGACAGGAAAGCACAGGGATGCAGCTTACCATCCGAGGGAAGGCGTTGGGAGAGGACCGCCCCCAGCCCAACATTGGATGCATCCACCTCCACCACAAACTGTCGGCAGGGATCAGGCATGGTCAGAACCGGAGCCGTCACAAAACGTTCTTTCAGGGACTGGAAGGCAGAGTCGGCTTGAGGAGTCCACTCGAACCTAGTCTTGGAAGAGGTCAGTTTATGCAATGGTGCAGCAACAGAACTGAAGTTTCTCACAAATTTCCGATAGAAATTAGCAAACCCCAAAAACCGTTGAACCTCCTTGCGAGTAGCGGGGACAGGCCACTCCTTAACTGCCTTGACCTTCTCAGGATCCATGCGCATCACCCCCTCCTCCACAACATATCCCAGAAAGGACACCCTGGAAACATGGAACTCACACTTTTCTGCTTTAACAAACAGTTCATGGTCAAGCAGTCTCTGCAGAACAGCACGGACATGTCGGACATGGTCATCAGGGTTACGGGAGAAAATCAGAATGTCATCAACATACACAAACACAGAAACATTCAGCATATCTCTGAGGACGTCATTAACAAAAGCCTGAAAAACAGCAGGAGCATTAGTCAAACCAAACGGCATAACTAAATATTCGTAATGTCCACTAGGAGTGTTAAAGGCAGTCTTCCACTCGTCCCCCTCCCTAATCCTAACCAAGTGATTAACATTTCTCAAATCAAGCTTGGTAAAGATAGCAGCACCTTGCAAAAGTTCAAAAGCAGAAGAAATCAACGGGAGGGGGTACCTGTTCTTCACTGTAATGTCATTGAGTCCACGATAGTCAATGCAGGGACGCAGCGACCCGTCCTTCTTTCCCACGAAGAAGAATCCAGCGCCGGCTGGTGAAGACGAGGGCCTGATGATACCGGCCTCCAGAGCCGAGTCGATATAATCCTTCATGGCCCGTGTCTCAGGTGAAGACAAGGAGTACAGACGTCCTTTCGGCGGTGCGGACCCAGGAAGCAAGTCAATGGGACAGTCATATGGTCTGTGTGGCGGCAAGGCAGAAGCCCGAGACTTATTGAATACCTCCCTCAAATCCATGTAACAGGAAGGAACAGAGGAAAGGTCAGGAAAATCCCCCTCCGCAGCAACTTCCGCGGTCACCGAGGGAACAACAGGAATCTCCTCCACGGGGCCGGCCGGAGAGGGTACCGGGTCCATAGCCACCCTGGCCAGAGTAGGCACAGAAACGACCCCCACCGACGCACCTGCTGGTCTGGACTGGAAACACCTACTGCAACACTCTGTCCCCCACCTAGTAACAACCCCCGAAGTCCAGTCGATGTGAGGGTTGTGTTCACAGAGCCAGGGAAACCCGAGAATAACTGGGGACAGAGAGGAATCAACCAACAAAAATGAAAGAGTCTCCGAATGCAGGTCAGGAAAAACCAGAGCCACAGGAGGTGTGCGATGAGTTACCTGCCAGAGTAACCGGCCGTCCAGCGCTGTAGCCTTCAACGGTGTGGGTAGGGGAATCGAAACCAGTCTCAACTCCTTCACCAGGGAAATGTCCATGAGACTGGCATCGGCCCCGGAATCCACCATAACCTCCAGAGACCTGGAAATCTCCGTGGAGGAAACAGTCACAGAAAACAATGGACGAGAGGGGACGTTAGTGACAACAGTATGGCTCACCAGGATCCTCTCCCGCCCTGGTGAGCCTCTCCTTTTACTGGACACCGCCCGATGAAATGACCCAGCTGTCCACAATAGATGCAGGCTCCCTCTCAGAGTCTCCTCTGTCTCTCCTCAGGAGTGAGACGAGCCCTTCCCAGCTGCATGGGCTCCTCCCTCCCAGCCGGCTGCGGGAGAGAAGCCACCGGTTGAGGCGGTAGTGAAGGAGAGCCTGTCTTGCCCGAGAAGCCCCCACCGGGAAATCTCCGCGATGAACTCTTGAAGACGCCCTTCTCCCTCTCACACTCCATTAACCGTTTGTCAATTTTAATGGCCAGAGCAATGAGAGCGTCGAGGTCCTCTGGCAGATCCAAAGCCGCCAGGTGATCCTTTAAAGCACTAGACAGGCCACACAGGAAGGCATCCAAAAGAGCAGTCTGATTCCATCCACTCTCAGCTGCCACCGTGCGGAATTCAATGGCGTAGTCCGCCACCCTCCGCCCGCCTTGACGGAGGTTCACCAGCACCCGGGCCGCTTCTCTGCCTGGAGTGACATGCTGGAAGATCTGAGTAAATGCCTGGGTAAAGTCGGCAAAAGAGTTGCACAGGTGAGAATCCCTGTTCCACTCCGCCGTAGCCCATGCCTCTGCCCGACCAGACAGATGAGAAATCAGGTAAGCTACTTTAGCTCTGTCTGTGGGATAATGGACCGACTGGAGCTCATAATGCAATCCACACTGTGTTAAAAAGGCTCGACAGTCACCAGACTCACCGGAGAACCGTTCCGGCCATTCTGTACCTTGTTTGAGTCGGCGGAGTCCATATTGTGGCGAGATCGTACTATCAGGCACACAGATGTATGGACACACAGATGCACAACTCAGGTACGTAAAATGTCACGAAAAACTGTTTATTGGAGACTCACTAAACTCACAAGCAGAAGTTTCCAAATCGGCAGGCAAACGGGGTAATCCAAAAAACAGGCAGAGGTCAAAATCCAGGGAAACAACTAATTCACAAACAGGACACTAGGAAAACGCTTGAAGGCTGAACACAAAGGAAGCAGACAATCTTGCACTGGGGTAAGGGAAAGACTGACCTTAAATACACAAAACAGGAGAGACAATGAGACACAGGTGTAGCACATTAGGGCGGGGACATGTAATCACAATGGAGGGAAAAAAGACAAACAGGAAGTAACTAAGAACACTAACAGAAACCTTCAAAATAAAACCGGACATGGAAAGAATCTACAACAATGAGAACCAAAACGTAAAACAATAACTTGACACAGGAGCAGGCATGACAGAAGACTGCTGACACCAGGGAGAGTCCCGCTGCACCCCCCGCCACGTCTGACTTTACGTCAACTGCAAATCTCCCATCAGCGAAGAAGGCCAACAAACATTATAGAGTGTGGTCTAGACCTGTGGAGTGTCTGTGAGTGAGATAATTCCTTTTATGATTTGATACAATAAATAAAATTTAATTGAATTGGATATTGCTTAGTTCAGCATTCTGGGCAATGATACTGTAAATATAATTGTTGCCTTGGCACACTCTGGGGTAGTTTCCCATGTGTGTACTGTGCTAAAGTGGGACATTAGCAAAAACATCAACTCAGAATATGGTATAATCGCTCCTGAACTCATTCTTTCTCATTTCCCTCACGCAGGCTGTCCAAACATGATCCAACACAATCCTCCGCCACAATTAAGTCACACATACTTTTCACCGGTCCCGTCAGACTGTTGGTGTTCCAACTGTAAATTGATTAGAATGATGCATTTCCTCGCGCAGCATCTGTTTGCTGACAAAACGCGAACACCAATCATACGTCCTACTCTCTTGACTCTGGGGTTTCTTTCAGTTCAAAAAGCTTGATCCCGGGGACTGCTGGGAAAAAAATATTCCCGACTTTAGTCACGTTCAACATAAAACAAGCGGCTTCAAAATGCACTTTGAAGTGGCATGCAAGCGACACCTCGTTCATTTGTACTGTCTGGGAGACAGACGGCGCTGTGGGAGAGAGGAATGACAGACACCCATGCTAAAGTTGACTAAAAAGAGGAATAAAAAAATCATCTTTTGGAAATTGATCTTAATGCCTTAATTAAAAAAATTTTGAAAAATCCCCACATCATCACATACCATTCTTTAAACAAACATTTTACAACAATGCTGTACTTCAATACAACTGTAAGGTAGCCTACTTTTAATTGAGTATTTTCATTTTCTCCTACTTGCCTATTGTATGTTTTACTTATCTAGTTTTTTAGCTTTAGTTACTTTGCATATCCATATTAATTATACAAAATATTATGAATAATCTATGATGTATCAAAGTGGATAAAGAGGAGACTTTATTGATCCGGTTGTGAAATTCACAAGCTAGCTGCCAAGTCAAACTTCCGCTGTTATTTTGGTGAAAGTAACTCAAAAGTAATGCAAAAGTAGTGTAACGCATTACAATTCAGAGACAGTAATATTGTAATATAACTAATTACTCTCAAATGACAGTAACTAGTAATCTATAATGTATTACATTTTGGAAGTAACTTGCCATACACTGTTTAAAAATAAACATCTGCCTGCCTCTATGGGAATTTAACATAGAGGTGTACTTACTTATGCCCCCTGTATTTTAAGGAAGAACATTTTTTTATTTACGATACATTATTCATTCACCAAGAAAATTGGTGTCCTTAAAGGTTGGATTTTTCCTCATTTTTTTAATTAAGGCATTAAGCTCAATTTGCAAAAGATGATTTTTTTATTCCTCTTTTTAGTCAACTTTAGCATGGGTGTCCTAATTTTTCACATGACGTTATGTATGTAGGTTGTAAATTATAATCTACACTTGTATACTGTAAGCATTCTTTTCATTCTTCTAAGTGTTTTTTTTCAGTAGGTGTTCTGGTATCTTATTTTATCTTATTTATTATTTCTTGTATATTTCATGTATTTTTTGTATGTGTGTATGTCCTTAACTTGCTGTTGTAACACAGTCATTTCCCAGTCTGGGATTTATAAAGTCCATCTATTAATGTATGTATGTATGTACAGTATGTATGTATGTAAATGTCTGTCGGTCTCTGTGTCTATCTATCTATCTATCTATCACTACTAACAAAAACTCCCTGCATAATTGAAATATGCCTGCTGAGGATTTGTGGATGTTTTCAATAATTACCCATTTTTCATCTACTCGCTCTCCTCCTCCTCCTCCTCCTCCTCCTCCTCCTCCTCCTCCTCCCTCCATCTCTGTATCTTTTAATTTACGCTAACCATCCTTGCAAAATTGGGAGTTAAGAAAATGAAAAATCAGGCAGTCATTAGTCAAAGCAACCATCCATTCAACAGGTAAATATGACCATCACTCATGCAGTCAATATCGGCTCGCATACCGCTGGCCTCAGCAATTCAGGCTCTGGATCCCTGTGGCTAACTCTGCCGTCGGGTAAACAATAAAGCACACACAAACGCACAGACATACAGGAGCAAACAGTGCACTTACACGCAGCATCCATGTGAATAAACACACACACACACACACACACACACACACACACACAGATACATTACCACAAAACCATTGCAAAAAATACATTCCTACTCCACTAGTGTTCCAGTCAGAAAACATGGCTCATTGTGTGACTGTAATGCTTATTGGAGAAAATAAACAATAAACAAGAGCCTCAATTCTTACTGACATTATACTCCGCTTCTGAGCGCCGCCGAAACAGGCTTCTGCCAGGAACATCTGCATTAAAATGATACACCAGTGTTATTGTGCACTTACAGCCATGCACCAGGGGCACTTGTGCTGAGCCGGTTATAGTGTGGGATTCAGTGGCCGGCGTCAGGAGATGGAAATCAAATAATGAATACATTTTTACATCCTGACTCATTTAATTTTCTCAGCGTCTCAGGGAGAAGTCTTGTCTGGAAGCCGGCAGGGATTTCCTATTTTATGTTAACGCCGGCGAATGCGAGGAAGTGCTAGAGCGCATAACATGTATAAATACACACACAGACACACAAACGCCAATGCCCATTCATATTTGCACGCAAACATTGGTCTGTAAAGCAGCATATCTGCTCACACTGTTGGTTTGAATGAGTTCCTCTTCTTAATATGCTATTATTGCAAGGATCCAAGAGCACACAAACACATACACGGAAGTGCTCATAGAAACTGCAATAGATGTTCTCACACAGTATGGAAATTAATCATGTACCACAATGACAGAGTCACATACAAAAAAAAGATGGCAGTACTTGATAGCACATAGTTATGGTTAATTGAAATGCATGATGTTTTTGACTATATATATATATATATATATATGCAGTAGTGCTGTCAAATGATTAAAATATTTAATCGCGATTAATCACATTAAGGTCTATTTAACTCGCAATTAATCGCACATTTTTATCTATTCTAAATGTCCCTTGATTTCTTTCTGTCCCATTATTTTTTCTCATTTTAATGCTCTTATCAACATGGAAAAGTGGATCGGCTTGCTTTGTGCTTTTGTCGCCTGGCTTTGACGAGGGGGGGGGAGAATTTGCATCAGCTGTGTGCTCGGCCATCAGCCGTGGGCTCGGCCATCAAGTGGTATTTCAGACTGGTCTTGTCAATGGGACCATTTGGCAACTTTTTAAAAGTAAACTTTCCATTCAGAATCTTATTGGCATCCATTTCGGCATCTCACGCTCGCCATCCACTCAAAACGTAACGTTGAGTTTGAGTTTATTTATGAAAGGGGACAGCGCAAATTAATAAAACACATTATTTCCCATGGGTTAAAAAAGCCAGAATTAGCCAAAAGGCTATTTTTCATCTGTAGTCCCCTGGCTTCGATGTTAAAAAAGGCTTTTTTTTAGCATTGTTAGCCTACGTTAGCCTACTACTCTATGGCTGGCTCGCAAGCCCAAACAAGTGTAACTGGAAAGGATGAAAACAGTTATGTGTTTAATTGTGAAATCATGTCAGCTGGACTTGTAAGCTGTTATATTTTTCATTTATAAGAAAACATCAGATTTTATAAACGACACGTTTTGTGTGCTAAAATCTTAATTTGTGAAGTAACTAGTAACTAAAACTGCCAGATGAATGTAGTGGAGTAAGAAGTACAATATTTCTCTCTGAAATGTAGCAGAGTAGAAGTAGAAAGTGGCAGTAGTACAAGTACCTCAAATTTGTACTTAAATACAATACTGGAGTAAATGTACTTAGCTACATTCCACCATTGTGTGTGTATATGTATATATATATATATATATATATATATATATATATATATATATATATATGCAAATAAAGATTATGAGATCAAACACAACCCAAGTATATTCACTTTGCTACTCCATTTATTAATCTAACGCATCATAAAGCCAGGTCCCGGGACAAGTATGCATGTTATTTTAAAAAAAGCGGCAAAGACTTTTAACCCTTGTGTTGTCCTTGGGTCAAATTTGACCCGTTTTCAAAGTTCAGATCCGAAATATGGGACGTCAAAATATGGGACGTCGAAATAAGAACCGAAAATGTAGAAAAAACAGACAAAGTGTTTGGGACATTGGGAAAAGCGTAATTTCTTTTTTTAAATGCGACAAAAACAACGGTAAAAACCTGGAAGAAAATGTAAAAAAAAAAGTTGGAAAAGCGACAAAAAAACATTTAGAATGGACAACAAAAGTGTTTTTTTCACGGTCGACGGGAAGACAACACAAAGGTTAAAAAAAGGCGACAAACACGTCGGAAAAAAAGAATTGAAAAACAAAAACAATGAAAAACATTGAAAACGGACAAAAAATTCGGAAAAAGCCCAGTTTTGATGAACCCCCCACGCCCCCCGTAAATTAAAGCCTATGACAGAAACGCAAACTGCATCAAAAGTAAATCTGAATAAGATGTTGCAGTCCTTCTTTGATGTGGACACAAAAAAAACAAACAGGGCACAATGAGTTTTTAAGTATATATTTAAGTCTTAAGTATTATTATTTTTATTACGTTTTTTTTTCACGCCCCTTCTCCATTTTATGCCACAGCAGACAGTAGAAAGATGACATCAAATGAGGGTAGAGAGAGATTGGGAATGACGTGCAACAGAAGGTTCCCAGGCGGACACAAATAATAGATGAGTGAGGATGTGTTTTCTTGGCAGACATGAAATCTAACAGAAGCCACAACTCGGGAGAGGAACTCTCACTGATGAGCCTGCCCACATGCACATTAGAGACAACATCTGGCCCAGGTGGGTCCAGGTGTGCTGCAACAACGAGCGAGGGTGTAGGTTTTATGGTTGTTGTGCGTCCAATACTTAATTTTCCTGCATTCTGCTGATTTTTCTGCAACAATGTGTGCCTTCTTCTGCACCAGTGTCTGGTGCAATTGTTTATTATTCTCCTCTATTGTTCAAACTTTCTGCATGTCCAACATATCACACGTTTCAGGATGTTTTTTGTTTTTTTTTGGATTCATGTAGCCTACACCTCATCTTTGACATTGGTCCAGTATCAAGCGAGTGTGAAACAAGCTACAATTTAAGTTAATAGGACAATTGTCCAGCTTGTATTTACCTTCACAAAAGTGCTCGTTCTGCCGCTGACAGACTCAGATTAATATTCTAAGTGTCTGACAATATTATGGAAAGGATCCCTTCAGAGATAGAGCTTTAAAACCTCTTTGAGACCTTTCTGTTCAACCAGAAACAGCTCTGAAGTTGCTAGCGCTAAACCCACCAGACTCCATTTAAATAAACTTTTAGCGTGTATAGAACCAACATATTCTCACATGTAACTCGGTAAACTATGTGTTTATTTCAAACAAAACTAGAGTTGTGATGGTTGGAGAAGTGGAAAGACGACCCAAAAGCGGCTTTTCATAGTTTTATTTTGTTTCTGTCGACTTTGAATGAAGTGTATTTTACGATGCTAAAATGACTGTCTGAATAAAGTCTTTTTTGCTCCCGAATGCATTAAACCCTCGTGATGTCAAAATTTGGGCATCTTTTTCGACATTTTTGTCACTTTTTTCAACATTCTTTTATGATTTTGATTTTTTTTTTTTAAATGCTATAAAATAAAATAAAACACCCAAATTCAAAGAAAGACGTGAACTGATCATTTATGTTACTTGTTACTTATGAAGAGTAACGGCTGTACGGAAACCATCCACGTTATTTTTTATTTGAGAATGTGGTTGAAAGAAAACCCAAATTTGTGATATAGAACTTTTTGAGAGTGGGTCAGATTTGACCCGAGGACAACAGGAGGGGTAAATGTCACGAATGCAAAGCTGACAGTGCAGATGGGCTGAGTGGGAGTTCAGTCCCACCAAAGCTGCAAAACATGACCGATGCATGCCATGAGACCATCGGGCTTTCTCCAAGCCAAGTATAATTGGATTCTCCTTCTCTCTCTCTTTCTTCACTTTCAACATTAGTCTCCTTCATTATCTGTCCCGTCTTTCTCTTGCTTTCTCCGTTTCACTTTGACTCCGTCATCCTCTGCCATCTTCTCGCCTTTCTTTCATTTCCTGCAGTTTTGTCCGTCTCGTCCTCTTTTTGTAGCTCTAATGCTCTCATTTCATTGTCGCTTTCAAGTTTCTGTCGCCTTCATTTTCTGCCTTTTGAACCCCTCTTTCACTCCCTCCCCCGTTATTCTCTCACGCTCTTCCCTTCCATTTTACTCGGTCTCTTCCTGAAACGATAACCATCCTTCACGAGTCGCCGGCGTTCCCACAGTCTGTGTCTGAGAACATGGTTGGCTTCGCTCTCAGGGCCAATTCCAGGATTCCAGTGGCCAAGGGGGGCTGGGCGTATTTGATCAGAATACAGCGTCGGAAATCTGCTTAGAAATATAGGAAATATTGAATAGGCAAGGACAACTCAACGTAATTCTGCTAAATAAAACATCACATTCACTATTAGTTTCAGTTGCTTTTATTTTCAAAAAGATTGTATATCCGAATACTATACACATTTTCTATTGGCTCAGTCTGCTACTTAAAAAAAAACAAAAAACCAAAAAATTCCAGTGCTAGTTCCATGGTATCAGAATTTTGGATAGTCGTCATGGAAACATTAATTGGTCATGTGACAAGGGCTGGGGAAACTGGCAAAACAGGCAGCCAAGTGACAGTGCTCTGATCCAATGGAATATAATTTTGATTGACAGCACTCTAGCCCAATAGATTTTGGGGTCCTATTTCGGGGCCGGGGTGGGGGGGGCTGGTGACACCCTGTGCCCCCCTTCTAGCCCTGCCCCTGTTCGCTCTTCTTCTGTAAAGCCATCAATGCAGAATGTCAGAGAAACCTGTTGGGGGAAATTCAAAAATGAAAACTTTCAAAACCTTTGTATTTTCGTTAGTGTTCAGCAATTGTGTTCCCCCCGTGAGGTTGTCAATACAATCCCCCAGTGAATGATGAGTTTAACCAGCCGGTCAGTAAAGTGGTCATATTTCAATGCCTGGTTTCAAGCCTCATAAATCATATATACATGATACAATCTATCAGCAGGGCCCCATTGCTTTAAACCAAAGTGACTTATGTCTTGATTTACAACAATCAATACCTCATCAGAATTATTCACCCCCTTTGACAAACAAATCGATGCATGTTCTTTAGCCCCACACCAACATCTGAGCTGTAATTCAATGCCAAAAAGGGGGGGGAAGGACAGCTCCCTGGACTCTTAGTCCCTGACATTTAGGTCAGCGCTTTACATGACGGGGCAACGGTGTGAAACGCCAGCAGACATAACGGCATGGCAACAGTTTGGGTAATGGCGTATCGCAGCGATTACGTCTTCTTCACGGTAGAATTCAGAATCATCAGAATCAATTTCAATTTTATTCATAGTATCAAATCATAACAAGAGTTATTTCGAGACACTTTACAGATAGAGTAGGTCTAGACCATTGTTTCTCAAATGGGGGTACGTGTTCCCCTAGGGGTACTTTGGAGGACTGCAGGGGGTATGTAAGGTTTTTTGCAAAAAGTTTCTCAGTTTTTTTTCTGCTATTTTCAAAGTTTTTGTCACTTTTTTCAAAGTTGGACGCGTGCCGGGCTCGGACAGAAAAATGTCCGCAATCTAGGGTACATGGCTTAAAAAAAACGTTTCAGATTATTGAAAACAGCTTGAGAACCACTGGTCTAGACCAAACTCAGAAACCTCAGAATACTTTATTTACTTAAAGGTGCAGTAGGTAAGCCTTCTAAAACTAACTTTCTGTCCTATTTGCTGAAACTGACCCTATGTTCCAGGAGAAATACATGAAGCAGGTCATTAATATATAAAATAAAAATATCTGGTTCCTCTGGCACTACCTACAGCCTGTAGTGAGATTTGCAAAAATCCACAGCTCCCTGTTCAGATGCACCAATCAGGGCCGGGGGGGGTGTCTAACTGCGTGTCAATCACTGCTCATGCACGCTCATTCATTCTCCCTTGTGGGGGGAGGGGCTTCGGGGACCGTTTTGGGCTTCAGCAGAAAGTGGGGAGGGACTGAGAAGTTGTCCTGGATCTTCACCATACCTAGAGCACCTTGAACACACTGGTATCGGATTGGTTCGCGGTATCGGCCGCTAAAGCAAATTCAGGTATCGGAACCGGGATCGGGAAGCAAAACATGGTATCGGACCATCTCTTCTTTTAGCCAGAAAATCACTAACTCAACACATACTGAGAGCCGTCAACTCTGCAAATAACATGGGACACGTTTTCAAAAGCTGGCAGTCTCCCTTCACAGAACATTAACCCATTGTGTTGTCCTCCCAGGTAAAAAAATCTAAAGTTAACCCTTTTTTTAGATCCTTTTTCCACCGTTCTTGATGCTCTGTCACTTTTTCCAGGTTTTTTGTTTTTTATTCTTTACCACCGGATTCACCGCTAACACCGACTCATTAGTTTTACACTTCTTTTTGGAATTCCTGACCATTAAACCTCATTCATATGACATTATACCTATTTTTTGGAGTTAAAAAAGCTGAAATTATGAATTATTTTGACTGATATTTTAAATCAGAGGAACATATGTTGAGAGAATCCCAGACTGGTTTATGTCAAAGTTTAGTCAAGATACTGTTTTGAAACAATTCCATTTTTTTCTCTCCAAATGCTATGAAATTGAATGGAACACCCCAAATTAAATGAAAGCGGTGAAGTAATCGCTAATTATACTCAAAGAACGTTTCTATGGAACCACCCGTGTCGTTTTTGTACAATTTGTGCAATTTTGTTGAAAGCAACCCACATTTTTCATATAGAAACTTTAAAAACGGGTCAAATATGACCAGAGTACAACAGGAGGGTTAAATCACACGTGCTTGACCTGAGGAATCTACGCGGAGCGATCAGGCATCCCATATTCCCCTTGGCTCCCACCTATCAATGTATATTTTGTCATTATTAAATCTATTTGCTCTACTGATAAACAGGGCCCGTCGGCTCCCTTGAGCACTTGCCTGTCTGTCTCTCTGCACAGCTGTCTGTCCGTTCACGCCGACTTTTCTAACCTTTGGTCGGACCTTTGTGTTGGCTTTTGTTCTGCCCTACGAGACAGATCAATTCCCTCCAAGGACTCAAACTCTCAAGTTAAAACCAGTTCCAGGTTGCTAATGCAGGCTGTCAGTATCGCTCAGTGGCAGGGGGGAGATAAAGCCATTCACGGAGAAGACAGGAGACGGGAGAGTCTGGCTTTTTCGTCCCGCGCCTGTCCCTCTCTCAGGTCCTGAGACCGTCATTTTATTTAGGAAACATGTACACATAAATACCCCAAGGGAGATACAATCAAGCCCCATCTGTCGGAAGCCAACATAAATCCAATGCCATTTTTGCTTGCAAAACAGTTGTTTTCTTTTTTTTCTCACATTATTAAATGTCAACGTCGAACTGGATTTCATTGTTTGCTTTCTCTAGCTTTAAGCATCCAGATTTTAGCGTAGCCTGTAGGGCGAAGTACACGTCCCGTTTCATTAGTTGTGTAAATAGCAGCAGCCACTGAAGATGTTCCTCCTTCTATCCTATCCTGCTTCCATGCCCATTGCAGACATTTCCTTCTTGGAATACAAAATGCAGCAGACGCTCATTTTTATTCTGCTGCATGGTTTTAATGGCGCAACAAACTTTCTTCCCTGGTGTACCGAGAGCTTTTGTTTCCTCTCTTGTTTGCGTTACTGATTCGTGATCTGGAAATTAAAAGATACAATGTTATCACCTTTGGTTGAACACATACTGCCACTGCTGTAAATCCAACGATCTCGCAGTCCACAAAAATTGGACGCAAGCTGTGGATTCTGTGAACAGCGGGTTGTCTTTTGCAGTGTGGTGCGTTGACTTGTTTGTCATTTCTGTCTCTTCTGTTGACTATAATCAATATGCCTCTGCATACTGGGAGATTTATACTGTTGTACTGTGCATATTTCTATGATTAAACCATTATAGACATAATTATATTTTGGCCACATCAACTGAGGACAAAATGAACATGATGACGTTTTAGTAATAGTAATGCAGTCTCGCATTACCAGTCCTATCTCCACAGCGCTGTGGAGTAAGGTCTCGCTTTGCCAGACCCTCGTCCAAAGCCCGCTGTAGGATGGTCTGGGTTCTCCACACAGCATTCGGGGATGGGAGGAAAACGTGCTCTGGTTCAATGGCATTTTCTTTAAACCAATCAGAATGGTCATGGGCGGTGCTAAGCTCCTCGCAGAAACGCTGCAAAATAGTCGTGCGAGAGAAAACTCAGATTGGACAGATAGTCTAGCTAGCTGTCTGGATTTACCCTGCAGAGATCTGAAGAGCAGTCACAAATAGTCCTTAATTAATCCACTGAATTTAAAATTCCAACACAGAGAAAACTGAAAGGAAACGGATATAAATGCATATGGCGGAATTTCCTGCGGCACTGGAGCAATCCCGGAAGTGGAACCTCGAGGATACAGACTAGGTCTGGCTACACCACACATGCATTCCAAGATAGGAGATGCAGAGATCTGAGGAGCAGTTAACCAAAATTCTTAATAAATGGCCGGAGTTTAGAACGCCGACATAAAGAAAGCAGAAGGTGAGGGGCATCTGGTCGAAAATGAGCGACATCGGGTGGATCATTCGGCTGGCACCGGAGCAATCGGGTAAATGAACCGTCATCGGTACAGACTATGATTCAATTAACCCGAGAATAGGTGAATTTGAGCTGCATACAGAGCACCGCGAGCTGCCGGTCGTTTTGGCAGACATTACGGTTAAGTTTAGGCAACAAAAACTGAGCATTACGCAACGACGACAGTTAAGTTTAGGCACTTAGATTCTTAAATTAAGTTCTTAAATGGTTTGAATTGAAATGTAGCACCTGGAAATACCCCTAGTCAAGTATTTTAGTTTGTTTACACATAATTTAATCTGTATTATGCACAGTATGTATTGTATTCTATTATGTATTGAGACATGTAGTTTTATTATAAGTTATGCATTTCTTCACCTTGCCAGTAGGTGGCTACATGAGTAGTGATTTGTTGTTACAAGATAATGCAAGAAACCATAGAATAAGACACGTTTTCAGGTTGTAGTCGAGGCCGCAAGAATAGGACACGGTGTGTGTGTGTGTGTGTGTGCGCGGTGATGTACTCTTGAACTTGCTGTTTGGTGACAAGTCTTGCTGTGAAGGAATTAAACTGAACTTTAATACACTACTACTAGCACCGTCGTGGTCCGAGTGGTGTAACAGGAACACTCCCAAGGAACACGCATTTCCTGGGTGAAAGTCTGTGGTTTTCCCCGGGAAAGAACACCGTGTTGTATGACCCACCCATCCACCCGACCTCTTCCCGATGCGGGGTTCATGAGAACAGGCTGGTATATAATGGCAGATCCTCTGAGGACATGGGCCCACATCCAGCAGCAGTTATTCTGCAGCTACAGGTTGTGCACAACTTCAAAGCACATCCACAGACCTGCTTTGTTCTGCCCTTTCCCGCCTTTCACAATCTCCCTGCCTCATGTACGTGGCTTCATGCTGCTGGATATTTAAAGACATCAAATGCGTGCGAGGCCCTGACAATTAGTGGGGACTGTTACAGGGTAATTAGTGGAAAGAAAGTGAGCCTCCAATTTCCCCCTGCCCCCCTAGAGACATGCCCGCTCGCAAACATTCGTACAAACACACATGCATACATGCACACACATACTGTACACAATCCAACTTAGAGCAAAAACACACATGCATACAGGATTTACTGAGCAGCACACTGCTGGCAAATAAGAAGAAATATTTACAGTGAATTCAGAAAAGCTGTTGTTGTCTTTGTACTGTTGATTGTGAGGAGATGCAACGTCGCTCGTGTAACAGGAGAGTGGACGCGGAAACTAGGACGCTAGATAAACACACACACACACACACGTATATATATACACACATACGTATGAAGTACATAGGCACTGTGGCGGAAGGGAGGAAATTATGGAGGGGCAGAAGGAAATAAAAGAAAGCAACAAGACAGAAGGAAGCAAGAAGAAAAGGCAGGGACACAGGGAAGAAAAAAATGGACTCGAAGAACAAACACTGAACGAGGACAGGGAAGGCTGTCGTCAGACCACTAAAACCAGTTGATTAGTTTAAGGTGCTGAGATGCTGAAGGACACACAGCAGCTCGTCCTCTGGCTCCAAATCAACTTCACTGACTTCTAGGGTGAAGCCCCCTGCATTCCAATGTGGTTATGCATCGCTTGTATTTGTGTGTGTGTGTGTGTGTGTGTTTGTAACTATGAGGACCCTCCTAGGCGTTAGATTGTTACATGTTTGGTGTAGATCGTCAGTATTTGACGGGGATTCGAATGATTGGCTGTCATTATTTTTAAAAGACACTTGTTTAATTTTAACACAAAAAAACCCTGACTTAAACTATGGACCTTTGGTAATGGAGGGGGCGGGGGGGTGCTTTTGAACCACCCGTTACAAGTGTGGTTTCAAAGGTGGACCATATTGAATAAGACGCAGAAATAACTGAAGATAAATCATCTGTCGCTATAAACTGCAGGAGCATCTGCCAGTTACACATGCTAAATATCGGTGTATTAACAGTTATATGAATAGAACGTATTTCACAGTTTCACAGTCAAATTGCATCATTTGTGCTTCCGACAACTTCCGTCGGCCGTGAAGGCCTTTTTACGTTTTTGTCATTTTTCGCTTTTCTGACCTTTGTGACAATTTCCAATGTTTGTGACGCTTTTTTCAACCTTTTTAGAAGTTTACTAACTAAGCAAGCTTTGTATGACATAATGTTATATATATTAGGCCAGACAATAAAAAAACAAAAAACAATGTAGCTACACACAAAATTTCTTCTTTTCAAATTACAGGGCAGAGTCTGGGTAATGACTTGGGAAATGACATCCAAACTGACGAAAAGAGAAGAACTCAAGCTAACCACATATTTAAGAAATACAGCAGGCCTATAAATAGATGAAAATGATGAAAATCCCTATCTGGGATGAATCTAATATTGGTCACCTTTGTGGCAGCATTTGCTCTAAAGATAAAGTTCCCTCAAAGTGTAAGATACATTCCCCGTCTCTTTTTCATTAGTTCATCCACAAACTCTCCACTATGACCTATGATGCTTTCCAGCTACCGTCAGGCGACAAAAGAAACTGAAGTGTGCTTTTGTTCCTTGCTGTAAAATACTTTGGCACTCATTCTCCAAGTCTGCCGTCTCCGAGCGGGATGAACACCATTCTTCCAAAAGATATTCCCTCAGTTGGTTTTTTGATGATGGTGGTAGATAGCGCTTATGTTTCTCCAATCACGTTCATGTTTTCCCTTCAATTTGTCACCTGTCAGCACAGTCTATAGTACAATATATAGTTTGGTTTTGTGGCCTACATTACAATGTGCTTTATGGAAACACTGCACTTTGTTTCCATCCCATGGGACACTGACTGGAGAAATTGTTTTGTCAACTGAGCGGGGAAGCAAACAATGACGATGATGAATCAAGTGAGGCAATTAGGTGTCAAATGCCCTAATTCGTTCATGCCCTTTTGTTCAAAAACTGCTGACTGTCGCCAACGCTGGAGCGTGAGTCGATTTCTATCAAGTTTCCGTGACAGTCAAAACAAGTGCACTGCAAAATTGTTTCTCATGAGTCATTTTGTTGATACAATTGCAGTGATCTGCCTTAAGCCGCCCACACATGATAGGCGACAAAACTGCTTTGTGCCAGCCGTTCCATTGATTTCCTACGGGCGGGAGTGCGGTGGCGCCCAACTATGCGCTGCGCTACACCTGGCGTCGGATTTGCCGCTTTGCGCTGCACTCAAAGTTCAAATAATGGGGTTAGCCCTATGTTCCCATAGCCTGATGGTCCCACAGCCCTATGTTCTCACATTTCTAAGATTTGTCTTAAAATTAGGCCCTATGTTAGGGTTAGGGTTATCTGTAGTCCATTGCTACTGGATAATAGGTTGGGTGTAATTGGCTACCGAATTGGGAGAAAGGGGGATAAAATGTGGGAACATAGGACGTAATTTTGGAAACAAATCTTAGAAATGTAGGAACATAGGGCTGTGAGAACATAGGCATGCTCCCCAAATTATTTCAACTTATTGCTCTCTGCGCCCTACCTAGCAGTGTGCGGAGAGAAAATCGCTTATCATGTGTAGGCGGCTTTAAGCTGCTGACTTTAAGGGGTCTTTCACATCTGAAAGTCTAAACCAAGGTCCGCACCAAGGTTCAGGTTTTTGTTACATCGTATACATCACCAATCTGCCAAATGCGGGTAAAAATGAACTTTGGCAAGCAACATTTTAAAGAGCCATTTTGGCTGGTGATGAATGAAGCAGATAACTCTTTATCTGGCAGCACTGCTTGTAGTTCTAATCCTACATTTCCCACGAACACTCTGTTTGTGACGTGTCGTACAGCCGACGGCTATGTGCCTGGCGCGTCGTATCGTTTGGGAGCTACGGTGACACGAGAAGACAGACGAACAGAACGGCGCGAAACCAACCAGATTAGCTGAAATTAACGTAAAGTTTAGTTAGGAGAAGAAAACAAACACGTGGCTAGTGAGAAATCTGATTGACTGGTAACTTTAAAAATCTACTAGCCATGTTGGCTGGTGATTAAAAAAGTTAATTTAAAGCCCTGATTGGATACATTTGATCCGGTTAGTTTTGGTTTCACATTGCAGTTATGCAAGCGCACTAAAAGAACTATACGTGACAAAACTACGTCCTGTCGTCATCACGTACGTGAGCTGCGTCTCCCGACAGTTGTAATTGATTGGTTTGTAGACGGGCTCCCCCCTCCTCTCGTATCCTCTCTCTATGTTGGAGTTTTTCCAGCTGACTGCTGCTCTCTCCGTGCTGCCGCGGCTCTTTTTGTTTCATCGCGTTGTTGAGAAGCGAGAAATGGAAACTTTACTTTGGGTTCGAGGAGCTGCAGCATTTAGTCAGAGACAAACGGAAACCTACGCTGTATATTTACTACCACTTCACACGTAAACTGCTGATTTATTCTCTGCTCTGATAGCCGACAGCTGTCTGCTCTGAGGGCATTCACCCTCACACTCTCTCTCTCTCTCTCTCTCATGTACACACTTAGCACTGAGCTGTTCCTTAAAAGCAGCTTTCTCGGTCTTATAACATGATGATAGCCTGCCAGAGTTACCTGTATTCTGTCTGAAAGTCTGAACCATCCAAAAAATGCTTTCACACAAGAAACGAACCAGACCATGGTTCAGCTTGATCCGGGCGCCGAGACTACCTCTATTGGTCTGACCAAATTTCAGCAATTTTCACACTTGTACATTTATTCCGGATCAAACTGAAAGGTCTGAAAACAAGGAACTGCATTGGCGACACGTGGAATTATATCACATGTAATGTCATTATTGTATAAAGAATATTTGACCAAAACACTTTGGTTTGGGTTGTTTTTTTACATTGTGGATCCTGACTCTGAGCAGTAATGGGATCGTGCTTGTCCTCACAGAGATATACATTGACGCTAAAATATTTCATGAGCTTTTCTAACGCTTCATTGATATAGATCTTGCCATCAGTCCTCTGGCTCCAAGTCCTCGATACGGCCATTGCTTGTGGTGCTAAAGCAGCATTGATCTGTGAATCATTTCAGAGCAGTTGATCCAAGCAGGATGTCTTTTCTCTATTTTTCTTTTTTAAATCAAAAGTTACTCCATCTAGCCTCCGTATCCACTGACTTTCATTTGAGTCA